>OZ018393.1:2222165-2862984 GCA_963969525.1 Ontholestes murinus
CAGAACAAGTTCTCTTATCCAAAAACCCTAATTACAGCCCCTTCATAAAAAACAAATCCGAAAAAATAACCACGGTAGTAGAGTCAGAAATTGCTTTGAAAAAGATACAGGAACCGCTTATTCCCAGAGCACAAATTTCAAACATTGTAAAAGTCCAACCAAATCAATCATCTTCAGATTTACATACTATTAAATCTATCAAGTCCAAAGCCTCACTTAATTCCCTGACCATCACAAAAGCCGATAAATCAAATTCAATTGTTATTCTGGATACGGATCAATATAAGGAAAAAATCAATGCATTTATAAATCAAGAAAATTTAGTTCGTCTTAAAAAAGATCCAACCGCCTCATTTCAAACTCAAATTAGAAATCTGCTTAAACATACATCAGTAATTTTTTCTAGTTTCGAAAAATTTCAGATAATTAATCAAAATCCACTTGCTCCGAGATTGTATGGCTTAATAAAAACCCATAAACCAGACCTCCCTATCAGACCCGTAGTTTCATATGTCAATTGTCCAGCTCGAAATCTAGCAATAAAATTAAATAACATCTTTAAAAAGTATACAAAATTTTCCTCTAAATTTTCAATTAAAAACTCTCTGGAACTAACTCAAAATCTAAAGTCAATAGTCACCCCGCAAGGGTCAAAACTGGTATCTTTTGATGTAACAAATATGTTCTCAAATATACCAACAAACGAATGCCTTAAAATTATTAGAAACATGTTGGACAAACTTGATATAGACATTATAACAAAATCAGAATTATATGAGGCATTCGAAGTATGTTTAAACCAAAATTATTTACAATTTGATAACCAGTTCTTTCAACAAACAACAGGTCTGGCAATGGGTTCCCCATTAAGTCCTCTTTTGGCAGATTTATTCATGTCACATATAGAAGATAAAATTTTTAACCTATCATTCACAAAACAACACATCTCATTTTGGTATAGATATGTGGATGATATAATTGCATGTTTCAATGGTACTTCCCGCCAATTAGATCAATTTTTAAATTCAATTAACAGTATACATCCAAAAATTAAATTCACACTTGAAAGCGAACAGAACAACCAGATTAACTTTTTAGACCTTACATTGATCCACAGTGATAACAAAATTGAATTTAACATTTACCGAAAACCTACCAATATAAATTCAACTATCCCGTATAATTCTAACCACCCTCTGTCACATAAACTAGCCGCATACCACTCAATGATTCATCGAGCATTTTCGATTCCGCTATCCCCAAAAAATCAAGACCTAGAACTGAAGAAAATTTTAAAGATTGCACAAAACAATGGATACCCGATTAGCCTAATTCAAAATCTAATCAATAAAAAGCGATACCAAAACATAAGAACCCATATCTATCCAAAAATCCCAGACTCCAATACACAATCATTCATTACACTCACCTATCACGGTAAAACTACCGAGAAAATTGCTCATATCTTTCAAAAACATAATCATCGAATTGCATTTAGAGCCAGCGGTAAATTGTCCAATATATTATTTAACGCAAAAGATAAAATCAATTCCCTAAAAAAATCAGGTGTTTATAAAATTTCGTGTCCCGAATGCAACTCTACTTATATAGGTCAAACAGGTCGCAGCTTCGAAACTAGATTTTCCGAACATTTCAGAGCGTATAGGTTAAATCAAAACAGTAGCACTTTTTCAAACCATTCTTTAGAATGTAAACATAAATTCCCCAAAATCCAAAATCTAAAAATTTTACATCACTGTACCAAAGGTACAATGCTTAATCTCCTCGAATCTGCCGAAATTTTCAAAGAAAGTAATAATCCTCACGTTAATCTGCTTAACGAGCAAACAGATTTAATGTACACGCCACTTTTCAAAAACCTATAATCCGTTAACGATGCGTAATCCCCTTCTTTTACCTACCCGACAATAATTACCCCCAAACCACCACACATTAGTATAAATAGAACTCCTTCATTAATTTGCTTCACTTGATAATGACATTAAACCGTCGAAACTTAAGTCGTGCGTTTTTGTAATATATGTATATATATTACATAATTTTTAGTGGTTAAAACATAGTAAGTGCGTTAGTTAAGTGTTTATAAATAAAATATATAATACAAACGAAATGGCAGATTTAAGAACTCCGAAGATTTCATTTAATGCAAGTCGAAGCGATTACAATAAAGCGAACATTTTTTCCATAAATAATAATGGCGGCCGACATTTGTGCAACTTGTTTACTGGTTGCTAAGTAACGCTTTCATTAGTGCACTGCGGGTAAAATATGTTTTCATTAATTGAATTATTTAAATGACATTAAAATATTACTCATAAGAAAATATTCTTTGAAATGCAAAACAATTGTTGCAGTGCATCGAAATTGAATTGTGTAAATTTTCAGAACCCAAGTGTTTTATTTATCACCTAAATTGCATTGTGGTGAGAATTTCTCTACTGCTCAGTAATAGTAATAATAAGTAATAAAGGATACAGGAGTGGACAGGAACATTGTTTTCAAAATTCTTCTGTTATTTTTCAAAACAAAAACTATATTAAATAAACTCCTCCAATTGGTCTACATCATTTTTTCGGCGGCAAGCCCATCTTCTCGCGTATGAGGAACTCCGGCAGGGGCTTCCCCTTCCAGTACTTGGGCAGGATGACCTCGTGCAGCTTGTTCAGCCGCCCCTCGACGTACTTCTCCGCCGAAAACGCCTCCGCCTCCTTGCACTGCTGTATCAGTCCCGCCTGGAACTCCTTCTCCTTTTTCAGCTCCCTCTTTTGCCTGATCTACGAATTAAAATACAATTAATATATCTTATATAAAATTTCTTTATGTAGATATTAAATAATTAAACTAGAACAAACAATAATAGAAATAACAAAGTTTTGAAATAAATTTTAAAAAATTTCACTTGTTTTAGTTACAATACCTCCATAATATACAGGGTGACTGACGAAAAACCTTTGGTGCTGTATCTCGCTTATTTTTGATCCAATTTGAATAAATAAAACATCAAATCAAATGATTTTTAAAAGACTTTAATATGAACTGTACTGATATTTTTTCTTGCATCCAGTTTTTGACAATAGACGATCAACTTTTTTTTTCAAATTGCACTGTATATATATTTTGTACTGATCCGCAAGGAGATTTTTTTCTGAATCTAAATTTGTAAACGATTTTATCCATTCATCAACCAAAGTCGAGAAATTGAGGATTAAAAAAAATAATTAAAAATCAAATACCCATAGTAAACAATATACAGAGCCTTTTCCAAATGTCAAAAGTGACAGTGTCAGTCATTAGTACAATACTGCAATGATTTTTAATAATTTCATAATAAAAATGTTGCAAGATTTCAAAAACTGAAAAACGATTTCTGTAGAAGCACAAAATTCTAGTACAGTGTTTGAAATATTGCAACATTTTAATTATGAAATAATTAAAAATCGTTGCAGTATTGTATCAATGGCTGTCACTGTCACTTTTGACATTTAAAATAGGGACTGTATATTGTTTACAATGGATACTTGACTTTTTATTTATTTTTTTAATCCTCAATTTCTCGACTTAAGTTTGATGTATGGATAAATTTGTCTACAATTTTATATTCAGAAAAAAAATCTCCTTGCGAATCAATAAAAATATATATACAGTGCAATTTAAAAAAAAAATGTTGATCGTATTTTGTCAAAAACTGGGTGCGAGAAAAAATAACAGTTCAGATCCTATTAAAGTCTTTTAAAAATGGTTTAATTTGATGTTTTATTTATTAAAATCAGATAAAAAATAAGCGAGATACAGCACCAAAGGTTTCACCCTGTATACAACAAGAGTAATGAGAACACATGAAATCGTGAATTCCGCATATAATAAATAAGATTAAATTGTAATGTAAATTATTAAAACATTGGTGTACTTTTATTTGTTAAGACAATTTAATTTAATAATTAATTAATGCATATTTAATGAAATACCTTTGCCCATTCGAACTTCATCCTCTTCCTAAGTTTCCTCAGCTTGTGCTTCTTCATCATCTTCCTCCTGATGACGATAAGTCTGGCCGCCTGCTTCTCCTCCACCCCATTTTCTACGGCCGGTGCCTCGATCGCAATCCCGGACTCGCGTTCGATTTTAGGTACGTAGATCAATCCATTGGGTAATTCTACTGGTTTTATGTGCCCTATTGGATTCTTTATCACGTCTGGTTGTCTGTAGATCCAGTGGTTACCGGTGTGTGGTAAATAATTGAAGAGGGAGACCGGAAGTGCCGGGGATTTCGTCAGGTTTGTGCTCAGACATCGACATGTGATTTGAGTGGCTGAAAGTTTTAAAATGTAATGTAAAGAATCGCATGTGGAACTACAAGGGTAAGACGGGGGTGGAGAAGAACTGATTGGTGGACAGAAGACATAAAGCAGGAAGTAAGAAAGAAGAAAAAAGCTCGGAAAGAAAAAAAAAACAAGAGAAAACAGAGAAAAGCTATTCAAATTACAAAGACAGTAGAAAAAACATAAAGAAAAAGATAATAGAGGCAAAGAAGAAATCTTGGGAAAAATTTGGGCAAAAAATGGAAAATAACTAGAGAGAAAACCAAAGGCTATTCTACAGGGTAATAAGAAAAGTAAAAAATAAAATTAGGAAGAAATCAACTAGATAAAAGATAAGAAGAAACAAATACTAATAGTGAAGAATAATGGGAAGATGAAAAAAATACTTCAAAGAATTATTAAATGGAAATAAAAGTGAAAGTGAACAGGACGAAGAGCAAGAGACAATAATGGGGGAAGGTGAGAAAATATCTGAAGATCTAGGGAATGCAATAAAGAAAATGAAACTAGGAAAAGCACCAGGACATGATGAAATTACAACAAAGATGATTAAATATATGGGGAAACAGGAAAGAAGATGGTATTAGAATAATTGAAGAAAATAAAATACCAGAAGATATGGCAAAAGGCCATAACCTATACATCAAAAAAGAGACAGTAAAGTGTGTGAAAATTATAGAGGAATATCACTACTGAGCACACCAGGAAAAATATACGAATTTATAATGACGAAGAGGTTAAAAATTCAAGCAGAAAAAACATTAGATGATACACAGAATGGATTCAGAGCCGGAAGTAACACAACAGATGCAGTTTTCATAATAAAACAACTTATAGAAAGGTTAATAGAGTCTGATGAAAAAATATATATGTGCTTTATAGGCATCAAGAAAGCATTTGGTTCTATAAAACGAGAACACATATGAAAAGTGTTAAATAAGAAAAATATACAAAGAAGCACAATAAAACTATAGAAAACAACGAAAAACTATGCAAGAACAAACAACAGAATATCAGCAGAGTCTGTCACAAAGCAAGGATTAAGGCAAGGGGTACAATAAGTACCTCTTTATTTATCAAATTAATGGGAAATAATAAAAAAAATTGTAATACAAACAGGAGGAAAACAACTTGGGGATTCCATCAACTGAAAAGGGTAACGATTGGGTATTTAGCGTTTGCTGACGACCATATATTAATAACCAAAAACGAGAAAGATCCACAATACAATTTAAATGTATTCTAGAATGAAGAAATGAAAAAATGGAAATTGATAACAAAGAACAATAATAGGTAAAAAACCAACAAAAACAGAAATTAAGATGTGAAAATTGAAATATAAATATTTAGGAACAGTGATATATCAAGATGAAAGAATAGGAGAAAGAATAAAAGCAATCACGAAGCTTTATTTTGCAATAAATAAAACAACAATAAGTAGTAAAAAGAACTGGAAAAAAGACACAAAAGTGAGAATACACAAAGCTATATTTACGCCTACACTAAACCTATGGATCAGAGATGTGGTGCACAAACAAAAACCAAATGAACAGAATACAAGCAAGCGAAATGATGACACTAAGAAAAATAGCTGGAGTAAGACTAATAGATAAGATAAGTAACAAGGTAATAAGAGAACAACTTGGAGTAAAGGCAGCGACAATAATAATCAAATAAAATGCACTGAAATGGTTTGGGCATACGACAAGAATGGAGAACTCGAGATTAGCAAAAAAAAGTATGGGAAATTAGTAAAGACAGGAAGAAGAAAAGAGTGGGACGACATCATACAGGAAAACCTAAGAGAAAAGAAAATGAATTGGAACGAAGCAAAAGCAATGGCAAGAGACATGGAAGAACATAATAAGAGAAAATTGATTAATCGACCTCTACACTGGCCAAGCCGGTAAAAAAAAGCGGTGAATGTATTTACAATTAAATTTCACAACCAATGTCAGATTGGCTTGATTCCAATATACAGGGTGACTGACGAAAAACCTTTGGTGCTGTATCTCACTTATTTTTTATCCGATTTTAATAAATAAAACATTAAATTAAACCATTTTTAAAAGACTTTAATAGGATCTGAACTGTTATTTTTTCTCGCACCCAGTTTTTGACAAAATACGATCAACATTTTTTTTTCAATTGCACTGTATATATATTTTTATTGATTCGCAAGGAGATTTTTTTTCTGAATATAAAATTCTAGACAAATATATCCATACATCAAACTTAAGTCGAGAAATTGAGGATTAAAAAAATAAATAAAAAGTCAAGTATCCATTGTAAACAATATACAGACAATATTTTAAATGTCAAAAGTGACAGTGACAGCCATTGATACAATACTGCAACGATTTTTAATTATTTCATAATTAAAATGTTGCAATATTTCAAACACTGTACTAGAATTTTGTGCTTCTACAGAAATCGTTTTTCAGTTTTTGAAATCTTGCAACATTTTTATTATGAAATTATTAAAAATCATTGCAGTATTGTACCAATGACTGACACTGTCACTTTTGACATTTGGAATAGGCTCTGTATATTGTTTACTATGGGTATTTGATTTTTAATTTTTTTTTTAATCCTCAATTTCTCGACTTTGGTTTGATGAATGGATAAAATCGTTTACAAATTTAGATTCAGAAAAAAATCTCTTTGCGGATCAGTACAAAATATATATACAGTGCAATTTGAAGAAAAAAAGTTGATCGTCTTTTGTCAAAAACTGGATGCAAGAAAAAATATCAGTACAGTTCATATTAAAGTCTTTTAAAAATCATTTAATTTGGTGTTTTATTTATGCAAATCGGATCAAAAATAAGCGAGATACAGCACCAAAGGTTTTTCGTCAGTCACCCTGTATAATCAATTTTTGTAAAAATTTCTTTCTGTACCTTTTCAAAAAACAAATTTCACTGTACGTAAACTTTGGAATTAATTAATTAATTAATGTATAAACACAAATAGTGTACATAGCGATCATACCAGCTAATTTTTAAAATTAAAACTCCTGAAAATGGCGAAGTTATCGAAATGTGGGGATTTACAAAATCGAACCAAGGGAGAAGAACCATTATCAATGTTGAACCCTACCCGTACAATTGTTTTTAAACAGAAGAGTCACGTGCTCAATACTGAATGGTTCATCAAACAACTTTAACACGTTGACGCCGGCGTTTTTGTACCCTATAATTATTCATTTAAAATGACAAAATTTGGCTCGCACGCCTATGGTTGTTATGGTTGCCATGGAAGTGACTGAAGTCCTAGATGCGCGATAAAATTATTTATTGTCAACATGGAAGTAATCAGTGGCGTACCAAAAACGTAAAAACTTGTGTACCACCGGTGGTACCCGCCGTCGTTAACGTGTTAAAGAGTAAATAAAGAACAAGCTCACAAACTCTATTTTTATATAATAATAAATAATAAAATATTTGATGGTTTGGGTGTTTACTTCATGGTGCATCTTGAATGAGTTGTAGCTTATAGTCAAAACTATAGTCACTGTGTAACTTTAAAATATAGTGGTAAAACAAAGTTATCGTATTTCAATTACAATAAATAATAAAATTGGCTTTTGAAATCTAACTTAATTAACTCCTAGAAATTATCAGCGTAGGCATTAAATTTTGCCCCAAGAAGCTTCTTAATTTAACAATAATTAACATGTGATATATAATAATTATTAACACGTGATATATCGATCTAGTAATGTAACTTATTTTGTAACCTGTGGTGATTTTGTTTCATTTTGTTAAACTTCGGCTTAAGAAATGTTAAACCGGTTGTATTTACATATGTATCTTTATGCATTTGAATAAACAATAACGATAACAATAATTAACTAGAATATGCATCGATTAATCTGTTAAATAATTAAATGTCAGAGAATAATGATTGCCATAACTTAACACTCACAGAACATTGGACAACGACAGAAGAACTGAAATATTATAAAATTATCGGATACTACTTAGTTTAAATATATCATTTATTCGAGATTGATTCTTTGGATTTTTAAGCTTTAACTTTCGATCATAAAATTTATCAATCACTAGAAAAACAACCAGGTGTATCAATATAAAAATAAACCAACATTTAATATTACGTTTCAGGAGGATTTTCTTACCTTTATTTCGTAGTAATTGCAGTGTTTTCGTTATTAGAGCCATTTCCGTTTTGTAGGTTATGTAAAAAAGTTGATTGTTTAAAACGCCGTGTACGGCAACAGAAAACAAATGATTGATTACTACACCGGTAGATGGCTCTACTTGTATATTAAATAAATTAACATAAAAATGCAAATAATTTATAATAACAAAGCTAATTACAAGTAAATTTGGAGTTGATGAGATTAATAAATGGAATCATTCTAAAATAACATTAAATTAAAGTATTTATGTTGTATTGAATAAAACACGATAACTTTGTATAACTTGAAAACTTACATTTTTACACAGAGTACTATGTGTTTGATAATGACAAGGTAAATTTGTCGAAACTAGTCACAATAAAAAGTTTTCAAGTTATACAAACAAAGTTATCGTGTTTTATTCAATTTACAAAAATGTATAACGAAGTAGAAGCCTATATATAACATATTTATGTTGTGACCGAACTTGGCGGCGTAGGTAACAGCTTTTTCGTTGCATAAAAATACTGTTACAACGAAGTGCTGCAAACTTGTTAAATTAAAAAAAAGAGATGAAAATACTTTTAACTTATTCAATAAATTAAAAGGGTTTTAACCACTTCCCGCATACGACCGCAATTCTCGGACACATGACACTACTTTTATAAATAACTGTGCGGGAAGGGGTTAATAATTATGCATTTTATGTATGTAGAAAGTTTATAACTTGATTATTTACTAATTTATGGCTATATTTATTTATTAAGATAATTGCTACGCCTCTATTTTATTATTTTACCACACTATAGCCTTATTTATCTATTGAGATATCTTTAGTCTCCTTTTTTCTTAGCAAATTAAAAAATAACATACACATACCATTATGAACGAATGAATCTCTGCAAACATGTTCTTCCATTCAAACCATTCTTCTACCATGTAGTTAAGCAGGTATCCTCTTCAAACATCCAGAATCTTTTCCACCTACTTTTTCAATTCCTTTATTCTCTTTTTTCGGAAGGGAATTTTTTCGTTGCTAATTTCAAAGTGATTAATAAAAATTTATACATATTTGATATGGTCTTAACATATCTATTAGAGTAATACTACTGTACCATCTATACTATCTTCTTGTGCAATTCCTTTATTCTCCTTTACTGGACTTCAACTCCCTGTAGGTCGTATCCACAGAATGTTGAGGAAGGGAAATTATGTTAATCGCTCCAGTGCAGTAGTCATGGAATACTTAGCCGCTGAAGTGTTGAAGAAAACGCGTCCAGGGATAACAAGAAATCTCGTATCAATCCCCGTCACTTACAACTAGCCATCCGTAACGACGAAAAGTTGAACAAACTGCTTTCTGGCATTACAATCGCCCAGGTGAGGTGCGCTACCCAACATCCAGGCTGTACTCCTTCCCAAGAAGATGGAAAAGAACCCCTAAGAAGGTTTCTCATTCCATCTCAACAGCAACAGCTGCAGCAGCTGTTTTGGGGAAGGAATTTTTTCGTTCTTTATTCCAGCATGAATAAATGTTTATAGATTGTCGACACATCTCAATCAGAGTAACATTACTTATCTAATAATAAAAACACTTGCACGTAACTCAACAATCAATGTTATTACTTATCTATGCTTTCCTGACATTAACTGCCAAAGTTCTGACTAACTCTACGCTTCTACTAGCGCCACCTAGCGGCGATTATTATCATCAGTACGCGGTCAAAATGTCAAATTTCCGTATTGAAAACTCGACAACGAAAGTGATCCTGATCGAGGGGATGTCGGTGGTGAGCACGGATCAGACCCGCACCGACATCGTCACGAGCGAGACCGTCGACGCCTCCGAGAAGTCCGGCCTCTTGCAGATCAACGAGGGCATCAAATCTGGAGAGTCGAAATTCAAGGTATAAAATAATGCCAGGTGTTAAAAAGTAATATTAGAATGAAATTAAAGCGTAAATGTTTGCTGTTTTGGATTGTATAAGGTTTACACGTTGAGGTAAAATAGGTTGAAGGATAAATATTGTTATCTGATTTACCAAAAAACAATTACAAAGATTATATAGTATATTTTTGTTTTGTTTTTCCAGAAGGTACATCGAGAAATCCTGTACAAAAATAGAGTTTAAAGCAAATCTGTTCCTTTCAACTATCTAAAAAACAATCTCAACGTTCATATATTTTTTGGGATGCGCTTTCCAAAAAGAGTACAACCTGCAAAAATATATTTTTCCGGTGGAAGAACCACGTGGTCGATAGCCAGAATGTTTCGAAATGATGAAATTACATTTTTATACAGTCTTGCCTTGTTTTAGGTATTCACATTCGCTCCGTCCTTTAACGACGCCCACGACGCGCAGAAGTGCTTGGATTTTTGGGACTTCATAGAGGGCAGGGACGACCTGGTGCCGGCGAAGGCGTTCAAGCTGACCCCGATGCGAACCGAGACGCCCAAAACCGACGGAGAGGGCGAGGAAAACACGGACTGGAACAGTATTTTCGAGGTGCTGAAGAAGAGGGGGATTAGTAATTGTTCTGTAAGTAAATAATCATTCCAGTTTCAATTGTTATTTCCATAGTCATGAAGATTAACATCTGATCTGTAAATACGTAAATTGTTTGTTGAATTTGATTCGTGATCGTTTATCACGTGGTAAAACATTTTTAATATTAAGGGTAATTTTTAGAAATAATAGTGAAACAAACCAAGTGCCTTTCTATAAACAACCCTTAATGTTTGGTTGTTGTTGTTGCAGAGAGTCTACCTTTAAGTTAATCTATTATTTTACACAAAAAATCCTTAAATACTCGTTTTCTTTAAGTTTTGAACTGTTTTCCATTTCCATGAAGATTAACAGTTAATCTGTAATTATTTCAATTGATTGTACCTTTAAGTTAAGCTATTATTTTACTTGTTCTTCTTAATCCTATATAAATTTACTTAAATATAATTAGTGGCGCCATCTCTTAGTAAAAGTTCAAACTGTTAAGGTTTGAGAGAGATTAGAATACAGTGAAAAAGAGAGATCAAGGTGAAGACGAAAGAAAAAATCAAAAGGGATTAAAAGAGAAATAATAAAAATGGCAAAAAAGTCAGAGAGAAATATATTAAAGAATATATAAGATTGACAGATTTAGAAAATAATATCAACAAAGAAATAGAAGGAATTCAAAAGAAAGGAAAGATAAGAAATAATTCAGCTAAAAAGAGAGATAAAAGAGATTATGAAATAAATAAAGATATAAAGAGAGACAGAAAGAAAGAGATAAAAAATATGAGTCAGAGAATGAAGGATATAAAGGGATAATTAAAGATAGTCATGGAAGAGAGACAGAGAGGAAAAGATCAAGAATGTAAGAGAGAATTTTAGACCTGGAACAGAAACAAGTTGACAGTTTTTAAGGAGATAATTAAAGTATTTGTGAGTTAGATAAATAATGATGAGAAAAAGAAGACACAATTATTACAATTATAAAGATTTAATGTCAAAGAGCTGAAAGAGACAGGAAGAAAATTTAGAGACAAAATTTCAATTTTTGAGATGTAAACTACTATAAATTCAAGCCAACAAAAAATAAGAGATTGAAAGAGGTGAGAGATAAATAGAGAGCAAGATAAAGGAAGAAAGTTTCATAGAAAGATAGAAAAAGCTCGTAGTGTGTGTGTATGTATGTGTGTGTATGTGTATGTATGTATGTGTGTGTGTGTGTGTGAGAGAGAGAGAGAATCAATAGAAATGTATTTTTAAACATTGTAATGTATCGAAAAAAAGAAGTGAAGAGATCAATAGAGATAGAAAGGAAAAAAATCTAAAGAGTTAGAAACCAAGACAAACAGAAATGCCAAGAAAGAGAGAGAGAGAGAGAGAGAGAGAGAGAGAGAGAGAGAGAGAGAGAGAGAGAGGAGAGGAGAGGAGAGGAGAGAGATAGAGAGAGGGAGGGACAGAGGGTAAAAAATTAAGATAGAGGGAGAGAAACAGAGAGTAAAATAAAGAAAGATTAAGAGAGAGTGAGAGACTAATAACAAAATATTATTATTATATAAATAGAAAATGTTCCAAATAGAGATAGAAAGAGAAAATTCAATAGAAAAAGAAAGAACAACCGAGAAAAAAAGAAGAAAAAACCAACAAAAGAAAGTTCGAATTTCGTGTATTTCCTAAGTAGAATGGCTTTTAAAAGGATTGGATCTTGGCAAAAAAAAACTGAAAAACAATTGCATTTCGTTTTTTTGAACAATTTTTTGAAAGAATTATTTTAATTTGAACGTTAGATAACGTTAGATGCGTAAAAAATTTAAAAAAAAAACAATTGAAGATCGTCTTATTTGCATGTATTTGAAGAGTAGAATAATTTTCTGAAAGAATTTTTAAAATATGAGCATAGGGTCAAAAGTTATAGTGTAAAAACTAAAAAACAATTGAAGATCGGATTTCGCTTTTTCGTCTTATATCTATTTAAAGAGTAGATTAATTTTCTGAAAGAATTATCGAAATCTGAGCATTGGATGAAGAGTTATGGTCTAAAAATTGAAAAACACCTGAAAATCGAATTTCGTTTTTTCATCTTATTTGCATCTATTAGAAGAGTAGAATAATTCTCTGAAAGAATTTTCCAAATATGAGCTTCGGATCAGGAGATACGGTCTAAAAACTGAAAAACAATTGAACATGGAATTTCGTGTTTTGGTCTTATTTACACCCATTTGAAGAGTAGAATAATTTTCTGAAAGAATAATCAAAATATGAACATTGGATAAGGAGTTATGGTCTAAAAACTCAAAAACAATTGACGATCGAAATTCGACTTTTCGTCTTATTTGCATCTATTTGAAGAGTATAATAATTTTCTGAAAGAATTTTTAAAATATGAGCATCGGATTAAAAGTTATGGTCTAAAAATTGAAAAACAATTGAAGATCAAATTTCGTTTTTTCAACTTATTTGCATGTAGTTGAAGCGTAGATTAATTTTCTGAAAGAATAATCAAAATATGAACATCGTATCACGAGTTATGCCCAAAAAAGTAGAAAACAATTGAAGTTCGAATTTCGTTTTCTTGTCTTATTTGCATCTATTTGATGAATACATACATTTTCTGAAAGAATTATCTAAATCTGAGCACTAGATGGAGAGTTATGCTCAAACAATTGGAAAACAATTGAAGATCGGATTTCGTTTTTTCATCTTATTTGATTCTTCTTGAAGAGTAGATTAATTTTCTGAAAGAATTTTTAAAATATGAGCATCGGATTAAGAGTTATGGTCTAAACAGTGGAAAACAATTGAAGTTCGAAATCCAATTTTTCGCCTTATTTACATCTATTTAAAAAATAGATTCATTTTCTGAAAGAATTATCTCAAACTGACCATTGGTTGAGCAGTTATGGTCTAAAAACTGGAAAACAATTGAAGATCGGATTTCGTTTTTTCGTCTTATTTACATCTTTTTGAAGAGTCGATTAATTTTCTGAAAGAATTTTTAAAATATGAGCATCGGATTAAAAGTTATGGTCTAAAAACTGAAAAACAATTGAAGATCGAATTTCGCTTTTACGCCTTATTTGCATCTATTTAAAGAGCAGAATAATTTTCTGAAAGAATTTTGAAAATATGTGCATCGAATTAAGAGTTATGCTCAAAAAAGTAGAAAAAAAAAGTAAAGCGTTATGGTCTAAAAAGTGAAAAACAATTGAAGATCGAATTCCGTTTTTTCGTTTTATTTGCATCTATCTGAAGAGTAGAATAATTTTCTGACATAATTTTTTAAATCTGAGCATTGGATAAAGAATTATGGTGTAAAAACTGAAAAACAATTGACTATCGAATTTCGGTTTTTCGTCTTATTTACATCTATTTGATGAGTAGAATAATTTTCTGAAAGAATAATCAAAATATGAATATCGAATCAAGTGTTATGCTCAAAAAGTCGAAAACAATTGAAGATCGAATTCCGTTTTTTCATCTTATTTACATCTATTTGAAGAGTGTAATAATTTTCTGAAAGAATTTTTAAAATCTGAGCATCATAATATCAGCTTCGGATGAAGAGTTATGGTCACAAAACTGCAAAACAATTGAAGATCGAATTCCGATTTTTCGTCTTATTTGCATCTGTTTGAAGAGTATAATAATATTCAGAAAGAATTTTTTAAATATGAGGATCGGATCAAGAGTTACGGTCCAAAAACTGTAAAACAATTGAAGTTCGAAATCCGATTATTAGTCTTATTTACATCTATTTGAAGAGTAGAATAATTTTCAGAAGGAATTATCTAAATCTGAACATTGGATGAAGAGTTATGGTCTAAAAACTGAAAAACAGTTGACGATCGAAATTCGACTATTCGTCTTATTTACATCTATTTGAAGAGTATAATAATTTTCTGAAAGAATTTTTAAAGCAAGAGCCTCGGATTAAGAGTTATGGTCTAAAAACCGAGAAACAATTGAAGATCGAATTTCGATTTTTCATCTTATTTGCATCTATTTGAAGCGTAGATTAATTTTCTGAAAGAAATATCTAAATCTGAGCATTGGATGAAGAGTTTTGCTCAAAAAACTGGAAAACAATTGAAGATCGAGTTTCGTTTTTACGTCTTATTTGCATCTATTTGAAGAGTAGATTAATTTTCTGAAAGCATTTTTAAAATATGAGCCTGGGATTAAGAGTTACGGTCTAAAAATGGAAAAAAATTGAAGATCGAATTCCGTTTTTTTGTCTTATTTACATCTATTTAAAGAGTAGATCCATTTTCTGAAAGAATTATCTAAATCTCAGCATTAGATAAAGACTTATGGTCTAAAAAATGGAAAACAATTGAAGTTCAAAATCCGTTTTTTCGTCTTATTTGCATCTCTTTGAAGAGTAGAGTAATTTTCTGAAAGAATTTTTAAAATATGAGCTTTGGATGAAGAATTATGGCCTAAAAACTGGAAAACAAATGAAGTTCAAATTCCGTTTTTCGTGTAGTTTAAAACCGTTTGATAAGTAGAATAATTTTCTGAAAGAATTTTCCAAATATGAGCATTGTATGAAGAGTTATGGTTTATAAACACTGAAAAACAATTGACGATCGAATTTCGATTTTTCGTCTTATTTACATCTATTTGATGAGTAGAATAATTTTTTGAAAGAATAATCAAAATATGAACATCGTATCAAGAGTTATGCTCAAAAAAATAAAAAACAATTGAAGTTCGAATTCCGCTTTTTCGTCTTATTTACATCTATTTAAATAGTGGAATAATTTTCTGAAAGATTTTTTTTATATATAAGCATCGGATAAAGAGTTATGGTCTAAAAACTGAAAAACAATTGAAGATCGAATTCTGTTTTTTCGTCTTATTTACATCTATTTAAAGAGTAGATTAATTTTCTGAAAGAATTATCCAAATCTGAGCATCGGATGAAGAGTTACGCTCAAAAAACTGGAAAACAATTGAACTTCGAATTTCGTTTTTTCATTTAATTTACATCTCTTTGATGAGTAGAATCATTTTCTGATAGAATAATCAAAATATGAACATCGGATCAGGAGATATGCTAATAAAAGTGAAAAACAATTGAAGTTCGAATTTCGTTTTTAAAAACTGAAAAATAGTTGAAGATCGAATACCGTTTTTTCGTCTTATTTACATCTCTTTGAAGAGTTAATTAATTTTCTGTAAGAATTATTAGTTATGGTCTAAAAACTGAAAAACAATTGAAGATCGAATTTCGCTTTTTCGGCTTATTTACATCTATTTGAAAAGTAGAATAATTTTTTGAAAGATTTTTAAATTATGAGCATCGGATTAAGAGTTATGGTCTAAAAACTGAAAAACAATTGAAGTTCGAAATCCGTTTTTTCGCCTTATTTGCATCTATTTGAAGAGTCGAATAATTTTCTGAAAGAATTTTCAAAATATGAACATTGAATCAAGAGATATGCTCAAAAAACTGAAAACCAATTGAACTTCGAATTTCGTTTGTTCGTTTAATTTACATCTTTTTGATGGTAGAATCAATTTTCGAAAGAATAATCAAAATATGAACATCGGATCAGGTGATATGTTCAAAAAACTGAAAAACAATTGAACTTTGAATTTCGTTTTTTCGTATAATTTATATCTCCTTGATGAGTAGAACGATTTTCGTAAAGTATTGTCCAAATCCAAGCACTGTATCGAGAGTTATGCTTATAAAAGTAAAAAACAATTGAAGTTCGAATTTCGGTTTTTCGTCTTATTTAAATCTATTTGATAAGTAGAATAATTTTCTGAAAGAATAATCAAAATATAAACATCTGATCAGGAGATATGTTCAAAAAACTGAAAAACAATTGAACTTCGAATTTCGTTTTTTCATTTAATTTATATCTCTATGATGAGTAGAATATTTTTTTGAAAGAATTTTCTAAATCTGACCATTAGATGGAGAGTTATGCTTAATAAAGTGAAAAACAATTGAAGTTTGAATTTCGGTTTTTCGTCTTATTTATATCTATTTGATGAGTAGAATCATTTTTTGAAAGAATAATCAAAATATGAACATCGGATTAGGAGATATGCCCAAAAAAACTGAAAAACAATTGATCTTCGAATTTCGTTTTTTTGTTTAATTTACATCTATTTGAAGAGTAGAATAATTTTCCGAAAGAATTTTTAAAATACGAGCATCGGATGAAGAGTTATGCTCAAAAAACTGGAAAACAATTGAAGATCGGATTTCATTTTTTCGTCTTATTTGCATCATTTTGAAGAGTAGATTAATTTTCTGAAAGAATTTTTCAAATATAAACTTCAGATTAAAAGTTATAGTCTAAAAACTGAAAAACAATTGAAGATCGAATTTCGCTTTTACGCCTTATTTGCATCTATTTGAAGAGTAGAATACTTTACTGAAAGAATTTTTAAAATATCAGCATCGGATTAAGAGTTACTGTCTGAAAACTGAAAAACAATTGAAGATCAAATTTCGATTTTTCGTCTTATTTGCATCTATTTGAAGCATAGAATAATTTTCTGAAAGAATTTTTAAGTTAAGAATAATTTTCTGAAGTAATGATCTAAATATGAACGTCGAATCAAGAGTTATGCTTAAAAAAAAAGTAAAAAACAATTGAGTTCGAATTTTGTTTTTTTCGTCATATTTGCATCTATTTAAAGAGTAGATTAATTTTCTGGGAGAATTATCTAAATGTGGGAGAATAATTAAAATATGAACATTGTATCAGAAGATATACTCAAAAAACTGAAAAACAATTGAACTTCGTTTTTTCATTTAATTTACATCTACTTGATGAGTGGAACGATTTTCTAAAAGTATTGTCCAAATATCTAAGCACGAGATCGAGAGTTATGGTTGAAAAAGTAAAAAACAATTGAAGATCGAAGTTCGTTGTTTCATATTATTTGCATCTATTTGAAGAGAGGAATCATTTTCTGAAAGAATTTTTAAAATATGAGCATGGGATTAAGAGTTATGGCCCAGAAACTGGAAAACAATTGAAGATCGAATTTCGTTTTTTTGTCTTATTTGCATCTATTTGATGAATAGGTTAATTAATTTTTTGAAAGAATTATCTAAATCTGAGCATTGGATGAAGAGTTATGCTCAAAAAACTGGAAAACAATTGAAGATCGAATTTTGTTTTTTCGTCTTATTTACATCTATTTAAAGAGTAGATTAATTTTCTGAAAGAATTATCTAAATCTGAGCATTGGATTAAAAGTTATGGTCTAAAAACTAAAAAACAATTGAAGATCGAATTTCGATTTTTCGTCTTATTTACATCTATTTGATGAATAAAATAATTTTCTGAAAGAATAATCAAAATATGAACATCGGATCGGGAGATATGTTCAAAAAACTGAAAAACAATTGAACTTGGAATTTCGTTTTTTCGTTTAATTTACATCTTTTTGAGGAGTAGAATCAATTTTTGAAAGAATAATCAAAATATAAACATCGGATCGGAGATATGTTCAAAAAACTGAAAAACAATTGAACTTCGAATTTCGTTTTTTCGTTTAATTCATATTTATTTGATGAGTAGAATATTTTTTTTAAAGAATTTTCTAATTCTGAATATTGGATCGAGAGTTATGCTTAATAAAGTGAAAAACAATTGAAGTTAGAATTTCGTTTTTTCGTCTTATTTACATCAATTTGATGGGTAGAATCATTTTTTGAAATAATAATCAAAATATGAACATCGGATCAGGAGATATGTTCAAAAAACTGAAAACAATTGAACTTCGAATTTCGTTTTTTCGTCTTATTTGCATCTTTTTGAAGAGTATAATAATTTTCTGAAAGAAGTTTTAAAATATGAGCTTCGGATTAAGAGTAATGGTCTAAAAACTGAAAAACAATTGTTGAGTTATGCTCAAAAAATTGGAAAACAATTGAAGATCGGATTTCGTTTTTTCATCTTATTTGATTCTTCTTGAAGAGTAGATTAATTTTATGAAAGAATTTTTAAAATATGAGCATCGGATTAAAAGTTATGGTCTAAAAACTGGAAAACAATTGAAGATCGAATTTCGTTTTTTCGTCTCATTTGCATCTATTTGAAGAGTAGAATAATTTTCTGAAAGAATTTTTTATATATGAGTATCGGATAAAGAGTTATGGTTTAAAAACTGAAAAACAATTGACGAACGAATTTCAATTTTTCATCTTATTTTCATCTATTTGATGAGTAGAATAATGTTTTGAAAGAATAATCAAAATATGAACATCGTATCAAGAGTTATGCTCAAAAAAATAAAAAACAATTGAAGTTCGAATTCCGCTTTTTCGTCTTATTTACATCTATTTAAATAGTGGAATAATTTTCTGAAAGATTTTTTTATATATGAGCATCGGATCAAGAGTTATGGTCTAAAAACTGGAAAACAATTGAAGATCGGATTTCGTTTTTTCGTCTTATTTACATCTTTTTGAAGAGTCGAATAATTTTCTGAAAGAATTTTCAAAATATGAACATTGAATCAAGAGATATCCTCAAAAAACTGAAAAACAATTGAACTTCGAATTTCGTTTTCTGGTTTAATTTTTATCTCTATGATGAGTAGAATATTTTTCTGAAAGAATATTCTAAATCTGATCATTGGATGGAGAGTTATGCTTAAAAAAGTGAAAAACAATTGACGTTCGAATTTCGTTTTTTCGTCTTATTTACATCTTTTTGACGAGTAGAATCAATTTTTGAAAGAATAATCGAAATATGAACATCAGATCAGAAGATATGTTAAAAAACTGTAAAACAATTGAACATCGAATTTCGTTTTTTTGATTTAATTTATATCTCTTTAATGAGTAGAGTATTTTTTCGAAAGAATTTTCTAAATCTGAGCATTGGATGGAGAGTTATGATTAAAATAGTAAAAAACAATTGAAGTTCGAATTTCGTTTTTTCGTCTTATTTATATCTATTTGATGAGTAGAATAATTTTCTTGAAGAATTTTTTAAATCTGAACATTGGATTAGGAGATATGCTCAAAAAAATTGAAAAACAATTGAATTTTTTCGTTTAATTTGCATCTCTTTGATGAATGGAATATTTTTTTTTGAAAGATTTTTTTTTAATCTGTTCATAAAAGTGATAAACAATTGAATCTAATGGCTGATTTAGATGAGTAATAATTGAATGAAGGATTGTTTTTATTTTTGTAGCTGAGCGGAGGAGACAAGTGCAAGATCTGCGACTACGACAAGGCCGTCGAGTGCACGTGCGAGGATCACTTTGATCTCGCCGAATTGAACAGTTGGGACCCTTTTAAGAAGACCTACGCCGACGCGGCGATTTTGACCGACACTATTCCAATACAAGGTAAAGTTTTTCTTAAAAAAAAATAAAATAATGACAAGTCATAACGAAAAAAATTGTTGAAGAAAACTTGTCGTCATAATTTCATTCAAGGTTATTTCCATTTGCAGATGCAACGACGCAAACATGTTTTAAAGATCAAGAGGATATCGATAAAGGTGGTAAAGACGATTTTGGTTTAAATTTAAATTCAAAATTTGCGTTTTGTTTGCAGAATATCGAGGAATGTTGATGGATGAAATCGATGAGTTGCTTCGGCAGTTGACAGGTGAGAAGATTTTTATTAATCTTGTTGATTAGATCTAATAAATGATGGAACAAAATGTTTCTCGTGAATCAAACAATTGAATTCAAGTTTGTGTTTAAAGGATTTAAAGAAAATTGTTCAAAAATTATCTACATGAAAAACCAATTGAATTCTTCAGAAAAACTTGAACAAAAACATCTAATAGATGTTAAGTTCTTAGGTATGATAATTTTGATTCACTAATTTTTGATCCTGATGATAAAATCTAATAAAAATCGGTTTAAAGTTTTTCTCACGAAGTAATCAAACAAATTTCTGTGAAAACTTGAGCAACAATTGTTGCAGTTTCTACAAACTATAATTACTAACAACTACTAATCGAGTATAGTTTTGACTTGAATTTTTTTGCTTATAATTCTTGATACTTAGGATTTTCAATCTATTTTTTTTTTAAATTTATTTAGAAGTAACTTGCGATTGTCCTTTGGGAACAACCTGTGAAGATGAAATCGTCTCAGCAGAAAAAATCGATTCCGAGTATAGTTTTACGCGTCTGGATAAAAGTATATGTTCCTGTGGAAGGATGAACTGTCTCTGCTCGCAGTACCAACAAGTTTTGACTGCGATTTCCAATGCCAATCGCGAGGTGGAGGATTTGGATGTGTGCGAGGTTGAAAATTGCGAATGTAGTTGTTTGAACTTGGTCTTGATCCGCAATTACAAACTGTTGCTCGAGAGTAAGATCGAGTTGCAGAGTTTGTGGGGTAGGAAGGTCAATCGAGAGGTGGTGTGCGTTTGCAAACAAGACAAGTGTCCTTGTTCGATCGTGGTGAAACTCCATAAGGAAATCGATAGGATTTTCGGGTGGGGACGTGATGATCGCCTAGAGACGGTCTATTGTACCTGTAAGGATTACTACGAAAAGGTTTTGGAGAAGTTATCCATAACATCAGCGTCTGAAGTTATTTGCAGTTGTAACAACTCTAAATCTAATATCGAAATAGAAACGAATTATTTGGGAGAAATTTCCAATACGAATTTGAAGATGGAGGAGGTGGTTGATGAGGAATTGGAACTGTTGGATATGCAAAGACGTAATGATCAAAGCGCGCATTTATTAACCCTACACCTGAATTCTCCCAGGGAATCGTATGTTAAACACGAAGAGGTTAAGAAGAAGAAACAAACCGGATTCGTAGTGAACAAGCAACATGTAGAGAGTAAGGTGCATTTCGATGCTAAGACCTCAGATCATGCTAGATTGTCCACCAGTTATAAAAGAAGAAAGTCGGTGGTGCATGGAAGCTTCGCCGTGGCTAAGGCGCGACTTATGCAACTGCGTGATGTGATTGAAGATCAGAATGAGTCTAAACAATGTAGATGTAAAGATATAAATGGTGGAGAGTGTTTATTTAATTTGGAGGGTTATGTATGTGCTAATAACACACCTTCAGATTCAAAAGAGTGCGTGATGGAAACGAAAGCGAAACGTAAGGTAAAACGGCGTAAACAAAAAACTTTAGATTGTGGAAGAGATGATTCATCCTCGATAAGGTCGAAAGGTAAAGGACAGACTAATAATGATGTAGAGAAGGGTAAAAATATTGGGTTAAAAATTGTTAAAAAACTAGAGAAGGGAAAGCGTAATATTAAAGTTGAGAAAAAAGATTTGTTATCAAAAAGCAAACAACATTCAATAGGTACAGTGGATGATGTTGTTGTAATAAAAGAAGGAATGAGGAATGAACAATCAGAATCATGTGTTTGTCGAACGAAAACTGTAAGGATTGGAAGGAATACTATCGATCAAAATAAAAAATGTTTAGATGATGTAAGGGTTAAAACTAATGAAGACTCTAACAACCTTTTAAAATCATGTGAAGAAAAAACACGCAAGAATAGCAGGGGTATACAATCGGATGATTTAATGATCGAAGGAAGATCAATAATAATGCATGCGATTGATGAAGAAACTGGCCTTATTTCTTCAGTTTATGATCACAAAACTGATATTTGTCCTGGAAATCTTGAAACCATCTGCACAAACATAAGAAACGATTTTGATGATATAAACTTATTGGAAGAAGATTTTTGTTCGAAAACGGAAGAAAACTTTTGCTCTAAACGTGAAGATGATTTAACGAATAGACAGAATAGTTTTAACGATGAATGTTGCTTCAATAACAACCACAAGAAGGAATATTGTATTTCCAATAAAAACAATACTCTTAGCGAAGAAGATTTCTTCAGTAATAACTCCAGTAATAAAAGTATTATCAACAACGAATCTAGAAGTAAAAACACATCTGATGATTTTGAAAACACGTTTACGAAAGACAATATTTGTTCAAAAACTGAAGACTGTAAATCAAAAAACAAAAGCGAATCTAACAACATAATGAATATAAAAGAATTTGAAGATTCGTTTACTAAAAGAGAGAATACATCTGCGGATTACTCTATAAAAAGCAAGAATATTCGCTCCAATTCCACAAACGAAATCTTTAAAGATTGTTTTTTCAAAAATGCGAAAACCTGCGGAGATGTTAACTCCAATAATAAAACCATGAGATCATCGGAAGCTAATAATTCTAACAATTCCTTTTCCAAAATGAAGAAGACTGGAGTTTCCAAAAGCGAGAAAACTTCTGAAGATTTTAGCTGCAATAATAAAACCATGAGATCATCATCAGAAGCTAATAATTCTAACAATTCCTTTTCCAAAATAAAGAAGATTTCAGTTTCCAAAAGCGAGAAAACTTCTGAAGATTTTAGCTGCAATAATAAAACCATGAGATCATCATCGGAAGCTAATAATTCTAACAATTCCTTTTCCAAAATAAAGAAGATTTCAGTTTCCAAAAGCGAGAAAACTTCTGAAGATTTTAGCTTTCATCATTCGAAAAATAGGAACACAATTGAAAATAGTGAAGAAGACTTTAGTCCCAAAAAGATGGACGTGAGAAATAAAAGCGTAAAGACTTGTAGGAATTATAGCGCACAAAGTCAGGACTCCTCTTTAGGAAAAAGTATCACTTGTGGAAATAACTTTTCTGGGAAGAAGAAATCCTCTAGAGAGGAAACAGTGCGTGAAAGTTTAAACGGTAATGGAAGGACGAAAATTTCTAGCGGGAATATCTTAAGGCCTATTTGTACCTCCACACCAAAACAAAACTCTTGCAATCGGTTTTCATCTACGGATGGTTCCAGCATAATCGATCTATCACCTAAGCCAGGTTGCTTCAAAACTAAACCGAGAAATGCCCAAAGCCTGGAGATCAATTCAACCGATGAGGTTAGAAATACTTCAACAGTTTCCTCAAACAAAATAGGAAGAATATCTTCAATTGCCGCCAAATCCTCGCCAATTAAGATGAATATAACACCGAAGATTAGATCTTCAAAAATTGATGATTCCAAGACGAATAATAGGTTTTCGGGAAATGATGATTACAACAGTAGATCATCAAAAGAAGAAGTCGGTAATTTCTGCTGCATTAACGAAGACTGTAGCAATTTAAACCACAAAAATGATTCTTCAATAGTTGATGTTTATAAAAGTACTGACGATTACAAGAATGCGTCTTTATTGGTTGCTAAAACTCTAGAAAATGATGTTAAAGATGAATCCAATGAAAGACAATCTTTAATAAATAATGGATCAAAGAATAAAGTCACACAAAATGATGTTGAGCGTGATAGATGTCTAAAGAGTGATGTCGAACATGAAAGATCTTTAAGGAATGATTTTGAGCGTGATAGATGTCAAAATAGTGATGTTCAACATCGAAGTTCTTTAAAGAATGATGTTGAGCGCGATAGATGTCTAAAGAGTGATGTCGAACATCAAAGTTCTTTAAGGAATGATGTTGAGCTTAGTAGATCGCTAAATAATGATATTGAGCATCAAAGATCTTTAAAGAATGATGTTGAGCGTGATAGAATGCTAAAGAGTGATGTTGGACATCAAAGTTCTTTAAGGAATGATGTTGAGAGTGGTAGAACGATAAATAGTGATGTTGAACATCAAAGATCTTTAAAGAATGATGTTGAGCGTGATAGAACGCTAAAGAGTGATGTTGAACATCAAAGATTTTTAAAGAATGATGTTGAATATGAAAAATCTATGGAGAATGATGTTGGACGTAATAGATCGATTAAGGATGATGTTGGTGTGGATGATTTCAAAAATAAATCAGTACAAAACAATATTGTTGATAAAAAACGATCTTCAAAAGATGTGAATCAAAATCAGGAATATTTAAAAGATGACGATGACGATTATAAAAAGAAATTTGGAGGCATTCAATGCGGAAATAGATTATCAAAAGATTATGATTGTACGAATAGTTTTGTAAACGATCAAAATGTTGAGATTAGATGTAGACAGAATAATATTGAAGATACGAATAGATCTTCCAACTATGAAGAATGTAAACCTTTTAAATGTGAGGATAACAATTCTAGATTATCAAAAGATGATGATGTCGATCATGGGAAACGATCCTCAAAAGATAGCGTAGGTAAGTATACAAATAGATCTTCAATGGATCAAAATTTTGGGAATAGATCTTCAAAAAATTATAACTGTAAGAATGAATGTAGAAGCAGACAAAATCTTGAAGGTGATAGCAAGGATATATCTTTAAAAGGTAAACAATTGTCTACAAAATCAGAAATTACATGTGGACAGCATAATGTTGAAGATAGGGAATGTAAGATTGATGATGGCGTTCAACATTCTTCAAAATGCAATGAATGTATAAACAATCCAGGACAGAATGATGATGAAGAAAGGAAAAGATTTTCTAAAAATGTTGATAATAAAATTCCAATTGAGACTAAACTTAAAAATATATCATCATCAAAAGATAATTATGGATCTTCAAAAAATATTGATTATAATCAAAGATCTTCAAAAGATAACAATTTTACTCATAAATCTTCAAAAGATATTAACCACAATTGCACTTCTTCAAAAGACAATGACATAAATGTAATTCGTAATGATTATAATTGTAGACTTTCCAAAACTAATGATGACAAAAACTACAATCAAACATCCTTAAAAGATGAAGATGACAGGAATACATCTTTAGATCGAATTGCATCTGTAAAAATCAACAGCCTAAATAATAAAGATTCTGAAAACCTAACCGCACGCTTGGCTACAACGAAACAATCGCTAGGTAGTAGAGTATCGTTCAAAAGTCCTTCTCAAGAAAGCTTACACAAATTAGATAACAATAATAATAACACATCCCCTAAAAGAGTTGACTCTGAGGCTCAATCTTCCAGTAGAAAATCATCTGCGAAGAGTTTAATATCAAGGATCGAAGTGTATAAAATTAAACCGTCAAAAATTAACGAAAACGGTAAAAGCCAACAACTCTTCAAATCATTTTCCAACACCGAGAAAAATCTTATCGGATGCTCTGGTGCGGCGGTGGTGCGAAGAAAAATCGCTTCTTCCAGCATGGAATACATCGGTGCAAATAGAAATTCAACGAAAGGAGAAGAAATCGAAGATACGTTGCACCCAAATTTGCAAAGTCCTTTAAATAGTAATGTTGATGTTGATGCCTTACCTGGTTCTAACAAATCTTTTGTTATAACACCAAAACTTAAACGATCAGATGAAGATGAACAGAAGATTAACGATAATAAAACCGAGGATGGTTGTCCCATTGTAGATTTTGAGAAGAACGTTGGGATTAATAGTTGTAATTGTAATGAATTAAAAACTTCGTTGATTAAGGTTAAGGAAGAAAAACGTGATGATGCTTTGAAACATTTAAAAACTTCATTAGGTGAGTATATATGATAATATAAAGGTTAATAATGATCTCACACGTTTCGTTGATTTATAGGTGGTGTCCAAAAAAATTGCCAAGAGATGGCGGCGCTAAAGGTAACGAGTACTGATGCTGAGGATGATGGGAGGTTGCCGGTGATCACTGAGGAGAGCAGGAAGGAAATACGCAGGATACAGAGGAGTGATGGAATTGTGGTATCTGATTCGACTATTGAAACAGATCATGTTACGCAGAAACACGTGTGAAGTCTTCAAAATTGTATTTTTAATAAATGATCTAACAAAGATTTTTTTTAATTATTTGTATTCAAAATACGTTTTATTGTTTAAATAAACATTGGAGAATAAGAAGACCGTTGGGGGAGGTCAAGAAAACGCTCGGTCAATGTGTAGACAATTGAGGTAGGTCAAGAGTACGCTGATTAGTTTATGGGCCATTGAAAAAGGAGAGAAGTAGATTAGATCAACGCGAAGACAGTTGGGAAAGGTCAGGGGTACGCTCGCTCAACCTGTAGACTGTTGAGGTAGGTCAAGAGTACGCTAGTTTATTGTATAGGCCATGGGAGATGGACAGAAGTAGGCCTAGTCAACGTGTAGACTGTTAGGGTAGGTCAAGAGTACGCTAGGTCAATTCGTAATTGATTGACGTAGGTCAAGAGTACGTTAAGTTAGCAGATATGCTACTGAAGAATGCGAGAGGAACCAAAGTATTAGGGAAGGTCAAAAATACGCTTCGTTAATGTGTAATTTATTAGGATAAGTGAAGTGAAGAGTACACTAAATATTAGCAAACGCTATTGAAGAATGTGGAAAAGGACCGAAGTACGCTGGGTGATCAATGTGAAGATTATTGGGGAAGGTCATGATTACGTTTGGTCAATGTGTACATGTGTAGACTAGTAGTGCAAGTTAAGAGCTAAGTTAAAAAAAAATATTTTAACCATTTCTGGTATATTTATCTTCAAGTTTATTGCAGTAGGTCGAGAGTACGCTAGGTGATTGCATAGACAATTATAGAAGGGCAGGAGTACGTCGAGTCAATATATTTTTTGACAGTTGTCATTTTATTTAATTTTTGACAGTTGACAGTTTCATTTTATTTATTTTTTTGCAGTCGACATATACTTTCTTATAATAAACTTTGTTTTTTTTGACAGTCGGAATTTAATATTCCCGAAGGTTGAAACTTTTACTTCTTCAACTAATTGATTGTTTGACAGTTGA
Source organism: Ontholestes murinus (assembly GCA_963969525.1). Lineage (NCBI taxonomy): Eukaryota > Metazoa > Arthropoda > Insecta > Coleoptera > Staphylinidae > Ontholestes > Ontholestes murinus. Next base: position 2,249,758 of record OZ018393.1, read on the forward strand.
CATTTTAAACACTAAAATAAAACACTTACTATGTTTTTTAAGTGCACTTGATAATGACATTTAAAAGTCGAAACTTAAGTCGTGTGTTGTAATTTATTTTATATATTTTACAATAAATTTTAGTGGTAAAAACATAGTAAGTGTTTTATTTTAGTGTTTATCATGAATTACCACATAGTAATGGTCGCAACCATTATTATGAGTTGACATTTTATTTATTTTTGACATCTGGTATATACTTATAATAATAATAATAATAATGTAATTTATATACTTGAGAGTTAAAACATTTGTTTTCAGTTGGTTTGGTTTTTGACGTTTTATTTATTTACATTTTGACAGTTGACATTTTATTTTTTGGCAGTTGACACTTTTTTTAACAGTTGACATTGTTTTTGACAGTGGACATTTTATTAATTTTTTTAGTTGACATTTTATTTATTTTTTGACAGTTGACATTTTACATATCTTTTGACGATTGACATATACTTTCTTATAATAATCGACTTTCTGTGACAGTTGACATTTTATTTACTTTTTTGACAGTTGACATATAATAAACTTTGTTTTTTGGAGAGACGAAATTTAATATTCCCGAGAGTTTGTTACTGTTACTTCTTCAATTAATGATTTTTTGGCAGTTGACATTTTATTTATTTTTGACATCTGGTATATATTTATTGATATTAAACATTATTTGGTTTAATAAAATGTATTAAAATCCTTTAGTTCGTTGTAGAAAATTAAATTAAATATATAATTATTTTGTTTGTTCAAACATTTATTTTTTCAATTAACATTTTTTGACAGTTGACATTTTATCTTCTTTAAAGTGGAAATTTACGCTTTGTTCAATTCCCTCCCAGTTTCTTGATTGTTGATCAGTTGTATTTGTATTTGTTTTTTAAGGGTGGACACTATTTATTTTTTGACAGTTGACATTTTTTTAATTTTTGACAGTTGACATATTCTTTCTGACGATAATGAATTCTCTGTTACAGTTAACATTTAAAAATGAACACATTGTTTTCAGTTGGCTTGTGTTTTGACAGTTGAAATTTACGCTTTGTTCAATTCTCGTTTTTTTTTTTTAAGTTGATGTTTTATTCATTTACTTTTTGACATTTGACATTTTATTTTTTGACAGTTGAAAATTTATTTATTTTTTAACAGTTGACAACATCGCTATTGACAGTTTATTTATTTTTTAAACAGTTGATTTTTTGTCAGTTGACGTGTTTGTTTTTTTTTTTTAAGTTGACACTATTTATTTTTTTAACAGTTGACATTGTTTTTGACAGATGTCATTTTATTTATTTTTTGACAGTTGACATTTTATATATTTGTTTTTTGACAGTTGACATTTTATTAATTTTTGATAGTTTATTTATTTACAGTTGACATTTTAATTTTTGACAGTTGACACTTTATTTTTTTAAGAGTTAACATTGCTTTTGACGGTTGTCATTTTATTTATTTTTTTAGTTGACATTTTATTCTTTTTTTTTTGACAGTTGACACTTAATTTCTGATGATAAACAATTCTCTGTAACAGTTGACATTTTATATAGTTGAGAGTTAAGACATTTGTTTTCAGTTGGCTTGTTTTTTTGACAGTTGACATTTTACATATGTTTTGACAATTGACATATACTTTCTTATAATAATTGATTTTCTGTGGCAGTTGACATTTTCTTTATTTTTTTGCAGTTGACTTATACTTTCTTATAATAAACTTTGTTTTTTTGACAGTGGAAATTTAATATTCTCGAGAGTTGAAACTGTTTCTTCTTCGAATAAAGATTTTTTGACAGTTGACATTTTATTTATTTTTGATAGCTGGTATATACTTATTGATATTAAACATAATTTTTTTGTTGAAACATATATTTTCTCAATTAACATTTTTTGACAGTTGACATTGTATATTCTTTAAAGTTGAAATTTTCGCCTTGTCCAATTGCCGTTGACAGTTGACGTTTTATTTATTTACATTTTGACAGTTGACATTTTATTTTTTGACAGTTGACACTTTATTAATTATTTTTAACAGTTGACATTGTTTTTGACAGTGGACATTTTATTAATTTTTTTAGTTGACATTTTATTTATTTTTTGACAGTTGACATTTTTTTAATTTTTTGACAGTTGACACATTCTTTCTGACGATAAAGAATTCTCGGTGACAGTTGGCATTTAAACATTAAAAATGAAAACATTTGTTTTCGGTTGGCTTGTGTTTTGACAGTTGACATTTTACGTTGAATTTTACGCTTTGTTCAATTCCCGTTTCTTTTTTAAAGTTGAAGTTTTATTTATTTACTTTTCGACATTTTATTTTTTGAGAGTTGAAAATTTATTTATTTTTTAACAGTTGATTTTTTGGTAGTTGACATTGTATTTGTTTTTTTGAGAGTTGACACTATTAATTTTTTAACAGTTGACATTGTTTTTGACAGATGTCATTTTATTTATTTTTTTTGACAGTTGACATATACTTGACATTTTATTAATTTTTGATAGTTTATTTATTTACAGTTGACATTTTAATTCTTGACAGTTGACACTTTATTTTTTTAAGAGTTGAGATTGCGTTTGACATTTGTCATTTTATTAATTTTTTTAGTTGACATTTTATTCTTTTTTTTGACAGTTGACGTTTTATTTATTTACATTTTAACAGTTGACATTTTATTTTTTGGCAGTTGACACTTTATTAATTTTTTTAACATTTGACATTGTTTTTAGCAGTGGACATTTTATTTATTCTTTGACCGTCGACATTTTTTTTAAATTTTTTGACAGTTGACATTTTTATTTATTTATTTACGGAAGAATGCAACGGTACAAGAACATTAAAATATTCTTTCTGAAGATACAGAATTCTCTGTGACATTTACAATATTGCTATTATTATAAACAACTTCAATTGTTTTACTTTCATCTTTTCCATGGCTACCCATTTTTTATTTATAATAAAATTTAAAATGACTATAACTCACTCATTTTTAGAAATAACTATGTCATATGCCATATTGGATTAAAGAGAAAAAAATTAGCGTTTGAATGAGGTCACAGCCAACTATGGTTTCCATTTAAAAAAATGTAAGTTTGCGTCATATCTCGGAAAATAATGGCGATAAAAATTTTCTGACTATTTTTTATTAATCTACATAAAATTATCTAAAACTTTGTCGTTTACAGTTTTTTTCTATCTGTTATAATAACCGAGATATATTGATTTGAAAAAATTGACACTTTTTACTTTTTTCAAAATATCTAGTTAACCTTGACTTTTTTGAAAACTTTGAAAGTGGAATTTTATTCGTCTCGTAAATCTACACTTCTTTCCCCATTTAACCGTTTCTCTATCTCTTATAGTTTCCGAGATCCCCATAGAGAACATCGAAAAAAACTCACCCTGTATATTTATTAAACTTAAATTACAAACAGTGTTTTTAGTATATGAAAACGCAAATACGAACAGAAACGTAAATGCAGTTTTAAATAACGTAAAAACAGGGTTCTGAATTTAAATTAACAAAAATATGTAGGGTGGGTCGGTGGCCACTATCAAACCCTCCAATTGAAATTTTAATTGAAAATTTGAGAATTGTTTATCATCAGAAAGTCCTGATGGTAAATAATTCTCTGTGACAGTTGACATTTTATATTCTCGAGAGTTAAAACATTTTAGTTTTCAGTTGGCTTGTTTTTTGACAGTTGACATTTTACCATATGTTTTGACAATAATAAAGTTTGCTTTTTTTTACAGTCGAAATTTAATATTCTCGAGAGTTGAAACTTTTACTTCTTCAACTAATGATTTTTTTGGCAGTTGACTTATGATATATATTCATATTAAACTTTTTTTTTGTTCAACCATTTATTTTTTCAATTAACATTTTTTGACAGTTGACTTTTATATTCTTTAAAGTTGAAAATTTCGCTTTGTTCAATTGACGTTTCTTTTTTAAAATTGACATTTTTTTGACAGTTGATATTGTACTAATTTTTTGACAGTTGGCGTTTTATTTATTTACTTTTAGACAGTTGATATTTTATTTTTTGTTGACATTGTTTTAACAACTAACATATACTTTCTTATAATAATCGACTTTCAGTGACAGTTCACATTTTTTTACAGTTGTCAAATACTTTCTTATAATAAACTTTGTTTTTTTTTTGACAGACGAAATTTAATATTCCCGAGAGTTGAAACTGTTTCTTCTTCAAATAAATATTTTTTGACAGTTGACATTTTATTTATTTTTGACAGTTGGTATATACTTATCGATATTAAACTTTTTTTTTGACAATTGACGTTTTATTAATTTATTAACGGTTGACATTGTATTTATTTATTGACAGTTTGCATTTTATTCATTTTTAACAGTTGAATTGTTTGTAACAGTTGACATTTTATTTATTTTTTTAGTTGATTTTTTTTTTGCAGTTGACATTTTATTAAGTTTTTGACAATTGTCATTCTTTATGATGATAAACAATTCTGTGACAGTTGACATTTTGTATACTTGAGAGTTTTTTTTTTGACAGTTGACATAGGACATATGTTTTGACAATTGACATATACTTTCTTAAATTAATCTACTTTCTGTGACAGTTGACATTTCATTTTTTTTATAAATAAAAAACACCTTGTAACTTTGTTTGTATAACACTACAACGAAGTAGAAGCCGCAAAAATTAATATTTCATTTTTTTGGAAGTTGACACTTGATTTTTTTACAGTTGATATTTTATCCTTTTTTTTTACAGTTCACATTTTATTTTTTATAGTTGACAATTTATTTTTTTGACAGTTGACATTTTATTTAATCTTTTACTAAATATTTTCTTGACAATTGACATATTCTTTTTTTACAGTTGACTTTATATTTATTTTTTGACAGTTGACATATACTTTCTGATGATTAACAATTCTATGTGACAGTTAACGTTTTATATACTTGAAAATTAAAAACATTTGTTTTTCAGTTAGCTTGTGTTTTTACGTATGTTTTGACAATTGACTATACTTTCTTATAACAATCGACTTTCTCTGAGTTGGCATTTTATTTATTATATGACAGTTAACATTTCATTAATGACTTTGTAAGTTGACATATACTTTCTTATAATAATTTTTTTTTGACAGTCGAAATTTAATATTCTCGAGAGTTTAAACTTTTTCTGCTACAACTAATGATTTTTGTCAGTTGGCATTTTATATATTTTTGACAGCTGGTATATACTTATTAATATTAAAACATTATTTTTTTTTGGCATATTTATTTTTTTAATTAACAATTGTTTGACACTTGAAATTGTCGCTTTGTTCAGTTGCCATTTTTTTTTTAAGTTCACTTTTTTTGCAGTTTAGACATTTTTTTTTACAGTTATCATTTCATTAATTTTTTTTTGGCAGTTGATATACTTTCTTATAATAAACTTTGTTTTTTTGATAATCGACATTTAATATTCTCGAGAGTTGAATCTTTTATTTCTTCATATTATGTTTTTTTTGACAGTTGAAAGATTGTATTTTTGACAATTGACACTGTATTTATTTTTTGACAGTTGACATTTTATTTTTTGACAGTTGATACTTTATTTATTTTTGAACAGTAGACATTTCATTTATTTTTTAGTTGATATCTTTTTGACAGTTGACATTTTATTTATTTTTTGACGTTGATATTTTTTTGGCAGTTGACGTTTCATAATTTTTTATACTTTCTTATAATAAACTTTGTTTTTTTTGACAGTCGAAATTTAATATTCTCGAGAGTTGAATCTTTTACTTCAAATTATGATTGACATCTGGTATACATATACATATGGATATTAAATTTTATTTACTTTTTTAATTAACATTTTTTGACATTTTATATTCTTTAAAGTTGAAATTTTCGCTTTGTTAAATTGACGTTTCTTTTTAAAGTTGACATTTTATTTACTTTTAGACAGTTGACATTTTATTTTTGACGGTCGACACTTTTATAACAGTTGACATTGTTTTTGTCAGTTGACATTTTTTTTTGTTGAGAGAGAGAGAATAACATCTTTATTCGAACATAGATATTTACAAAATTAAAACATTTACAAATGATATATAATGTGTTAGTCTGTCCGTTTGGGCTATCGACCATCGGTCTTTCTGCCCTTTTTTTGTTGATTTTTTTGCAAAATGGCATTTTTTATACTTTACATTTTATTTATTTTTTGACAGTTGACATTTCATTAAGTTTTTTCGCAGTTGGCATAAAGTTTCTTATAATAAACTTTGTTTCTTTTGACAGTAGAAATTTATGTTTTCGTGAGTTGTAACTTTTACTTCTTCAACTAATGATTTTTTGACAGCTGACATTTTATTTATGACATTGATAGCTGGTATATGCTTATTGACATTTTTTTTGTTCAAACATTTACTACTTCAATTAACATTTTTTGACAGTTTGACATTTTATATTCTTTAAAGTTGAAATTTTCGCTCTGTTCAATTGTCGTTTCGTAAAGTTGACATTTTTATTTTGACAGTTGACATTTTATTTATTTTTTGACAGTTGACGTTTAATTTATTTACTTTTTGACAGTTGACATTTTATTTTTTGACAGTTGACATTTTATTTTTTTAACATTGGCATTGTTTTTGACAGGTGACATTTTATTCTTTGTCAGCTGACGTTTTATTTAATTTTTGACAGTTGAAATTGTTTTAACAATTGACATATACTTTTTTGTGTCAGTTGACATTTTATTTTTTTTTACAGTTGACATACTTTTTTTATAATAAACTTTGTTTTTTGATAGTCGACTTTTAATATTCTCGGGAGTTTTACTTTTTCAACAAATAATTTTTTGACAGTTGACATTTTATGTACTTATTGATAATTAAAGATTATTTTTTCACAGTTGACATTGTACTAATTTTGTAAGTTCAAACATTTATTTTACGAATTAATAATTTTTTGACAGTTGACATTTTATATTCTTTAAAGTTGAAATGTTGACGTTTTTTTAAAGTTTACATTTTGACAGTTGGCAATTTTTTTTAACAGTTGACTTTTTTTTTATAGTTGACAATTTATTTATTCTTTTTTTATATAGTTGACATTTACTTTCTGATGGATAAACAATTTTCTGTGACAGTTGACATTTTATATACTAGAGAGTTAAAACATTTGTTTTCAGTTGGCTTGTTTTTTTTATAGTCGACATTTTACATATGTTTTTACAGTTGACATATACATTCTGATAATAAACTTTGTTTTTTTTTTTATATAGTCGACATTTAATATTCTCGAGAATAATCATTTTCAACAATGATTTTTTGACAGTTGATATTTTATTTAATTTTTACCGTTGACATTTTATATTCTTTAAAGTTGAAATGTTCTCTTTGTTTAATTGACGTTTTTTTTTTTCAAAGTTGACATTTTGTTTATTTTTTGACAATAAACTTTTTATCTACTTTTTGACAGTTGACATTTTATTTATTTTTTTTGACAGTTGGCATTGTATTTATTTCTTGACAGTTGACGTTTTATTTATTTACTTTTTGACAGTTGGCACTTAATTTACTGTTTTAACAGTTGACATTTGATTTATCTTTTAAGTTGAGGTTTTTCTGACAGTTTACATTTGATTTGTTTAACACTTGACATGTACTTTCTGATGATAAACAATTCTCTGTGACATTTGTTTTTAGTTGGCTTGTTTTTTTGGCAGTTGACATTTTACATATGTTTTGACAATTGATATATAATATATTTTCTTATAATAATCGACTTTCTGTGACAGTTGACATCATATTTATCTTTTTGCAGTTGACATATACTTTCTTATAATAAACTTTGGTGTTTTTTTCTGATAGTCAACATTTAATATTCTTGAGAGATGAAACTTTTACTTTTTCAAAAATTAATGATTTTTGAACAGTTAACATTTTATTTAATGTTTGACAGCTGATATATACTTATTGATAACTAAACATTATTTTTTGACAGTTGACATTTGATTTATTTTTTGTCGGTTGACATTGTATTTATTTTGAGTTCAAAAATTTATTTTTTCAATTAACATTTTTTTGACAGTTGATATTTTATATTCTTTAAAGTTGAAATGTTCAATTGACGTTTTTTTAAGTTGACATTTTATCTTTTTTTGACAGTTGACGTTTTATTTATCTAGCTTTACAGTTGACATACCTTGCGATGATAAACAATTCTCTGTGACAGTTGACATACCTAAGAGTTAATACATTTGTTTTCAGTTGGCTTGTTTTTTTGAGAGATAACATTTTACATGTTTTGACAATTGAGATATACTTTCTTATAATAATCGACTTTCTGTGACAGTTGCCATTTTATTTATTTTTTGACATTTGACATATACTTTCTAATAATAAACTTAGTTTTTTTTGACAGTCGACATTAAATTCTCGATAAGAATAATTTTCAAGAAATGATTTTTTGTCTGTTGACATTTTATTTAATTTATGACAACTGGTATATACTTATAGATATTAAAGATTATTTTCTGACAGTTGACATTTTGAAAGTTTAAACATTTATTTTTTTAATTAACAATTTTTTGACAGTTGGCTATCCCCCACCCTCCAGTTATTGTTATATAAATGAAGGCTTCTTAAAAATTTTTACAAATGAAAAGATTAAATTTAATAAAAACTAAATTGTGTATCTCAACTGTTGTGTGTTGTCAATTATTATTTGATAAACAGTTGACACATAGAAATTGGCATAAATCAAATGACAGTCGACTGATAACAGATGACATTTGATAGATAATAAATTTTATAGGTTTTCTATAAAAATTTTAAGGTATACCTTATAAAATTTAAGTGCAGATGTTTTACTGGATGAAAAAAAATTAATCCAGTTATATTCCAAAAGAATTAATTAACAATGCCAATAGTGTGTTCTAATACAAATTCCTCCTACCATAACTAATTATAAAAACTTTAATCTAACCTGCAACAACGTTATAGACAAATGTTTTTCTAAACCTTATGTATTAATTGTTTATCCGCATTGTAATTTTTTTCATATACTTGCTAACTCCTTGTTGTGTTTTTAATTTTCGCAAATCTATTCTGCATTATTTTTAAACCTATTTTATATTTATATTCCACTATGTATATTGACATGAGTAAACCTATTGTTACTAAATCAAAAAAATAAATAAATAATAAAATATGTAATTAAATCTCTAGTTTAACTGCAAACTTACCAAGGATCAATAATTAAAGTTACGATGTGTGTTTTTAGTTGGCTTGAGTTTTGACAGTTGAAATTTACGCTTTGTTCAATTCTCGTTTCTTTTTTAAAGTTGACGTTTTATTTATTTATTTTTTGACAGTTGACATTTTAAATAATTGATTGATGAGGCTGACAGATGTTGAAAGTTCATCTTCACTTTATATAAATAAAACTATATAAGTACTTTCAAAAATTTTCTTCGCCTGAAGAAGCCACAGTGTGGCGAAACAATTGTAGCGTCTTACAATATATTTTTGAAAGTACTTATATAGTTTTATTTATATAAAGTGTTGACATTTTATATATTTGTTTTTTAACAGTTGACATTTTATTAATTTTTGATAGTTTATTTATTTACAGTTGACATTTTAATTTTTGACAGTTGACACTTTATTTTTTTAAGAGTTAACATTGCTTTCGACAGTTGTTATTTTACTTATTTTTTAGTTGACATTTTATTCTTCTTTTTTGACAGTTGACACTTAATTTCTGATGATAAACAATTCTCTGTAACAGTTGACATTTTATATAGTTGAGAGTTAAAACATTTGTTTTCCATTGGCTTGTTTTTTGACAGTTGACATTTTACGTATGTTTTGACAATTGACACATACTTTCTTATAATAATCTACTTTCTGTCACAGTTGACATTGTATTAACTTTTTGACAGTTGACATTTCATTTTTTTTTTTGGTAATTGACATATACTTTCTTATAATAAACTTTGTTTTTCTTTGACAGTCGGAATTTAATATTCTAGAGAGTTAAAACTTTTACTGCTTCCAACTAATGATTTTTTGACAGTTGACATTTTATATATTTTTGACAGCTGGTATATACTTATTGATATTTAAACATTCTTTTTTTGTTCAAACATCTATCTTTTAAAGTAACATTTTTTTTGACAGTTAACATTTTATTTTTTGACAGTTGACGTTATAAATATTTAATTTTTTAGTTGGCATTTTCTTGACAATTGGCATTTCATTTTTTGACAGTTGACATTTTATTTATTAAGATAATTAAAACACTTTAACTTTGTTTTACCACATAAAATATTTATTGCTGTGACTATAGTTTCGAACATTCACTGTTCATTATTAAACACTTTATGTTTGATAATGAACAGTGAATGTTCGAAACTATAGTCACAGCAATAAATATTTTATGTGGTAAAACAAAGTTAAAGTGTTTTAATTATCTTATTAAAATGTACCACCAAGTTAACGCCGACATCATTCAAGAATTTTATTTATTTTTGACGGCTGGTATATACTTATTGATATTAAACTTTTTTTCTTGTTCATACATTTAGTTTTTCAATCTACATTCTTTATTCTTTATATACAGTTGACATTTTATATTCCTTATTTATTTACGGAAGGCCATTACAACATAAATATACAAATGTAAAATAACAACAATATAAATATATACAAATACGCACAAAACATTATGTTAAAGTTGAAATGTTCGATTTGTTAAATTGCCGTTTCTTTTTTTAAGTTGACTTTTTTTGTTGACAGTTGACATTGTATTTATTTTTTGACAGTTGAAGCTTAATTCATTTATTTCTTGGCATTTTATTTTTTTACAGTTTAAAATTTATTTATTTTTTGAACAGTTGACATCGTTATTGACAGATGGGATTTTATTTTTACAGTTGATATTTTATTCTTTTTTTGACATTGTATTTATGTTTTAACAGTTGACGTTTTTTTTATTTACTTTTTTTCAGCTGAAATTTTATTTTTTGACAGTTTACACTATTTATTTTTTGGCAGTTGACATTTTACATATGTTTTGATAATTGACATATTCTTTCTTTTAATAATCGATTTTTTGACAGTTGACATATTAAGAAAGTATATGTCAACTGTCAAAAAACAAGCCAACTGAAAACAAATGTTATAAACTTTTTTTTTCAGCAAATGTGTTTTTGACAGTTGACATTTTATATTCTTTAAAGTTAAAATGTTCACTTTGTTCAATTGACGTTTTTTGAAGTTGACATATTATTTATTTTTTGACAATTAACATTTTATCCTTTTTTTTGACAGTTGACATTATTTATTTTTTTGACAGTTTGGCATATACTTTCTGATGGTAAACAATTCTCTGTGACAGTTGTCATTTTATATACTTGAGAGTTAAAACATTTGTTTTCAGTTGACTTGCGTTTTGTCAGTTGACATTTTACATATGTTTTCACAATTGACATTTACTTCCATATAATACTTTTTTTGAGAATAATAATTTTCAATAAATGATTTTTTTACAGTTAATATTTTATTTATTTTTGACAGCTGGTATATACTTATTGATATTATATTTTGTTCAAACATTGTCAATTTCAATTAACATTTGACATTGTATATTCTTTAAAGTTGAATTGTTCACATTGTTCAATTGACGCTTTTTTTAAGTTTATTATCGTGACACATTTTTTTCTATTTTTTGACAGTTGACGTATTCTTTCTGATAATAAACAATTTTCTTTGACAGTTAACATTTTATATTTTGGAAAGTTGAAATGTTTTCGTATTTTTAAATTTATTATTTAATCTTCTACAATGAACTAAAGGATTTTAATACATTTTATTTTTACATATTTTTTTGACAATTCATGTATACTTTATGATAATATTGAACTTTCTTTGACAATTGACATTTTATTTATTTTTTGACAGTCGTGATTTTACATGTCTTGAGAGTTGACATATATTTTGATAATAAATTTATTTTTGACAGCCGTTATTATATTAAGACTTCAATGGTGGAAACTTACGCATGTATGTAATAATTTTGAGGATGGGATAGTGGACACCCACATTGTACTATAAATAGTACAATGTGTTGTTTTAGAATATTTAATTTGAGAAAATGTGTTGTTTATGTTTAAATAATTGGGGGTAGGTTGGTGATATATCATCCACCCACTCTACATAAAAATGATATCTTATACATGAAACATAGTTTTTATTCATTCATTCACATATATTTATTTCAAAATATTACAATTAAAACAAATATTAAATAAAATAACTTAATAACTTTCTCATCAGTTTATTTTCATTACGTTAAATGTACATTTCCTTTACAATGTAAACATTATCAATAGCTGAACAAGAATGACGACATCGTAAACGAAATGTACATTTAACGTAATAAAAATAAACTGTAGAGAAAGTTATTACAAGTTATTTTATTTAATATTATATATCTCCACGCAATTCATTAATCAATATTATTAATTAAAACAGCTTGTAAATTAAATTTCTGTGTATATGTAGGGTAGAAAGGTGTCCACTAACCCACCCTCTTATTTTTTTAAACATCAGCACAAGAAGTTTTACTACTATACGAATAATGAATTAATAAAGTAAAATTCTTAATAGTTTTAAAAATTGGAGGGTGGGTGGCCACTTACTCTCTCTGTGCAAGCAAATTTTAAAGTGTTTTAAATGATACGGATTTTTTTTTATGGTCCAAGTTAATAAAGTAAATTTTAGTATTACTAAAAAAAACTATTAATAAAATTTCAGTTTTTTATTTTTTTAGGATCTATTGTGTTTTTTGCTGAAAATTTTTAAGTAAATTTATTTTATTACTTTTTTAATTAGATTATTTTTCTACCTCATTGAAAATTAACTATTGATTATTGACAATTGAAAGTTGTTAGTTGACAGACAGTCAACATATGATAGCTATTAGTTGAAATATAATAATTGACAGTTGATATTTACAGATAACAGTTAACAAATGACAGCTGGACAGATGGAACTGGACATGTGACAGATGATAGATACTAGACAATTCAGAAACATAATTTTTGTTTTCGCCCCCTTTAAAGCTTTTTGGTAGTAGTTGGTTTTTATAAGATATTTATTTTTATTCCTTCTCTTCCAATTGTTTCCAGCAGTTTTTGAACTAATGTATATTAAGGTTTTACCTTTTTTTCGAAATTAGTAAGATTATTTTTCTACCTCTATAATATTTAACTATTGGTTGTTGACAATTAACAAACAGTCAACATATGATAGCTACTAGTTGATAGATGATAATTGACCTTTGACAGTTTAACAAATGATAATTGAAGGTTATACAGATGGAAGTTGACGTGACAGATGATAAATGATAGATACTAAATAATAATCGTTAAAAATATAAGAGGATAGTTGACAATACACGAGTATAATTTTTGTTTTTATTGCTTCAAGGACTTTTTAAAATTATTAGCTTGTTTTTATAGAAGGTGTTCGTTAATTTAAAGAGAATTACAAATTATAAACTTAAAAAAAAAGAGAAATAATAATTTTCTAGCAAAGAAAAATTTTAAAATATATAAAACCTACAGAGAAAAAATCATAATAATAATCTTGTAATTTGTATAAACATTCACATATATTGATTGTGCTAAATATTATAATTGAAAGAGAGCCTGTATATTAAGTTTCATTGCATACGTAGGGTGGGTGCGTGTCCTCCCAACACATTTTTCATTTTTTAAACAGCAGTTCTACTGTACGAACCAATTAATCTTGGGCTAAAATTTGATAATGACTAACTTATAGTTGAAACTATAGTCACTGTCTAATTTTTAAAAATAGTGGTAAAACAAAGTTGTCTTGTTTCAATTACAACTGAAAGTCTGTAATTATTTTCCTTATCTTCAACACTCAAACACTGAAGCTTATTATTTTGGAAACTATCACAGTGACAGTGGTGAAATAAAAATGTATATGTAGGGTGGGTGGGTGGCCTCTATCCCACCCTCCAATTATTTTATAATTAACGAGGGTTTCTCAGAAAACAAATTTAGAAACGAAAACGCTTCAAAAATGAAATGTGATTTCTTTATCCATCAAATATTCATACAGTAAATCTCAGGCGTGTTTTACTGATTGAATGGTGGGATAAAGGACACCCACCCTACATATATATTTTAAAAATAAAACTAAAACTACATTTATTAAAATCTGTAACTTCAAGACCCTATTTAAATAATTCCAGTGATGGTGATGGTTTTTAAAAATATATATGTAGGATGGGTGGGTATAGTCTTTATTCCACAATTCAATTTTTTTCCATACACGAGGATTTCCACAAAAGAAATATAGAAATAAAAACTTTTGAATAATTCTCTAATTCCTTTTACAATTAAGTACATATAAATTTTTATATTTTAGGTGTATATTTTGGAGATTTAAGGGTGGGTAAGAGGTCACACACCCACCACACAGGTACTTTTTAATTAATGTTTTAGAGTTTTAATTAGAGAATTAAATCTATATTTTTTTTAACGATTGAACTGAGAGTGATAGAATTAAAAATATAATACAAGATAATTACACTAATGTACCTTAAACAGTTAACTGAGTTTGACGAATATATCATCAATCAATTTTCGTGACACATAGAAATTGACACTTTAAGTGACAGTAAATTAGTTATTTTTTTTTTTTTAAGTGTGTATTGTGTCGCTCCGTTTTGGATTTGTGATTTTCTGTTTGTCACAAAAATTGATCCATAATGAGTATACTTGTGAAACTCAGTTAACTGCTTAAAGGTTTAGGCGATGTATAAAACCAATCATTTTCGACTCGCTAATTATTTGGCTATAGTGTGTAATAAAAGACAATTCTTTCTCAAACTATACACCCCAAGATCCCTAAAACTGTAGACAATTGAGGGAAATATAAATCAATCAATCAGAAATATTAAACAATAAACTAAAACTCTTCTTTGAATTTAAATGTTAGAGGTTAGAGTGACAAAAGTGAACAATATTGTTTTTGTAGGTGTTTATATGTGTTACATCAAATTCTGTATCTGCGAAACATAATTATTTAAAAAAAAAATCAGCAAACTCACCTTACAATCAATACATTTGGGAACTGCCAAGACAGTTCAGCTAGTTAATAAATAAATAAAGTAAATAAGTCAATAAATTCAAGCAAGGTAGAAATACCACAAGTTTATAGCTGATTTTGTTTACGTTTTAATTACCGTTTTGTAAACTATAATCTAAATAAAGAAGTTGTATATGGTTTACACGTGACCAAGCTCAAGGCTACTGATTGTCTATCCAGTGAAGAGCGCTTAACCTGTACCAGTATGAAACTCCATTAAGGATAGTTGTATATTCACTTAATTAAAATTAAATCTTGAATTTTGAAGGCGTTCACTTAGTAGTACATTTTCAATGAATAATAGAAAAACTTTTAACTTTTTAAAATGTATTATCATTTTTAGTTCATTTTACAGAAAGAAATACGTTCAAACTAGTGTTGCTTTGATAGTTTTACTATTTGTAACACGCAAATTAATTTGTATTATTCAATGTCTGTCGAAGTATTAGCTAGAGAAGTAGTTGTTTCAAATTAATTTGTTTTGTAGTCTTAGTAAGACTCATTGTTGTAGATTCACGAAATGTTTTCGTATTTTTAAATTTATTTTTTAACTTTTTATTTTTACACAATACTTTGTGACTAGTTTCAATTACACAGTAATCGTTATCAAACTAAGTAGAAGATTACCTTGTAATTGAAACTAGTCACAAAGTATTGTCTAAAAATAAAAACTAGTATATAAAACTGGTTATCGACAATGTGGTTCTTCCACTGTGTTATTTATGTTCGTATAAATGTGTTTATCGTACATTAAATGATTGCCCTAAATATATCCCAATAGAAAAAAGTACTGTTTGACCCTTTCGCTCATCTGGAATAACAATGCTATATAGAAAAAGCAGAGCATCGTTATGCTACAATAGTACACTCACTGCTGGTGTTTAAAAATTGTAATATTATTACCCATCAGGTTGAAAAGAATCATAAGAAACATCAGCTTCTTAAAACGTGCACATATTGACCCCCCAAAAATATTTAAAATAACAATAAATAGGAAAAACTTACGTTCGAGTTGTTCCATTCAGCAACCACTCTGTCAAAAGAATAAACAATCAATTGTTTGAAATAAACTCATCATGTCTGCTTTGAAATAAATTCGTCATGTCTGCTTCGAAACAAATTGCATCAATCATGATCTGCATTTTTAAAGACATTGAAGAGTGTGAGATTTTAGTAAAGCATGAAACAAGTCTTTGAAGAATAAACTTATTCATGGGTATAAGTAAAACAAATGTCGGCTGTGGAAATTGTTGGATAAACAACACCGTTTATGGTTAAGTCACGATTAATAAAGCATACTATGGAAAAAAACATATCAACATAATAGAATTAATTTCTATAATTATACCACGTAAATACTCACCCCAGGCGGGAAGTTTTTCAATCCACGGAAGCGTCGTGATGAAGGGGGCACCTATTTTTAGTGGTGAATAAAATAATACAAGCAAATTAAATTGTTTGTTTGAAACATTCGCCGGAACAAACAAGATGGCCACCTGTTTTACCGGCCGGCGCGAAGTTGGCGGGCGATAATTAGGCTAAATTAATGCGCCCCTCACACACATAAAAAATATGCAGAAAAACGTGTTATAATTACCTCTTTCCGCACGTTCATTACCACGTGTTGATACTTACGCCTGTTCCGTTAGCGAGGCGACCTGATTCGGAGATTGTTGATGTAAAGGGCGAACCATTTTGTAGGTAACTACTGGCTGTGATATGAACGATTACAACTACATATCACACCAGGAGTTCCTTCAAACCAGATACCCTAAAAAATTGATTTTCCGATCGGTCGCCGGCCGTTGTATGCGGCGCGTGTCCTCGTCATCGTCCCGGCGGGGCGGCGTCTCCTCCACACAAAAAAAAAACGTGCGGCGAAATCCCTCGACGAGCAGTCGAGAACATTCTGCTTTGCTGAACCAGCTTTATGAATTGAATAATACTCATACAACTAGATCACCAAAGAAGAATATGCCCGACGACGGAGCGGAGCGCCAACGAGGGGGGCCTCCGTTTGGGTGGTCGGTCGGGATGAATGGCCGGACACGGGAGCCGAGTGTGTGTGTGTGTGCGGTGCAACGTTCCGGCGTTGTAGGCGAGTGTTCCATCTAGTCACAGCAACGAGTAATGCACATTGTAATTAGACTGAACACTGGCCCACACCGACCGGGAACCGCGTGCCGTACCAAACGGAACGATGGGGCCGGCGGTTTTCGGGGGGACGCGCGCGCTCGACTGACCCACTACCACTTACCACGTGTTCTCGACGGCGCCCGGTAAAATGGACGAGGCACACAGCGAATGACCCGAAATGGCGGGAGAGCACACCTATTATACCGACAGAGCGCCTGCGTTACCAACATAGCGCGCATGTCTACCACCGGTCTATAACGTGTATGTTTGGTTGCATATAATACAATAAATAATTAATTAAATAATTAATTATTAAACATACAAGATGTTATAATAAATGAATAAGTAGATGAATTTTAATAAAACAGTGATCAAACATTTTGAATAATAACTCTTCACGTACTCAGCATCCTAAAAGAAATGATGATTTAAATTATTTAAATTTTTTGGTCAATAACAAATGAACGCATTGATTTTAATAAAAACAAACGACGAATGGTAGATGTTTTATTGTAATTTATAAATGTATTAAGGCATTTATTAGTAAAATTAGTTTAAATTATTAAAATATTTCATTTTGTTAAAACTATAAAATTCAAGTTTTAAATTTTTGGTTCAGAACGAATGAATGCGTTGATGGATTTTAATAAAACAAATGTTAAAATGATAGATAATTTATTGTACTTTGATAAAGTATTAAGTCATTTATTTGTAGTATTAGTGTAAATGAATAAAAGTTGTAATTTTGTTAAACCTATAAAACTCGATATTAATATTTTTCGTTTATAACAAATGAACGCGTGTGTGGATTTTAATTTAAAAAAATGACAAATGATAGATAATTTATTGTAGTTTGAAAAAGTGTTGGGGATTTTTTGTGTAAAACCAGTAGAAATTAATAAAAATTATAATTTTCTTAAATCGATTAATTTCGATTTTAAGTTTTTTGGTCAATAATAAAGAAACCCGTGTATGGATTTGAATGAATTAAATAACGAAAGATAGGTAATTTACTATAGTTGAAAAAAGTTTTAAGAAATTTATTTGTAAAATCAGTGTAAATTAATAAAATTTCTAATTTTGTTAAAACTGTAAAAATCAGTTTTTAAATTTTTCGTTTATAACAAATGAACGCGTGTGTGGATTTTAATAAAACAAATGACAAATGATAGATACTTTATTGTAGTTTGAAAAAGTGGTGGGGATTTTTTTGTAAAACCAGTGGAAATTAATAAAAATTATAATTTTCTTAAATCTATAAAATTTCGATTTTAAGTTTTTTAGTCAATAATAAAGAAACCCGTAGATGGATTTGAATAAATTAAATAACGAAAGATAGGCAATTTACTATAGTTGAAAAAGTTTAAAGAAATTTATTTGTAAAATCAGTGTAAATTAATAAAATTTCTAATTTTGTTAAAACTGTAAATATCAGTTTTTAAATTTTTGGTTTATAACAAATGAATACGTGTATGGATTTTAATAAAACAAATGACGAATGATAGGTAATTGATTGTAGTTTACAAAAGGTGTTAAGGAATTTATTTGTAAAATAAGTGTAAAGTATTAAAATTTATAATTTTGTTAATACTATAGAATTCAGGTTTTAATTTTTTGGTTTATAACAAATTAACGCGTTGATGGATTTTAATAAAACAAATGATTAACAATAGATAATTTATTGTATTTTAAAAAAGTATTAAAGCATTTATTTCTAACATTAGTCTAAATAAATAAAATTTGTTATTTTGTTAAACCTATAAAATTTCGATATTAATATTTTTGGTTTATAACAAATGAACGCGTGTGTGGATTTTAATAAATCAAATGAAGAATGATAGAAAATTTATTGTAGTTTAAAAAAGTGTTGTGGAATTTATTTTTAAAACCAGTGAAAATTAACAAAATTTCCATTTTTATGAAATTATAAAATTCAGTTTTTACATTTTTGGTTTATAACAAGTGAACGCGAGACTGGATTTGAATGTAACAAATGACGTATGATAGCTAATTTATTGTAGTTTGAAAAAGTATTACGGAATTTATTTGAAAAACCAGAGTAAATTAACAAAATTTCTAATTTTCTTAAAACTATAAACTTTCGATTTTAATTTTTTTGGTCAGTAACAAATGAAAGCGTCGGTGGAATTGAATGAAACAAATAACGAATGATAGATAATTTATTGTAGTTTTAAAAAGTTTTAAGGAATTTATTCGTAAAATCAATCTAAATTAATAAAATTTCTAATATTGTTAAAACTGTAAAAATCAGGTTTTTAATTTTTGGTTTATAACAAATGAATGCGTGAATGGATTTCAATAAAACAAACGACGAATGATAGGTAATTTATTGTAGTTTACAAAAGTGTTATGGAATCTATTTTTAAGACCAGTAGATATTAACAAATTTTCCAATTTTGTTGAAATTATAAAATTCAGATTTTATATTTTTGGTTAATAACAAGTGAACGCGAGAATGGATTTTAATAAAACAAATGACAAAATATAGGTGATTTATTGTAGTTTTAAAAAGTATTAAGGAAGTTATTTGTAAAATCAGTGTAAATTAACAAAATTTCCAATTTTGTTGAAATTATAAAATTCAGATTTTACATTTTCGGTTTATAACAAGTGAACGCGGGAATGGATTTTAATAAAATAAATTACGTATGATAGGTAATTTATTGTAGTTTAAAAAAGAATTACGGAATTTATTTCAAAAACCAGTGTAAATTAACAAAATTTCCAATTTTCTTAAATCTGTAAAATTTCGATTTTAAATTTTTTGGTCAGTAAAAAATGAACGCATGGGTAGAATTGAATGAAATAAATGACGAATGATAGATAATTTATTGTAGTTTAAAAAAGTTTTAAGGAATGTATTTGTAAAATAGATGTAAATTAAGTTTTTTTTTATTTTGTTCAAATTATAGAATTCAGGTTTTAAATTTTGGTTTACAACAAGTAAACGCATTGATGGATTTTAATAAAACAAATGAATAATAATAGAGAATTTATTGTGCTTTAAAAAAGTATTAAGGAATTTATTTGTAAAATCAGTGTAAATTACTAAAATTTCTAATATTGTTAAAACTATAAATTTAGATTTTAAATTTTTTAGTCAATAACAAATGGACGCGTAAGTGGAAATTAATGAAACAAATGTCAAACGATAGACAATTTCTTGTAGTTTGAAAAAGTATTAGGGATTTCATTTGTAAATTTGGTGTAAATTATCAAAATTTTAAAGTTTGTTAAACCTATAAAAATTTAATTTAAATTTCTTGGTCAAGAACAAATGAACGCGTGTATGGATTTTAATAAAACAAATGACGAATGATAGGTGATTTATTGTAGTTTAAAAAAGTATTAAGGAAGTTATTTGTAAAATCAGTCTAAATTAACAAAATTTCCAATTTTGTTGAAATTATAAAATTCAGATTTTACATTTTCGGTTTATAACAAGTGAACGCGAGAATGGATTTTAATAAAATAAATTACGTATGATAGGTAATTTATTGTAGTTTGAAAAAGAATTACGGAATTTATTTCAAAAACCAGTGTAAATTAACAAAATTTCCAATTTTCTTAAATCTGTAAAATTTCGATTTTAAATTTTTTGGTCAGTTACAAATGAACGCGTGGGTAGAATTGAATGAAACAAATGACGAATGATAGATAATTTATTGTAGTTTAAAAAAGTTTTAAGGAATGTATTTGTAAAATGGATGTAAATTAAGTTTTTTTTTTTATTTTGTTTAATTATAAAATTCAGGTTTTAAATTTTTGGTTTACAACAAATGAACGCGTTGGTGGATTTTAATAAAACAAATGACGAATGATAGGTAATTTATTTTAGTTTTAAAAAGTGTTAAGGAATTTATATGTAAAATGAGTGTAAATCATCAAGATTTCAATTTTTATTATAACTATAAAAATCAGTTTTTGTAATTTTTGTTTATAACAAATGAACTCGTTGATGAATTTTAATAAAACAAATGAATAATGATAGGTAATTTATTTTAGCTTCCAAAAGTATTAAGGTATTTATTTATAAAATTAGTGTAAATGAATAAAAATTACTAATTTTGTTAAAATTATAAAATTCAGTTTTTACATTTTTGGTTTATAACAAATGAAGGCGTTGGTGGATTTTAATAAAACAAATGACTAACAATAGACAATTTATTGTACTTTAAAAAAGTATTAAGGAATTTATTTGTAAAATCAGTGTAAATTACTAAAATTTCTAATTTTCTTAAAACTATAAATTTCAAGTTTTAAATTTTTTGTTTATAACAAATGAATACGTGGTTGGATTTTAATAAAACAAATGACAAAGATAGAAAATTTATTTTAGTTTAAAAAAGTATTGAGTAAGTTATTTGTAAAATGAGTGCAAACCATTTAAATTTTAAATTTTGTTAAATCTATAAAAAATTGATTTTAAATTTCTCGGTCAAGAACAAATGAACGCTATGATGGATTTTAATAAAACAAATGATAAATGATAGATGATTTGTTGTACTTTGAAGAAGTATTAAGGTATTTATTTGCAACATTAGTGAAAGTGAATAAAACTTGTAAATTCGTAAAACTATAAATTGCGATATTAATTATTTTGATTTATAACAAATGAACGCGTTGGTGGAATTTAAGGAAACAAACGACGAATGATAGAAATTTTATTGTAGGTTAAGAAAGTATTAAGGAATTTATTTGTAAAATCAATGTAAATTAATAAAATTTCTAATTATGTTAAAACTATAAAATTCAGGTTTGAAATTTTTGGTTTATAACAAATAAACGTATTGATGAATTTTAACAGAAAAAATGACTTATAATAGGTAATTTATTGTAGTGTGAAAAAGTGTTAATGCATTTATTTGTAATATTAGTGTAAATTATTAAAATTTTTAATTTGGTTAAATCTATGAAAATTTGATTTTAAGTTTCTTTGTCAATAACAAATGAACGCGTGGATGGATTTTAATAAAACAAATGACGAATGATAGATAATTTATTGTAGTTTGATAAAGTATTAATGGTTGTGTTTGTAAAATTAGTGTAAATTATGAAAATTTCAAATTTTGTTAAATCTATAAAATTTCGATTTTAAATTTTTTGGTTAGTAACAAATGAACCTGTTGATGGATTTTAATTCAACAAATGACGTTTGATAGGTAATTTATTGTAGCTTGAAAAAGTGTTAATGATTGTATTTGTAAAATTAGTGTGAATTATGAAAATTTCAAATTTGGTTAAATCTACGAAAATTTGATTTTAAATTTCTTTGTCAATAACAAGTGAATGCGTTGATGGACTTTAATAAAGCAAATGCCGTATGATAGGTAATTTATTGTAGTTTGAAAAAGTCTTAATTATTTCGATTGTAAAAATAGTGTAATTTATGAAAATTTTAAATTTTGTTAAATCTATGAAAATTTGATTTTAAATTTCTTTATCAATAACAAATGAACGCGTGGATGGATTTTAATAAAACAAATGACGTATGATAGGTAATTTATTGTAGTTTAAAAAAGTCTTAATGATTTTATTTGTAAAGTTAGTATAAGTTATGAAAATTTTAAATTTTGTTAAATCTATGAAAATTTGATTTTAAATTTCTTAGTAAAAAACCAATGAATACGTGGATGGATTTTAATAAGACAAATGACGTATGATAGCTAATTTATTGTATTTAGAAAAAGTCTTAATGATTTTATTTGTAAAGTTAGTTTAAATTATGAAAATTTCAAATTTTGTTAAAACTATGAAAATTTGATTTTAAATTTATTTGTTAATAACAAATGAATATGTGGATGGATTTTAATAAAATAAATGACGTATGATAGGTAATTTATTGTAGTTTGAAAAAGTGTTAAGCAATTTTTTATAAAATCAGTGTAAGTTGTTAAAATTTTTAATTTTGTTGAATCTATAAAATTTCGATTTAAAATTTTTTGGTCAGTAACAAATGAATGCCTGGATGGATTTTAATGAAACAAATGACGTATGATAGGTAATTTATTTTATTTTGAAAAAGTGTTAATGATTGTTTTTGTAAAATTAGTGTAAATTATGAAATTTTCAAATTTTGTTAAATCTATGAAAATTTGATTTTAAATTTCTTTGTCAATAACAAGTGAACACGTAGATGGGTTTTAATAAAACAAATGACGTATGATAGGTAATTTATTGTGTTTTGAAAAAGTCTCAATGATTTTATTTGTAAAATTAGTGTAAATTATGAAAATTTCAATTTTTTTAAAATCTATGAAAATTTGATTTTAAATTTCTTTGTAAAAAATCAATGAATACGTGGATGGATTTTAATAAAACAAATGACGTGTGATAGGTAATTTATTGTTGTTTGAAAAAGTCTTAATGGTTTTGTTTGTAAAATTAGTGTAAATTATGAAAATTTTTAATTTTGTTAAATCAATGAAAATTTGATTTTAAATTTCTTTGCCAATAACAAATGAACACGTGGATGGATATTAATAAAACAAATGACGGATGATAGGTAATTTATTGTATTTTGAAAAAGTCTTAATGATTTCGTTTGTAAAGTTGTTGTAAGTTATGAAAATTTCAAATTTTGTTGAATATATGTAAATTTAATTTTATATTTCTTTGTCAATAACAAATGAACGCGTTAATGGATTTTAATAAAACAAACGCCATATGATAGGTAATTTATTGTAGTTTAAAAAAGTCTTAACGATTTTGATTGTAAAATTAGTGTAAATTATAAAAATTTTGTTAAATCTATGAAAGTTTTATTTTAAGTTTCTTTGTCAATAATAAATGAACGCGTGGATGGATTTTAATAAAACAAATGTCGCATGATAGGTAATTTATTGTAGTTTGAAAAAGTGTTAATGATTTTATTTGTAAAATTAGTGTAAATTATGAAATTTTTAAAATTTTGTTAAATCTATGAAAATTTGATTGTAATTTTTTTGTCAATAACAAGTGAATACGTGGATGGATTTTAATAAAACAAATGATGAATGATGGGTAATTTATTGTTGTTTAAAAAAGAGTTAATGATTTTATTTCTAAAGTTAGTGTAAATTATGAAAATTTCAAATTTTGTTAAATCTATGAAAATTCGATTTTAAATTTCTTGGTCAATAACAAATGAACACGTGGATGGATTTTAATTAAACAGATGATAAATGATAGGTAATTTATTTTAGTTTGAAAAAGTCTTAATGATTTCGTTTGTAAAGTTGTTCTAAGTTATGAAAATGTCAAATTTTGTTAAATATATGAAAATTTGATTTTAAATTTCTTGACCAATAACAAGTGAACACGTGGATGGATTTTAATAAAACAAATGACAAATTTTAGGTCATTTATTGTAGTTTGAAAAAGTCTTAATGATTTCGTTTGTAAAGTTAGTGTAAGTTTAAATTTTTCAAATTTTGTTAAATCTTTGAAAATTTGATTTTAAATTTCTTTGTCAATAACAAATGAACACATGGATGGGTTTTAATAAAACAAATGACGGATGATAGGTAATTTATTGTATTTTGAAAAAGTCTTAATGATTTCGTTTGTAAAGTTGTTGTAAGTTATGAAAATATCAAATTTTGTTGAACATATGAAAATTTGATTTTAAATTTTTCAGTCAATAACAAATGAACGCGTGAATGGATTTTAATAAAATAAATGACGTATGATAGGTAATTTATTGTATTTTGATAAAGTCTTAATGATTTTATTTGTAAAATTAGTGTAAATTATGAAAGTTTCAAATTTTGTTAAAGCTATGAAAATTCGATTTTAAATTTTTTGGCAATAACAAATGAACGTGTGGATAGATTTTAATAAAACAAATGACGTATGATAGGTAATTTATTGTAGTTTAAAAAAGTCTTAATGATTTTATTTGTAAAGTTAGTGTAAGTTATGAAAATGTCTAATTTTGTTAAATCTATGAAAATTTGATTTTAAATTTTTCAGTCAATAACAAATTAACGCGTAAAAGGATTTTAATAAAACAAATGACGAATGATAGGTAATTTATTGTAGTTTGAAAAAGTCTTAATGATTTCGTTTGTAAAGTTGTTGTAAGCTATGAAAATTTCAAATTTTGTTAAATATATGAAAATTTGATTTTAAATTTCTTTGCCAATAACAAATGAACGCGTTGATGGATTTTAATAAAACTCATGATGGATGATGTCTTATTTATTTTAGTTTGATAAAGTGTTAATGTTTGTATTTGTAAAATTAGTGTAAGTTATGAAAATTTTAAATTTTGTTAAATCTATGAGAATTTGATTTTGAATTTTTTTGTTAATAACAAATGAACGCGTGGATGGATTTTCATAAAACAAAAAAGACATGATATATGGTAAATTACCTACAGGTTATCGTTTTTTTTTTCAACAAAATCTAATCATCCATTCATGTGTAATGAATTCAAATATAAATCTTCGGTGTGTTGATTAATAATCCAATCAAAAATACACTCTTAATCACAACCCACATAACACTTAACAAGTGCATTGACACGTTTTGTCTTCTCCTAAACAATTGTCCCAGTTATTTGTCCAATTGCATCAAATCGAAAACGATAAACACCGAATTTACACACCATCTTTATCACTCACGAGCCAGCTCGCAATCTATTGATACGCAATTAAAAAAATTGTATTTGGGATTTATTTAGTATCCTAGTGTGGTGTAATTGGTGATAAGGAGTGATGCGGAGTGATTTCAAAATTGCGATTTCGCGTTAATAGCCGCACAACGTGCAAACAGTTCAGTTACATACATCCCTGTGCGTGTCGAGTGTTATGTTGTAGATAAGAAACGAAAATATTGTTAAACATGAGTTCGGAAAAGGGGAAAATTACAGAGAGTGAGAAAAATGATGCGGTTGGTGGTGGTGGCAGCAAGAAATTTTTGTTTATTGCAGCTTGTACAGGTAATTAAAACTATAAAAATTATTATTTACTATTCAAACCAATTTGTATTTAAAACAACAAAGTGTTTTAATTCAATAGTGATAACTTCGCAACAACTTAAATAAAACCGTGAATATTCGTATTTATTAATATTTATCAATTAATTTCAATTGTTTCTGATTTAAATCTGTAAACACTTTATAACTATTTGTTTTAATGTCGTAATCGCGAAACTTATCTATGCTTATTTATAGTTTGCAACTTATCTAATAGTTTAATTCTCGTGGGAAACAAATTTTTCGCGTTTATTTGGTGTCGACTGTACCGGAATATTTTTTTTTTCTTCTTGGTTTTGATTCCCAGAAACGGCGCGCCGTCCAGAAAGGTAAGGAAAAGAAGTACTTTAACACTGGCCGCAGGTAGAATTTTCGTGCCCTTAACCGTTGGAATACCTTTTGTCGTAGGTAACTTACCCCCCATTAAAAGGCGCCGTTATTCCGGGGCGAAGGGACGTCGGAATATTTGCAAGGAGAGCGCGCGATTTGCATTTAAAAAGGAAACGAAACAATTGCTGAAAGGAGCGCGTTCGATGCGATTTTCGGCCTTATTGATGAGTTTGGGCGGGTTCGGTATTCTTAATTGTTACCTTATTAAGACAATTGGATGCTTAACAGTAGGAAATAATTTCATAGAAAACGTGTTTAAGGTTATTTGCAATATTTAATTAAAATACAGTAATTTTTTAAACAAAAATAAATAATTATTTCAAACAGAAATAAAATAGATAAGCTAAATAAACTTAAAAATCAAATACAGATAACTTCTATGATGACATAATAAATTATAGAAAACGTGGGGCATAATTTTAGTAAAAAAAATTTCAGTTGGCCTTGGAAAAAACAAACATATTTTAGATTGAAATTTGTAAAAGACAAACATAATATTGATTGTTTGTGTTCATCTTTTTTGTTTGAATTCTGACAGTTTACAAACACAAACATTTAAGAAATTATAGAAAAGTTAACAATTTCAAAATATTATTACATACTTAACAAAAACGTATTTTGAATATTTCTAAAAGTGAAAATATTTAAATAAAACCTGTACTATGGAAACAAAACAAAATTTTGAAGAAATCTGTGATGTAAAATACTCAACATAATTTTTTTAACCAAATCCCAAACGATCAAAATTACAAAACATAAATTAGGAAAAACAATAAACTAAAAATTGAATGCTTCACATTTTTCTTTTGTTAATTGATATCAGACATCTGTCATCTGTCAATTTTCATATGTCATCTATCATCTGTAAATAACATTTTGAAACATTTGAGGAAATACTAAAAATTATTTTGTTTTGCTTTTTTTTACTAAATGCAAAGCAAATCTTTTATAATAGATAAGAAACTAATTTTAAATAAATCAAATGATGCATTTGTCAATTTTTATCTGTCACAAAAAATGACAAATGAAAATTCTTAGGTTTCCATTATTTTATTTTTTTAGTGTAAATTTGTTTCTTTATTTTATTTTATATTTGGACTTTTTTGTTTATTGATTAAAAAAAAAATGACATCTGTCATGTATATTTATAACATCTATCAATAAAATTTGAAAATATATCAAACGAAAAATATTCACAATTGAAAAAAATATTTACTTGAATATTTAAAAAAAGGAACAGATTTTTTATAATTAAAAATTGAAAACTTAATAATTTTCATTTGACAATCTTTTTTTGTCTCCTGTTAATGTCATCTGTCACCTATCATGTGCCTTTTTTCATTTATTATCATCAGTCATATTTAATATAATTTTTCATCTATCTTATCTTACCTATCATCAATCATATGTCATTAATCATCTGTCATTATTCATCTTTTATCTGTCACTTGTCATCTATCATCTGTCATCTGTCATTTGTCATTTGTCTTTTGTCTTTTGTCTTTTGTCTTTTGTCTTTTGTCTTTTGTCTTTTGTCTTTTGTCTTTTGTCTTTTGTCTTTTGTCTTTTGTCTTTTGTCTTTTGTCTTTTGTCTTTTGTCTTTTGTCTTTTGTCTTTTGTCTTTTGTCTTTTGTCTTTTGTCTTTTGTCTTTTGTCTTTTGTCTTTTGTCTTTTGTCTTTTGTCTTTTGTCTTTTGTCTTTTGTCTTTTGTCTTTTGTCTTTTGTCTTTTGTCTTTTGTCTTTTGTCTTTTGTCTTTTGTCTTTTGTCTTTTGTCTTTTGTCTTTTGTCTTTTGTCTTTTGTCTTTTGTCTTTTGTCTTTTGTCTTTTGTCTTTTGTCTTTTGTCTTTTGTCTTTTGTCTTTTGTCTTTTGTCTTTTGTCTTTTGTCTTTTGTCTTTTGTCTTTTGTCTTCTTTTGTCTCTTGTCTCTTGTCTTTTGTCTTTTGTCTTTTGTCTTTTGTCTTTTGTCTTTTGTCTTCTGTCTTCTGTCTTCTGTCTTCTGTCTTCTGTCTTCTGTCTTCTGTCTTCTGTCTTCTGTCTTCTGTCTTCTGTCTTCTGTCTTCTGTCTTCTGTCTTCTGTCTTCTGTCTTCTGTCTTCTGTCTTCTGTCTTCTGTCTTCTGTCTTCTGTCTTCTGTCTTCTGTCTTCTGTCTTCTGTCTTCTGTCTTCTGTCTTCTGTCTTCTGTCTTCTGTCTTCTGTCTTCTGTCTTCTGTCTTCTGTCTTCTGTCTTCTGTCTTCTGTCTTCTGTCTTCTGTCTTCTGTCTTCTGTCTTCTGTCTTCTGTCTTCTGTCTTCTGTCTTCTGTCTTCTGTCTTCTGTCTTCTGTCTTCTGTCTTCTGTCTTCTGTCTTCTGTCTTCTGTCTTCTGTCTTCTGTCTTCTGTCTTCTGTCTTCTGTCTTCTGTCTTCTGTCTTCTGTCTTCTGTCTTCTGTCTTCTGTCTTCTGTCTTCTGTCTTCTGTCTTCTGTCTTCTGTCTTCTGTCTTCTGTCTTCTGTCTTCTGTCTTCTGTCTTCTGTCTTCTGTCTTCTGTCTTCTGTCTTCTGTCTTCTGTCTTCTGTCTTCTGTCTTCTGTCTTCTGTCTTCTGTCTTCTGTCTTCTGTCTTCTGTCTTCTGTCTTCTGTCTTCTGTCTTCTGTCTTCTGTCTTCTGTCTTCTGTCTTCTGTCTTCTGTCTTCTGTCTTCTGTCTTCTGTCTTTTGTCTTTTGTCTTTTGTCTTTTGTCTTTTGTCATACGTCATATGTCACCTGTCATTAAAAAAATCTCAAATGTTAAAATATTCAAAATCAATTTATATTTCATGAAATCCTAAATGGCAAACCAATTTTAAAAAGTAAACAAAAGTTAGAGACCTAATCATTTGGTAATTTTAATCTGTCATCTGTCATATTTTATTTGTCATCTGTCATATATAAGATATTAACTGACATCTGTCAATAAAACTTTAAAATATCTTAAATGAAAATTCTTAGGTTTCCATTATTTGATTTTTTAGTTTAAATTTGTTTCTTAATTTTATTTTATCTTTGGACTTTTTTGATCATTGAGTAAAAAAATGTCATCTGTCATCTATCATTATATCTATCAATAAATTTGGAAAATACCTCAAACGAAAAATAATCACAATTGAAAAAGTATTTACTTGAATATTTAAAAAAATGGAGCAGATTTTTTTATAATTAAAAATGGAAAACTTAATAATTTTCATTTGACAATCTTTATTTGTTACCTGTCAATGTCGTCTGTCACCTATCATGAGTCTTTTGTCATCTCTTATCATCAGTCATATTTAATATAATTTTTGATCTGTCTTATGTCACCTGTCATCAATCACCTGTCATTAATCATCTGTCATCTGTCACTTGTCATCTATCATCTATCATCTGTCATCTGTCATCTGTCATCTGTCATCTGTCATCTGTCATCTGTCATCTGAATCAATTTTTATTTCATGAAATCCTAAATGGTAAGCAAATTTTAAAAAGTAATCAAAATTTGGAGACCTAATAATTTGGTATTTTAGATCTGTCATCTGTCATAACTCATCTGTCATATATCGTTGGCCATCTTATATATTAACTGTCATCTGTCAATAAAACTTGAAAATATCTTAAATGAAAATTTTTAGGTTTCCATTATTTGATTTTTTAGTTTAAATTTGTTTCTTTATTTTATTTTATATTTGGACTTTTTTTGTCATTGAGTAACAAAGAAATGTTGTCTGTTATCTATCATTATAACATCTAACAATAAATTTTGTAAATACCTCAAACGAAAAATATTCACAATTGAAAAAAATATTTACTTGAATATTTAAAAAAATGGAGCAGATTTTTTTATAATTAAAAATGGAAAACTTAATAATTTTCATTTGACAATCTTTATTTGTCTCCTGTCAATATCATCTGTCATCTATCATCTGTCATCTGCCACTTGTCATCTATCATCTATCATCTGTCATCTGTCATCTGTCATCTGTCGTCTGTCGTCTGTCGTCTGTCGTCTGTCGTCTGTCGTCTGTCGTCTGTCGTCTGTCGTCTGTCGTCTGTCGTCTGTCGTCTGTCGTCTGTCGTCTGTCGTCTGTCGTCTGTCGTCTGTCGTCTGTCGTCTGTCGTCTGTCGTCTGTCGTCTGTCGTCTGTCGTCTGTCGTCTGTCGTCTGTCGTCTGTCGCCTGTCGTCTGTCGTCTGTCGTCTGTCGTCTGTCGTCTGTCGTCTGTCGTCTGTCGTCTGTCGTCTGTCGTCTGTCGTCTGTCGTCTGTCGTCTGTCGTCTGTCGTCTGTCGTCTGTCGTCTGTCGTCTGTCGTCTGTCGTCTGTCGTCTGTCGTCTGTCGTCTGTCGTCTGTCGTCTGTCGTCTGTCGTCTGTCGTCTGTCGTCTGTCGTCTGTCGTCTGTCGTCTGTCGTCTGTCGTCTGTCGTCTGTCGTCTGTCGTCTGTCGTCTGTCGTCTGTCGTCTGTCGTCTGTCGTCTGTCGTCTGTCGTCTGTCGTCTGTCGTCTGTCGTCTGTCGTCTGTCGTCTGTCGTCTGTCGTCTGTCGTCTGTCGTCTGTCATCTATCATCTATCATCTATCATGTCATTTGTGAATTGTTTATTACAAATTGTCATTTGTCATCTGTCATCTGTCATATATCATTTGTCATCTGTCATCAGACATTAAAAAATCTGTAAAATATTCAAAATTTATTTTTATTTCATAAAATCCTAAATGGTTTGCATCTTTGCCAATTTAAAAAAAGTAATCAAAAGTTGGAGAACTGATTATTTTGTAATTTTATTAATCTACCATCTGTCATAACTCGTCTGTCGTGTTTCATCTGTCAGCTGTCATATATCGTTGGCCATCTTATATATTAACTGTCACCTGTCAATAAAATTTTTAAATATCTGAAATGGATGACGCACAAAATTAAAATTAAAATTCAAAATGACCAAAACAATGAAAAAATTGAGAGAAAACTGAAAGACAAATGAGAAAACCAAACTTTAGTTGGTAACCAAACATGGTTTGTTTGCTGTTACCTGTCACCTGTCATCTGCTACCCATCACATATGTCATGTCTTAAGTCATCTGTGAAATATCTGTTATCTATTTATTTATCTTATGTGTTGTATCATGGTCAGTCATTTATCATATGTCGTCTGTCATTTTCTATCTGCCATCTGCAATCTGTCACTCGTCGTCTGTTCTATCATTTATTTTTCGTCAATTTCAAAAAAAATTGAAATAGATCAATGAACTCAAAATCATTTTTTTTTTACCAAATCTTGGGATTTCAAAAAGGCAATGTCATATCTTATCTACTGTCATCTGTCAACTACCAATAACATAATAAAAATGTCATCTGTCATTTGTCACCTATCACTGTTTTTTGACATCTGTTATCTGTCATCTGTCTTATTTCAACTATCATAATTATCTGTCATTAATCATCTGTCATCTACTGTCAACTATCATCTGTCATTTGTCATCTGTCACCTAATGTCATTTGTCGTCTGTCATCTGTCATCTACTATCATCTGCCATCTGCCATACCTCATCTGTATTATTAATTTCTCATTTGTCACCTGTTATTTATCATTTGTCATATGTCATCTGCCATCTGTCATTTGCCATTTTTTGTCATTTGTAATCTTTTTTTATCATCTGTCATCTATCAAATGTTATATTTTCTGTCATTGGTAAGAATTTTTTTTAAATATGTAAAGGAAATTCTTCAAATTCCTTTTTTTCTTCTCACCAAATATCAAGTGATCAAAATATGTAAAAAAATATATTAAAAAAAACTAAGAGAAGAAAATTTTAAATTCAAAATTTGAAGACCTGACATTTATTATTATATATTTATTTATCTGTCATTTTCCATCTGCCATCTATTATATGTCGTCTGACATGTTTTATCAGATGAGAGCAGACATCATTTGACGTCTGTCAGCTGTCATCTTCAGTCATCTTCAGTAATTTATCGTCTGTCTTCGTCCAACTGGCATTTAATTGATTAATTAAAACTGAATGAAAAATTTACAAAGTCACATATCATCTGACATATTTGTCTACTATTATCTGTCATGTTAAGAAGCTGGCACCATTTTCTACATCTGGAATCGATTATATTTTGCTTTATATTCGTTTTATCTATCCATTCCTTTAGAGGAAATTTCTGGCAATTAATGTCAGTATGAAAGATATATAAAAACTGTCATTTGTTGTCATATGTCATCTGTCATCTGTCATATATTCATATGTCATCTGTCTATTGTTATTTGTCATCTGTCAAATGTTATGTTATCTGTCATCTGTAAACAAAATTTAAAAAAATCTGTAATGGAAATCATCTTCTTCACTAAATATCAAATGATCAAAATATGGAAAAATATATATAATTAAATTTTGCATTCCCCGAAACCCGAATATCCCCCCCAAACATAAACACCCATCACTCACACTACATCAATTCATTAGTTCGAATCATCCAGACGGTTAAGCTAGCTAGCAAAGATATTTATTTTTCACACAAAACTTAGAGTCAAGACAGGGCAGAAAGACCGATGGTCGATAGCCCAAAAGGACAGACTAACCATATTGTATATCATTACTTGTATTTCCATATAAACTATGTTTGTAAAAAAGTGTTCGAATAAAGATGTTATTCTCTCTCTCTATATATAATTTAAAAAAAAACTAAGAGAATATTTTTGTTTAATGGAGACGTGACATGTTTTATTTGTCAATTGTTATCTGTCATCTTCCATCTATCATATGTCGTATGACATCTTTTATCTGTCTTCTATCATTTGACATCTGTCATCTGTCATTTTCAGTCGTTTATCGTCTGTAATCGTCCATTTACCATGTAAGAATTAATTGAAACTAAAAGGCAAATTTAAAACGTCATTTGTTATGGGTTGTCTGACATTTGTCTTCTATTATCTGTCATCATCATACAATTATGGTCTGATTTCTCTCATCTTTCAAGTGTCATCTGTTATCACAAATAAAATTTAAATTTAATAAATGAATCAAAATAATATGTTATCTCTAATCTTCCGTCTGTCATCTGTTGTCCGTCATCATCATTTATTGTCTGTTGTTTTTCATCTTTTATCTGTTATCTGTCATACGTGAGCCAAAATATAAAAACGGGACAATTTTATAATTTTCAATTATCATTTTCAAAAAATTCATATGTCACATATTGACATCATCATCATCAATCATTTGTCATTTGCCAACATTTCTTTTTCACGAAATCCAAGATGATTAAAGAACAAACAAAAAATATAGATGAAAAACGAATTTTCTGTTATCTGTCAAATGTCGTTTATCATCTATTATCATCTGTCAAATATTCATTAAAAACGTAAAAGAAAACTTTAACAAAAAAATCACTTAGTATCTTTTCTCTGTCATATGCTATTTATCATATGTTATCTGTTGTCATTTATCGTCTGTCATCTATCATGTCAGTATCTGTGATATGTCATCAGTCACCTGTTATCTGTCATCTCTCATCACCTACACATAAAATTGGTAAACATCTGAAATGCAAAAATATATAAGAAAACTTATTTATAAAAAAAATCAAAATTTGTTAACTTGATTATTTATTTATTTTCCATTTGTTATCTGTTACCTGTCAATTATCGTTTTTTACGTTTCATTTGTTAATGAAATAAAAAAGTAAAAGAAAAATAAATCACTTAAAACTAAGCATTCTTTGTCCTTCCTTCATCCAAGTTCTGTCATTTGTCATCTGCAATCTGTTATCTGTCAGCTGTCATTTATTATGTGCTTTCTGTCATTTGTTATTTGGTATCTGCAATCTGTTATCTGTCAACTGTCATCTGTTATCATATGTCGTTATATATCAATAAAATTGTAGGAAGTTAGAGATGGAAATTACTCAAAATCAAAAAATCTTCACTAAATCCCCACATGACTATATTTCATCTGTCATTTGTCATCTGTCAAACTGTCAAAATGTCATTTGTCATCTGTCATCATCAAACAATAAAATTATAAAATATTTGAAATGCAAAATATACAAAAAAACTAAATAAAAAAATTTACCAATTTCTATTTGCCTTTTGTTATCTGTCATCTGTCATATGTTATGATCAACCAATAAAATTATAAAAAGGTAGAGATGGAAATTACTCAAAATCGAAAAATCTTCACTAAATCCCCACATGACTATATGTCATCTGTCATCTGACATTTGTCGTTTGTCTTCTGTCATCTGTCATCTGTCAAAATGTAATTTGTCATCTGTTATCTGCCATTTGTCATCTGTCATCTGTCAGCTGCTATCTGTTATCAGTAATCATCTACCAATGATTTTGAAAATATCTGGAATGTAAAAAAAGGAAAAATATAAATAATTTTAAAATACCTAACATGTTTAATATTTTATTTTATTATCTGTTATCTGTTACATATCTTTTGTTATCTATCATCTTTCATTTGTCAGTAAAATAAAAAAGTAAGAGAAAAATAAAAAAAAATAAATAAATCACTTACTACTTAGGTAATACCTTTTGTCTGTCATGCATCAAATATAATCCTTCGTTCAAGTTCTATCAATTATCATCTGTCATCTGTCATTTGGCATTTGTAATCTGTCATCTGTCATCTATCAACTGTCATGGAAAATACTAAAAATCAAAAAATCCTCACTAAATCCCAATGATTATATGTCATCTGTTCTTTGTCATTTGTCATATGACATCTATTATCTGTCATCTGTTATCAACCAGCCACAATCATTGTAAAATACCTGAAATGCTAAAAATATTAAAAGAAACTTATTTAAAAAAGAAATCAAAAGTTGATAACTTACTAATTTTTATTTGCCTTTTGTTATCTGTTATTTGTCATCAATCGTCTTTCATTTGTCAATAAAATAAAAAAGAGAACAATTTAAAATAAAAATTAGACTTACCACTTAGTATTTTGCGTTAAATTCATCCAAGTTCTGTCATCTCTAATTTGTCATTTGTCATTTATCATCTGTCATCTGTCATTTGCCATCTGTCATTTGTCAATCTATCATCTGTCATCTATCGGCATCAGCCAATAAAATTGTAAAATATCTGAAATGCAAAAAACATAAAAAAACTAATTAAAAAAATAAATCAAAAATTGAAAACTTACCAAGTTTTATTTGCCCTTTGTCATCTTTCATCTTTCACCTGCAATCTATCATCCATCGTCTGTCATCTATCATCTGTTAAATGTCATTATCTATCAATAAAATTGTAAAAAGTCAGATATGGAAAATATTTAAAATAAAAAAATTCATAAATAAAAAATCCAGACTAAATCCCCAAATGACTATATGTCATCTGTCATCTGCCTTTGTCATCTGACATCTGTCATCTATCATCTGTCATCTATAAGGATCAACCAATAAAATTGTAAAGTATCTGAAATGCAAAAGATATAAAAAACGAATTTAAAAAATAAATTAAAAATTGAAAACTTACCAAATTTTTATTTGACTTTTGTTAACTGCCATCTGTCATCTGTTATCCATCGTCTGTCATCTGTTACCTGTAATAATAAGTTATGATCTATTAATAAAATTGTAAAAATATAGAGATGGAAAATACTCAAAATCAAAAAATCTTCACTAAATCCCCAAATGACTATATGTCATCTGCCATGTGTCATTTGTCATTTGTTATCTGTCATCTGTCATCAACTTCCAATGAAATTGTAAAATATCTGACATGTAAAAAAATAAAATAAAAAATATAAATCAAAAATAAATACTTACCAATTTTTATTTGCCTTTTGTTATCCGTCATCTATCGTCTGTCATCTGTCATATGTTATGATCTACTAAAAATATTGTAAAAAGTCAGAAATGGAAAATGTTCAAAATCAATTTTTTTTTACTAAATCACCAAATGACTATATTTCATCTGTCATATATCATTTGTCATCTGTCATCGGTCATCAGCCATTTGTCATCTTTCATATGTCATATATCATCTGTCATCTGTCATCAGCATCAGTGAATAAAATTCTAAAATATCTGAAATGCAAAAATTACAAACTTACCAATTTTTATTTGCCTCTATGTTATCTGCCATCTGTCATTCATTATCCGTCTTCTGTCATCTATCACCTGTCATCTGTCATTATCTACCAATAAAATTATAAAAAGTCAGAGATGAAAACTAGCTACTCAAAATTTTTCACTAAAACTCCAAATGACTATATGTCATCTGTATCTGTCATCAATCATGTGCCATCTTTCATTTGTCATCTATCAGAATCTAACTAATAAAATTGTAAAATATCTGAAACGCAAGAATATGTAAAAAAACTAATTCAAAAAATAAATTAAAAATTGAAAACCTATTAAACTTAAAAAATCCTCACTAAATTCCCAAATGACTAACTTCATCATTTTAATTTGTCAATTATTACCTGACATATGTCGTCTATTATGTGTCATTTGTTATTATCAGTCAGTTATTTTATGTCGTTTGTCATTTTTCATCTATTATCTGATACTAACATCTATAATCTATAATAATTATAAAAAATAATTGAAATTTATTAAAGTGAAAGAAGAAAAAAGTCAAACAATGGAATAATAAAACGAAACCCTTAAGTGGATAACCTATAATAGGTAATTGATTAAAAACACTTGGTTTGTTTCACTAAATAGGATAGCCTATCTTTTTTTATTTTACAACGTATACATTCTATCTGTCTCTTGTTATATGTAGTTTGTTTGTCAATTGTTTTCTGTCATATGTCTTATGTCGCCTATCACTTGTCACTCGATTTTTTTATCTATCAAAATCTTATGTCACATGTTGTTTGTTTTCTATTCTATTATCTATCATCTGTTATTTGCCAATAAAAAAAATTTAAAAATCTGAAAATATACTAAAAATTTTTTTCGTGAAACTCCAATTGACAAAAAATCTGTCGTGTGTCACATGTTGTCTACTATCTATCATCTATCATTCATCATCTGTCATCTGTCATCTGTCTTCTGTCTTCTGTCTTCTGTCTTCTGTCTTCTGTCATCTGTCATCTGTCTTCTGTCATTTGTCACTTGTCATTTGTCATTTTTCATTTGTCAGTTGTCATTTGCCATCTGTCATCTGTCATCAATCATGTGTCACCTATCGTCTGTCATCTGTAATCTATCGGCATCAGCCAATAACATTGTAAAATATCTGAAATGTAAAAAATATAAAAAACTGATTAAAAAAATAAATCGAAAATTGAAAACTTACTAATTTTTATTTGCCTTTTGTTAACTCGCATCTGTCATTATCTACCAATAAAATTGTAAAAAGTCAGAGATGGAAAATACTCAAAATCAAAAATTTCCCACTGATTCACTAAATGTCTATATGTCAACTGTCATCTGTCATCTATTATTTAACATCTGTCATCTGTCGTCTACCATCAATCATGTGTCATCTGTCACCTGTCATCTATCATTTTTAACCAATAATATTGTAAAATATTTGAAATGCAAAAAATGTAAAAAGAAAACTAATTTAAAAAAGAAATCAAAACTTATAAAATTACCTGTCACCACCTATCATCTCTTATCGGTCATCTATCACCTGTCATCTGTCATATCAACCAATGAAATTGTAAAATATCTGAAATGCAAGAAATAAAATAAACCTAATTTTAAAAATAATTTAAAAAAAATGAAAAATCGTCAATTTTTATTTGCCTTTTGTTATCTGTTATCTATCGTCTTGTATTTGTTAATAAAATAAAAAAGTACGAGAAAAATTTAGAAAAAAAAATCACTTATCACTTAGTATTTTTTGTCTGTCATGCGTCAAATATCATCATACTTCATCTAAATTCTGTCATCAATCATTTTTCATCTGTCATCTGTCATCTGACATCTGTCATCTGTCATCTGTCATCTGTCATCTGTCATCTGTCATCTGTCATCTGTCATCTGTCATCTGTCATCTGTCATCTGACACCTGTCATTTGTCATTTGTCATTTGTCATCTGTCATCTGTCATCTGTCATCAATCATGTCATCTGGCATTTGTCATATGTCGTCATATACCAATAAAATGGCAAAAGGTCATAGATGGAAAACACTCAAAATCAAAAAATCCTCGCTAAATCCCAATGACTATATGTCATTTGTCATCTGTCTTGAATCATGTGCCATCTATCATCTGTCATCTGTTACCTGTCATGTGTCATTTATCGTCTGTCATCTCTTATCTGTCATATATCATTTGTTATCTGTCATCAATCATGTGTCATCTATCATCTGCCATCTGTCATTATCAAACAATAAAATTTTAAAATATCTGAATTTCAAAAATTATAAAATAAACTAATTTAAAAAATAAGTTAAAAATTGAAAATCTACAAATTCTTATTTGCTGTTTGTTATCTATTACCTTTCATCTATCGTCTCTTCATTTGTGAATAAACTAAAAAAGTATGTAAGAGAAAAATTTTCTACTTAGTATTTTTTTTATCTTTCATGCGTCAAATATTATCCTTCGTCCAAGTTCTGTCATTTGTTATTTGACATCTGTAATGGGTCATCTGTCTTCTGACATATGTTATTTGTCAGTGTCATCTGTCATCTGTCATCTGTCATATGTCAGTGTATACCAATAAAATTATAAAAAGTCAGAGGAAATTCTCAACATCAAAAAATACTCACTAAATTCCCAAATTACTACTTGTCATCTGTCACCTATCACCTATCATCTGTCATCTGCCATCATCAATCAATAAAATTGTAAAATATCTAAAATTCAAAAATTATAAAAAAACTAATTTAATAAATAACTTAATTTTTATTTGAAATTTATTTGTCATCTATCATCTATTGTCCCTCATCTGTCACCTCTCATCTGTCATCTGTCACATGTTATTATCTACCAATAAAATTGTAAATAGTCAGAGAATCTAAATCCCCAGATGACTATATGTCATTTGTCATTTATCATCTGTCATTAATCATTTGCCATCTGTCACCTGTCATCAACCAATAAAATTGTAAAATTTCTGAAATGGAAAAATTTTAAACAATAATTTAAAATAGAAATCAAAAATTGTAAACTTACCAATTTTTATTTGCCTTTTGTTATCTGTCAGCGATCATACATCGTCTGTCTTCTGTCACCTGTCATATGTTATTATCTATCAATAAAATTGTAAAAAGTCAGAGTTGGAAAATACTTAAAATCAAAAAATCTTCACTAAATCCCGAAATGACTATATGTCATCTGTCATCTGTCATCTATCATTATCAATCAATGAAATCGTAAACTATCTGAAGTGCAAAAAATTGAAAAAAAAAACTAATTTAAAACATAAATAAAAAATAAAAACAATTTTTATTTGTTGTCCATCATCTGTCAGCTGTCATCTATCATCTGTCATATTTTATGATCTACTAATAATATTGTAAAAAGTCAGAGATTGAAAATGCCCAAATGGCTATATGTCATCTGTCATCTGCCACCTGTCGTATGTATATTATATACCAATAAAATTGTAAAAAAATTAAAGCTGGAAAATATTCAAAAACAAAAAGTCCTCACTAAGTCCCCAAATGACTATATGTTATCTGTCATTTGTCATCTGCCATCTGTCATCTATCATCAATCAAGTGTCATCTAACATCTGTCATCTATCATCATCAATTAAAGAAATTATAAAATATCTGAAATGCAAAAAAAAATATAAAACCTAATTTAAAATATAAGTCAAAAAGACACCTTACCAATTGTTATTTGCCATTTGTAATCTGTCATCTGTCATCGGCCATCAGAAATTAGAAATTAGAAAGTTAGAAATTAAAAGTACTCAAAATGAAATAATCTTCAATAAAACAAATGTCTATATGCCATTTGTCATCCGTCATCTGTTATTAACCACGTGTCATATATCATCTGACATCTATCAGTATCAACCAATAAAATTGTAAAATATCTGAAATGTAAAAAATATTAAAAAAAAACTAATTTAAAAAATGAATCAAAATTAAAAACTTACCAATTGTTACTTGCGTTTTGTCATCTATCATATATCGTCTTTCATTTGTCAATAAAATAAAAAAGTAAGAGAAAAATTTAGAAAAAAAAATTCATTTACTATTTAGAATTTTTTATCTGTCAAACGCCAAATATCATCCTTCATCCAAGTTCTCTCATCTATCATTTGTCATCTATCATCTGACATCTTTCATCTGTCATCTGTCATTTGTCATTTGTCATTTGTCATTTGTCATTTGTCATCTGTCATCTGTCATCTGTCATCTGTCATTTGTCATCTGTCATCTGTCTTAATGGCTAAACTTCGCCCATTTTTTTTGAGCAAATAAAGACGTTTATTATTATTATTATTATTATATGGCGTCTGTCATTAATCATGGGTTATCGATCATCTGTCATCTATCACCTGCCATCTGTTATCAATCGCCTGTCATCTGTCATATGTCATTGTATACCAATAGAATTGTAAAAAGGCAGAGATGGAAAATTTTCAAAATCAAAAAATCCTCACTAAATCCCCAAATAACTATATGTCAACTGTCATCTGTTATCAATCATGTGTCATTTATCATCTGTCATCTATTAGCATTAGCCAGTAAAATTGTAAAATATCTGAAAGGCAAAAACTATAAAAAAACTAATTTAAAAAATAAATTAAAAATTGAAAATTTACTTAATTTTCATTTGGCATTTATCTGTCATCTATCGTCCATCGTCTGTCATCTGTCACCTGTTAAAGTCAGTGATGGCAACTACTCAATATCAAAAAATCTTTACTCACCCAAAATGACTGTCATCTGTTATCTGTCATCAATTATGTCTTATCTATCATTTATCATCTATTATCTGTAATAAATCATCTACATCTGTCATGTGTCACCTATCAGCATCAACCAATATAATTGTAAATTATCTGAAGTGCAAAAAAATATAAAAAAACTAATTAAAAAATGAATCAAAAATTGAAAATTTTATTTACCTTTTGTTATCCGTCATCTTTCATCTGTCATCAACCATCTGTCATCTATCAGCACCAATCAATAAAATTATATGTCATCTGTCATTTATCATCTGCCATATGTTATCTGTCATCAATCATGTGTCATCTGTCATCTGCCATCTATCGTCTATCGATCAACCAATAAAATTGTAAAATATCTGAAATCCAAAAGTATAAAAAAAGTAATTTAAAAATTAAATAAATCATTTGTAAAAAATCGAAATGGAAAATTTTCAAAATTAAAAAATCCTCTCTAAATTCCCAAATGACTAACTTGATCATTTTAATTTATCAATTATTATCTGTCATATGTCGTCTGTCATCTGTCGTCTATTATGCCTCATTTGTTATCATCAGTCAGTTATTTTGTGTCGTTTGTCATTTTTCTATGATCTATAATAATTATAAAAAATAATTGAAATTTAAAATGAAAAAAAAAATGTCAAAAAAATGGAACAATAAAACAAAACACTTAAGTGGAAAACCTATCTTTTTTATTTATCTATTTATACATTCTATCTATCTCTTGTTATAAATGTAGTCTGATATTTGTCAATTGTTTTCTGTTATATGTCTTATGTCGCCTGTCACTTGTCACTTGTCGTTTGTTATCTGCCATTTATCTTATGCCACATGTTGTTTTTTCATCTGCCAGTAAAGAAATTAAAAATCTGAAAATATATATAATTTGCATTTTTCATTTGTCAATTATTATCTGTAATTTTTCATCTGTCGCCTGTCACACGTTGTCTGCTATCTATCATCCATCGTCATCTGTTATTTGTCATTTGTTACCTGTCATCTCTCATCTTTCGTCTATCATCTATTATAAGTATTATTCTATTAATATTTTTTCTGTCTTGTCACTGTCGCATGTCATTCTCGTTAGTCATGTTTTATATTTTAATTAATGAATTTAAATGGCTTTGATAATTAAAGAAAAAAATAACAGGAAATGGCTAAATATAAGAATTAAAAATAAATACAATTTAAAAAAAATGTTATAAGAAAAACAAAAATCTACACACGATAGGTTAAGTTTTTTTTTTTTTAATATTAAAATAGGTTATCTGATATCTGTCGTTGATTATTTCTTAATTAACAATTTAAAAAACAAAGTGAGTTTAAAAAAAGGGTAAAGATAATTTAAGAAAACTCAAACAAATCAATTTATATACTAGAGAAAATGATTATAAAGTGTTTTCTTGCATTATCTCAATCATCTTTACGTAACTCACCAACTAATTAATATAATGTCAAATGTCAAGCGTCAGATACGTCGGTGGATTTTAATTAATCGCCTTATACATAGTAGTATATTTTATTTGTCAGTAATTAATTTGTTTATTTTTTTTATTTTAGCAAACCTAACAGCGTTCTGTTGTGGAATAGCATTCGGATGGACGTCGCCGATGCTGCCTAAATTGCTGAACAACACGGAGCACAATCTTCCGGAGCCCATCACCCTCGACCAGGCGTCGTGGATAGGCTCATTGTTACCGATAGGAGCGTCGATTGGTCCGTTTATAGCCGGCATAGGCGTCGACTCGATCGGACGGAAAAAGTGTTTATTACTCTCAGCCCTTCCAATTATAATCGCTTTCGGTATTAACGCCTACGCCAACAATGTGTTTTACTATTATATTTCGAGATTCCTCTGCGGACTTTTTGTAGGTGCGAACTGTACAGTTTTACCGATTTACGTCGGCGAAATCGCTGAAGATTCCGTGCGTGGAGCTTTAGGATCATTCATGCAGCTATTCATCACGTTGGGATTATTATTTTCCTTCTGTACAGGACCATACGTTGATATTATAAATTACAACCTGTTGGGGATGGTCGCGCCCCTAATCTTCATC
Organism: Ontholestes murinus; assembly: GCA_963969525.1. Classification (NCBI taxonomy): domain Eukaryota; kingdom Metazoa; phylum Arthropoda; class Insecta; order Coleoptera; family Staphylinidae; genus Ontholestes; species Ontholestes murinus. The sequence goes on from OZ018393.1 coordinate 2,293,331, forward strand.
TTCGTGTTCTACTTGTATATTCCGGAAACACCTCACTATTTCCTCTCAAAGAATAAATTGGATGAGGCTGAGGAATCGCTGGTGAAATTAAGGAGTAGTTCACGTGATGGAGTACGTGATGAGCTCGCCGCTATAAAAGCTGGCGTGGATGAGTCGATGGCTGCTAAAGGAGGATTCACTGATGTTTTCAAATCTTCAGGTTTAACCAAAGCTTTCTTGTTATCGCTCAGTTTAGTAACGGCGCAACAGTTGAGTGGTATTAACGTGGTTTTATTCTACACGCAGAGTTTATTCGAGGCGACTGGAAGCTCGATTCCACCAGAACGCGCCAGCATCATCATCGGTGTGGTGCAGGTGATCGCCAGTTTCGCACCACCCTTACTTGCGGATAGATTAGGAAGACGCGTTCTGTTAATTACGTCAGGAATATTCATGGGAATTGCGTTAGCACCTTTGGGTTATTATTTCCACCTAAAAGATTCTGGTAGTGATACCGAGTCCATATTTTGGTTACCGGTGTTGTGCTTGGTGGTCTACATAATCTTCTACTGTTTGGGTTTCGGGCCGTTACCATGGGCGGTGATGGGTGAGCTGTTTCCGGCCGAGGTGAAATCCGCCGCCTCCACCGTTACCGCATCAGTGTGTTGGATTTTGGCGTTTGTGATCACAAAATTCTTCGCCTCGTTGGTGGACGTTGTTGGAAACTCAGGTTCCTTCTGGATATTTTCGGCGTGTTCATTTCTATCCGCCGGTTTTGTCTTTAAATACCTACCAGAAACCAGTGGCAGAAGTTTGCAGGAGATTCAGGATATTTTAGCTGGAAGAGGATGAAAATTTTATCAGATGGATGAATGAATTGAAAGACTTTTGTAATAATACGATTTTATAGGTTAAAATTAAATAATTTATGTCGAGTAATTTAATTTTTTTGTGCCATATCGATTGTTTTAATTTAGAAAATTATTTTTTTAGGTTTTACTTTTAAAAAAAAACATGATAACTTACTTTAATTCAAGTTCAAAAAGCTTACATTTTTGATGTTAAATTTAATTAAAATAAGTTATCATGTTTTTCTTTAAAGTAAAATTATAAATAGACTTTTTTATTGTGTTTTTCGTGATTTTCCTATCAACGTTGTTGATTTTGTATAATTTGTCTAACTAGTAAAATTAACATTTTTTATTTATAGGTGAGATGTGTTAATTGTTGTTTATGTAATAATAAAAATGTGTTTCGTAATCTTTCAAACCCATTTCTTGTTGTTCAATACAAAAAACTGTATTTATTCTTAACATAAAATAAAAATTTAAAGAATTTGTCATATGTCAACTCATTTCTTATTGTAATTTTACAATTGCTTTTTGTCTGTTTTCATATTTACAAAATTTTAGACATTTTAGAAATCTGTAAGCATAAGAAAAACAATATTCAAAAAATTTTAAAATAGTCAATTATTTTTAGAAATCGGAAATTTAATGTCCTTGAAATTTTTCAAAATCAAAATTTCAAAACATATTCAAATTTTAAAATTATCTTTTATGTCAAAATCTAAAAGTTTAAATTCAACTGCCATCTGCTACTTTTTTTGTTGTCAAATATGTCAACTATAATATGTCAAAAAATATCTGAGATCTGACAACTGTCATCTGTTTTCTGCCATCTATTATATGTCGTCTAGTGACAGATGACATATTATACTAGAAATTCTAATAAATAAAATTGTAAATCTGTCATCTACAATTTGCCATCTGTCATCTGACGCAGGTCATTTATCATCTGTTATATATCATTTGTCATCAGTCATTTGTCATTAGTCATCGACATCTGTCAACTGTCAACCATCATTGGTTGTGCCATTTATTATTTGTCATTTGTCAGCAATTATGTTTATCAATCTAAAATACAATATGAGGTGAAAATTTTATAAACAAAAATTGTAAAAAAAATTATAATAAAAGTTTCAAAAACAATTGATTTTTAGATTTAAAATTGAAACTTAAAAGCAAACATTAAAAAAAGTGAATATTGAAAATTTATAAAATTAAAATTATCTATCTTCAACATTCTGCTATTTCTTCTCACATATGTAATCTATTATATGTCAAATGACATCTGATATTTGACACCTGTCATCTGTCTTATACCATATATCATATTTCATCTGGCAGTAGTTATCTGCACCTATAATTGCCACTTATTAAATGTCATGTTGTTATATGGGTTATCCCCTATCGCTTGTTATTAGTCATTGGAAATCTGTCATCTGTCATGTGTCATATCATCTGGCAAGTCACATATCGTCTGTCATCTATTTTATGTCTACTGTGGTTTGTCAACTTATATATGTCATGTAACATCTGTCATCTATCATCTAACATCTGACATATGTCATTTGTCATATCATCAGTCAACTATTGTATGTCATCTGCCACTAGTTAATTGCACCTCTGCAATTTTCCATCCATATTTGTCACACCTATAAACTTATCTCCTTAACTTAGTCAGCGACAGATATTAGAAATTTTTATAAACATGATTGTAAATCTGTCAACATTAATTTTGTCATAAATCATGTGTTGTCTACTTATCAAGTTGTATGTATCTTGTCTCTTCTGTGATTTGACATCTTATATAACATATGTCATCTATCATCTGTCATCTGTCACCTATCATATGTCATCTGTCATCTATCATGTCACCTATCATCTGCCATTTACCATTTTTCAATATTATTTCTTATCTGTCATCTGTCATTTGCCATGTCATATTTCATGTCATCTATCATCTATTATCAGACATTTATCATGTATTATCTATCATTTATCATCTATCATCAAATTTAATAGATTATATATGACATGGACCAAGTCAGATGAGAAATGACAATCAACATAAAACACAAGACGGCATAATGAATAACTGATGACAGATGTCAAATGACATATATGTTAATTCTCAGATGACATATGATAAATGATAGGTAATATGACAAATGGCATGCCATCTGACATATGACATTTACACATGACAGATGAAAGATGAACGCTAAACAATGACAAATGACAGATGATAGATAGTAGATATTAAATGACTTATATGTTAATTGTCAACTGTCAGATTATAGATGATAGGTGACATGACAAATATAATAGATGGCACATGGCAGATGGCATGATATATGACATGGCAATTTACAGATGACAGATGAAAGGTGAAAGCTAAATGATGACAAATGACAGATGACAGATGTTACATGACATCTATAAAACAAAGAAATTTTGTTTTTCATTTTTGAATATAATCGCTGACATGATAAAAGGTGATATTTAAGAAAAATTGAGATGACAAATGACAGAGTTGACAGATGTAAAATGATATATGTTAATTGTCAACTGTCAGATGACAGATGATAGATGATAGGTAATATGACAAATATCAGATGACATGATAGATACCATGACATATAACATTGTAATTTAGAGATGACAGATGAAAGATGAAAGCTAAATGATGACAAACGACAGATGACACATGACAGATAGTAGATTTTAAATGACATATGTTATAAATGTCAAAATAAAAAAAATAAAAATTACCCATCATATGTCATCTGCCATCTGTCATCTGTCATCGACGATCATCTATTTCTCATGTATATATATATCATCTAAACTATGTCAACAAACATCTGAGATCTGTAACTTTTCATCTGTCGTTTGCCATTTATCATATGTCATCTGACACTAATAAACTGCAATTTGTAATCTACATTTGTCACTTATCAATTGTCATCTGTTATATCAGTTATTAGTCATCTAAAATCTGTCATCTGTCATGTCATGTATTATCTGTAATCTGTTATATGTCATGTCTCATTTGTCATTTATTATCTGTCATATTTTCTTTTATCTATCATTTGTAATTTTTCATCTTTTAGCTTTTTTTTTAGTAATCAATCATATCTCGTGTGTCTTTAGTTATGTCACATGTCATGTCATCGGACATCCGCCATCGGTCATCTGACATTTGTCATGTCATCTATCATCTGTCATCTGATATTTGTTAGGTAATCTATCAACTACCATCTGTCATCTGACATTTATCATGTCGTCTATCATCTGTCATCATTACCTTTAGAAATCAGAAATTAACTCCTCTGTGGTTTGACATCGTATATATGTCATCTATCATCTGTCATTTGTTATCTTTCAGCTTTAATCTATCAATTTCCATGTTATATGTCATCTGCTACCTGTTATTCCGACATTTGTCATCTCTTCTATTATCTGTGTCATCTGACATTTGCTATATCACCTATCATTTGACATCTGTCATCTATCATGCCGCCTATCATCTGTCATTTGTAATTTTGCAGTTTCATCTTGTATCTGTCATCTGTCATCTATCATCTATCATATGTCATGTCATATTTTATATCATCTATCATCAGTTATCAGACATTTATTATCATATTAAGTAGATTATGTATGACATGGACCAAGTCAGATTACAAATGACAATCAACATAAAACACATGACGGCATAATGAATAACTGATGACAGACGTCAAATGACATATATGCTAATTGTCAAATGTCAGATGATAGATGATAGGTAATATGACAAATGTCAGATGACATATGACATTGCAATTTACAGATGACAGATGAAGGATGAAAGCTAAACGATTACAAATGACAGATGACAAATGTTACATGATATCTATAAGACAGACGAATTATTTATTTATTATACAGGATAAAAGGTGATATTTAAAAAAAGTCAGATGATAAATGACGGAGATGACAGATGTCAAATGATATACTATATGTCAGATGACATGGCATATGACATTGCAATTTACAACACGTGACAGATGAAAGATGAACACTTAACAATGACAAATGACAGATAGTAGATATTAAATGACATATGTTAATTGTCAACTGTCAGATAATAGATAATAGATGATATATGTCGTGACAAATATGATATATGGCACATGACAGATGGCATGATATATGATATTGCAATTTACAGATGATAGATGAAAGCTAAACGATGACAAATGACAGATGACGAATGTTACATGACATCTATAAGACCGAGGAATTGTTTTTTTTTCATTTCTGAAGATAATCGCTCACAGGATAAAAGGTGATATTTAAAAAAAAATGTCAGATGACGGATGACAATCAATACATAATACATGATGGCATAACGAATAACTGATGATGTCAAATGGCATACATATGTTAATTGTCAATTGTCAGATGACAGATGATAGATTATAGGTAATATGACAAATGACATTGCAATTTACAGATGACAGATAAAAGATAAAAGCTAAACGATGACAAATGATAGATAGTAGATATTAAATGACATATGTTATACATGTCAAAATAAAAAATAATTAAAATTACCCATCATATGTCATCTGCCATCTGTCATCTGTCGTCGACGATCTTCTATTTCTCTTATATATCATCTATACTTGTCAACAAACATCTGAGATCTGTAATCTTTTCATTTGTCTTGCACCTGTAATTTGTCATCTACATTTATCAATTATCAATTGTCATCTGTTACATGTCCCATCGCTTGTTATTAGTCATCTGAAATCTGTCATCTGTTATGTCAGGTATTATGAGTCATCTCACCTGTCATCTGTCATCTGTCAGTAGATAATTGCACCTGCAGTTTTTCATTCATATTTGCCATCTGTAAACTATAAAATTTTGAATCTTTAAACATTTTTTTGAACTGTTGTCTATTTACTAGTTTTTTTTTTAACTTGTGTGTTCTCTGGTTTGTCATCTTATATGTCATGTAAGATCTGCAATCTGTCATGTCATCTATTATCTGTCATTTGTAAATTATTATCTTTTAGCTTTCATCTGTCATCTATCACATCTCATCTGTCATTTGTTATGTCATATGTCACGTCATATGAAATCCGCCATCGGTCATCTGTCAATTCATCTGACATTTGTCATGTCATCTATTATCTGTCATCTGATATTTGTCAGGTAATCTATCAACTATCATCTGTCATCTGACATTTATCATGTCATTTGACAGCTGACCATTAACATGTGTCATTGGACAACTGTCATCTATTTTTAATATCACCTTTTCTGCTGTCATTAATTACCTTTAGAAATCAGAAATTAACTCCTCTGTGGTTTGTCATCTTATATATGTCATGTCATCTATCATCTGTCATTTGTCACCTTTCAGCTTTTATCTATCAATTGCCCTATTATATGTTATGTTATCTGCCACCTGTTATTCGGACATTTGTTATGTCTTCTAACATCTATCATCTGTCATCTGACATTTGTTATATCACCTATCATTTGTCATATCATCTACCATATATCATCTATCATCTGACAGTTGTCAATTATCATGCCATTTGATATCTACCATCTGCCATCTGTCATTTGTCTTCTTTGTCTTCTCACTTGGTTTATGTCATTTATAATCTATTTGTTATTTGATCTATCTATCATTTTTGCATCAATTATCTTTAGAAATCAGAAACTTAAAATCCTCAACCATCTGTCATCTGTCAATTGCCATGTCATTTGTTATTTGTCATCTGTTATCTATTCTCTATCACCTGATATCTGACATTTGTCATTTCATCTATCATCTGTAATTTGACATTTGCCATTTCACCTATCATCTATCATCTCACTTTTGTCATGTCATCTATCATCTATCATCAGTCGACTGGCAGTTGACAATTGAAATCTGTCATTTGACATCTATCATTTGTCATCTGTTATTCGTCATCTTGACTTGGTTCATGTCATTTATAATCTTTACTACATCTCTTATCACTTGTTTTTTTTTTTAGTCAAAAACTACGTTTAGATATTAAAAAATCTCATTTATAAAATTGTAAATCAGTCATTTTCTTTTCTTTCATCTGTTGTCTATTTACCAGATTTTATTTATGCTTAGAAATCAGAATTTCACTCTTTTATGGTTTGTCATCTTATATATATGACATGTAACAGCTGTCATCTGTCATGTCATCTAACATTTATCATGTCATCTATCATCTGTCATCTGACATTTGACAATTAACATTTGGCATTTGGCATTTGCCATCTGTCATTCGTTATGCCGTCATGTGTTATACAACTATTTTGATTGTCACCAGTCATCTGACTTGGTCCATGTCAATTATAATCTATTTGTTCTTCTTTTAAATCATCTCACTTTTGTCATGACATCTGGCATTTGTCACCTGACTTTTGTAATGTCATCTATCATTTGTCATCTATCATTTGTCATCTGACATTTGTCATGCCATCTGTCATCTGTCATCTGACATTTGACAATTAACAAATGCCATTTGGCATTTGCCATCTGTCATCTGTCATTCGTTATGCCGTCATGTGTTATACAACTATTTTGATTGTCACCAGTCATCTGACTTGGATCATTTGTCATCTGACATTTGTCATGTCATCTATCATTTGTCATGCCATCTATCATCTGTCATCTGACATTTGACAATTAACAAATGCCATTTGGCATTTGCCATCTGTCATCTGTCATTCGTTATGCCGTCGTGTGTTATGCAAATATTTTGATTGTCACCAGTCATCTGACTTGATCCATGTCATTTATAATCTATTTGTCCTTTTTTTTTAATATTACCTTTTATCCTGCCAGTAACTATCAGTCGATTCCTTTTTGATCTGTTGTCTATTTACCAGATTTTATCTATCTTGTGTCTTCTTTGGTTTGTCATCTTATAAATATTTTGAAACATCTGTCATCCCTCATCTGTCATCTGTCATGTCACCTGAAATTTATCAACTGTCAGATGACTTTTGTTTTGTCATCTATCATTTGTCATCTGACACTTGATAAACTCATCTGTCATGTCATCTGATATTTATCATCTGTCATCTGACTTTTGTCATGTCATCTATCATTTGTCATGTCATCTATCATTTGTCATCTGATATTTGACAATCTCATCTGTCATCTGAAATTTATCAACAGTCATCTGACTTTTGTCTTGTCATCTATCATTTGTCATCTGACATTTGACAGTCTCATCTGTCATCTGTCATGTCATCTGACATTTATCATCTGTCATCTGACTTTTATCATGTCATCTATCATTTGTCATCTGACATTTGACAATCTCATCTGTCATCTGTCATGTCATCTAACATTTATCATGTCATCTATCATCTGTCATCTGAATTTTGTCATGTCATCTATCATTTGTTATCTGAATTTTGTCATGTCATCTGTCATTTGTCATGCCATCTATCATCTGTCATCTGACATTTGACAATTAACAAATTCCATCTGTCATCTGTCATTCGTTATGCCGTCATGTGTTAGACAACTATTTTTATTGCCACCTGTCATCTGACTTGATCCATGTCATTTATAATCTATTTGTAATTTTTTAATATCACCTTTTATCCTGCCAGTAACTGTCAGTCAATTCTTTTTTGATCTGTTGTCTATTTACCAGATTTTATTTATCTTGGGTCTTCTCTGGTTTGTCATCTTAGTAATGTTATAAAACATTTGTCATCTTTCATCTGTCATCTGTCATGTCATCTGACATTTATCAACTGTCATCTGATTTTTGTCATTTATCTATCATTTGTCATCTGACATTTGACAATCTCATCTGTCATCTGATATTTATCATGTCATATATTATCTGTCATCTATCATTTGTAATCTGACATTTGACAATTAATATATGCCATTTCACATTTGCCATATGTCATCTATCGTTCGTTATACCGTCAAGCATAATACAATCATTTTTGATAGTCACCTGTCACCTGACTTGGTCCATGTCATTTATAACCTATTTTTACCTTTTTCAATATAAAGTTTCATCCTGTCAGTAATTATCTTTAGAAACCAGAAATTCACTCTACTGTGGTTTGTCATCTTGTATATGTCATGTAACTTCTGTCATCTCTCATCTGTCATTTGTCATCTGTCATTTTTCAGCTTTCATTTATCATCTATTATCTGTCAATTACCATGTCTTATGTCATGTCATCTTTCATATGCCATCTGACATTTGTCATGTCATCTAACATCTGTTATCTAATATTTGCCATGCCACATATAATCAGACATATGATATTTGACCTGTTATCTATCATTTATTATCTGTCATCTGACAGTTTATTATTAACATATATCGTTTGACATCTGCCTTCTGTCATCTGTCATTGGTAAGCCCTTATGTATTACGTATTATATATATATATATTGATCCTTGTCATTTATCATTTATTTATTAATACCACCTTTTATCCTGTCAGTAATTATCTTTAGAAAGCCAGAAATTCACTCTAATATGGTTTGTCATCTTATATATGTCATGTCATCTATTATCTGTCATTTTTCCATCTCAGTATTTGTAAATTGTCATGACATTTATCATCTATTATCATTCATCTGAGAGTTAACAATTACCATCTGTTTATTTGACATCTCTGTCATCGTCATCTGACAAGGGGTCATGTCATTCATAATCTTTTTGCCCTTTGTATCCTATCAGCAATTATCTCTAGAAATCAGAAACTCACTCGCCTGGGGTTTATCATATTTGATGTCATGTAACATTTGTCATCTGTCATTTTTTCGTCATCAGTCGTCAGTCATCTGTTAATTGTCATCTGAGATTTATGTAGTCATTTATCATTTGTCATGTCATCTGTCATCTATCATATGTCATCTGACTGTTGACAATTAACATCTGTCATTTGTCAATTGTCATTTGATCTGTCAACTGTCATCTGCAATCTGTCATCTCTCATTTGTCATCTATGATTAGATTTCTTGATAATATTTTTCTGCAAAATTTAAACATTTAAAAATAAACTACAATCCTGGCTATAAATTAATACTTTTAAGATAACTCTCAATCAATTTTGTAATTTCCTTGAAACGATAGCAGTATTTGTGTTGGTATTTTTCAAGAATTTAAAGCCAGTATTATAGTTTGAATTTCAATATATATGTAGGGTGGGTGGGTGGCCACTATCCTACCCTCCAATCACAACATCATAAATAACTCTTTTACAATAAAAATATTGTTAAACTTTCCTTGATGGAATTTTTTGTAAATTAGCTGTTTATGATGTAAGAACTGGAGGGTAGGATAGTGGCCACCCACCCACCCTACATATATTTTGAAACGTACACCACAACCCTGGATTTTAATGTCTGGACAACATCAATACAAACTCTGATGTCATTTTCAGGAAATTAAATATGTAATTTAAAGTTATAAAAGTAAAAATTTATAACATGAGTTGTATTTTAAGTTTCGAAGGGTTCGAAACGACGTTTTTATAGAAAAAAATATTATCTGCACATTTGAAACCTTCCATTTATCATTTTTGGCCACGTCAACACAAATTCTGCTGTCGTTTCCAGAAAATGAAATAAGTGATTGAGAATTAGAAAAGTAAAAATTTAAGGCGTGGGTTGTAGTTTAAGTTTCAATGTATATGTAGGGTGGGTGGGTGGCCACTATCCTACCCTCCAATCACAACATCATAAACGACTATTCTACAATAAACATGTATTTTCGTTTCACTTATTTCAAACAACTGTTCAGCATAATAAACAACTTATCTGCAAAAATTCCATCAAAATAAGTAAAATAACAACATTTTTATTGTTAAAAGTTTTTTATCCTGTTGTGATTGGAGGGTAGGATAGTGGCCACCCACCCACCCTACATATACATTGAAATTTAAACTATAACCCTGGTTTTAAATTCCTGGACATCAACCCAAATAGTGTTGTCGTTTTACGGAAATTAAATGCGTGATTCAAAGTTAAAAATGTAAAAATTTATAAGACTTGTAGTTTAAATTTCAAAGTAAATATAGGGTGGGTGGGTGGCCTCTATCTGACCCTCCAACCACAACATATTAAACGACTTTTTTGCAGAAAATTTCATCACGAGATCTAAATCATTACATCTTAAAACTCTAGGAAAAATTAACTCTAATGTTTATGTTACGTATATTTGAATTATTATTAGATATTTTTCTAGAAGCACGTGAATGTTTTTCTTAGATATATTCAATTTTATAGTTATTATGTTGTGAAGTATGTTAATTTTTTCGTACGTGTTTCAAGGGTTTCCGAGATTATTAACTCTTATCATAGTTCACAACAAATGAATCAATACAATTGCGTTATCTGTGCACAATTATTATTTTATTTTAACATGATAAGTGAGTAATAAATGTAACCTTGCGATGGATTCGTTAGTAGAAATCGAGTGTTGTGGAGAAGATGGTCGAGGAACAACCTGGAAGAGTTTTCTTATGGCTTGCAGTCATCACAGGTATTATAATAATAATTAATTTAAAAATTTTAATGGTGATGTGTATTTTTTAGCAAATCTTCTTGCCTTAAATGTGGGCATGATGCTATCCTGGTCATCGCCTGTAATATCGAAATTAGAAGTGAATGGTGATGATAATCCTTTCGACAGGCCCGGAACTCCTGAAGAAATATCCTGGATCGGATCGCTATTATCATTGGGAGCAATTTTCGGACCCTTCCTAGCAGCCTATTCCTCCAATGCACTGGGTCGTAAATGGACTCTCATCATCCTTGGCGTTCCTGGCGTGATATCAGGTTTTGTTCTCGCCTTCTCCACCATCCCAGAACTCTACTACTTCGCAAGAATCATCGCCGGTCTCGGATTAGGAGGAGCCTTCACCGTCCTTCCTACATACTTGGCGGAAATTTCCGATGATGCTGTACGTGGTGCCGTTGGTACTTCCATGAACATCTTCATCACTTCCGGCCTCCTCCTTACCTATTCCATCGGACCGTACATTTCGATCATGTGGTTCAGCGTAATTTGCGCAATAGTTCCCTGCATATTCATCATCCTATTCACCATCTTCATGCCTGAAACACCGCAATACCTCCTATCGAAAGGTAGGGAGGATCAGGCGAAATCCAATTATGATAAATTTCGCGGTGGTAAAGGAAATCCTGATGAATTCGCGGAAATGAAAGCGCTGCAAAAATCTAGTGAAGGCGGTTCAATACAGGACCTCTATAAAAATAAAGGAAACCGTAAAGCTTTAACCATAACCATCGCTTTGGTAAGCTTCCAGCAGTTATCTGGTATTAACGTGGTGTTATTTTACGCTGAAGGAATCTTCGCCGATACCGACGGAATCATCCCGGCGAAGGAATCACCAATAATTTTAGGAGCCGTACAAGTAATCGCCAGTTTTATAACACCCTTAATGGTCGATCGTTACGGACGCAAAATTATACTCTTAATCTCCGCCGTAGGTATGTTGGTATCTGAAACCTTATTAGGACTCTATTTCTACCTGGATGATACCAGCAACATCTCCTGGTTACCAGTGGTGTGTTTGATCGTGTACATCAGCACCTACGGTATGGGTTTCGGGCCGTTACCATGGACCATCATGGCGGAACTGCTTCCAAACAATGTGAAAGCCATCGCATCCTCCTTAACGTCCTCTTGGTGTTGGTTGGTGTCGTTCATCTTGACGAAATACTTCGACACGTTATCGGAATCGATTGGTCAGGCTGGATCGTTCTGGTTGTTCTCTGCCTTTAACGCCGTCGCCATATTCGTCACCATTTTCTTCGTACCGGAAACTAAGGGGAAGAGTCCGAAAGAGATTGAGGATATGCTGAATGGTTGATCCAATCAAATATAGTTGTATATGTAATAATTGATTTTATAAATCATCACTAAATTTATTGTTTGTATTAAAAACATAACGATTTTTTATAATCAATAAAAATTTTAATCATATCTTCACTAGTTTTTACGTTATTTCCATTTGTTTACACTTTTACGTCGGTTTTGAGTTTAAATTCGATTTAAAAGCGAATCCCTTGTTGGATCATCATTAAATTTGATGTTTGTATTAAAAAACACAACGCTTTTTTTATAATCAGTAAAAATTTTAACCATATCTTCACTAATTTTTACATTATTTCCATTTGATTAAACTTTTACGTTGGTTTTAAGCTTAAATTCAATTTAAGAGCGAATTGGTTGGTAATCCCAGGTTTGATCATCACTAAGTTTAGTGTTTGTAGTAAAAACACAACGCTTCTTTATAATCACTAAAAATTTTAATCATATCTTCACTAGTTTTTACGTTATTTCCATTTGATTACACTTTTTCATTTGCTGTTTTGCAAAAATGCAATAAAGATAAGTGAAACAACAACATTTTAATTGTGAAAGAGTTGTTTATGATGTTGTGATTAGAGGGTGGGATAGTGGCCACCCACCCACCCTACATATACATTGAAACGTAAACTACAACCCTGACTTTAAATTCTTATAAAACACCCAACACAATACTGCCATCGTTTTCAGGAAATTAAATAAGAGATTGAAAGTTGTAAAAATAAAATTTTAAAGACAGACTTGTAAGATTAAATAAATATGTAGGGTAAGTGGATGGGTGGCCAGTTTCCCACCCTTCAATTCTTATAACATAAACGACCCCTTTTTAAAATCCCGCCATACGTTCTTAATTCCCGTTTGAATTCTTGAAATTATTGTTGTTAAGAATTTTAATTGCAAAATTTTAGATGTCTTAATAAAACTCTTTCGAAAAAAAAGTCGTTTATGATGTTGTAATTGGAAGGTGGGATAGTAAGATATATTAAAAATGAACATAGTCTTAATATACAGTAATAACAATTGATATACGACTACTAAAAATTAAATGGCGACGCTTGAAACTTGATTGAATGAAAATTTTATTGCATCGAGTAAATCAAAAAATTCTAAAAAATTAACCACACCTAGAATTTACTTAAAATTTTCAAAATACATTAAAAACTAACGCAGTTTTAATATACAATAGAAACAATTGATATACGACTACTGAAAATTAAATGGCGACGCTCGAAACTTGATTTAATGAAAATTTAATTGCATCGAATAAATAAAATAAAAATTCTAAAAAATTAACCACACCTAGAATTTACTTAAAATTTTCAAAATACATTAAAAACTAACGCAGTTTTAATATACAATAGAAACAATTGATATACGACTACTGAAAATTAAATGCCAACGCTCGAAACTTGATTTAATGAAAATTTAATTGCATCGAATAAATAAAATAAAAATACTAAAAAATTAACCACACCTAGAATTTGCTTAAAATTTTTCAAAATACATTAAAAACTAACGCAGTTTTAATATACAATAGAAACAATTGATATACGACTACTGAAAATTAAATAGCGACGCTCGAAACTTGATTTAATGAAAATTTTATTGCATCGAGTAAATAAAAAAATTCTAAAACAGTAACCACAACGGGAATTTGCTTAAAATTTTCAAAATACATTAAAAACTAACGCAGTTTTAATATACAATAGAAACAATTGATATACGACTACTGGAAATTAAATGGCGACGCTAGAAACTTGATTTAATGAAAATTCAATTGCATCGTGTAAATCAAAAAATTCTAAAAGATTAACCACAACTGGAATTTGCTTAAAATTTCCAAAATACATTAAAAACTAACGCAGTTTTAATATACAATAGAAATAATTGATATACAACTATTGAAAATAAAATGGCGACGCTCGAAACTTGTTTAAATAAAAATTCAATTGCATTAAGTAAATCAAAAAATTCTAAAACAGTAACCACAACTGGAATTTGCTTAAAATTTTCAGAATACATTAAAAACTAACGCAGTTTTAATATACAATAGAAACAATTGATATACGACAACTGAAAATTAAATGGCGACGCTCGAAACTTGATTTAATGAAAATTTAATTGCATCGAGTAAATCAAAAAATTCTAAAAAATTAACCACACCTAGAATTTGCTTAAAATTTTCAAAATACATTAAAAACTAACGCAGTTTTAATATACAATAGTAACAATTGATATATGACTACTGAAAATTAAATGGCGACGCTCGAAACTTGATTTAATGAAAATTCAATTGCGTCGAGTAAATGAAAAAATTCTAAAATAGTAACCACAACTGTAATTCGCTTAAAATTTTCAAAATACATCAAAAACTAACGCAGTTTTAATATACAACAGAAACAATTGATATCCGACTACTGGAAATTAAATGGCGACGCTCGAAACTTGATTTAATGAAAATTTTATTGCATCGAGTAAATCAAAAAGTTCTAAAACAATAACCACAACTGGAATTTGGTTAAAATTTTCAAAATACATTAAAAATGAACAAATTTTTAATATACAATAGAAACAATTGATATCCGACTACTGAAAATTAAATGGCGACGCTTGAAACTTGATTTAATGAAAATTTAATTGCGTCGAGTAAATAAAAAAATTCTAAAAAATTAACCACACCTAGAATTTGCTTAAAATTTTCAAAATACATTAAAAACTAACGCAGTTTTAATATAAAATAGAAACAATTGATATCCGACTACTGAAAATTAAATGGCGACGCTCGAAACTTGATTTAATAAAAATTTGATTACGTCGAGTAAATAAAAAAATTCTAAAACAGTAACCACACCTAGAATTTGCTTAAAATTTTCAAAATACATTAAAAACTAACGCAGTTTTAATATACAATAGAAACAATTGATATACGACTACTGAAAATTAAATGCCAACGCTCGAAACTTGATTTAATGAAAATTTAATTGCATCGAATAAATAAAATAAAAATACTAAAAAATTAACCACACCTAGAATTTGCTTAAAATTTTTCAAAATACATTAAAAACTAACGCAGTTTTAATATACAATAGAAACAATTGATATACGACTACTGAAAATTAAATAGCGACGCTCGAAACTTGATTTAATGAAAATTTTATTGCATCGAGTAAATAAAAAAATTCTAAAACAGTAACCACAACGGGAATTTGCTTAAAATTTTCAAAATACATTAAAAACTAACGCAGTTTTAATATACAATAGAAACAATTGATATACGACTACTGGAAATTAAATGGCGACGCTAGAAACTTGATTTAATGAAAATTCAATTGCATCGTGTAAATCAAAAAATTCTAAAAGATTAACCACAACTGGAATTTGCTTAAAATTTCCAAAATACATTAAAAACTAACGCAGTTTTAATATACAATAGAAATAATTGATATACAACTATTGAAAATAAAATGGCGACGCTCGAAACTTGTTTAAATAAAAATTCAATTGCATTAAGTAAATCAAAAAATTCTAAAACAGTAACCACAACTGGAATTTGCTTAAAATTTTCAGAATACATTAAAAACTAACGCAGTTTTAATATACAATAGAAACAATTGATATACGACAACTGAAAATTAAATGGCGACGCTCGAAACTTGATTTAATGAAAATTTAATTGCATCGAGTAAATCAAAAAATTCTAAAAAATTAACCACACCTAGAATTTGCTTAAAATTTTCAAAATACATTAAAAACTAACGCAGTTTTAATATACAATAGTAACAATTGATATATGACTACTGAAAATTAAATGGCGACGCTCGAAACTTGATTTAATGAAAATTCAATTGCGTCGAGTAAATGAAAAAATTCTAAAATAGTAACCACAACTGTAATTCGCTTAAAATTTTCAAAATACATCAAAAACTAACGCAGTTTTAATATACAACAGAAACAATTGATATCCGACTACTGGAAATTAAATGGCGACGCTCGAAACTTGATTTAATTAAAAATTAATTGCGTCGAGTAAATAAAAAAATTCTAAAACAGGAATCACAACTGGAATTTGCTTTAAATTTTCAAAATTCATTAAAAACTAACGCAGTTTTAAAATACAATAGAAACAATTGAAATACGACTCCTGAAACTTAAATGGCGACGCTCGAAACTTGATTTAATGAAAATTTTATTGCATCGAGTAAATCAAAAAGTTCTAAAACAATAACCACAACTGGAATTTGGTTAAAATTTTCAAAATACATTAAAAACTAACGCAGTTTTAATATTCAATAGAAACAATTGATATACAACTACTGTAAATTAAATGGCGACGCTCGAAACTTGATTTAATGAAAATTTAATTGCATCGAATAAATAAAATAAAAATACTAAAAAATTAACCACACCTAGAATTTGCTTAAAATTTTCAAAATACATTAAAAACTAACGTAGTTTTAATATACAATAGAAACAATTAATATACAACTACTAGAAATGAAATGGCGACGCTCGAAACTTGATTTAATGAAAATTTAATTGCATCGAGTAAATCAAAAAATTCTAAAACAGTAACCACAACTGGAATTTGCTTAAAACTTTCAAAATACATTAAAAATTAACACAGTTTTAATATACAAAAGAAACAATTGATATACAACTACTGGAAATTAAATGGCGACGCTCGAAACTTGATTTAATGAAAATTTAATTGCATCGAGTAAATAAAAAAATTCTAAAACAGTAACCACAACTGGAATTTGCTTAAAATTTTTAAAATACATTAAAAATTAACGCAGTTTTAATATACAATAGAAACAATTGATATACGACTACTGAAAATTAAATGGCGACGCTCGAAACTTGATTTAATGAAAATTTTATTGCATCGAGTAAATCAAAAAGTTCTAAAAAATTAACCACAACTGGAATTTGGTTAAAATTTTCAAAATACATTAAAAATTAACACAGTTTTAATATACAATAAAAACAATTGATATACGGCTATTGAAAATTAAATGGCGACGCTCGAAACTTGATTTAATGAAAATTCAATTGCATCGAGTAAATCAAAAAGTTCTAAAAAATTAACCACAACTGGAATTTGCTTAAAATTTTCAAAATACAATCAAAACTAACGCAGTTTTAATAAACAATAGAAACAATTGATATACGACTACTGAAAATTAAATGGCGATGCTCGAAACTTGATTTAAAAGAAATTTAATTGCGTCGAGTAAATCAATAAATTCTAAAACAGTAACCACAACTGGAATTTGCTTAAAAATTTCAAAATACATTAAAAATTAACACAGTTTTAATATACAATAGAAACAATTGATATACGACTACTGTAAATTAAATGCCAACGCTCGAAACTTGATTTAATGAAAATTTTATTGCATCGAGAAAATCAAAACATTCTAAAAAATTAACCACAACTGGAAATTGCTTAAAATTTTAAAAATACATTAAAAGCTAACGCAGTTTTAATATACAATAGAAACAATTGATATACGACTACCGAAAATTAAATGGCGACGCTCTAAACTTGATTTAATAAAAATTTAATTGCATCGAGTAAATCAAAATGTTCTAATAAATTAACCACACCTAGAATTTGCTTAAAATTTTCAAAATTCATTAAAAATTAACGCAGTTTTAATTTACAAAAGAAACAATTGATATACGACTACTGAAAATTAAATGGCGACGCTAGAAACTTGATTTAATGAAAATTTAATTGCATCGAGTAAATCAAAAAATTCTAAAACAATAACCACAACTGGAATTTGGTTAAAATTTTCAAAATACATTAAAAATGAACAAATTTTTAATATACAATAGAAACAATTGATATCCGACTACTGAAAATTAAATGGCGACGCTTGAAACTTGATTTAATGAAAATTTAATTGCGTCGAGTAAATAAAAAAATTCTAAAAAATTAACCACACCTAGAATTTGCTTAAAATTTTCAAAATACATTAAAAACTAACGCAGTTTTAATATAAAATAAAAACAATTGATATCCGACTACTGAAAATTAAATGGCGACGCTCGAAACTTGATTTAATAAAAATTTGATTACGTCGAGTAAATAAAAAAATTCTAAAACAGTAACCACACCTAGAATTTGCTTAAAATTTTCAAAATACATTAAAAACTAACCCAGTTTTAATATACAATAGAAACAATTGATATACGACTACTGAAAATTAAATGGCGACGCTCGAAACTTGATTTAATGAAAATTCAATTGCATCGAGTAAATCAAAAAATTCTAAAAAATTAACCACAACTGGAATTTGCTTAAAATTTTCAAAATACATTAAAAAATTAACACAGGTTTAATATACAATAGAAACAATTGATATACGACTACTGAAAATTAAATGGCGACGCTTGAAACTTGATTTAATGAAAATTTAATTGCATCGAGTAAATAAAAAAATTCTAAAACAGTAACCAAAACTGGAATTTGCTTGAAATTTTCAAAATACATTAAAAATTAACACAGTTTTAATATACAATAGAAACAATTGATATACGACTACTGGAAATTAAATGGCGACGTTCGAAACTTGATTTAATGAAAATTTTATTGCATCGAGAAAATCAAAACATTCTAAAAAATTAACCACAACTGGAATTTGCTTAAAATTTTCAAAATACATTAAAAACTAACACAGTTTTAATATACAATAGAAACAATTGATATACGACTACTGGAAATTAAATGGCGACGGTCGAAACTTGATTTAATGAAAATTCAATTGCATCGAGTAAATAAAAAAATTCTAAAAAATTCACCACAACTGGAATTTGGTTAAAATTTTCTAAATACATTAAAAATTAACGCAGTTTTAATAAACAATAGAAACAATTGATATACGACTACTGAAAATTAAATGGCGACGCTTGAAACTTGAGAGAGAGAATAATATCTTTATTCGAACACTTACAATTTTGAAAAATATATACAAATGATTAACAATAATGGTTAGTCTGTCCGTTTGGGCTATCGACCATCGGTCTTTCTGCCCTGTCTTGACTCTAAGTTGTATGTAAAAAAATAAATTAAGTTGCTAGCTAGCTTAACCGTCTGGATGATTCGAACTAATGAATTCATGAAGGGTGATTGATGGATGTTTATGTTTAGGGGGGATATTGGGGTTTCGGGGGGTACAAAATTTATTGAGGAGGGTTACATTAAAGGGATTTTTGGCAAATTTTGAACTAAGGCTATTTATACGTTGGGATATTGGGATGACTTGTGTGGTTTCGTAAAGGAGAGCGTTAGAAGGATTGTGCAGGGGGTTGATGGGATGTCTTAGTTTGGTAAGGGTACGTAGGGCTGACCTTTCGGCGACGTTAAAGTGGTGGAGAGTGGAAGGGCGGATTTGGTTAAATAGGATCGCACTATAATCAATAAGAGGTCGACAGATCGTTGTGTAAATGTGTGTGGCTGTTTTGGTGGAGATGCCTTGATTTTTGTAAGTGAGTGCACGGAAATGTCGAGCTCTTATTTTAATTTTGGATTTGATTGACTGTGCGTGGGCTGTAAAGGAAAGTTTGGAATCGAAAAGGACACCTAGGTATTTACAGGTGTTGGAGGGGTGGATGTAGGTGTTGTTAATATTAATGGAAGGGGAATGTGGTGTATTGAAACTTGATTTAATGAAAATTTGATTGCATCGAGTAAATCAAAAAATTCTAAAAAATTAACCACACCTAGAATTTGCTTAAAATTTTCAAAATACATTAAAAATTAACGCAGTTTTAATATACAATAGAAACAATTGATATACGACCACTGGAAATTAAATGACGACGCTAGAAACTTAATTTAATGAAAATTTAATTGCATCGAGTAAATCAAAAAATTCTAAAAAATTAACCACAACTGGAATTTGCTTAAAATTTTCAAAATACTTAAAAAAATAACGTATTTTTAATATACAATAGAAACAATTAATATACGACTACTGGAAATTAAATGGCGATGCTCGAAACTTGATTTTATAAAAATTCATTTGCATCGAGTAAATAAAAATATTCTTAAAACAGTAACCACAATTGGAATTTGCTTAAAATGTTCAAAATACATTAAAAACTAACGCAGTTTTAATATACAATAGAAATAATTGATATACGACTACTGAAAATTAAATGGCGACGCTCGAAACTTGATTTAATGAAAATTTAATTGCGTCGAGTAAATCAAAAAATTCTAAAACAGTAACCACAACTCTAATTTGTTTAAAATTTTCAAAATACATTAAAAAATAACGCAGTTTTAATATACAATAGAAACAATTGATATACGACTACTGGAAATTAAATGGCGACGCTTGAAACTTGATTTAATGAAAATTTAATTGCATCGAGTAAATAGAAAAATTCTAAAAAATTAACCACAACTGGAATTTGGTTAAAATTTTCAAAATATATTAAAAACTAACGCAGTTTTAATATACAATAGAAACGATTGATATACGACTACTGGAAATTAAATGGCGATGCTCGAAACTTGATTTAATGAAAATTTAATTGCATCGAGTAAATAGAAAAATTCTAAAAAACTAACCACAGCTGGAATTTGGTTAAAATTTTCAAAATACATTAAAAACTAATGCAGTTTTAATATACAATAGAAACAATTGATATACGACTACTGTAAATTAAATGGCGACGCTCGAAACTTGATTCAATAAAAATTTAATTGCATCGAGTAAATAAAAAAATTCTAAAACAGTAACCACAATTAGAATTTGCTTAAAATTTTTAAAATACATTAAAAATTATCTCAGTTTTAACATACAATAGAAACAATTGATATACAACTACTGAAAATTAAATGGCGACGCTCGAAACTTGTTTTAATGAAAATTCAATTGCATTGAGTAAATCAAAAAGTTCTAAAAAATTAACCACAACTGGAATTTGCTTAAAATTTTCAAAATACATTAAAAACTAACGCAGTTTTAATATTCAATAGAAACAATTGATATACGACTACTGGAAATTAAATGGCGACGCTCGAAACTTGATTTAATGAAAATTTAATTGCATCGAGTAAATCAAAAAGTTCTAAAACAATAACCACAACTGGAATTTGGTTAAAATTTTCAAAATACATTAAAAACTAACGCAGTTTTAATATACAATAGAAACAATTGATATACGACTACTGGAAATTAAATGGCGACGCTAAAAACTTGATTTAATGAAAATTTTATTGCATCGAGTAAATCAAAAAATTCTAAAAAATTAACCACAACTGGAATTTGCTAAAAATTTTCAAAATACATTAAAAATTAACACAGTATTAATATACAAAAGAAACAATTGATATACGACTACTGGAATTTAAATGGCGACGCTAGAAACTTAATTTAATGAATATTTAATTGCATCGAGTAAATCAAAAAGTTCTAAAACAATAACCACAACTGTAATTTGCTTAAAATTTGCAAAATACAATACAAACTAATGCAGTTTTAATATACAATAGAAACAATTGATATACGACTACTGAAAATTAAATAGCGACGCTCAAAACTTGATTTAATGAAAATTTAATTGCGTCGAGTAAATCAAAAAATTCTAAAACAGTAACTACAACTGGAATTTGCTTAAAATTTTCAAAATACATTAAAAACTAACGCAGTTTTAATATACAATAGAAACAATTGATATACGACTACTGGAAATTAAATGGCGACCCTCGAAACTTGATTTAATGAAAATTTTATTGCACCGAGTAAATCAATAAATTCTAAAACAGTAACCACAACTCTAATTTGTTTAAAATTTTCAAAATACATTAAAAATTAACACAGTTTTAATATACAATAGAAACAATTGATATACGACTATTGAAAATAAAATAGCGACGCTAGAAACTTGATTTGATGAAAATTTTATTGCGTCGAGTAAATAAAAAATTCTAAAAAGTTAACCACACTTAGAATTTGCTTAAATTTTTCAAAATACATTAAAAACTAAGGCAGTGAAACAATTGATATACGACTACTAAAAATTAAATGGTGACGCTTGAAACTTCATTTATTGAAAATTTAATTACATCGAGTAAATCAAAAAGTTCTAAAAAATTAACCACAACTGGAATTTGCTTAAAATTTTAAAAATACATTAAAAACTAACGCAGTTTTAATATACAATAGAAACAATTGATATACGACTACTGAAAATTAAATAGCGACGCTCGAAACTTGATTTAATGAAAATTCAATTGCATCGTGTAAATCAAAAAATTCTAAAAGATTAACCACAACTGGAATTTGCTTAAAATTTCCAAAATACATTAAAAACTAACGCAGTTTTAAAATACAATAGAAACAATTGATATACAACTACTAGAAATTAAATGGCGACGCTCGAAACTTGATTTAATAAAAAATTAATTGCGTCGAGTAAATAAAAAAATTATAAAACAGTAACCACAACTCGAATTTGCTTAAAATTTTCAAAATACATTAAAAACTAACGCAGTTTTAATATACAACAGAAACAATTGATATACGACTACTGGAAATTAAATGGCGACGCTAGAAACTTGACTTAATGAAAATTTAATTGCGTCGAGTACATCAAAAAATTGTCTGGGAATTTAAAGCCAGGGTTGTAGTTTGAGTTTCAATGTATATGTAGGGTGGGTGGGTGGCCACTATCCCACCCTCCACTTCTTATATCACGAACGACTGTTTAGCAAAATGCAATCAAAATAAATGAAACAACATTATTTTTATTGTAAATAATTTACTTATGTGGTTTTGATTGGATGGTAAGATAATTAACACCCACCCACCCTTCATATACTTAAACATTTCGAAACTACAACTATTGTTAAAATTTCTTACTTTTATAGCTTTAAATCATTTAATTTCCTGAAACCGACAGCAGTATTTGTGTTAATGTTGTCCTGAAATTAAAATCCACGATTGTGGTGTAAGTTTTAATATGTATGTAGGGTGGGTGGGTGGCCACTATCCTACCCTCCAATCGCAACATCATAAACAACTCTTTTACAATAAAAATCATGTTGTTCCTCTTATCTTGATAGAATTTTTGCAAATTAATTGTTCATGATGTAAGAACTAGAGGGTGGGATAGTGGCCACCCACCCACCCTACATATATATTGAAACATACATCACAACCCTCGCTTTTAATTTCTGGACAATACCAACACAAACTGTGCTGTTGTTTTTATGAAATTAAATAAGTTGTAAGAGTTGTAAAAGTAAAAATTTAAAGCTAGGATTTTAGTTGAAGTTTTAAAATATATGTAGGGTGGGTGGGTGGCCACTATCCTACCCTCCAATCACAACATCATAAACAACTCTTTTACAAATAATTCATTTTTTGTACATTTTCGAAACATTTTCGTGTTTTTTTCTCTAATTATTATTTAATGAAATTTATTAATCGAAATGTATTTACATCTAATTATGGTGAAATTATTAAAAATACTTTATTAACATAAATAAGTACACTCCCGCTGTAATTATCATTTCCCATCATCAATAACTCGCGGATAACTCATTCAACACTCGTTCGAATGATGAGGAAATGATTAAATAATTTGTAATTAACATTTTTGTTACAGGTGTTCACCTCTTTAACATTTCTTGAATTTCCGTCGGACTTTTCTCTTTAGTTTCCGGCACGATGACGGCGGTGAAGATGATGGCTATAGCGTTGCACGCGGTGAATATCCAGAAGGATCCTGATGTGCCTATCGCTTTAGACAACGAGTCGAAGTATTTGGTGAGGATGAATGATAGCGTCCAGCAAGCGGCCGCTGTGATTGCTGCACCTATCGACTTCACTTTCGGTGGTAAAAGTTCGGCCATGATGATCCAAGGAAGTGGGCCAAAACCTATACCATACGCGGTGATGTACATTACAAGACAAACCACCGGCAGCCATGTGATTCCGTTATGATCCTCCAGGTAAAAATACAAACCTGGAAAATATTTTTTGTATTATAATCCGCAAATAATTTAATAATAATTTTATTAAAACCTACCTAAAACACCTTCTGAAAACATCATTCCCACCGCTGATACCAACAATAAAATTTTCCTACCGTAACGATCGACGATGGTGGGTGTGACGAAACCGGCGATCACTTGAACAACCCCGAAAACAATAGGAGATTGTTCGGCTGGTATGAATCCACCAGCTTCCTCGAAGATACTCTGTGCGTACAACAGCACCACGTTAATACCAGACATCTGTTGAAACACCAACATCATCACAGAAATCATCAACGCCTTCACGCTCGCCCTATCCTGATAGAGATCCTTAAACGAACCACTTTCTCTACTCTTTTCCAAAGCTTTCATCTCCTCAAATTCTTTAGGATTACCGCGTCCACCGCGCAACTTATCGAAACTCGCCCTCGCCTTTTCCTCACAGTTCTTACTGAGGAGGTATTGCGGTGTTTCCGGCATGAAGGTGAAGATGGCGAGGAAGACGCAGGGAAATATAAGGCATAACAAGTTGAACAACATCACCGACGTGTACGGACCAACGGCGTACGCGAACAACATCCCCGACACCTCGTAAATGTTAATCGACGTTCCGACAGCTCCTCTGATGGCATCTTCTGAAATTTCCGTGAGGTACGTGGGTAGAATGGTGAAGACACTTCCACCGCTCATCCCTTGAACGGTCCGCGCGAAATAGTACCACTGCGGCGAGGTGGCGAAGGCCAGGATCGCAAAGGACACCACGTACGGTACGCCGATCACCAACAGCGTACCCTTTCTTCCGATCGAGGTCGAACCCACGGCCGCCACGAACGGCCCGAAGATCGCGCCCAGTGAGAGTAACGATCCGATCCAGGTGATTTCGTCCTCGGTGGCCGGACGTGGGAACGGATTGTCCGTACCGTTCTTCTCCAATTTCGGCAGTACCGGTGACGTCCAAGAGAGGGTTATTCCTTCCATTGAGGCCAATAAATTACCTAAAATTAATTAATTAATCAAACAATGACGACAATAATATTTAATTAATATAGCCACCTACGATAAACCCAATATGGTACTAATTTCACTATGTTTTTCAATTGTAACCATACTTTTCGGTTAACTTAAAAAATATATATATATAACATTCTTTTACAAACGTGATTTTTTATATTTCTTTAGGCAGAAGTTAAAAAAAATACTTGATTATACAAATTAAATGACAGATAAACCATAACAATTGACTGTCGATTTTTTTATTGTTAGTATATCCACTTGTATTTCACGTCGGCAACAAGTTTCGTGAAAGAATTTTTGAAATTCGTTAATACTGTCAAGAGATAATGTAAAAAATCTGAAAAACAATTGAAGATAGAAATTTTAATTTTTAACGCATCCACTTGATTTTGATGTTGGGAATCGTTTCGTGAAGGAATTTTTAAGATCTGTTCATTGTGGAAAGAATTATAGCGAAAATACTGAAAAACAATTGACTGTCGGTTTTTTGATTTTTAGTATATCTACTTGTATTTCACGTCGGCAACAAGTTTCGTGAAAGAATTTTTGAAATTCGTTAATACTGTCAAGAGATATTGTAAAAAATTTGAAAAACAATTGAAGATCGAAATTTTAATTTTTAACGCATCCACTTGATTTTGATGTTGGGAATCGTTTCGTGAAGGAATTTTTAAGATCTGTTCATTGTGGAAAGAGTTATAGCGAAAATACTGAAAAACAATTGACTGTCGATTTTTTTTATTGTTAGTATATCCACATGTATTTCACGTCGGCAACAAGTTTCGTGAAAGAATTTTTGAAATTCGTTAATACTGTCAAGAGATATTGTAAAAAATCTGAAAAACAATTGAAGATAGAAATTTTAATTTTTAACGCATCCACTTGATTTTAATGTTGGGAATCGTTTCGTCAAGGAATTTTTAAGGTCTGTTCATTGTGAAAAGAATTATAGCGAAAATACTGAGAAACAATTGACTGTCGATTTTTTGATTTTTAGTATATCCACTTGTATTTCACGTCAGCAACAAATTTCGTAAAAGAATTTTTGAAATTCGTTAATACTGTCAAGAGATATTGTAGAAAATCTGAAAAACAATTGAAGATAGAAATTTTAATTTTTAACGCATCCGCTTGATTTTGATGTTGGGAATCGTTTCGTGAAGGAATTTTTAAGGTCTGTTCATTGTGAAAAGAGTTACAGCAAAAATACTGAGAAACAATTGACTGTCGATTTTTTGATTTTTAGTATATCTACTTGTATTTCACGTCGGCAACAAGTTTCGTGAAAGAATTTTTGAAATTCGTTAATACTGTCAAGAGATATTATAAAAAATCTGAAAAACAATTGAAGATAGAAATTTTAATTTTTGATGCATCCACTTGATTTTGATGTTGGGAATCGTTTCGTGAAGGAATTTTTAAGGTCTGTTCATTGTGAAAAGAGTTATAGCGAAAATACTGAGAAACAATTGACTGTCGATTTTTTGATTTTTAGTATATCCACTTGTATTTCACGTCGGCAACAAGTTTCGTGAAAGAATTTTTGAAATTCGTTAATACTGTCAAGAGATAATGTAAAAAATTTGAAAAACAATTGAAGATAGAAATTTTAATTTTTAACGCATCCACTTGACTTTGATGTTGGGAATCGTTTCGTGAAGGAATTTTTAAGATCTGTTTATTGTGAAAAGAATTATAGCAAAAATACTGAAAAACAATTGACTGTCGATTTTTTGATTTTTAGTATATCCACTTGTATTTCACGTCAGCAACAAGTTTCATGAAAGAATTTTTGAAATTCGTTAATACTGTAAAGAGATATTGTAAAAAATTTGAAAAACAATTGAAGATAGAAATTTTAATTTTTAACGCATCCACTTGACTTTGATGTTGGGAATCGTTTCGTCAAGGAATTTTTAAGATCTGTTCATTGTGAAAAGAGTTATAGCGAAAATACTGAAAAACAATTGACTGTCGATTCTTTAGTATATCCACTTGTATTTCACGTCAGCAACAAGTTTCATGAAAGAATTTTTGAAATTCGTTAATACTGTCAAGAGATATTGTAAAAAATCTGAAAAACAATTGAAGATTGAAATTTCGATTTTTTTTTTAGTATATCCACTCGGTTTTGATGTTGGAAATCCTCTCGTGGAAGAATTTTATTTCTAAAGTGTCTTGTTTCCTCAGAGCGAATGAGACATGACAGATGACAAATGACAGATGACATCTAATAAATAACACATGAGAGATGACAAATGGAAAGATAAATTATAGATGACAATATAATAAACAACATGCGATAAATAATTGATTATATAGATGATGGATGTTAAAGTAGTAAGATATAAAAATGAAAACAGATGACAGATGACAAAAAACGGAAAATATATGATAGATGACAGATGGCGGACGACAATATATTTTTCATTTTCAATCGATTTATCATTTAATGTAGTAATTAACCTCTCTGCTGATATATAATTCAAGTGAGTTGATAGATGACAGATGATAGATGATAAACGTATGACAAAAAATTTTCACATAAAAAATGACCCAAAATAAATGACAAATGACAGATTACAGAAGACAGATAATAGATGACACGTGAGATAAAATTTTCAAATAAAATATGACCAATAATAAATGAGATTGCAGATAATAATTACTAAAGACACGACAAATGACAAGATGACAGATAACAAATGACAAATGACAGATGACAGATGTAAGATGATTACACAGATTGCAGATGGTAAAATGATAGGGAGAAGATAATATATAAAAATATAAAAGATTAATTGAATTAATTTTCTTTTTTAGTTTTTGATTTAGTTTTTCACTCAGATTACAAATGATTGATGACAGATGATAGATGTTAGATGACAAACGATTACACAGAACATAATATATAAAAATAAGAAAGATTAATTGAAATATTTTTTTTATATTTTGTTCGTCTAATGACAATTAACAAATGACAGATGACAAATGCCAAATTACAGATGACAGGTGATAAATGATAGATAGATGTTAAGTAAAAATTTTCACATAAAAGATGGCCACACGACAGATGACACATAGCAGATAACAGATAACAAATGACAGATGACAGACATCAGATATCAGATGATTATACAGATGACAGATGGTAAAATGGATAAGGAGAAGATGATATAAAAATATGGAAGATTAATTGAATTTCTGAAATATATTTTTATACTTTTATATTACTAGTGATAGATAGCAAAAGACAGATGACAGACGACAGATGACATTTGAGATATGACAGTAGATGATTGATGACAGATGATAAATGATAGATGACAAATGATTGCACAGATGACAGATGGTAAAATGATGTCGAGAGAATAATATTTAAAAAAAAATTGTAAAAAATCTGAAAAACAATTGAAGAACAAAATTTTGTTATTTTTTGACCCACTTGATTTTAATGTTAGGAATCATTTAGTGAAAGATTTTTTGAAATTCGTTCATCATGTTAAAGGTTATTATATAAAAGATTAATTGTTTTTTTTTTTTAATTTTTTGTTTTTCTAAAATATATTTTTATACTTTTGGATTACTAATAACAAAGGACAGATGATAGATGTTAGATGAAAGATGGCAGATGATTTTTGAAAATGACAGATGATAGATGACAATTAAAACAAAAATTTCAATAAAATAATAATTGCTATGATGACAGTTGGCAGATAACAGATGACAAATGACAGATGACAGATGTCAGATGATAATATATAAAAATATAGAAGATTGATTGAATTAATTTTCTTTTTAGTTTTTTTGTTTGTTTGTGTTTATCTAAAATACATTTTTATACTCTTAGATTACTAGTGACAGATAATAAATGACAAATGATAGATGACAGATGTCAGATGATAATTTATAAAAATATGGAAGATTGATTGAATTAATTTTCTTTTCAGTTTTTTGTTTTGTTTTTTATCTAAAATATATTTTTATACTGTTAGACTACTAATGGCAGATGACAAATGATAGATGATAGATGACAGATGACAGAAGGCATAAGACATATAACAGATGATAGATGATAAATGATAGATGATAGATGATGGATGATAAATGATAGATGATAGATGATGGATGATAAATGATAGATGATAGATGATAGATGATAGATGATAGATGATAGATGATAGATGATAGATGATAGATGATAGATGATAGATGATAGATGATAGATGATAGATGATAGATGATAGATGATAGATGATAGATGATAGATGATAGATGATAGATGATAGATGATAGATGATAGATGATAGATGATAGATGATAGATGATAGATGATAGATGATAGATGATAGATGATAGATGATAGATGATAGATGATAGATGATAGATGATAAATCATTACACAGACGATAGATGGTAAAATGATAGAGAGAGGATAGTGTATAAAAATGTGGGGGATTAATTTAGTTAGTTTTCTGTTTAGTTTTTTTTTTGTTTTTTTGTTTTTTATAAATATATTTTTATACTTTTAAACTACTAATGACAGATAGCGGATGATAGATGACAAATAACAAATGACAGATGAAAGACTACAGATGATAAATGATTGATCGATGATAGATGAAAGATAATAGATGATTAGATTATTAGATGATAGATTGTAGATGATAGCTGATTAGATGATATATAATAGATGACACGTGACAAGCGAAAATGTTCACATGAAGGATGGCCAATAATAAATGAACTGACAGATAACAATGACTAAAAACACGACAGATAGATAGCAGATAACAGATAACAAATGACAAATGACAGAAGACAGATGTTAGTTGATTACACAGATGACAGA
Source organism: Ontholestes murinus (assembly GCA_963969525.1). Lineage (NCBI taxonomy): Eukaryota > Metazoa > Arthropoda > Insecta > Coleoptera > Staphylinidae > Ontholestes > Ontholestes murinus. The sequence continues at coordinate 2,323,931 of OZ018393.1, forward strand.
TGGTAAAATCATAGCGAGAGAATAATATATAAAAATATAAAAGATTAATTGAAATTTTAAAAAGAAAATTGTTTTTATAAAATATATTTTTATATTTTTGGATTACTAATGACAGTAACCATATGACAGATAACAAATAACAAATGACTGATGATAGATGAAAGATGACAGATGATTTTTGAAAATGACAGATGATAGATGACAAATGAAAAAAAATCCGCATACAATAATAATTGCTAAAGACACAATAGATGATAGTTGGCAGATAACAGATAACAAATGACAAATGACAGATGACAGATGTCAGATGATAATATATAAAAATATGGAAGATTGATTGAATTAATTTTCTTTTTAGTTTTTTTTTTATTTTGTTTATCTAAAATATATTTTTATACTGTTAGACTACTAATGACAGATGACAAATGACAGATGAAAGAAGGCATAAGACATATGACAGATGATATGTGATTGATGACAGATGACAGATGTCAGATGATAGATGGTAGATAATAGATGACAAATGATAGATGATAGATGACAAATGATTACACAGATGACAGATGGTAAAATGACGGAGAGAAGATAGTGTATAAAAATCTGGGAGATTAAATTAATTCATTTCTTTTTGTTTTTTATAAATATATTTTTATACTTTTAGATTACTAATAACAGATAGCAGATAATAGATGACAAATAACAAATGACAGATGACAGATGATAGATGATAAATATAAGATGACAGATGATAGATGATTAGATGATAGTTGATGATGATAATAAATGACTGATAGATGATTGATGAAAGATTAGATGATAGATTGTAGATGATAGATGATACGTGACAAACGAAAATATTCACATGAAAGATGGCCAATAATAAATGAACTGACAGATAACAATGACTAAAAACACGACAGATAGATAGCAGATAACAGATAACAAATGACAAATGACAGAAGACAGATGTCAGATGATTACATAGATGACAAATGGTAAAATAAAAGCAATAAAAGAATATATGAAAATATGAAAGATTAATTAAATAATAATTGTTTTAAATTTTTTGTTGTTTTTGATTTTTCAAAAAAATATTTTTTAAACTTTTAAATTATTAATAACAGTTAGCAAACGACAGTTGATATATGATAGAAAATAGATGATAGATGACAGATGACTGGTAATAGCTAGATGATAGATAATAAATAATATATGATAGATGATAGATGACAAATTTTTACATAAAAAATGGCCAAAAATAATTGAAATGACAGATAATAATTACTAAAGACACGACAGATGACAGATGACATGATAGATGACAGAGCATTTTTAATTTTTAATCGCTTTATTATAATATATTAATTTACCTTTTTGCTGTTATTGATTTCAAATTGTATTACGCAGATTGAAAAAGAAAAAAATTGTAAAAAAATCTGAAAAAACAATTCAAGAACGAAATTTTGAACTTTTTTAAACCACTTGATTTTGATGTTAGGAATCGTATAGTAAAGGAATTTTTGAAATTCGTTCATCATGTAAAAGGTTACTATAAAAATTTAAAAAAAACTGAAAAACATTTAAAGATAGAAATTTTGATTTTTAACGTATCCACTCGATTTTTAAATTGACAATCGTGATATATGATAGATGATAGATAATAAATTATTACACAGATGACAGATGGTAAAATGATAGCGAGAGAATAATGTATAAAAATATAAAAGATTAATAAAAATTTTTTTTCTAAAATATATTTTTATACTTTTAGTTTACTAATGACAGATAGCAAATAATAGATGACATATACCAGATGATAGATGTTAGATGATAGATGACAGATGGCCGATGATAGATGATAGATGATGATGAAAATATAATAATATATTTATTGATACTGATTAGACAAGGTCCTTACATGATTGATGATAGATGAAAGATAACAGACGACAGATAATAGATGATAGATGAGATATGACGTAAAAGATGGCCAATAATAAATGTGGTGACATAATAATTACTAAAAACACGACAGATAGATAGCAGACGACAAATGACAATTGACAGATTGCCAGATGTCAGATGATTACACAGATGACATATGATAAAATGATAGCAATAAAATTATACATAAAAATATGAAAGATTAATTAATTGTTTTTAAATTTTTTTGTTTTAAATATATGATTTATACGTTTAGATTAATAATGACAGATAACAGATGATAGATGATGGATAATAGATGAGATGACAGACGATATATGATAGATGGCAGATAACAGATAATATATGATAGATAATAGATGATATATGACAGAAAATTTCCACATGGAGGATGGCCAATAATAAATGAGATGACAGATAATAATTACTAAAGACATGACAGATAGCAGATGGCAGATTACAGATGCAATACGACAGAGTATATTTTATTTTCTATCGCTTTATTATTTTATGTTAATTAATATTTCTGCTGTTTTAGATTTCACTTTTTTTTTGATATGACGGAAAATTTTCAAATAAATGATAAAATTTGACTAATAAAAATAAGATGACAGATGATAGATGACATATAAAATATGACAGATGACGATGAAAGATGATTGATGTTAGATGATAGTTGATTGATGATAGATGACATATAATATATGACAGATGACAATAACGACAGAGTATTTTTCATTTTCAATGACTTTATTATTTCATATGAATTAACCATTCTGCTGTTATAGATTTCATATTTTTATTTTTGGGTTTTTTAGTATAACGGAAAAAATTTCAAATAAATGACAACCTATGACTAATAAAAATAAGGTGAGAGATAATAGATTATTGATAACAGATGACATATAACATATAACAGATGACAGATGACAATGATAGATGACATATGACATTTACAAATGACATACGACAGAGTATTTTTCATTTTCAATTGCTTTATTATATTAATTAACCTTTCTGTTGTTGTAGATTTCCAATTTTTATTATTATTATTTTTTTTTTGGTATGAAGGAATATTTCAAATAAATAATAAAATATGACTAATAAAAGTAAGATGACAGAAAATCGATTAATAATGCTAGATGACAGATGACAAATGACAGATGACAGATGACAAATGACAGATGACAGATGGTATATGATAGATGATAGATGATAGATGATAGATGAGAGATGACAGATGACAGATGAAAGATGATAGATGATAGATGATAGATGATAGATGATAGATGATAGATGATAGATGATAGATGATAGATGATAGATGATAGATGATAGATGATAGATGATAGATGATAGATGATAGATGATAGATGATAGATGATAGATGATAGATGATAGATGATAGATGATAGATGATAGATGATAGATGATAGATGATAGATGATAGATGATAGATGATAGATGATAGATGATAGATGATAGATGATAGATGATAGATGATAGATGATAGATGATAGATGATAGATGATAGATGATAGATGATAGATGATAGATGATAATAGATGACAGATGATAGATGATAGATGATAGATGATAGATGATAGATGATAGATGATAGATGATAGATGATAATAGATGACAGATGATAGATGATAGATGATAGATGATAGATGATAGATGACAGATGATAGATGACAGATGGTAAATGAAAGATGATAGATGATAGGTGATAAATGATAGATGATAGATGACAGATGGCAAATGAATGATGATAGATGATAGGTAATAAATGATAGATGATAAATGACAGATGATTGATGACAGATGATAGATGACAGATAACAGATGGCAGATAATAGATGATTTTCAAATAAAATATGAACAATAATAAATGAGACAGATAATAATTACTAAAAACACGATAAATAGATAGCAGGTGACAAATGGCAGATAACAAATGGCAAATGACGGATGTCAAATGATTACATAGATGACAGATGGTAAAATGGTAGCGAGAAGATAATATATAAAAATATGAAAGATTAATTGAATTAATTTTCTTTTCAGTTTTTTTGTTTTTGTTATCTTAATTTTATACCTTTAGATGACATATGACAGATAACAGATGGCAAATGAAAGATGATAGATGATTGATGATCGATTATAGATGACAGATGTTATATGATAGATGATAGATGATATATGAAGGATGAATGATGACAGATGGTAAAATAGTAGCGAGAAGATGATATATAAAAATATGAAAGATTAATTGAATTGATGTTTTTTTAGTTTTAGTTTTGTTTTCCTAAAATACATTTTTATACTTTTAGATTACTAATGACAGCAAATGACAGATGACAGCTGGCATGTGTCAGTTGACAGATGATATATGATAAATGATAGATGGCAGATGACAGATAATAGATGATAGACTACATATGACAGAAAATTTTGATATAATAAATGACCAATAATACATGAGATGACAGATAATAATTATTAAAGACACAACAAGTGACTTATGGCTGTTAACCGATGACTCATGACAGACGACAGAGTATTTTTCATTATTAATCGCTCTATTGTTTTATATTAATTAAATTAACATTTCTGCTGTTATAGATTTCAAATTTTTATTTTTGTTTGTTTTTGATATTACGAAAAAAAATTCAAATAAATGATAAAAGATTACTAATAAAAAATACTAATGACAAATGACACATGATAGATGACAGATGATAGATGATAAAAGATAAATGACAAATAACAGATGATAGATAGTATCTGTCAGAACGTTTTCACATAAAAGATGACCAATAATGAATGAGATGACAGATAATAATTACGTAAGACACGATAGATGCTAGATAGCAGATAACAGTTAACAAATGACAGATGACAAACGGAAAGACAAATTGTAGATGGCATTATAAATAGTAGGGGAGAAACAATTGATTACACAGATGATATGTATATAGAAAAATATAAAAGATTAATTGAATTATATTTTTTTATAATTCTAAAATATATTTTTTATGCTTTTAGATTACTAATGACGGATAACAATTGACAGATGACAGATAACAGATGACATATGACAGATGATAGATGATATAAAATATAATAATATATTTATAATTTATGCTGATTAGACAAAATCCTTACATGGTAGATGATAGATGAAAGATAACAGATGACAGATAATAGATGACATATGATATAAACTTTTCACATAAAAGATGGCCAATAATAAATGAGATGACAGATTATAATTACTAAAGACAATACAAACAGATGACTTGATATATGACATATGACAGACGACAGTGTATTTTTAATTTTCAAACGCTTCATTATTTTATATTAATAAGCCTTTCTGCTGTTATAGATTTCAAATTTTTATTTTTGTTTCTTTCTGTTTGATATGACAATGGCAGATGACAGATCACATACGACAGAGTATTTTTTATATTCAATCGCATTATTATTTTACATTAATTAACCTTTCTGTTATAGATTTCAAATTTTTTGTTAGTTTTTTTTTTTGATATGACGGAAAATTTTCAAATGAATGATAAAATATGACTAAAAAAAATAAGATAACGGATAATAGATTACTAATGACAGATGACAGATGATTGATAGATGATAGATGATAGATGATAGATGATAGATGATAGATGATAGATGATAGATGATAGATGATAGATGATAGATGATAGATGATAGATGATAGATGATAGATGATAGATGATAGATGATAGATGACAGATGAAGAATGAAAGATGACAGGTGATTGCACAGATGACAGATGGTAAAATGGTAGCGAGAAGATAATATATAAAATGTGAAAGATTAATTGAACTATTTTCTTTTAGTTTTTTGTTGTTTTTGTTTTTTTAGTGTATATTTTTATACTTTTAGATTACTAATGTCAGATAACAAATGACAGATGACATATGACAGATAATAGATGGCAAATGATAGATGACAGATAACAGATTACACAGATGGCACGTGTCAGAAAATTTTCAAATGAAATATGAACAATAATAAATGAGACAGATAATAATTACTAAATACACGACAAATAGATAACAGATGTCAGATGATTGCACAGATGACAGATGATAAAATGATAGCAATAAAATAATATATAAAAATATAAAAGATTCATTGAATTACTATTTATTATTTATTTTTTGTTGATTTTTGTGTTTCTAAAATATATTTTTTATTCTTTTAAATTACTAATGACAGACGACATATGAAGATGAACGATGATAGGTAATAGATGATAAATGATAGATAATAGATGATAAATGACAGATGACAGATCATAGTTGATAGATGACAAATGATAGATGAAAGATGACAAATAATAGATGATAGATATAATATGGCATAAAATTTTCACATAAAAGATGACCAATAATAAATGAGATGACAGATAATAATTACTAAAGACACGACAGATGACATATGACAGAATATTATCCATTTTCAATCGCTTTGTTCTATTTTTAGATTTAAACTTTTTATTTTTGTTCTTTTCTGATATGACGGAAAATTTTCAAATAAATGATAAAAGATGACTAATAAAAATGATATGACAGATGATAGATAACAGATGGCTAATGACAGATGAAAGATGATAGATGACAGATAATAGATGATAGATAACACAGGACAGAACATTTTTACATAAGTTCACCAATAATAAATGAGATGATAGATAATATTTACTAAAGACACAACAGATGATAGATAGCAGATAACAAAAAAACAAACAACAGGTGACAGATGACAAATGGAAAGACAAATTATAGATGCCCATTGTAATTAATAGGGGACAAACTATTGATTACACCGATGATATTAATAGACCATAAATGACAGATGATAGATTACAGATGACAATTAATAGATGACATATGACATATGATATATGATATATGACTGATAACAGATAACATATGACAGATGATAGATGACAGATGACAGGTGGTTTATGGTAGATTATAGATGGCAGATTTTTAAAAAAATGACAGATGAAAAATGTTCCTTATGTAATATGTTATTTTTTTTTATTTTTACCTTTTCTAAAATTTATGTTTACAATTTTTATTAATTTTTAATTTTAGATTAAAATTAAAACAAAAATTATGCAATACGTTTATATTCTTATCTTTATTATTTATTTATTTACTTTTAGTGTTTTTTGATAACAATTGATTTAATTCTACGATTTTTTATAATTATATATTTTCAAAAGATAATTTTAGCATCTCTCGGCTTTTAACTTATTAATAATATTGACAGGCGATAAATGACACCTACAAAATGACAAATAATAAATGACAGGCCATAAATGGCAGATGACAGATGGCAGGTGACAGATGATATATGACAGATCATATAAGACATATGACATCTGACACATGGAATATGATAGATGGCAGATGGAAAATTATAGATAACATATGATCTTTTGTTTTTGGCAGGCCATAAATGGCAGATGACAGATGATAGTTGAAAGATGACAGGTGACAGATAACAAATACCAAAAAACAGATAACAGATACCAAATGACATATGACAGTGAAAGATGATAGATGGCAGATGGAAGAATACAGATAACATATGACAGGTAAATTGCGGGTAATCATCGTTTGTTTTTGAAACTGATCATAATTATCATAAATAAATAAAGTAACCGAAAACATATGACAGATAATAATTGACTAGTGAAAAATGTTATTAAACTTTTTACGTTTGGATTTCCAGCATTTTCCATTTTAAATTTAATTAACAACAGCTGACAAATGGCAGGCAACAATTGTTATACCAGATAATAAGTGACTGATGTTGACAGGTGACATATGTCAGATGAGAGAAGATAGATGAAAGACGTCTTTCTGCCTATGTTAGATGGCAGATGGAAGATGACAGATGACAATTGACAAACAACAGTTTACAGATTACAAATGATAGATGAGAAATGACAGATGACAGATAACAAATGACAAATGATAGATGACAGATGAAAGATTACAATAAACATATGATAGGTAACCACTTTTTCTGAAATTTTGTTTGTAAGTTTTTTTATGTTTTTGATTATCGAGGTTAACATATGTCAAATATAATGACGCAGATCATAATTAACTAATGCTGATAGATAATGGAAAACAGATGTTAGACGACAGAATACAAATACCAAATGACAGATAACAGATATCAAATGACAAATGACAGATAAAATATGATAGATGGCAGATAGAGATAACATATAACAGGTAACAATTGAAAAAAATGCCGGTAATCATCTTTTGTTTTTGTAATTAATCATAATTATCATAGAAAAAAATAATAACCGATGACATATGACAGATATTAATTGCCTATTGAAAAATGTTATTCAACTTTTAATTTTTTGATTCTGAGTATTTTCTATTTTAAATTTAATTATGACAAATGGCAGACGACAATCATTATGATAGATAATAAATGACCGATGTTGACAGGTGACAGATGTCAGATGAGAAGAGACAGTTGAAATATGTCAGACTGCATATGGTAGATGACAATTGACAGATGACACATGTCAAGTCTTACTTTTGAATTTTATTTTTAATATATTTTTTTACATATTTTAATCATTTGATATTTGGTGAGAAAAATGATTTTGAATTGTTTCCATTACAGATTTTGTTTAAATTTTTGATTAGATATTTGATGACAGGTGACAGTTAACTTAACAGACAAATTACAAATGACAGTTATTAACATCCGTCAAATATTAATTTTATTTGGTTTGGTTCACAAACTGGAAAATTTCTTTTTGTACAAAATTACAAAATGTCATCTCCTTTCTCTTTTATGGCAATACTATTTCAGCTTAATACTATTATTATGTACAGGTCTCTTGATTAATTGATAAATAAATAATCTACAGCTCATAAATTTATTTTTCGATATTTCCTTATACATATTTCTAGTCATCTGCGTTTTTTTTTTTGATTTCGAGTATTTTCCATTTTATATTTAATTAACAACAGATGACGAATGGCAGGCGACAATTGTTATGGCTGATGTTGACAGGTGACAGATGTCAAATGAGGGAAGAAGACAGATAAAAGATGTCAGACTGTATATAGTTGATTACAGATTGAAGATGACAGATGACAATTGACAAAGGACACATGTCAAGTCTTACTTTTGAATTTTATTATTTTTTAAGTATATTTTGATCATTTGATATTTGGTGTAAAAAAATAGTTGTTTCCATTAAAAAAAAAATTAAAATTTTGTTGAGAGATATTTATATTATTTATTTCCTTGTTTTAATTATGTGCTAACATAAAAACCTAATGCATACAAAAATAATATAAATAATATTCATCCATAATTTAGAATGCACATACAGGAACTCATTAGAAACCATTGAACCATATTTAGGTTTATTTTTGCCAAATATTCAGGCATTTTTGTCCCTAATGTGGGAATTGTATGTCAACTTGACTGACGTTTTTTATTATATTTTTTTATTTATATTTGATGACAGATCACAAGTTAACATAACAGATAACAGATGACAGACACCAATTGACAGATGACAAATGATAGATGACAGATAAAAGATTACATGTAACATAGGACAGGTGACAATTGAAAAAATATCGTTAGTAAAAAAATTTAAACTTTTTGTTTAAACGAATGACAGCTCAATTCATTTTTCAATTGTCATCGCTGGATCAGATTTTTTCAATTGAATGTGAAAATTTTCAAAGAGTGATGAAAGTTTCTAAAATAAAAAAAAGGTTAAATGAAAATAGTTTTTAAGTTTTTATACCACTATTTATATTATAACTTAAAAACTATTTTCATTTAACCTTTTTTAAAATGAACTACCACATAGTAACGGTCGCTACCATCATTTTCATTTCTAAAATAAATTTACTATTAAAATATGGAAGAATAAATATAGATTTACGAACAAACAAAAAAATTCTGAGCAAACAAACAAGTGTGACAAATTGCGTAAGGAATTCACTTGATGTTAGTTTAGACTATATCGAATTGCAGCACTTTGCCACGAATGGTATTGAAAATAATTAGAAAAATGTGTTGACATTTCTTAATTTTGATGGCCTGTATGTTGGTCATTTGAAGACTTTTATAATAATTTTATTTTCCGAATCATCATCATTTTCGCTCTAGTATATGTGGTTAAATTTATTCACAGAAACGCCCCATTAAACAGGTGACAAATAATTGACTACACAGATGAGTCGTGGTAAAATGATAGATGGTAGATAAGATATAAATAATATATAATAATTAAATATTTGCGCAAACTTTTCAATAAATACATTATGTACTATATTTTAAAAACATATTTCATTTGAATGTGGAAATTTAATTCTATTAAAACCTCGCAGTGTGTTAATAAAAATAAGGTAAATAAATAAATTAGGATAATCACCAGTTAATACTGTTAGCCAGAGGAAGGTCCTGCCCTTTGGTAACGTCAACATGTCTGCCTCGATAGCGTTCACGTTCAACCATCCATTCACCCAATCACTTGTTTCCAGGCAAAAAAAAATAACACTGCGTTTGTGTACACACGCTCGTATTGTATTAACAACCGCTACGATTAATCAAAACTTATGTAATCTCAATTAGAGATTATAATCGCCAAATCGTGTAATCAATTTCGAGCATGCGATTAATTTTTAATTAACCTGCCGCCACAAAGAAATGGTTATAATTCTAATTCAAAACGAAAATAGTTACAATTCTAATTGAAGTAAATTTAATAAATTTTAACCCTAAAACAATAGGGGTCCCTCAAGTGGCACTATTGTGATTATTTAATTTTAAGTTGAACATTAAATACTTTCGTATGTGTGCGTTTTTTTTTAACATACTACACTTATATTTGTAATATTCGATTATTATCTTTGACCTTGCGGAATGAATAAAATATCTATTGTTTTTGCATTTATTTTTAGAGTTTGGATATGTGCACGAATGTTAATTAGTAGTATTCAAACTATTGATAATTTAATCTACAGTTGAAGTAGAAAATAATAATAATGTTGTAAATTGTTGAAAGTGGGAATTAATAATGTAAAGGATTAGCGATAGATGGCGTGATTTTTTTTTATAGACGACTTGAAACTTTAATAAAAAATTATTTAAAGAGGGGAAATAGCGGTATAGTAGATTCCTAGGATCAAAATATGCTGATTTAACACAAAGTATCTCTATGTAAAATTTTACGTTTAAACCGGAATTAGTCTTCAAAATTTAAAAAAATATATATTTTAGGACGATAAATAAATGTGTGTGTGATAACAACTAAGTGAATTTTATTTATCGTCCTAATTTTCATAATGTATCACAAAGTAATGGCTTCAAGTATCAACTATAATAATTATTTTATTTATAACTATTGAACGCTTTATTATTTAATTACAATACAAATAGATAATATTGTTGTATCCTTATTTATATTGATATACTCTTTGGGAAATCCAAAAAGCAAAAATCGATAATTACAATACAATTGTGTTTTATTTTTTTCTAATGAAATAATTTCTCTCAAGTGAATCAATTAGGTAATTAAATCCGATACTGTGTGTAACTGTGTGAGTGTGTGCCGAGTTTAATCATCCCTATAGAGATTGGAGGGCGGTATTGTGCGCAATTTGCCAGAACGCTTAAACGTATTGTGTTACAAAGGGATGAATTTTGCGGGATGATACCGGGGACGGATGAGGTTTACTTAAAATATTAACCTGCCACCGGCACGTGCGCGCCTCGTCGCAATTACAGGTCGCTCGCTTAATCTCTGGCACAAAGGGGCGCTTGCAATCATCATCATCATCATCATCATCAACATCCCCGAAATAACATGCAGTCGAGCAGAAGTGTTTGTTTAAGGTAACCATTTTTAGCAGTGTGCGTTTGTGTTTGTTTTAGATGATATCGTCATGAGAAATTTTACGTTAGAGGCAAAGAAAAATTGATTTTTATTTAATTTTTTTATATAAATTATAAATTAAAAATTTAATAAAAGATTTAAAATTATTTTTGGCCTTTAAGGTTTGTCATAGCGATATGATCTAAAACCAGAGACAAAAGATTAAAACATTGTTACCATAAACAAACATTTCTGATTACAGTTAATTAAATTATTCTTGTTTTTTAATTTTAATTTGAAACAATTTTTGACATTGGATATCTGATTTCTAAAGATAATTGCTGACATAATAGAAGATGATATTAAAAAATGGACAAACAGTTTATAAATGACATGAACCAAGTCGAACGACATATGACAAATGGTAGACGTCAAATAACTGATGTTAATTGTCAATTGTCAGATGATAGATGATAGTTGGCATGACAAATGATAAATGACATAACGAATGCCAGAATGACATGGCATATACAGATTACAGATGACAAATGAAAGTTAAAAATTGACAGATGACAAATAACAAATAATAGATGGCATGATAGATGACCGATGTTACTACAGTAAAGTGAATTTCTGATTATTTCTTATATATAATTTTTGTTTAATAAATTTTCGCCATTTGAAATTTATAAATTTCTGATTCTAATTGTCAACTGTCAGATGACTTATGATAGATAATAGATGGGATGACAAATATGAAATGACAGATGACAGATGAGAGATTACATGACATAACATAGCAATAGACAGATGACAGATGAAAAATGGCAGAGGATATTAAATTTCTGTTTTCTAAAGATAACTGCTCACAGGATATAAGAGAGAAACATGACCCAAGAAAGATATAACAGATAGAAATTGTCAACTAAATGACATGACAAATGTAAAACGACAGCTGATAGGTAACATGGCAAACGACAGATAACAAGTGATAGATGACATGACAAATGGCACGACATATGGCACGGCAATTGACAGATGGTAGATGAAAACTAAAAGATGATAGATGACATGATAGATGACAGATGTTACATGACCTATATATAAGATGACAAACCTCAATAGGGTGAATTTCTGATTTTGACATTTATGACAATTTAAAAATTCAAACATTTCGTATGCTGTTTATAATTTTTTTATTGACATTTTAAATTTGAAACATTTCAAGGTGATTGAATTTGTCATGTTAATTGTCAACTATCAGCTGGCATGACACATATCAGATGACAGATGATAGATGACAGGCAACAGATGACAAATGAAAGATGACATGACATATGACTGTCGGCAGATGACAGATAACATGACATATATCGTGGCAACTGACAGATGGCAGAAGGATATTAAATTTTTTGTTGTCTAAATACATTTTCTGACTAAAAATAGAAATGAAAAAATTTTGATTACCCAATTTCGATGACGATGACAGATTGTCAATTGTCAGATGATAGATGATAAATGACTTGACAAATGTGAGATGATAGATGGCAAATGAGAGATGACACGACATATAATATGACAGATGTTAACTACATGACATATGTCATGGAAATTGGCAGATGACAAATTGCAGAGGAATATTAAATTTCTGTTGTCTAAAGATAATTTCTGACAGAAAAGAAATGAAAAAAAATATTATAAATGACATGACCCAAGTCAGATTACGATGACAAATTGATGACAAATGTTAGAATGACATGACATAAAGCATAGAAATTAAAAGATGATAGATGAACAGATGATAGATGACATGACAGATACGTCATATTTAAAATGACTAACGACAGAATTCTGGTTTCTAAAGATAATTACTGACAGGATAAAAATTGATTTTAAAAAAAGAACAAACAGCTTATAAATGACATGGAGCAAGTCCGATGACAGATGAGAACCAATATATAACACATGGCAGCCTGAAAAATGATAGATGATAGATAGTAGGTGTTTAATGACATATGTTAATTGCCAACTGTCAGATGACAGATGATAACTAATAGATGACATGACAAGTATCAGATGACAGATGACATAACATATGACAGGTAACAGATGATATGACATATGCCATGGCAATTGACAGAAGACATATAAAAGCTGAAAGATGACAAATGACAGATGATAGATGACATGAAAGATGTTATATGGTATATATAAGATCACAAACCACAGACCAATAAAATTCTAATACTGAATATAATTACGGTCAGGATAAAAGGTGTCATTAAAAAAGGGCCAAATAGATTATAAATGACATGGATCAAGTCAGAAGGCAGATGACAAATGAAAGATAGTAGATGTTAAATGACATATATTAATTGTCATCTGTCAGATGACAGATAATTGGTGATATGACATATTTATCAGATGACATATAATAGATGACATGATAAACGTCATATGTCAGATGATACATGACATGACAAATATCAGATGACATGATAGATGAAAAATGGCAGATGACAAATGTCAATGGATCATGGCAAATGACAGGTAAAATATGTCATATCATTTGAAGGATGACAGTTGATAGAAGACAGATGAAAGATGTTAGGTGACATAACAAATGTCAGAGAATATAACAGATGGAAAATGACAGATTACCTGACATATTACATAGCAAATGAAAGGTAACAGATGATGTAACATATGCCATGACAATTGACAGTTGACAGATGAAAGCTAAAACAAGACCAAGTCAGATGAAAGATGGCAGATAGCAAATGTTAAATGACATGTGCTGATGACAGATTATAGGTGAAACGAAAAAAATTAAATGACATGCCAAATGTTATATGGCAGATGATAGATGATCTGACAAATTTCAGATGACATGACAGATGACAGATGGTAGATGACACATGACATTTTGAATCAAATTATTTTTTAAATGTCGGATGAAATGTTAATCTGATTTATTTTTAATATTATTCTGTAATTAGTTTACTTTTTTGTAGACTGTTGGATAATAAAGACTTATTATTATTATTATTATTATTATGACATAACAAATGACAGATAACAGATGACATAATATTCCTTGGTACTTGAAGGATAACTGATGAAAGCTGAAAGATGGCAGATGAGAGACGACAGATGAAAGATGATAGATGACATAACAGATGTTATATAACATATATAAGATGATAAACCACAGAAGAATGATTTCTGAAAATAATTACTGTCAAATGACATATGTAATTATCAACTGTCAGATGACAGATGATAGATAATAGGTTACATAAGAAATGTCAGTTGTCAGATGATACGTGATATGACAAATGTTAAATCACAGATAACAGATTGCAGATGACATAACATATGTCATGACAATTGAAGGATGCCAGATTAAAACTGAAAGATGACAGATGATAGATGACCAATGACAGATATTACATGACATATATAAGATGGTAAACGACAGAAGACTGAATCTCTGATTCCTAAAGATAATTACTGTCAAATGACTTATGTAATTGTCAACTGTCAGATGGCAGTTAATAGATGATAAGTGGCATGACAAATGTCAGAAGATACGTGTCATGACAAATATGAGATGACATGACATATGACAGATAGCAGATAGATAGATGGACAGATGTCATGACACATGACATTGAAAATTGAAGGATGCCAGATGACAGATGAAAGCTGAAAGATGACAGATGATAAATGATGATAGATGATATGACAGATGTTAGATAACATATAGAAGTATAAGATAATAAACCACAAACATAAATAGATTATGAATGATATAAAGAAATTCAAATAACAGATGACAATAGCAAATGTCAGATGTCGGATGATACGTGGCATGACAAATGTGAGATGATAGACGATATGCCAAATATCAAATGACGTGATAGATGGCATGACATATAATATTGCAGTTTAAAAATGACAGATGAAAGCTATATGATTAATTTCTAATTTCTGAAGATAATCGCTGACAGGATAAATAGTGATATAAAAGAGGACATATAATACTAGATGATGGCAGATGTTAATTGTCAACTGTCAAATGGCAGATGAAAGATGACATGAGAAATTTCAAATGACATGACAGATGATAGATGACAGATGGCAAGTGACAAATGGTAGATGACATGACAGAGCACAGATGTTATACGTCATCAAAGCATAGATTTCTGGTTTCTAAAGATAATTATTGACAGTATAAAAGTTGCTATTAAAAAAAGAGACAAATATATTATAAATTACATGGACTAAATCAGATGACAGATGATAATCAATATATAACACATGACAGCTTGATGAATGAGAGATGACAGATTGTAGGTGTTTAACGACATCTGTTAATTGTCAACTGTCAGATGAAAGATAATAGATAATAGGTGACGTGATAAATATAAGATGACAAATGATAGATGATGTGAGAAATGCCAGATAACATGACATATGTCAGGTCAACAGATGATAAAAACAGAAACAAAAGATTACAAAAATTGTTACCTTAAACAAACAGTTTTGATAAATAAACTTCCACTCAAAGTCGAAAGTTTTTTTTCCTGCGACATGGACCCAGTCAGATGACAGATGACAATCAATACATAGCATATGACCACTTGATGAATAACAGAGATGACAGATAGTAGGTGTTTAATGACATATGTTAATTGTCATCTGTCAGATGACAAATAATAGTTGACTTGACATAGGTAGCAGATGATATAACATACGATATGACAGATGAAAGCTGAAATATGACAAATGACAGATGATAGATGACATGACGAATATAAGATGACAAACTACAGATCGATGAATTTCTCATTCTGAATATAATTACTGACATGATAAAAGGTGACATTAAAAAAAAGGACAAATAGATTATAAATGGCATGGATCAACTCAGATGACAGATAGATGTTAAATGTCATTTGTTGATTGTCATCTGTCAGATGGCAGATAATAGATGATATGAGAAATATCAGATGACAGATAATAGATGACACGATAAATGTCATATGGCGGATGATAGAAGATATGACAAATATCAGATGACAAATGTCAAAGACACATGGCCTAGGAAATGACAGATAAGAGATGGCATAACATATACAATGGCAATTGAAGGATGACAGTTAAAAGTTGAAAGATGACAGATGACATAAGTAATTATCAATTATTTGTATTATTCTAATTATCATTATACACAAATAAAGCAATTTATTATTATTTTTATTATTATTAATTGTCAGATGACAGATGATAGATAATAGGTGACATGACAAATATTAGATGAGAGATGATAGGTGACATGACAAATGACAGATGCCATGACATATGACATAGCAAATGACAGGTGACATATGATGTAACATATGCCATGACAATTGATAGATGTCACAAGAAAGCTGAAAGATAATCAAGTCAGATGGAAGATGCCAGATAGCAAATGATAAATGACATGCGTTGATTGTCATCTGTCAGATGACAGATTATAGGTGACGCGACAAATATCAGATGACAGATAATGTCATATAGCAGCTGATAGATAACATGAGAGATAACAGACGGTAGATGATACATGAAATAACAAATGACAGGTAACAGATGACATAATATATGCCTTGGTAATTGAACTATAACAGATGATAGATGAAAATTGACAGATGATAGATAACATGACAGATTTTACATAAGAGATGTTCTAGAAGAGTGAATTTCTGATTTCTGAAGATAATTACTGTCAATTAACATATGTAATTGTCAACTGACAGATGACATATAATAGCTGATAGGTGATATGACCAATATCAGATGACAGATGATACGCGGCATGACAAATGTCAGATTACAAATGACAGATGAACTGACACATTACATAGCAAAAGACAGGTAACAGATGACATAACATATGTTATGGCAATTGAAAAATGACAGATGAAAACTAAAAGATGAGAGATGATAGATGCCATGACACATGTTACATGACATATATAAAATGATAAACCATAGAAGAGTGAATTTCTGATTTCTGAAGATAATTACTGTTAAATAACATATGTAATTGTCAACTGTCAGATAATATATGATAAGTGGCATGACAAATGTCAGATGGTACGTGTTATGATAAATATCAGATCACAGATGACAGATGACATGACACATAGCAAATGGCGGGTAATAGATGACACAACATATATCATGGCAATTGAAGGATGGCAAATGATAGATAACAGATGAAAGATGATAGGTGATAGTTGACATGACAGATGTTACATGACATATATAAGATGACAAACCACAGAAGAGTAAATTTATAATTTCTTAAGATAATTACTGTGAAAAGACATAATTGTCAGATGACAGACAATAGATGATGTGTGGCATGACAAATATCAGATGACATAACAGATAACAGATGGCAGATGACAGATGACATCACACATGACATAGCAAATGACAGGTAACAGATGACATTACATTTGCCAAGAGAATTGAGTGATGACAGATAATAGATGACATGACAGATGTTACATGACATATATAAGATGATAAACCACAAAAGATTAAATTTCTGCTTTCTAAGATGATTACTATGAAATGACGTAGGTAATTGTCAACTCTCAGATGACAGATAATAGATAATAATTAGCATGACAAATATCAGATGACAGATGGCAGATGACATGACACATGACATAGCAAATGATAGGTAACAGATGACATAACATAGGCCAGGAGAATTGAAGGATGACAGATGATAGATGACAGATGAAATCTGAAATATGACAGATAAGATATGTTACCTCTAATCATAATTAATGTTTTTTCAATAGTACTTGTACACATATACACTTTGTAATCACCTAAGTTAAGTAGGTTAAGTGGAAGAACAGTAGTAGTTATATGTCAACTACCTGAACTTCGCCTACACTAGAATATATTTTATGTACTACATTCTTTCTGTAAATAAATAAAGCCGTAAATAAGATGACAAATGTTACATGACATATATAAAATGATACATTTCTAATTTCTAAAGATAATTACTGCCAGAATAAAAGATGATATTTACAAAGGGACAGATAATAATTGACACATAACAGATGTCAATCAATATAAAACATATGACGGCTTGACGAATGACAGATATCATATATCAAATGAGATATGTAACTGATAACCGTCAGATGACAGATAATAGATAATAGGTGACATGACAAATGTTAGATGACAGATGATAGAAGACAAATGACATGATAGATGACATATGACATTGCAATTTACAAATGACAGATGAAAGATGAAAGTTATTTGACAAATATTGCACGATGACAAACCACAGACGAATCCTCTTTTAATTTCTGAAGATGATCACTAACAGGATAAAAAGAGATATTAAATTATTATTAAAAGTGACAGATAATGACAGATGATAGATAGAAGATGTCAAATGACAGATGTTAATTGTCAACTGTCGTATGATAGATGGTAGATGACATGATAAATATCTGATAACAGATGATAGATTACATGACAAAAACATCAGATGATATGACAAATGGCAGATGACATGAATATGACATGGCAAATGACAGATGAAAGATGAAAACTGAAAAATGACAAATGACAAGTGACATGACAATTGACAGACAAATGGCGGATGACAGAAGTTATAAAACAAATGTTATATAAGATGCCGTACCATAGAAGAGACAAGATAAATTTAACTTGATAAGTAGATAACAGATGATATACGAGAAAAAAAAATGTTGACAGACAAAATTGCAATTAAATCTGAACATAATCGTTGACTATAAATGATACCATAGTTGGCAGTTTTAGGTGACAACTATGGATGGCAAACTGTAGGTGCAATTAACTAGTGGCAGATGACATAAAATCGATGACAGATGATATGTGACATGACAGATGACTCATTTCAGATGACTAATAACATGCGATAGAAGACAAATTACAGATGCAGTTAACTAGTGCCACGTGATATATGATAGATGGTATAAAACAGATGACAGGTGTCAGATCTCAGATGTTATTTGACATATTATAGATGACATATATGAGAAACAGCAGATCTTGAAAGATAGATGACAGATGGCAGATGGTGGCATTTGAAAATTGAAAATTTTAGAATTTTTATATTTAAATTTTTGCGTTTAATTAAATTTTAAATCTAAAAATCAATTGTTTTTGAAACTTTTAGTTTATTAAATAAATCTTCACCACGCATTAAATTTCTGATTCCTAAGTAATAATAAAAAATAAATGGCACGACCGACTATGGTTGACAGTTGACAGATGCCGATGACTGATGACAAACGTCTGACGACAAATGACAGATAACAGACGATAAATGACATGTGTTATCAAAAAAGGGACAAATAGATTCCAATTAAGGTGGAAAAAGTTGGATGACGGATGAGAATTAAAATATCACATATTATATGACAGATAACATGTAACAGATAATAAATAATAGATTTACAATTTTGTTTATGAGAATTTCTAATATCTAAACATAATTGTCGACTTATAACAAGCGATGGGGAGATAGATGATATGGCAGATGACAGTTGATCAGTTGATAGGTGACAAATGTAGATGGAAAATTGCAAGTGCAGTTAGCTAGTGGCAGATGACATATGATAGATGACAGAAGGCAAATGACAGGTGTCAGATCTCGGATATTATTTGACATATTAATGGATGGCATTTATGACAAGCAGAAAATGGCAGATGGCCGGAAAACATTTTTTTCTATTGTCCTAGCGTATTCCCGACCTATCCCAAAAAATCTTTTATTACCTTAGCGTGCTCTTGACCTATATTCATAAATTATACATTAACGAAGGATTCTTCTCACCTTCCTCAATGTTTATTACCCAAGCGTACGAATAGTAATTAAGATTATTTGACTCAAATAAATATTGTGCCATTTGTAATAAATAAATTTCTTTTTAATAATTCAATAACTGTTGTGGTATTAACGAAATAAGTTGCTGTTTCTATAAGTGATTTAATTTTTTAAACATTATTGAAGATTTTCTTTAGTAGATAATTGATTTCACATGAACACAATTGGTTTTTATTGTTAACACATTAAAAAAAAATCATTTAGCGTTCCGTTTCAGTGTCATAAAACCCTCGTGGTAACGTATTAATTCCGGCCGGTATGGCATCGCAGTCATCGACGTCATCAACATCACATCACATCACAACACCACCACCACCACCGCCGTCGGCCCTTCTTCGCGTCAGCAATAGAGGGGACTTTCGGTTCAGCGGGCAGAATCTCCTATCGAGCCTTCTCGCCCGCTCTCTATTCATCACCATCATCGAGCCGATTGGTTTTAAGTTATTTAGTCAGGTGGTCTGCGGGAGCGGGGCCGACCGCCGTTCACCCTATCTACCCGGTCCGGTACCGACGGACGACGGCAGGAAATGCCCGCAATCCGACACCGCCCCCGAAATCCACACCAGAAAGGAAACAATCGAATTAGCCATTGATCGTCGCAAATCGATCGAAATACCTCTATAAAAAAAAAACACAATCGGTTATATAAACATGATATAATGATACCTATATTTACAATTTATTTACGTTTTCAAATGTTTTCAAACAGTAAAAACAAATGTCACAATTCAATAGACAAACGTCATTAAATGTCTAAATTCATACGTCAAACATTAATCTACAAACGTCAAATTTTAAAACGTCAAATATTACAATTTTAATGTCATAAAATAGTAATAGAACGATTATTAGTATTATTAATCGTCTTATATGTATAGTTTAATTTTATCATATTCAAGTTAACATTCTCTTATACAGGGTGAGTTTTTTTCGATGTTCTCTATGGGGATCTCGGAAACTATAAGAGATAGAGAAACGGTTAAATGGGGAATGAAGTGTAGATTTACGAGACGAATAAAAATCCACTTTCAAAGTTTTCAAAAAAGTCAAGGGTAACTAGATATATTGAAAAATAGTAAAAAGTTTCAATTTTTTCAAATCAATATATCTCGGTTATTATAACAGATAGACAAAAACTGTAAAGGACAAAGTTTTAGATAATTTTATGTAGATTAATAAAAAATAATCAGAAAATTTTTATCACCATTATTTTCCGAGATATGATGCAAACTTACATTTTTTTAAATGAAAACCATAGTTGGCTATGGCCTCATTCAAAAGGTAATTTTTTTCTCTTTAATCCAATATGACATACGACATAGTTATTTCTAAAAATAAGTGAGTTATAGTCATTTTAAATTTTATTATAAATAAAAAATGGGTAGCCATGAAAAAGATGAAAGTAAAACAATT
This sequence comes from Ontholestes murinus, assembly GCA_963969525.1. NCBI lineage: Eukaryota > Metazoa > Arthropoda > Insecta > Coleoptera > Staphylinidae > Ontholestes > Ontholestes murinus. The sequence goes on from OZ018393.1 coordinate 2,346,190, forward strand.
GCAGTTGTTTATAATAATAGCAATATTGTAATTATTAGTTCTACAAAGTTAAATAAAAATGAAAAACAAACATAAGAATAATAATTTTGTAATTATCAAATAGCCTCCTGTATGTGGTATAAACACATTTGTCAAGAGGATAATACGTTTCTTACAAAAATATTATGAACAGATGAATCGCGATTCACTAATTGTGGTATTTTTAATCGCCACAATGAACATAGATGAACTCAAGAGAATCCACGAGAAGTTTCACAGAGAAAACTACAAATTAAATTTGGGTTTAATCCATGGCGTGTTTGGATTAATAATTCTCGGTCCATATATTTTTGAAAGCTCACTAAGTGAAACTGATTACTTTCATTTTCTTCAGAAAACATTTGAAGATACGCTCGATTGTTTAAATTTATCATTACAAGCAAGATTGAAATGGTTCCAATATGACGGTGATCCACCTCATAACATGTTGGCTTTACAAATTATTTAAATGATGCTTTTCCTAACTCATAAGTGGGAAGAAATAAACCAATCCCAGGGCCACCTTGATCTCCCGATCTGCGCGTTTTAGAATTTTTTCTGTGGGGTTATGTAAAAAACAAAGTATATGAAAAATCATATCAATCTGTGGAGGATCATAAACTAGTTGTTATTGAAACATTAAATTCAATTTACATGAGAATAGTCAAAAAGCCATAAATTCAATTTTAAAAAGATATAATTTATGTCATAATAGTATTAATAGTGGTCTCTTTGACCATATTTTTTAATATTAAAATTTCTCTCCCATTGATATATTGATAATTACGGAATTACTTTATGCAGTTGTTTTATTTTGGTTTACCTCTCTAAAACGAATAATTACAATATTGCTAATATTATAAACAACTGCAATTGTTTTACTTTCACCGTTTTCATAGCTACCCATTTTTTATTTATAATAAAATTTAAAATGACTATAACTCACTCATTTTTAGAAATAACTATGTCGTATGCCATATTGAATTAAAGAGAAAAAAATTACCTTTTGAATGAGGTCACAGCCAACTATGGTTTCCATTTAAAAAAATGTAAGTTTGCGTCATATCTCGGAAAATAATGGCGATAAAAATTTTCTGATTATTTTTTATTAATCTGCATAAAATTATCTAAAACTTTGTCCTTTACAGTTTTTTTCTATCTTTTATAATAACCGAGATATATTGATTTGAAAAAGTGACACTTTTTACTTTTTTCAAAATATCTAGTTACCCTTGACTTTTTTGAGAACTTTGAAAGTGGAATTTTATTCGTCTCGTAATCTACACTTCTTTCCCCATTTAACCATTTCTCTATCTCTTATAGTTTCCGAGATCCCCATAGAGAACATCGAAAAAAACTCACCCTGTATTTGTTTCTCTCATTTATCACTTAGTGAAACATTATGTTAATAATTGGTAATTAATTTCAACCAAGTGAATTTTTAATCAACTACCTATTATGTTCATTTGTTTTAATTATTATTATTTTTTGTTTAATACAGTTGGCTTTAAAGTCAACTGTTTTTTGATTGGTCAACTTGATCGTGTATGTATGTATGTATGTGTGTGTGTGTGTGTATATGAGTATGTGTAAATAATACGGTATTCGTGATAGATGACACCCCTTATTAGCTGCGGGGGAGGCGGGCAGGAGAGAGGAGCACGAGGCGCGGCGTGGTGGATGGGGTGGCGATCGGACAGCTCTCTGTCTGTTCGGTTGTTAATCAGTTTGAAAAATACCCCGCGAATACATACAAGTACCGAACGACCGGCCATCCATCGACACGACACAACGCAGCGGCGGCAACCACCCCCAGAGTTCTTTTTTTTTAAACATATATATTAGTGAGTGCATACAAACGAAAATCAAAGACTGCGAATTTTCCACCCCCAACAAAAAAAATTTAATCGGATTACCACGTCGTATTGGTGATTTTTGAAATTACGAAAAAAATTAATACGGTAAGTGTTTAACACCATTACAAATAATACATTCAATTGTTTCATTAATAAAAAAATAATTCGTCTTGAATATCTTAAAATATTTTTTTATTACAATAAATTTGCAGAGAAAGATTTGTTTAGAAATAAAAAATAGGAAACATTTATTGTAGAAATGTATATTTAGAATAAAGAATGAGAATATTCAATTACAAAGCTATTTTAATTATATAAATTTTTACAATTAAAAAAAACTTATGGAAAATTAATGTAAAATAATGACGGAAGGAAAAGTGTTGTAAATTTAAAAAAAAAATGTAAAGACCGATGTGGATAAATTAAAATTGTATATGTAGGGTGGGTGGGTGGCCACTATCCCACCCTCCAATCTGTAGATCATAAGCGAGGGTTATAAAAAGTGGATGGGCGGCCACTATCCCACCCTCCAGTTCTTATATCGGAAACGGCTGTTTTGGAAAATGCAATCTAAGACAAGTGAAACAACATTATTTTAATTGTAAAATAGTTGTTTATCATGTTGTGATTAGAGGGTGGGTAAGTGGCCACCCACCCACCCTACATATACATTTAAACTTAAACTACAATCTTGGCTTTAAATTTTTAACTTTAACTCTCAATCACTTAATTAATTTCCTGGAAACGACAGCATAGTTTGTTTTGTAATTGTCCAGGAATTAAAAGCCAAAATTGTGGTTTATGTTTCAATATTTATGTAGGGTGGGTGGGTGGCCACTATCACACCCTCCAACCACAACAACATAAACCAATGTTTTACAATAAAAATAATATTGTTTTCTCTTATCTTTATGGCATTTTGCAAAACAGTCGTTTATGATGTAGGGGTTGGAGGGTAGGATGGTGGCCACCCACCCACCCTACATAAATATTGAAACATAAACCACAATCTTAGCTTTTAATTCCTGGACAATAACAATACAAACTATGCTGTCGTTTCCAGGAAATTAATTAAGTGATTGAGAGTTAAACTTAAAAATTTAAAGCCAAGATTGTAGTTTAAGTTTAAATGTATATGTAAGGCGGGTGGGTGGCCACTATTTCACCCTCCAGTTCTTAAATCATAAACGACTGTTTTGTAAAAATGCAAACAAGATGAGTGAAATGAAAACATGTTTATTGTAGAATAGTCGTTTATGATGTTGTGGTTGGAAGGTGGGATAGTGGCCACCCACCCACCCTACATATACACTTAAACATAAACTACAACCCTGGGTTTAAATTCCCAAACAACATCAGCAGAATTTCTGCTGTCGTTTTTAAAAAATTAAATAACTAATTTAGAATTATAAATGTATAAATTAAAAACCGGAGTTGTAGTTTAAGTTTTTATGTATATGTAAGGTGGGTGGGTGGCCACTATCCCACCCTTCAATCACAACATCATAAACGAATTATTCGCATAAAAGTTTTATCAATACACCTAACACATGAATATAAATTTATGAGAACATTAGCTTCAACACTTTGTCATAAGAAATTAAAAGAAAATTAAGGTTGTATAGTAGTATTTTTTGTTAAACAATAAGGTAAAATTATAGGGTGAGATAGTGGCCACCCACCAACCCCACATTTTTATTTAATCTTAATCTACAACATTTGGTTTAAATTTTATTATTTGAAATTATCAGTCGATCAATTTAATTTCCTGGAAACGACAGCCGAGTTTGTATTGTTATTGTCTACGAATTAAAAGCTAAGATTGTTGGTTTGTGTTTCAATATTAATGTAGGGTGGGTGGGTGGCCACTATCCTACCCTCCAACCCTCACATCATAAACGACTGTTTTGCAAAATGTCATAAAGATAAGAGAAAACAATATTATTTTTATTGTAAAACATTGGTTTATGTTGTTGTGGTTAGAGGGTAGGATAGTGGTCACCCACCCACCCTGCATAAATATTGAAACATAAACCACAATCTTGGTTTGTAATTCCCGGACAATTACAACACAAACTCTGCTGTCGTTTCCAGGAAATTAATTAAGTAATTGAGAGTTAATAAAGTTAAAAATTTAAAGCCAAGATTTTAGTTTAAGTTTCAATGTATATGTAGGGTGGGTGTGTGGCCACTATTTCACCCTCCAATTTTTAAATCATAAACGACTGTTTTGCAAAAATGTAATCAAAATAAGTGAAATGAAAACATGTTTATTGTAGAATAGTCGTTTATGATGTTGTGGTTGGAGGGTGGGATAGTGGCCACCCACCCACCCTACATATACATTTAAACATAAACTACAACCCTGGGCTTAAATTCCTAAACAACATCAGCAGAATTTCCGCTGTCGTTTTTAAAAAAATAAATAAGTAATTTAGTGTTATAAATGTATAAATTAAAAACCGAAGTTGTAGTTTAAGTTTTTATGTATATGTAGGGTGGGTGGGTGGCCACTATCCCACCCTCCTATCACAACATCATAAACGACTTATTTGCAGAAAAGTTTTATCAAGCTATTTAACACATGCATTTAAAATTCTTGTCAAAATTAATTTCATCGCTTCGCCTTAAGAAATTAAAAGAAAATTAAGATTGTATAGCAGCATTTTGTGTTAAATAATGAGGTGAAACTATAAGTTGAGATAATGGCTACCTACCAACCCTACATATTTATTTAATCTTAATCTACAACTCTTGGTTTAAATTTTAACATTTGAAATCCTCAAGTCAATTAATTTAATTTCCTGGAAACGACAGCCGAGTTTGTATTGTTATTGTCCAGGAATTAAAAGCCAAGATTGTGGTTTATGTTTCAATATTTATGTAGGGTGGGTGGGTGGCCACTATCCTACCCTCCAACCCTTACATCATAAACGACTGTTTTGCAAATTGCATTTAAGATTATTAAGTGAATCAGCATTAATTTAATTGTAAAATAGTTGTTTATGATGTTGTGATTGGAGGGTGGGATAGTGGCCACCCACCCACCCTACATAAATATTGAAACATAAACCACAATCTTGGCTTGTAATTCCCGGACAATTACAATACAAAATCTGCTGTCGTTTCCAGGAAATTAATTAGGTAATTGAGAGTTAATAGAGTTAAAAATTTAAAGCCAAAATTGTAGTTTAAGTTTAAATGTATATGTAAGGCGGGTGGGTGGCCACTATTTCACCCTCCAGTTCTTAAATCATAAACGACTGTTTTGCAAAAATGTAATCAAAATAAGTGAAACGAAAACATGTTTGTTGTAGAATAGTCGTTTTATGATGTTGTGATTGGAGGGTGGGATAGTGGCCACCCACCCACCCTACATATACATTTAAACATAAACTACAACCCTGGGTTTAAATTCCTAAACAACATCAGCAGAATTTTCGCTGTCGTTTTTAAAAAAATAAATAAGTAATTTAGAGTTATAAATGTATAAATTAAAAACCGTAGTTGTAGTTTAAGTTTTTATGTATATGTAGGGTGGGTGGGTGGCCACTATCCCACCCTTCAATCACAACATCATAAACGAATTTCCCGCAGAAAAGTTTTATCAATACATATAACAAATGAATATAAATTTATGAGAACATTAACTTCAACACTTCGTCTTAAGAAATTAAAAGAAAATTAAGATTGTATAGCAGTATTTTTTGTTAAATAATAAAGTAAAATTATAGGGTGAGCTAGTGGCCACCCACCAACCCCACACATTTATTTAATCTTAATCTACAACTCTTGGTTTAAATTTTAACATTTGAAATTATCAAGTCAATCAATTTAATTTTCTGGAAACGACAGCAGAGTTTGTATTATCGTTTTCCAGGAATTTAAAGCCAATATTGTGGTTAATGTTTCAATGTTTATGTAGGGTGGGTGGGTGGCCACTATCCTACCCTCCAACCCTCACATCATAAAAGACTATTTTGCAAAATGTCATAAAGATAAGAGAAAACAATATTATTTTTATTGTAAAACATTGGTTTATGTTGTTGTGGTTAGAGGGTAGGATAGTGGCCACCCACCCACCCTACATAAATATTGAAACATAAACCACAATCTTGGCTTGTAATTTCCGGACAATTACAACACAAACTCTGCTGTCGTTTCCAGAAAATTAATTAACTGATTAAGAGTTAGAAAAGTAAAAATTTAAAGCCATGATTGTAGTTTAAGTTTAAATGTATATGTAGGGTGGGTGGGTGGCCACTATTTCACCCTCCAATTCTTAAATCATAAACGACTGTTTTGTAAAAATGCAATCAAGATGAGTGAAATAAAAATATGTATGTGGTAGAATAGTCGTTTTATGATGTTGTGGTTGGAGGGTGTGATAGTGGCCACCCACCCACCCTACATATACATTTAAACATAAACTACAATCCTAGGTTTAAATTCCTAAACAACATCAGCAGAATTTCCGCTGTCGTTTTCAGGAAATTAAATAAGTGATTTAGAGTTAGAAAAGTAAAAATTTAAAGTGAGGATTGTAGTTTAAGTTTTTATGTATATGTAGGGTGGGTGGGTGACCACTATCCCACCCTCTAATCACAACATCATAAACGATTTATTTGCAGAAAAGTTTTATCAAGCTATTTAACATGCGCATTTAAAATTCTTGTCAAAATTAATTTCAGCGCTTCGCCTCGAGAAATTAAAAGACAATTATTATTATATTCTATAGCAGCATTTTGTGTTAAATAATGAAGTGAAACTATAGGTTGAGATAATGGCTACCTACCAACCCTACATATTTATTTAATCTTAATCTACAACTCTTGGTTTAAATTTTAACATTTGAAATTATCAGTCAATTAATTTAATTTCCTGGAAACGACAGCCGAGTTTGTATTGTTATTGTTCAGGAATTAAAAGCCAAGATTGTGGTTTATGTTTAAATATTTATGTAGGGTGGGTGGGTGGCCACTATCCTACCCTCCAACCCTTACAACATAAACGACTGTTTTGCAAAATGTCATAAAGATAAGAGAAAACAATATTATTTTTATTGTAAAACATTGGTTATTGTTGTTGTGGTTGGAAGGTAGGATAGTGGCCACCCACCCACCCTACATAAACATTGAAACATAAACCACAATCTTGGCTTTTAATTCCCGGACAACTACAATACAAACTCTGTTGTCGTTTCCAGGATATTAATTAAGTGATTGAGATTTAGAAAAGTAATAATTTAAAACCAGAATTGTAGTTTAAGTTTCAATGTATATGTAGGGTGGGTGGGTGGCCACTATTTCACCCTCCAATTCTTAAATCATAAACGACTGTTTTGCAAAAATGTAATCAAAATAAGTGAAATAAAAACATGTTTGTTGTAGGATAGTCGTTTATGATGTTGTGATTGGAGGGTGGGATAGTGGCCACCCACCCACCCTACATATACATTTAAACATAAACTACAACCCTACGTTTAAATTCCCAAACAACATCAGCAGAATTTCCGCTGTCGTTTTTAAAAAATTAAATAACTAATTTAGAGTTATAAATGTATAAATTAGAAACCGGAGTTGTAGTTTAAGTTTTTATGTATATGTAGGGTGGGTGGGTGGCCACTATCCCACCCTCCTATCACAATATCATAAACGACTTATTTGCAGAAAAGTTTTATCAAGCTATTTAACACATGCATTTAAAATTCTTGTCAAAATTAATTTCAACGCTTCGCCTCGAGAAATTAAAAGAAAATTAAGATTGTACAGCAACACTTTTTGTGAAATAATGAGGTAAAACTGTAGGTTGAGAGAGTGGCCACCCACCAACCCCACACATGTATTTAAACTGTATCTACAACTCTTGGTTTAAATTTTAACATTTGAAATTATCAGTGAATTAATTTAATTTCCTTGAAACGACAGCCGAGTTTGTATTGTTATTGTCCAGGAAGTAAAAGCCAAGATTGTGGTTTATGTTTCAATGTATTTGTAGGGTGGGTGGGTGGCCACTATCCCACCCTCCAATCACAACATCATAAACGACTTTTTAACAGAATTTTTTTATCAAGACATCCAAGATTTGTATTTAAATTTCTTGGCAATACTAATTTCAACGTTTCATTTCAAGAAAGTAAAAGGAAATTTTGATTGTATAGTAAGTATTTTTTATTAAACAATGACGTAAAAATTAGAGGATTAGATACTATTAATTTATTTATTTCTCTGAAAGCGAACGCGGCGTTTGTGCTGATATTTTCAAGAAATTTAAACCCTAAATTGTAGATTAAGTTTTAATGTTTATTTAGGGTGTGTAGGTGGCCACGATTCCACCCTCCAACTATTACATCATTAACGACTGTTTTGGAAAATGCCATAAAGATAAGTGAAACATTATTTTTATTATAAAACATCGGTTCATGATGTTGTGATTGGGGGGTAGGATAGTGGCCACCCACCCACCCTACATAAACATTGAAACATAAACCACAACTTTGACTGTTAATTCCCGGACCACGACAATACAAATTCCGTCGTTTCCAGGAAATTAAATATATAATTGAGAGTTAGAAAAGTAAAAATTTAAGGCCAGTGTTGTAGCTCAAGTTTAAATGTATATATAGGGTGGGTGGGTGGCCACTATCCACCCTCCAATAACATCACGAACGACTATTCTACAACAAACATGATTTTGTTTCACTTATCTTGATTGCATTTTTACAAAACAGTCGTTTGTGATTTAAGAATAATTTGTATAACATTTTTCATGAAATTTATAACTTTTGACATTTGAAAATCCTACATTTTATTAAACATTTGTCATTTGACATTATTGACAATTAAAATTTTTGATAATTTAAAATTTATAGTTATATACTTTTTAACATTTGACATTTAACTTCTTATTTTGAAAGTTAAAATGTTGAAGAACTATTTGACAGATGACATTTAAAATTAATACTTTTCATCAATTTTATATTATTTTGGTTATATGCTCGACCGTGCTCGTAGCTACGGATTGGCTATCTAAGTTAAGGGGTTTTACCTGAACCACTGCGGACCCTATATTATTTTGACAATTAAAATATTTGATAATTTAGAATTAATAATACTTTTGCCTGTTGTTATATTTTAACATTTGAAATATTCTTTTTGACGATTTAAGTTTTTACAATTGAAATTTTATATCCTTATATTCCTCTAATTGACATCTTTGGCAGTTATATGTTTTTCGACAGTTATCATTTTTAAACGTATCCTGACGTTTGACATTTTATGACTAATTAATTTTTCACAATTGACATTTAAAATTAATGGTTTTTTTTATCAATTACCTGAACGTTTAGACAGTTGACGCTTTTATTAATTGTTACCAGTTGGCAATTTCGTCAATTCACATTTTTGACAGTTGAAATATTCTAGCGTTATAATAATAAAAATTTTATAACATTTATTACAGTTTACATTTAAAACTTCTACATTTTCTGAAAGAACATTTTTGACAGTTCTCCTTTTTTTAGAATTAAAAAACGATGATGATTTATGATAATTGAAAGTTATATACTATTCGTCTGTTTACATTTAAAACCATTTAAAACTTCTATTTCCTACAATTATTTTGACCTATGACATTTTATACTTTTGATATCTAGACAATTATTTTGACAATTAAAAATTGCTACATTTGACAATTAAAATTATTAATTTGAATAATTTTATGCAGATTAATAAAATATAATCAGAATTTTTATCAACATTATTTTCCGAGATATGACGTTTATATGACGATGTAAGTTTACATTTTTTTTAAAATGAAAACCATAGTTGGCTATGACCTCATTCAACTTTGCCCTTTACAGTGTTTTTTTCTATCTGTTATAATAACCGAGATATATTGATTTGAAAAAATTGACACTTTTTACTTTTTTCAAAATATCTAGTTACCCTTGACTTTTTTGAAAACTTTGAAAGTGGAATTTTATTCGTCTCGTAAATCCACACTTCTTTCCCCGCTTAACCGTTTCTCTATCTCTTATAGTTTCCCCATAGAAAACATCTAAAAAAACTCACCCTGTATATATATATTAAAAAAATGTATCAACATTGTTGTGAAAAATACAATTGCATATCATTTTTTTTTTATTTGACATTATACTTAAAAAAACAATTGAACTAGATACCAATTCTGTGGTATAAACGCTCCATTTATATACGCGCAGGAAAATAATGCTTTGGTTATTTCTGGACAAAAAAAAAGATTATATCGGCGTTTATAATTCCGAGTGCGGAGAATGTTCGGCTCCTTAACCACCCACCCCCACCACTCCGCGCCGTTCTCCATTTTCTGTTGCCCGTCACCTAATTAAATAATGACATTGCCCGACGTTAATATTTAATCAATAACCTCGAGGGGTGACGCCACCCCTGCTCACAACCGACCAATGCCGACCCGGCGAGTTCACCCTAAATAAAAGCGACACGCCCATACCGTTTCACCCTACGTTTGTGCTGAAAAATTGGAACGGCCTGAAAAAATAAAAAAAATAGAATAGAAGGCGAAGGAAAAATGAAATGAAATCTAGGACGCGGGTTAGTGATTACACGAAAATAACAACAACAAAAAAACATATGACGTCGATAATCGAACAACACGGACGTACCGATATTAATCAAATAGGCAGTAAATTGATAATGTTAATGTATTTTATAGTTTAAATGAGTATATATTGTTTTGGTTTTCTTTTCTATTGACTTGTCGGTGACAGTATTATCTATCAATTGTTTTCCACCATCTGTAACTGTAATTTAACACCTATTATCTGTTCTTTTGTTGATTGTCATTTATTATCTATCATCTGCTTTCTATTATTTGTGATATATTATCTATTATTATCTGTTTGCTTCTATTCGTCACTTTGTTAAATTTCATTTGTTATCTGCTGCATGTCACTGTCATTTCAATAGTCATAATCATTCTTATAGTCAACATCATTATTTAGAAATTATTTAATAGAAATGGTCGTTATGTTATTATGGTAATTGCCACTGTCACTAACATACTGATCGTGATTGTCATTATAGTAGTCATCGTCATAGTCAGTGCGATAGTCATTAACATAATTATTGCGATAATTATTGTAATGGTCATTGAGAGTTATTTTCACAGACATTTTTTATTAAATTTATTGACTTAGTGATTGTGATTGCCGTTATAATAGTCATTTTTATAGTCACTGTCTTAATCATTATCATAGTTATTGTCCTAGCGATTATCATAGTCATTGTCATAGTCATTACGATGGTCATTGTTATAGTTATTATAATAATCATTGTCGTAGTAATCGTCATAGTCACCTTTATATAATGTTTTTTTCATAGTTATTTTTATAGTTACAATTAGTGTCATGTGTCATTTATCGTTAGCAGTTTTGTCAAGGCCATGTATACTGCTTTAACAAAAAAATACAAATGAAATAGTCATCATAATGACAATGGTATTGTTCATAAAATAGTCATTATTAGTTAATCCCATAATTGAAGATTAGAGTCACATATTTTTAAAATTATCAAATCGATAATAGTAAACAATAACGGTTATCTAGAAACAAAAGGACGAACATAAATAAATTCCATTGAATCTGTTAACTTTATTGTCATTACTGTCAGTTTAATTGTCAATAGTTAATGGTCATAATTATAGTCATCTCCGTAATAATAAAATTATTGTCATCACTGTCAATTTTATAGTTGTAGATATAGTAATGGGTATAAACCTGGACGTAGTCATAGACCATGATTATCGTCATAAAGTCATAAAAATATAAAAACATAATAACAAATTATTTAAAACTTTTATGAAATAAAATAAATAAATAATTGCGATGGTCATTAATAATATGAACGTGTAAGTCATTCTTTAAAAATAAATAATGTCATCGTCGTTGTCATAATACTCATGTATTATCTTAGTTATTTTTATAGTCATTGTTAGAGTCATCGTCTAAGTCATAGTCATTATCATTGTCTTAGTCATAGTCATTATCATTGTCATAGTCATTGTCATAGTACTTTTCATAGTCATTGTCATAGTCATTATCATAGCCATTGTCATAGTCATTGTCATAGTCATTGCCATAGTCATAGTCATAGTCATAGTCATTGTCATAGTCACTGTCGTAGTCATAGTCATTGCCATAGCCATTGTCATAGTCATTGTTATAGTCATTGTCATAGTCATTGTCATAGTTATTATTATGGTCATTATTAAAGTAAAGTTATCATCATAGTAACGGTTGACATCATTCTCACTGCCTTGGTCATTGTCATCATTTTTGCTACAGTCATTGTTATAGTTATTACATAAACCTTGCCATAGTCTTTGTCATAGTTATTGTAATAGTAACCGTCATGGTCATTGTTAAAGTAATTTTCATAGTCATAGTTATTGTCATTATAATTATAATTCATTATCATAGTTATTATCATAATTACAATTAGACATAAAAAAGACATTGTCTTAGTCAGTGTCAAAATTATTGTTAAAATTATTGTCATAGTGATATTCAAAGTCAAAGATAATATAATCAGCATTGTTATCATTTTTGTTAGTGTCATTATCATGATTAACATTATAATCATTTAAATATTCATTGTCACAGTTATTGTCATAGTATTGTTTAAGTCATTATTAAAATAACTACCATGTAACTTTCATAGTCACAGTTGATGTCATTATCACTGCCCGGTAAGTGTCATCAATTTTGGCATAGTCATTGTCATAGTTATTCTAATTGCCATTGTCATAGTAATCGCCAGTCATTTTTATTGTGATTGTTGAAGTAATTGCCATACTGATAGTTGTTTGTCATTATAATTGTCATAATTTTTTCCATAGTTATTATCATAGCCATTAAATAATCCTTGTCTTTAACATTGCCATAGTTAATGTCAAAGTCATCGTTAGAATAATTATTATGGTCATTTCCATAATCTTAGTTAATGTCACCATATTTATTTTCGTAGTCATTAAAATAGTCATTGTCATAGTTATTATCATGTTGTAATTGTCAAAGTTATTGTTAAAGTAATTGTAAGAGCAATTGTCATAGTCATTAATAATGGCATTATCATTATTATTTATGTCATAGTCATTTGCATAGTTATTATCGTAGTCATTAAAATAGCCATTGCCTTAGTCATTGTTATAGTTAATTATCAAAGTCATTGTCATAATAATTTTTAAAGACATTGTTAAAGTAATTGTAAAAGACATAATTAATGTCATTGCTATCATTTTTGTTATCATTATCGTAGACTTGTTCATAATAATTATCATGGCCATGAAAAAATTAATTGTTTTAGTCATTGTCACAGTCATTGTCAGCGTCAGGGTGAATCCCGTTAATAAAGTTATTATTATAAATGTCATTGAGATAGTCATTGTCATAGTCGTTGTCATAGTCATTGTCATAGTCATTGTCACAGTCATTGTCATAGTCATTGTCACAGTCATTGTCAAAGTTATTATCATATTCATTGTCATAACCATTATCGTAGTCACTGTGATATATTTTTTTCAGTTATAACTTTACAAAAAATAATTTTAAATGTCATTGGTCGGAATAGTTCTTTAACGTTTCAACGTTTCAAAATACGTTAATTGTAAGAAGTTGAAGTTTTAAATGTCCATTATCAAAAAGTATATAACTGTTAAAAGCTATAAATTTTTAATTGTCAAAAAAGTATAAAAAAATTACAAAAATGTCAAATGGCAAATGTTTGTATTTTCTGTTTGAAACTGGTTTAAATGTCAACTATAGTAAAACATATAAAAACAATCAAATGTCATAAAATCTCAATTGACAGAAACTTTAATTTTTAAAAGCTGTAACATTTCAACAGTAAAATATTGCAAATTGTCAAACTTGCTAACTGATAACTAATGAATATATCAACTGTCAATAATATAAAATTTTAAATGTCAAAAATAAAATTGATGAAAGAATGTTAACAGTTTTTAATAGTCAAAACAATTATCTGATTGTCAAAACTATAAAATGTCATATGTAAAAATAATTGTAAGCAGCAGAAGTTTAAATGTCAACGGTCGAAAAGTATATGTAAATGGTCAAAAAAAAAACAACTGTTAAAAACATCAAATGTGAAAACGTTGTTTGAGAAAATGTAGATGTTTTTAAATATGAACTGTAATAAATGTTATAAAATTTCAATAGTTAATGTTATTGCTTAGTCAATTTTCAAATGACTGTCAAAAATATAAAATTTCATGTGTTAAAAAATAATAATTGATAAAAAGCATTAATTTTAAATATCACTAGTATAAATTTTATAAAAGTTGTAATGATGAAATTCTGAATTGTGCGAATGGATTTTTGGTTTCTCGTATAAACACAGAACTTTAGCGTACACCACCACTTTCTGTCAAAAAGACGTGCGTTATAACCGGGAGAAAGGAGCGCGCCCCCCGCGGACGGGAATCTCCATGGAGACGGCGGGGGCCCCGAATGAATAGCGTCCTGGAAATTGTGGGGCTTTGGAAGCCCCGCGTTGTTATATCGCCGCTCGCTTAAAATACCTTCTCCTCCTCCTCCACCACCGCCACCGATTCAATCTGAAGCGCGTTCCCAGAAGCCCCTTTCGGTTTCGCATCCCGCATCCCGAAACGGGATCCCCCTTAAAAATTAAAAAAATAAATAAATAAATAAAACACAATTTCGACAATGATCTATAAACGCTCTAATTATAATTAAATGATAATAATAAACAACTTATTTTCATTCAATTTGACATTGCATATTTTTGACAGTTGACATTAAGTAGGTGACGTTTAACAGTTTTTTATTTTAACAGTTGATGTTTCATATTTTTCGAATAATCAATTTTTATTATTTTAAACAGTTGATATTAGAAATTTCTGACGGAAGACATTTTATATGTTTTGACAGCTGACAGTAACTATTTTTTTGCAGGTGACATTTCATATTTTTAATAATTGATGTTTCATAATTTTTGAATAATCAATTTTTAACAGTTGACTTTATACATTTTTGACGGATGATATTTTACATTTTTGACAGCTGATAGTGACTATTTGTAGCAGTTGATATTTCATATATTTAATATGAAACTTCAATAAACAATTTTTAAGATTTATAACAGTTAACATTAGAAATTTCTGACGGATGGCAATTAACATTTTTGGCAGTTGACAGTAACTATATTTTTAAGAGGTGACATTTGGTATTTTTAACAGTTGATGTTTCATATTTTTCGAATAATTAATTTTTAAGATTTTCAACAATTGTCATTAGAAATTTTATATTTTTTGACAGTAACAATTTTTAGCAGATAACATTTCATATTTTTAACTGTTGATGTTTCGTGATTTTTAATAATTAAAATTATTTTATATTGTGATTACTTACTCGAATGAGAAATTCCTGCGGTGCTCTCTCACCCCCTCTGGCTGTTTCAGGTGTGCGCGGGCAGGATTTCGTCCGGGGGAGTGGTGGTCCAGAAGGAGGAGGAGGAGGCGGAGGAAGAGGAGGATGGATCCGAGCTACGTGCCGAACAACCCCCAGTTCGGGGTTCAGCTCGAGTGCAACTGGAGTTCGGCACCGCAGGCGAACCCCTCGTCCACGGCCTGCCCCGTCATCCAGGACGACCTCTCCTCCTGCTGGACCGAAGACATGGGCTCCTTTTCGCTGCCTCTCGACCTCGAACCGTTACCGTCGCTCTTTCCGTTTTCGCCCTGTTCAAACGGAAACACTACATACAAGTATGTACACAAACAATTTGTTTCTTAGATATTAATTTCTAAATGGTATAACAACCCTCATCAACTGCAATACTTCAATTTAATCTAATGAAGTTTAAGTATTTATTTAATAATTATTATTGTTGAATTGTAAATAATTTATTATTTTCTTTAAAGACAAGATCCTGGTGTGAACCATCAGGGCATACTGTTAAGGGACAACAAGCAGCCGCCGGAGGTGGCGGACGTGCTGCTCTCGCTGAAGCACGCGGTGGTCCATCCGAATCAGGAGAAGTGCGACGGACAGCAGCACATGTACCATCCGCAGGTGCTGCTCTCCCCCGGGGGCTACACGGGGACGCTGTGCGATCAGCAGTTCAGCCCCCAGCCGGCCATGTTCCCCAGCATGTCGGTCAACGTTTCGATGAACATGACCATGCACGGCTACCATCCGACGCCCAACTATCCCACCTCGGACCTCTCCTACCCACAAGTGAGTAAACAACATAATACATACAGAATTAATTAAATTATCATCATTTTTAAATACTAACAATTAATTAAACTTTAATATTAATCAGTGAAGTTTTATTGCGTTGGTTTAATTTTTTTTTAAATCTCAGTTGTCCAATTTAAAGCACAAAAATGTAATTTTTCAATTTTTGTTTTCGTCTAATCAATCAATTATATATTTTTGTTTTCATCATTTTCTCAACAACATCTATAGTTCTTTTACTGTCCCTATATAGTATATATAGAGAAATAATTGTTTTCGTGCAATTTTTTTTAACGGAAATATTCGTTTTGTTATTCTCATTCCACTGTTTTTTGTTTGTTTTGTTTTTACTTACAGATAAAATAATCGTTTCCATCATACAAACAATTGAATTTCTTGTTTAATTAATTAATTATTTATGATAGGTGCAATGGAATCCGGCGCCGCAAGTTTCCACCCCCATCACCTATCAGACGCAGGGCCTCCTGAGTCCGGGCTACGGTGGCGCCACCTACTCCTTCACGGCGGACTTTCGACCGCCGCAAGAGACCGCCAGCAATTACAAGCCGGTGACATTCTCGGCGCCGCGACGCCGTCACAGCATCAACCTCTTCGAAGAAGACACGCAAAAACCGAACGTGTGCCGGATATGCGGTACGTAATCGTGCAAAATTTATTACCTTCATGATTTTTACCCGAATCACTCTGCGTCCGAATATGTAAAAATATACATGGTGTTCCATTTAAGAAAAACGAGATATATCGATTTAAATTTGACCGAATGTGGTTTGAAATTTTGAACACCCTGTATATTATTTTTTTCAAAAATAAGTCATCATTGGATACCGTCAGGTATTGACTATGTGTAGCCAAAATTACAATCCTTCAATTATATTTTAGTCGGAGATATGTATTTTTTAAGTAAACTCTGAAAAAGCACAAAATTTTTAAAAATATCAATTATCCCGAAAACGCTTAAATTTGGACGTTATGTTACTTAATAATTTTTTTCACGGAATTTTATGTAGAATCTAAATATGTATTAAAAAATATAGTATACCATTTGAAATAAGGAAGTTGGTGATGACTTCCGGTATAACCGGAAGTCGTATAATCTTGAAAATATTTTAATTAAATAGAGCACAATTGATTACATAGACCATGAAAATTTCATAAAAATACATTTTTTTTTGATGTGCGGTTTCGGTGGGACACCCTGTATATTTTAACTGCTGACATTAACGTAAATAGTTTATTATTTTCCTGCAAACTTCTCGGCGATCAGTAGTTAAAATAACATTGTATATGTAGGGTGGGTGGGTGGCCACTATCACACACTTCAATCAGTAAAACATTAGCAAGACTTTTGGAAAAAAAACTTACAAAATACAATCCTAATTTACATTAAAAATTATGACATTTGTTGCGATTAATTATTTAATAATTCTTGGGCATATTTCATTTATTCCAGAGTAGGTCGAAGGACACCCAACCACCAAACACGTTACTATTAAAATTTACAATAAAACATTTTCGTATTTTTAAATTATTATTTAATTTTCTACAACGAACTAAAGGATTTTAATACATTTTATTATAAAACACGCTATGATTTTATATAATTAGAAAAAATACGAAAATATTTTCGTCTTAATAAGACTCATTTGTTGTAGATTTTACAAAAATATTTTCGTATTTTTTTTTAAATTATTAGTGAATTTTCTACAACGTAAAGGATTTATATATTTTTACGATTTTATATGTTGAAACTAACAAAAATAGTGTTTTGTTTTCCTGCAAACCGATAGACAATCAGTGGTTTGGATATCAACGTATATGTAGGGTGGGTGGGTGGCCTCTATCCCACCCTCCAATCAATAAAATACGCGCCAATGTTATTAAATTTAAATAAACGTAATTTAAAACCTGAAAAAAAAACGATAATGACAAATTTCTTGAAGAGAAAATAATTGAGTTAAGTTAAAAAAAAACAATAGAAAATAAAATAGCTAACGAAAAGTTGATAAAAACAAGTTAAATGTAAAAAATTATTTTAAAATTCTTTTTAACGATAAAAAATTATTTGCCAAATGTTATCTGACATCTAAAATTTACTATTTGAAATCTGTCATCTGTTTTATGTAAAAAAAAATATTTAAAATTTTAATGATTATAAATTATTTGTCATCTGTCACCTATAATCTTTTATCTGACATTTTTCATTTAAAATCGTCTGTCATCTGTTAAATGTAAAAAAAATATATAAAATTTTATTGATTGGAAATTATTTGCCATCTGTCATCTGACGTCAATCATTTAATATTTGTCATCTGTCATTTGTAATCTCTTGTCTGCCATTTGCTGTCTACAGTTTAAAATTTGTTTCCTCTTTAGTGCATTAATTTAAAAATTTATAATTAAACGTAATTTAAATCAATAATGAAAAATTTCTTTCGAAAAAATAAAAAAAGATAAGAAAAGAAAAAGAAAAATGCAAAAAAGAATATTTTTAATTAATAAACACTTTAAAAAAAAAGTTATTTGGAAAAAAAATTTGCAAATTTATTTAAATGATTAAAAATTACTGTTACATATAAAAAATGATTTAAAATTTTATTGATTGTTTGCCATATGTCATCTGACAACTGGCATCTATTATCTGACATTTGTCTGTTTTCTGTCATTTGTCATCTATCTAATTCAAAATTATTTGCCATCTGTCATTTGTCATTTGACATCTATCATTTGTTATATGTAAAAAATTATTAAAAATTTTCTTTGTTAAAAATTATTTGTCATCCGCCATCTTACATCTGTCATTTATTATCTGACATCTGTCATCTGTTAATTGTCAAAAAAAAATTAAATTTTTAATTAAAAATTATTCGCCATCTTTCATCTGCCATAATCAGTTTGAATAAAACGTGTTTCCTCTGTAGTAATAAATAATTAAAAATGACAAGTATATAAAAAAATTGAAAATTTTAATAATTGACAGATGACAGATGTTACATAGATCATCTATCATGTGTCATCTGTCATTAACAGTTTAAAACTTATTTCCTCTTAGACCAAAAATAATTCATTTTTTTTAAATGTAATTTAAAATTTGAAAAAAAAACAATGGAAAATTTATTAAATAAAAAACAATTAAAGATAAAATATAAGTAAAATAATTATCTAAAGTTTTAATGATTCAAAATTATTCGCCATTGGTCATCTGTCATTCATCTGCTATCTGAAATTTATCATCTGACATCTGTCATTTGTTATATGTAAAAAAAAATATTTAAAATTTTCTTGATTAAAAATTATTTGTCATCTGCCATCTATTATCTGGCTGTTATCTGACATTTGTCATCCGCGAAATGTCATCTGTCAACTGTCATCTATCAATTATTATGTGACGACTACCACCTGTCAACTGTGAGTTGCTATCTGTCATCTGTCAATTGTCAACTGTCATCTAACAACCATTTGCCTTCAGCTCTATGTCATCTGTCATCTGCGAAATCTGTTAATCTGTTAACTGTCATCTACCATCAGCCATATGTCAACTGTCAACTGCTGTCACCTGCGAAATGTCATCTGTCAACCGTAATCTATCAACTATTAAATGCCAATTATCATCTGACAACTGCCGTATATTATTTATCAACTATTATCTGTCAACTGTTATCTTTTATCTGTCAACTGTCAATTGACTACAGTCATTTGGAAACTGTCAATTATTATCTGGCATCTGCCATCTGTCAAATGACATTTGTAATCTGTTACAAGTAAAATGATTATCTAAAATTTTAATGATTCAAAATTATTTAGTCATCTGTCATTTATCATCTTTCATCTGAAATCCATCATATGACATCTGTCTTTTGTTATATGTAAAAAAAATATTTAAAATTTCTTGATTAAAAATTATTTATCATCTGTCATCTATTATCTGACATCTGCCATCTGTTAACTGTCATTTGTCATCTGTTGTATGTTAAAAAAATATCTAAAATTTGAATGATTAAAAATAATTCGCCATCTGTCATCTTCCATAATCAGTTTAAAACCTTTTTGCTCTTTAGTAAAAAAATAAATTAAAAATTACAAAGAATTTAAAAATAAAATATTGAAGATTTTAATAATTGAATTCTACGTATCATCTGCCATATGTCATTTGTGATTTATCTTCTCTCAAATGTCATATGTCATCAACAGTTTAAAACTTGTTTCGTCTTTAAGAAAAAATATTTTATAATTTTAAAAAAAGGTATTTTAAAACAAAACAAAAATTGAAGATAAAAAAAATATTTGCCATCCATCATTTATCATCTCTCAACTGCCATTTGTCGTCTGAAATCTGTCAAATAATTATTTAAAATTTGTAATAATTCAAAATTATTTGCCATCTGTCATCTGTCATTTGTTATCTGCTATCTGAAATCTATCATCTGACATCTGTCAACTGCCATTGTGTAATCTGTCATTTTCCATCTGTCATTTGTCAGCCATTATCTGAAATCTGTTAATTGCCATTTGTAATCTAAAATCTGCTATCTGTCAAATAATTATTTAAAATTACTTGCCAATTGTCATCTATCATTTTCCATTTATCACTTGTTATCTGTTATCTTAAATCTATCATCTGACATCTGTCAACTGTCATTTGTCATCTGAAATCTGTCATCTGTCAAATGATTATTTAAAATTTTAATGATTCAAAATTATTTGCCATCTGTCATTTGTCATCTGTTATCTGACATCTGTCAACTGCCATTTGTCATCTGAAATCTGTCAAATGATTATTTAAAATTTTAATAATGCAAAATTATTTGCTACCTGTCATCTGTCATTTTCCATCTGTTATCTGAAATCTATCATCTGTCAACTGCCATTTGTTACCTGAAATCGGTCAAATGATTATTTAAAATTTTAATGATTCAAAATTATTTGTCATCTGTCATTTGCCATCTGTTTTCTGAAATTTATCATCTGGCATCTGTCATTTGTCAACTGCCATTTGTCATCTGAAATCTGCCATCTGTCAAATGACTACTTAAAATTTTAATGATTCAAAATTACTTGCCATATGTCATCTGTCATTTTCCATCTGTCATTTGTCATCTGTTTTCTGAAATATATCATCTGACATCTGTCATCTGTTAACTGCCTTTGTCATCTGAAATCTGTCAAATGGTTATTTAAAATTTTTAATGATTAAAAATTATTTTCCATCTGTCATTTGTCATCTGTTATCTATAATTTGACATCTGTGATTTTTTATATGCAAAAAAATTATTTAAAATTTTCTTGATTAAAAATGTTTTGCCATTTTGCCAATTTTAATAATTGAATTCTATGTATCATCTGTCATTTGACACCTGTCATTTGTGATTTGTCATCTGTCATCAACAATTTAAAACTTGTAAAAATATTTGACGTCTGTCATCTGCCATCTGAAATCTGTCATCTGTTATAATTCGAAATTGTTTGCCATCTGTCATCTGTCATTCATCATCTGTTATCTGAAATCTATCATCTGGCATCTGTCATTTGTTATATGTAAAAATTTTTTTAAAAATTTTCTTGATTAAAAATTATCTGTCATCTGACATATGTTATCTATTTTCTGACATCTGTTATATATCATCTGTAAAAAAATTATTTAAAATTTTAGTGATTAAAAATAATTCGACATCTGTCATCTGCCATAATCAATTTAAAACCTTTTTCCCCTTTATTAAAAAATAATTAAAAATTACAAAGAATTAAAAAATTTTAATAATTGAAATCTATGTATCATCTGCCATTTGCCTTTTGTCACCTGTCATCTGTTCTATGTCACCTGTCATTATGATTTGTCATCTATCATCTTTCATCAACAGTTTAAAACTTGTTTCCTCTTTAACAAAAATTTTTAAAAATAATGTAATTTAAAACTTGAAAAAAAAAACAACAATGAAAAATGTATTAAACAAAAAACAATTGAAGATAAAAAAAAAATATTTGTCATCAGTCACCTGTTACACTTAAAAAAAATATTAAAATTCTGTAATCTATTATCTGGCATCTGACATCTGTCATCTGTCAACTGCCATTTGTCATCTGAAATCTGTCATCTGTTATAACTAAAATAATTATCTAAAATTTTAATGATTCAAAATTATTTGCCATCTGTCATCTGACAAATGTCAGATAATATTTGTCATCTGTTTTATGTAAAAAAAAAATATTTAAAATTTTAATGATTACAAATAATTCGCCATCTGTCAACTGCCATAATGAGTTTAAAACCTTTTTCCTCTTTAGTAAAAAATAATCAAATTTAACAAGTACATATATAAAAAAAAATATTGAAAATTTTAATAATTGAATTCTATGTATCATCTGTCATTTGCCATCTGCCATTTGTGACCTGTCATCTGTCCTATGCCATCTGTCATTTGTGATTTGTCACTAACAAATTAAAATGTAACAAGAAATACTTTAAAATTTAAAGAAAATGTATTTTAAAACTTGACAAAAAAAAACAATGAAAAATTTATTAAACAAAAAACAATGAAGATAAAAAAAATATTTGCTACCGGTCATCTATTATCTGAAATCTGTCATTTGTTATATGTCATCTGATATCT
Source organism: Ontholestes murinus (assembly GCA_963969525.1). Lineage (NCBI taxonomy): Eukaryota > Metazoa > Arthropoda > Insecta > Coleoptera > Staphylinidae > Ontholestes > Ontholestes murinus. Next base: position 2,368,965 of record OZ018393.1, read on the forward strand.
GTCATCTATTATCTGACATCTGTCATCTGTTATTTTTCATCCAGGAAATGCCATCTGTTAACTGTCATTTATCACTTATTATCTGACAACTACCATCTGTCAACTGTCAATTGTCATTTGTCATTTGCTATCTGTCATCTGTTAATTGTCAACTGACATCTAACAACCATCTGCCATTAGCCCTATGGCATCGGTCAACTGTCATCTGCGAAATGTCAATCTGACAACTGTCATCTACCATCAGCCTTGTGTCAACTGTCAACTGCTATCATCTGCGAAATGTCATTTGTCAACCGTAATCTATCAACTATTATATGTCAACTATCATCTGGCAACTGCAACTGTCATCTGTCAACTCCCATCTATTATGTTAATTGTCAACCGAAATCTTTTATCTATCACTTGTCTGGAAACTGTCAACTATTATCTGACACCTGTTATCTGTCACATATAGACACTTGTCATCTGAAATCCGTCATCTGTTATAAGTTAAATAATTATCTAAAATTTTAATGATTCAAAATTATTTGCTATCGGTCATCTGTCATTTATTTGTCATCTGTTATCTGAAATCTATAATCTGACATCTGTCATTTGTTATATGTAAAAAAAAAATATTTAAAATTTTCTTGATCATAAATTATTTGTCATCTGACATCTGTTATCTGTCATTCGTCATATGTTATATGTAAAAAAATATTAAAAATTTTAATGATTAAAAAGAATTCGCCATCTGTTTAAAACATTTCTTCCTCTTTAGTAAAAAATAATTAAAAATGACAAATATATACAAAAATATTGAAAATGTTAATAATTGAATTCTCTGTATCATCTGTCATTTGCCATCTGTTTAATGATATCTGTCATTGGTGATTTATCATCTGTCATCAACAGTTTAAAACTTGTTTCCTCTTTAACAATGAAACATTTATTAAACAAAACAAAAATTGAAAATAAAAAAAGTATTTGCATCTGTTACACTAATGATTAAAATTTATTTGCCATCTGACATCTATTATCTGACATTTGTCATCTGTTAACTGTCATTTGTCACCTGTCATCTATTCTATGTCGTCTATCATTTGTGATTTGTCATCTGTCATCAATAGTTTAAAACTTGTTTCCACTTTAGTAAAAATTAATGGAAAAAGACAAGTATATAAAAAAATATAAAAAATTTTAATAATTGAATTCTATGTATCATCTGCCATCTGCCATTTATCACCTGCCATCTTCTCTATGTCATCTGTCATTTGTGATTTGTCAACTGTCATCAACAGTAAAAAAACTTGTTTCCTCTTTAACAAAAATTTAATGTTTCTTTTCTTTTAATGTAATTTCAAACAATGAAAAATTTATTAAACGAAAAACAATTGAAGATAAAAAAAATATTTGACATCTGTCATCTGACATAGATTATCTAAAATCTGTGATACGTAAAAAAATTATTAAAATTTTAATAATTCAAATTTATTTGCAGTCCATCATCTATTATCTGACAGGTATCATCTGTCAACTGCCATTTGTCATTTTAAATCTGTCATCTGTTATAAGTAAAATAATTATCTAAAATTTTAGTAATTCAAAATTATTTGCCATCGGTCATCTGTTATCTATCATCTGCCATTTGTTATACATAAAAAAATATTTGAAATTTTCTTGTAAAAATTATTTGTCATATATCATTTGATATCTGTCTCTTCTATTATCTGACATCTATCATCAGTTATCTGTCATTTACCATCCGCGAAATGTTAATAATATCAATTATCATCTGACTACCATCTGTCAATTGTCATTTACTATCTGTCAACTGTCAATTGTCAATTTTCATCTAACAACCATCTGACATCAGCCCTATGGCATCTGTCAATTGTCATCTGCGAAATGTCAATCTGACAACTGTCATCTACCATCATCCTTACGTCAATTGTCAACTGCTATCATCTGCGAAATGTCATCTGTCAACCGTAATCTATCAACTATTATATGCCAACTATCACCTGGCAACTGTCATATGTTAATTGCCATCTGTTATTTATCAAGTAATATCTGTGAATTGTCAACTGTCATCTTTTATCTGTCAACTGTCATTTGACTACAGTCGTCTGTTAACTTTCATCGGTCGACTGTTACCTGTCACTTGTCATCTGGAAACTGTAGACTATTATGTGACATCTTTCACCATTTATCAACTGAAATCTGTCATCTGTTATAAGTTAAATATTTATCTAAAATTTTAATGATTCAAAATTATTTACCATCGGTCATCTGTCATTTATCATCTATTATCTGAAATCCATCATATGACATCTGTTATTTGTTATATGTAAAAAAAATATTTAAAATTTTTTTGATTAAAAATTATTTGTCATCTGTCATCTGTTATCTGACATCTGTCAACTGTTATCTGTCATTTGTCATCTCTTATATGTAGAATATTAATTAAAATTTGAATGATTAAAAATAATTCGCCATATGTCATAATCAGTTTAAAACATTTTTCCTCTTTAGTAAAAAGTATATAAAAAGAAATATTGAAAATTTTAATAATTGAATTATATGTATCATCTGCCATCTGTCATATATTCTATGCCATCTGTCATTTGTGATTTGTCATCTATCAAATGTGATGTGTCATCAATAGTTTAAAACTTGTTTTCTCTTTAACAAAAAATAATATAACAAATTTAAAAAAAATAAATTTAAAACCTGAAAAATACAACAATGAAAAAATTATTAAACAAAAAACTATTAAAGATAAAAAAAATATTTGCCATCTATCATTTATCATCTGTTATAGGTAAAAATATATATATTAAAATTAATTTCCCATTTGTCATCTCTCAATTTGTCATCTGAAATCTGTCATCTGTCAAATAATTATTTAAAATTTTAATAATTCAAAATGATTTGTCATCTGTCATTTGTTATCTGCTATCTGAAAAATATCATCTGACATCTGTCAATTGCCATTTGTCATCTCAAATCTGTCATCTGTCATTTTCTATCTGTCATTTGTCAACTGTTTTCTGAAATCTATCATCTGTTATCTGTCAACTGCCATTTATCATCTCAAATGATTATTTAAAATTTTAATGATTCAAAATTATTTACCATCTGTCATTTTTCATCTGTTATCTGAAATCTATCATTTGACATCTATCATTTTTTATACGCAAAAAAATATTTAAAATTTTCTTGCTTAAAAATTGTTTGCCATCTGTCATCTGACATCTGTTATATGTAAAAAATATATTTAAAATTTTAATGATTAAAAATAATTCGCCATCTGTCATCTGCCATAATCAGTTTAAATCCCTTTTTCCTCTTTAGTAAAAAATAATTAAATATAACAAGTACATAAAAAAATATAGAAAATTTTAATAATTGAATTCTATGTATTATCTACCATTTGTCATCTATCATCTGTTCTATGTCATCTGTCATTTGTGATTTGTCATCTGTCATCAACAGTTTAAAATGTGTTTCCTCTTTAACAAAAAGAACTTTAAATTTTAAAAAAATGTAATTTAAAACTTGAAAAAAAAAACAATGAAATATTTATTAAACAAAAAACAATAGATACAAAATTTTTTGACGTCTGTCATCTGCTATCTGACATATGTTATCTATAATCTGTCATCTGTTATAAGTAAAATAATTATCTAAAATTTTAATGATTCAAATTTATTTGCAGCCTGTCATCTGTCAATTGTCATCTGTTATAAGTGAAATAATCATCTAAAAATTTATTGATTCAAAATTATTTGCCATCTGTAATACGTCATCTGCCATTTGTCATCTTTTATCGGAAATCTATCATCTGACATCTGTCGTTTGTTATAATTAAAAAAAATATTTAAAATCTTCATGATTAAAAATTTGTTGTCATCTGTGATCTATTATCTGACATCTGTCATATGTCATTTGTTATCTGACATCTTCCATCTGTTATAAGTAAAATAATTATATAACATTTTAATGATTCAAAATTATTTGCCATCTGTCATCTGTTATCTGAAATCTATCATCTGACATCTGCCATTTGTTATATGTCATCTGATATCTGTCATCTATTATATGACATCTGTCATCTGTCATTTTTCATCCGAAATTTTCATCTGTCAACTATCATCTATCAATTATTATCTGACCACTACCATCTGTCAACTGTCATTTGCTATCTGTCATCTGTCAACTGTCATCTAACAACCATCTCCCATTAGCCCTATGGCATTTGTCAACTGTCTGCGAAATGTCAATCTGACAACTGTCATCTACCATCAGCCTTACGTCAACTGTCAACTGCTGTCATCTGCGAAATGTCATCTGACAACCGTAATCTATCAACTATTATATGTCAACTATCACCTGGTAACTGTCATCTGTTATTTATCAATTAATATCTGGCAATTGTCAACTGTCATCTTTTATCTGTCAACTGTCATTTGACTACAGTCATCTGTTAACTTTCATCGGTCGACTGTTACCTGTCACTTGTCATCTGGAAACTGTAGACTATTATGTGACATCTGTCAACTGACATTTATCAACTGAAATCTGTCATCTGTTATAAGTTAAACATTTATCTAAAATTTTAATGATTCAAAATTATTTACCATCGGTCATCTGAAATCTATAATATGACATCTGTTATTTGTTATATGTAAAAAAAATATTTAAAATTTTCTTGATTAAAAATTATTTGCCATCAGTCATCTATTATCTGACATCTGTCAGCTGTTATATGTCATTTGTCATCTGTTATATGTAAAAAAAAATATTTAAAATTTAAAGATTAAAAAAAATTACCATCTGTCATCTGCCATAATGAGTTTAAAACCTTTTTTATCTTAAGTAAAAAAATTAAAAATTACGAAGTATATAAAAAGAAATATTGAAAATTTTAATATGTAATTGAATTCTATGTATCATTTGCCTTCTGCCATTTGCCATTTGTCATCTGTCATTTGCTATTTGTAATTTGCCATCTGTCATAATATTATTATTATTATCTGCCATCGACAGTTTAAAACGTGTTTCCTCTTTAAAAAAAAATATTTTAAAAATTTTAATAAAATGTAATAGAAAACTTGAAAAAACAACAATGAAAAATTTATTAAACAAAATCCAATTGAAGATAAAAAAATATTTGCCATCTGTCATCTGTTATACGTAAAAAAATATTAAAATTTATTTACCATTTGTCATCTATTATCTGACATCTGTCAACTGCCATTTGCCATCTGAAATCTGTCATCTGTTATATGTAAAATATTTATTTAAAATTTTAATGATTAAAAAGTACAAAAAATAATTAAAAATGAAAAGTATATAAAAATTATTGAATTTTATTAATTGAATTCTATGTATCATCTGCCATCTGCCATTTGTCACCTGTCATCTGCCATTTGTGATTTGTCATATGTCAAATGTCATCTGTCATCAACGGTTTATATCTCCTCTTCAACAAAAAATACTTAAAAAAAAAAAATTGTAATTGAAAACTTGAAAAAAAGCAATGAAATATTTACGAAACGAATAACAATTGAAGATAAAAAAAATGATTTGTCATCTGTCATCTGTTATAGGTAAAAAATTATTAAAATTTTAATGACTAAAATCTATTTGCCTTCTTTCATCTATTATCTGACATCTGTCATCTGTCAACTGCCATTTGTCATTTGAATCTGTCATGTCATTTATTTTGTGAATTAACTTTTTTGAAAAAAAATTTATGCATTTTTAGCTTTCAAATTTTGTTTCGTTTTAAAATTTTTATTTACTTTTAATATCCTATTTTTAATATTTGTTTCTTTTTAATTTTAAGGTAAATTTACTTCCTCAAACATTTTTTTAATTTCGCCTGTTTAATGTTTTAAGTTTTTAAATTATATTTTTATTTTGAATTTTTTTTAGGGTTTTGTTTTGAAAAATATTTAATTTTTAAATTATTGTTAAAATATAGTTTTTTTTTTTAATTTTAGGTTTTCATTTTGAAAAATTAAAATCTTTGAACTTTTTTATTCTGCATTTTATTATGAAATTTTATTTTTTTTTTATTTTACATTTCTAAATTTTCATTCTTTTCTATTCATTTTTAAGTTTTTATTTTGAAAATTTTGTTTTTCTGCATATTTTTAGTTTTTTTTTATTTTGAAAATATTCTCCTGAATTTCAACTTTTTTTTTTTAATTTTGTGGGCGGCCTCTATCCTACCCTCCAATGTATTATTAAACATTAGTAAGAGTTTTATTAAATATATCATATCTGATCTCTCACGTTCAAATAAAATTTTTATTCAATGATTAATCCTTTCGTAATATGCAAATTTATTAGTAAAACCCTCGCTTATGTTTTGCTGATTGGAGGGGGGGGGGGGGTCAGAGGCCACCCACCCACCCTACATATGCAATTGAACTTTAATCACTGTTGATGGTTAATTTTTTTGGAAATTACTGTAGTCTTAATAATGATTTAACAAGGTACTTCAAAACAGTGTTACAACTTTAAATTTAATATATATGTAGGGTGGGTGGGTGGCCTCTATTCTACCCTCCAATCAGTAAAACATACACGAGAGTTTTATTAAATATATCATATCTGGTCAACCACATTTAAATACAAATTTGGTTCAATTGTGAATCCTTTCGTAATATGCAAATTTATCTGCAAAACCCTCACTTATGTTTTGTTGATTGAAGGGTGGGTTAGAGGCTTATGTTTTACTCATTGGAGGGTGAGTTATATATACATATACTTTTAACTTTAATCACTATCATTGCTTAAATATTTTGGAAATTGCTGTAATTTTACTAATAATTTAGTAAGAAAATTTAATCAATGAATAGTTTATTGCGATATGTCAGAAATGCGCTATAGAAGTAAATAGTTTATTGCAACATGTCAGAAAAGCACTACGTTGATTAATATTTTTGGGAATGCGCTAGGTGAGAAAAAAGTGATTGTGATATGACAGAAATGCGATAAATAGTTTATTGCAATATCTTTTAATAAATTATCTCGGAAATATAGTGAATTGAAAAATAGTTTATTGGGATATGTCGGGATTGCTCAACAACAATGAATAGTGTGTTGCGATATGTTAGAAAAGCACTGTAGTGATAATTAGTTTATTGCGATATGTCAGAAATGCGCTATAAAAATAAATATTTTAATACGATATGTTTGGAATGAATTGTATTCTTTAAAATTAACTGTCCTGATATTTTTGTTTGTTTGTGATTGGTAACAAGCGCACTACATCAAAAGAACTTATTGCGATAGGTCAATTGAGCGCTACGAAATAATAAATACTTTTGAGGTCATTTTAGTACAAAACGTACGTAGCTGTTGATTGCTAGGGAAATAATAATTAAATTCTGAATAATTTGCAGGAGTTTTAAATTTTGAAAATCATTGATTTTTATTTAATAGTTTTAAACGTAATGTTTCCAGATGGCGCTTTAGTTGCAGTGTATTATAGTAGTGTTTTTGTTTTAGGTAAAAGTTATGCAAGACCTAGCACATTAAAGACCCACCTGCGTACACACAGCGGGGAAAAACCGTACCGTTGCATCGACTGCAACAAGTCCTTTTCGCAGGCGGCCAACCTAACGGCGCACGTGCGCACCCACTCTGGCGAGAAACCCTTCCGGTGTCCGGTGTGCGACCGCCGCTTCTCCCAGTCGTCCTCGGTGACCACCCACATGCGCACCCATTCCGGCGAGCGACCTTATCGCTGCCGCCTCTGCAAGAAGGCGTTCTCGGACAGCAGCACCCTCACCAAGCACCTGCGGATACACTCCGGGGAAAAACCGTACGAGTGCAAACTGTGTCTGCTCAGGTTCTCGCAGAGCGGTAACCTCAACAGGCACATGCGCGTCCACGGCACCAACAACCTGATGCCGCCGTGACACTACGACGCGATCAAACGCTACTGATGGAAGTGAGGAGGAGATGTGGAGAGGAGAGAGAAAGAGGGTTATGAAAATCTAGTCGTGAATCTTGGCACTCATCCAAGCACAATTTAACGAAATTGAAAAAATCGAATTATTGAATTTTAGGTTCTAGTCATATTTTTTTTTTGTATATACACATGATATTATTGAATAAATGTATTTTTATTACCAAACTGTGTTATCACAAAACATACACACATTCAATACTAAAAGAGATTAAAAACTATTTTAAAAATACTGTTTTTACATTAGAAAAAAGTTATTAATATGATGAAGATAAATATTATAGATTGATAAAATTGAGAATCTATTATTAAAAAAATAAATAATCATTAAGATAACTAATGTAATCCATTAAGCCACTTTTACTCAATTTTTGGCCCTATACTAAATTCGAAACCAAAAATAAATCCTTTTCAATATTTTTATGGTATAAATATATTGAAAAGTATTGTAAATATTTAAAAAGCATCTTGTATCTGACTCGATGTTTTACCCCTAGTTTCAGGCACCACGTACACGGTAAAGAACGCAGCTGTCAAGTTCAATAACGAGAAGATGTAGAACGTGTTGTGTTGTCCCAATTCGGTGCTGATGATGGGAAAAACGGCCGTAACCACAAACACCAGTGCCCAATTGAACATTGTTGCACATCCGCATCCAACACCTTTGAATTCCGCCGCGAACAACTCCCCCATCATCAACCAGGGTATTGGCCCAAAACCGGCGCAGTAAGCCAAGATGAACAACACCAGCGATCCCAGTGGGATGTAGTTGATGCCCGTAAAATAAATCTGGAAGTATTTACAGTGGAAATACGTGGCTAATAAGAGGAGAGCTGATGACATTCCAATCGCAGATATCGTCAAGTAGAAACGTCGATTGAATCTTTCGATTAGAGCAGCTGATCCGCACGAGAAAATCAATTGAGCGGTGGCGACGATGATGGTGGATATAGCTGGTGAAAAACTCGATCCGGCAGCTTGAAAAATCGTCGACGTATAAAAAATAACAGCATTAACTCCACTCAACTGTTGAAACGCAACTAATCCTAAAGCCACCTTTAACGCCCGCAAATTTTTCCTCTTCCCCATCACACTAAACACACCCTCTTTCTTAACATCGGATTGCAACACCTCCAGCTCGCCTTTAACATCCCGTTCCGGTTCCGGTATAAAGTGTAATCCTATGAAATACAACGCCGGAAAAATCGTTAATGTAAACGTCAACTCTCTCCATTCCATAAAAGCGCCCAGAACATTAACCAACAGGATGCCCAGGCAGAAGGAGATTTGGAAGAACGAGCCTAAAATACCGCGTATCTCCACACTGGCCACCTCGCTAACGTACATGGGAACGCACACGCAGATGGCGCCGCTGGCGAAACCTCCCAAGAACCTGGCCACCAGCATGAGGGTTAAATTCTGCGCCAGTCCCAAACCGATCCAGCCTAAGACGAAGGGCAGGGTGAGGAATTTTAGTGTGGTCTTGCGTCCGAATCTATCGGCCACGTAACCGCCTGGCAGGGCGGAAACCATCGCTCCTATGGCGACGATCGAACCAATAAAACCACCCTCGCTTTCTGATATCCGCGGCATGCTGTTTTTATCGAGCAGCTGGGGTAATGCCGGCGAAGTCCATGCCAGCACCGATCCTGCACAAACACACCCGAACGACGCTGAAACAACAGAAATTCGAAACGTTACAATCGATCATACAAATTAAAACAAAATATTTCAACTGAAAAATTAGATTTTAAAAATGTTACCATTAAAAAATATTTACACAATATTATAACAACTTTTTAAGCACATAAATTTCATGTAACAATCACCACCATCATTTTCATTAATAGATAAAAACTACATCATCTAAAAATTACATTTACTTAAATTTAAAATTGGTACTACACTACTGAAAACTTAACAGAAACAATTTTCAAAGCAAAGAATATAAAAAAATAAATTAGGAAGACCAAACAAAAAATTGGTACAGCAAAGAGCAGATACATGGAGAACAAGAGGAAAAACGATGGAGATGAAAATGATGACTAGAAATAGAAAAGAATGTAAACCCAAATGCGAGGCTCCAAAGGTCAAATGGAAAAGGATAAAGAGAGAAAGAACTATGATAGTTAAGAGCTTCAATATTTAGAAAATTTCACCCAAAAAATACTAAATATTTATATTCACAAATAAATAATCAGAGTATTACATTGTTTCATTGAGTACGAAATTAATTAAACAATCGTAGTGTTATAACTTAAGACAATGATGGTTTCTCTATGTATTTAAGTAACTTTTTACTCTAATTCTTGAATTTTGGAGGCGTTTACTTCGTGGTACATTTTCAATTTTTATTTATTTTATTTACTCTAAATTTATTTATTAAAATGGTAAAATTATGCGAATAATTACAATTTTTTTCTGACTTACCGACAGCACAGCAAAAGTACTGCCTGGGAAAACTGAGGGCGCTTCTCCCTTCGCCGCCTTTCGTCATCTCCGCACTTATTCTTAATAATCGACTGAGCGCGGTGTAAAGCACGGCGCTGCATTTATAAATTACAAGTGTGATTTTTTTAGATAAGGACAATTAATGGATGTGTGCCGTCAGATAATGCAATGGTGATGATGATGATTGTTTACAAATCAATCGCCGGTTCTGGGGAACTGGACGAGTGGCCCTTCAAGTTTAATAGGAGCAAGGTCGCGATATTTTCCAGTAGTTGAAAAGGGACGCCTATTAGTTGATTACTTTATAGATAATAAAAACTTTTATTAATCGAGTGTAAGTATATAAGCATGTAGTCAAAAAATATATTCAATTATAATATTGAAACATTTAAACACTTTAAATTTAGTAAGACTCATTGTTGTAGATTCACGAAATGTTTTCGTATTTTTAAATTTATTACTTTAAATATGGTTTACCAACTAGTAACGGTCACAACCATCCTGAAGATAAAAATTGCGATAGTTTCTGGATGGTAATTCATGATATAAACAGTAAACTAAAACCGTTGATTGAAGTAAAACAGCAAATATCATTTCATCTGTCTTCTGTTGATTATCATCTTTCATCCTTTGATCCTTAATTGTCATCTGACATGTCTGTTCTTGATTAAAACATTTAGAAACATTTCTTTACCAGTGAAGAAAGATTTCTAAGTGTTTTAATCACATTATTATCATTAAATAATATGTCATCTCTTAACTGTCATTTATTATGTTACAAATTAAACACATTTTTCACTTTGTTTAGTTATGTCAATTATCATCTGCCATTTGTCATTATCTTTTATCAATCAACTGTCATCTATCAATCAATGCAGTAAAATTTTCTAGGTAAATTACTCTTTCAACTTCTGAGATTACACATTATCCGAAAAAGTTTTGTCAAATGTCAACTATCAATTGTTATTTGTATTCTGTCATGTCATCTGTCATCATTATGTAGTCTTTTAATTGTTAAAATTCATTCATCGTCTTTCATATGTCGATTGTAAATTATCAAATGTTTGTTAAGTTGAGTCATCTGTCACTATTAATAATTGCGGTAAAATTTTCTAAGTAAATTACTCTTACTTATGCGATACTAATATATTATTGTACAAAATCTGAAGCATAAGAAATGACAAGTTTTTCATGTAACAAGTTTATATGACAATTGTCGTCTATACCAGTCATATCATCTGTCAACTGTCTTCTGGCAACCCTCATCTGTTATCTATCATATCGTCTCTCAATTGTCAACTGTCATCCGTCATCTATCATCTGTAATCCATCATATCTTTCTGGTCATCAACTCTTAACTGCTAACTGTCATTTCATATATCATGTCAACTGTCAATTCATCTGACAGCTTTTAACTGTCAATTGCCATCTGTTATCTATCATGTCGTCTGTAAATTGTCAACTGACACCCATCATCTATCATCTGTAATCTATCATTTCTTCCAATCATCTATCAACTGTTAACTCTCAACTGCCAACTGTCATTTGATATATCATGTCAACTGTCATCTACCATCCATCATCTGTCATCATAAATAAATTATCATGTGTTAATTGTGATTTGTTATCCGTTAACTCTTAACTACTATCTGTCATGTTATTTGCCAACTGTCATTTGACATGTGATGTTAATTGTCATCTGTTATCTATAATATCGTCTATCAATTGTCAACTGTCATTTACCATCCATCATCAGTCATCATATGTCAATTGTCGTCTGTTATCCGTTAACTCTTAACTACTATCTGTCATGTCAATTGTCATCTGACAGTTGTTAACTGTCAGTTGTCATCTGCTATCTATCATATCATCTGTTAATTGTCAACTTTCATCCGTCATCTATCATCTGTTTACTGTCAATTGTAAACTGTTAACTCTTAACTGCCAAATGTCGTTTGATATGGCATGTCAATTGTCATCTACCATCCATCATCTGTCATGATATGTCAATTGTCATATGTTATCTATCAACTACTATCTGTCATTTTATCTGCCAACTGTCAGTTGATATGTTATGTCAACTGTCAATTGTCATCTGACAGCTTTTAACTTTTAACTGCTGACTGTCATTTGATATGTCATGTTAACTGTCATCTAGCGTTTATAATCTGTCATCATATGTCAATTGTCATCTATTATCTATCATATCGTGTGTCATTTGTTACGGCATGTCAACTGCCAATTGTCATCTGACAGCCGTTAACTGTCAATTGTCATCTGTTATTATCATATCGTCTGTCAATTGTCATCTGTCATGTCCTCTGTCGTCTGTTAACTCTTAACTGCCAACTGTCATTTGATCTGTCATGACAACTGTCATCTACAATCTATCATCTGTCATCATATGTCAATTGTCATCTGTTATCCGTTAACTCTCAACTAGTATCTGTTATGTCAATTGTCATCTGACAGCTGTTAACTGTCAGTTGTCATTTGTTATCTTTCATATCATCTGTCAACTGTCGTCCGTCATCTATCATCTGTTCACTCATAACTGCCAACTGCCATTTGATATGTCATGTCAACTGTAATCTGACATGATATGTCAATTGTCATCTGTTATCTACCATGTCGTGTGTCAATTGTCATATGTTATCCGTTAACTCTCAACTACTATCTGTCATTTTATCTGCCAACTGTCAGTTCATTTGTTATGTCAACTGTCAATTGTCATCTGTCAGTTTTCAACTTTTAACCGCTGACTGTCATTTGATATGTCGTGTCAACTGCAATCTACAATCTATTATCTGTCATCATATGTCAATTTTCATCTGTTATTCGTTAACTCTCGACTACTATTTGTCATTTTATCTTCCAACTGTCATTTGATATGTCATTTCAGCTGTCAATTGTCATCTCAGAGCTGTTAACTGTCATCTGTTATCTATCATGTCGTCTGTCAATGGTCATCCGTCATCTATCATCTGTTCACTGTCAATTGTCAACTGTCAAGCCCTATGTCATCCGTAAACTCTTAACTTCATTTGATATATCATGTCAACTGTCAGCCCTTTAACTCTTAACTGTCATTTGATATGTCATGTCAACTATGAATTGTCATCTGACAACTGTTAACTGTCAATTGTCATCTATTATATATCATATCATCTGTCAATTGTAATCCGTCATCTATCACCTGTTCACTGTCAATTGTCATCTGTCATGTCCTTTGTCATTCATAAACTCTTAATTGATATGTCATGTAAACTGTCAATTGTCATCTGTTATCTATCAATTGTCAACTGTCATCCGCCATCTATCATCTGTTCACTGTCAATTGTCGTCCGCCATGCCTTTTGTCAACCGTACTCTTAACTTTATTTGATATATCGTGTCAACTATCAATTGTCATCTGACAGCTCTTAAACTCTGAACTGCCATTTGATATGTCATGTCAACTATCAATTGTCATCTGACAACTGTTAACTGTCAATTGTCATCTATTATCCATCATGTCGTCTATCAATTGTCATCTATCATCTGTTTACTGTAAATTATCATTTGTCATGTCCTTTGTCATTCGTAAACTCTTAACTGCCAATTGATGTCACATCAACTGTCAATTGTCATCTACCATCCATCATCTGTCATGATATGTCAATTGTCATCTGTTGTCTATCAACCACTATCTGTCATTTTATCTGCCAACTGTCAGTTGATATGTTATGTCGACTGTCATGACAGCTTTTAACTTTTAACCGCTGACTGTAATTTGATATGTCATGTCAACTGTCATCTAGCGTTCATAATCTGTCATCATATGTCAATTGTCATCTATTATCTATCATATCGTGTGTAATCAGTCATTTGATACGCCATGTCAACTGTCAATTATCATCTGTTATCTATCATGTCATCTGTCAATTGTTAACTGTCATCCGCCATGTATTACCTGTTTACTGTCATTTGTCATCTGTTATCCGTTAAATCTTAACTAGTACATGTCATGTCAATTGTCATCTGACAGCTGTTAACTGTCAGTTGTCATCTTTCATATTATCCATCAACTAGGATCCGTCATCTATCACCTGTTCACTGTCAATTGTCATCTGTTAACTCATAACTGTCAACTGCCATTTGATACGTCATGTCAACTGTAATCTGTCATGATATGTCAATTGTCATCTGTTATCTACCATGTCGTGTGTCAATTGTCATATGTTATCCGTTAACTCTCAACTACTATCTGTCATTTTATCTGCCAACTGTCAGTTCATATGTTATGTCAACTATCAATTGTCATCTGTCAGTTTTCAACTTTTAACTGCTGACTGTCATTTATTCATTATTCCGCTGTCGTGTCAACTGTCATCTACAATCTATCATCTGTCATTATATGTCAATTGTCATCTATTATTCGTTAACTCTCAACTACTATTTGTCATGTTATTCGCCCACTGTCATTTGATATGTCATGTCAATTGTCATGATGTCATGTCATGTCAGCTGTTAATTGTCATTTCAGAGTTGATATGTCATGGCAAATATAAATTGTCATCTGACAACTGTTATCTATCATGTCGTCATTCAATTGTCATCCGTCATCTATCATCTGTTCACTGTCAATTGTCTCTTAAGTGTCAATTGATATATCATGTCAAATGTCAATTGTCATCTGTCAATTGTTAACTATCATCCTCCATCTATCATCTGTTCACTGTCAATTGTCATCTGTTAACTCTAACTGCCAACTGCCATTTGATATGTCATGTCAACTGTAATCTGTCATGATATGTCAATTGTCATCTGTTATCTACCATGTCGTTGTCATCTGACAGCTCTTATACTCTTAACTGTCATTTAATATGTCATGTCTACTATCAATTGTCATCTGACAACTGTTAACTGTCAATTGTCATCTGTCATCTTTCATGTCGTCTGTCAATTGTGACCCTTCATCTATCATCTGTTCACTGTCAATTGTTATCTGTTATTCGTTAGCTCTTAACAGTCAATTGATGTCATGTAAACTGTCAATTGTCATCTGTTATCTATCATGCCATCTGTTAATGGTCAACTGTCATTCACCATCTATCATCTGTTAACTGTCAAATGTCATCCGTCACGCCCTCTGTCATCCGTAAACTCTTAACTTTATTGATATATCGTTTCAACTATCATTTGTCATCTGACAGCTCTTAAACTCCGAACTGCCATTTGATATGTCAACTATCAATTGTCATCAAGTCGTCTATTAATTGTCATCCGTCATCCATCACCTGTTCACTGTCAATTGTCATCTGTCATGTCCTTTGTCATTCGTAAACTCTTAACTGCCAATTGATGTCATATCAACTGTCAATTGTCATCTGTTATCTATCATGTCATATGTCAATTGTTATCTGTTCACTGTCAATCGTCATCCGTCATGTCTTCTGTCATTTGTAAACTCTTAACTTCATTTGATATAACTGTCAGTTGTCATCTGACAAATTTTAACTGTCAATTGGCATCTCACATATGTTCACTCTCAATTGCCATCTGTCATGTCCTGTCATCCACAAACTCTTAAGTGTCAATTGATATGTCATGTCAACAGTCGTCTGTTATCTGTCATCCGCTATCTATCATGTGTTTACTGTCAATTGTCATCTGTCATGTCCTTTATTATTCGTAAACTCTTAACTGTCATTTGGTATATCAAGTCAACAATCAAAAATTTCAATATATAAAAATTTTGATTGATAGAAACTTCATTAGTTAGAAAAATTGAATGTACAATATTCAAAAAGTTCAATAGATAGAAATTTAAATATTGATATATGGTAGATTTAAAACTTCATTGTTTAGATAGATCAATAGTTAGAAAATTCTAGTCAAAAAGGCAATTTTCGAAAATACAATCTCTAAAAAAATGCGCCGACATAAAATTAAATAAATTAGACAAAAAAAAAACTTCAACAGACAAAAATTGCAATACATAGAAAATCATATATGTATATAGAGATTATTACATAAAAATTTCAATATTTAAAAATAACTTATAGTTATAAACCTTAATTTTTAGATTTAATAATTTAGAAAATTCAATGAAAAGAAATTTCAATATTGTAAATTAAAAAAGTTCGATATTTAGATAATTTTATAGACGAAAATATTGAAAGAAAATTCAGTATATAGAAATTTCAACATTTAAAATTTCTTATAGATAGAAATCTCAATATTTAGGTAACTCAATTGTTATAAACTTAAATATTTACAAATTTTAATAAATGGAAATTTCAATATTTAAATAGGCCCTCTAGACAGAAACCTTAATTTTTGATAATTTAATAAACAAAAACTTCAAAATTTAGAAAATTCAATGGAAACAAACTTCAATAATAAAATAATCGTAGATTAAAATCAATATTTAGAAAATTTTATAGACGCAAATATGCAGAAAATTCAATTCAAATTTTAATAGAATAAAATTCCAATATTCAGAAAATTCAATTTACCAAAAATCCATTGTTTAAAAAATTGTTAAATTATTTTTTTTATGACAAAATGCAAAATTTAGAAAACTATAAACACAACTAAAACTATAGAGTGAAATTTCAACAATTCATAAAAAAATTATGTTTCCAAGGTTCATCGAAAAATAAGTGAAGTAAAGAATTTTATTTCATTCATCATAATATAGAATACTTCACATTACTCAACCCAAAATTTAGAGTTACATTAAATAAATTTGAAAGAAAATTTTCCAGGATAAAATTCAAAGGGCAAAAACACATATAATAAAATTGTGTTTGAGAGCTGGATTTAAATAAATGAAATTTTAAAGATAAAAATTTTAATATTTAGAAAATTCAATCAACAAAAAATTATTTAAAAAAGGTCAGTACTTAAAACAAGCCAATGTAAAAGAAAATCTATTAAACCATAAAATGATTATTTAGAAATATTACTACAATAAAAAATATAAATAAACAATAAAATCTTTAGACAAAAACATCAATAATTGATTAATTTAATGTTTAGAAATTTTGGTTGATAGAAAATTCAACACACCGAAATTTTGATACATAGAAAATTTAATATTTAGAAAATACTATTAACTGAAAAAATCAATACTAAGAAAATTGTATGCATATAAATTTCATAATTTAAAATTATTCTGTTAAATAGATAATCGACTTTAAACTGCAGCTGTCAGTGCAATGCAATAAATAAAAATATAAATATACCATTATAAGCTAAATAAAAATTACCAATAAAAAACAATACAGAGGTCTTCTTTTACATGTTGATTCTATCCTGTTGGTAACTGAAAAACCAGACCTTGATGTGCTAGGTATAAAGGCCATCTGAATAACAGCTACTTGCCTCTCTGAGATGTCTTGAATATAGTTTTTCTCCTCTTCACTTTCCTTCGTGATAATCACGTAGATGTGTCCATAAAGTAAAGCCTTTAAACATTAATCATAATTAGTAAGAATGTGGTCCCTTTTACTACTCTCTATTGCTCAATGTATTAGCGGTCCTTCAATTGTGTAATTTGTGTAGTTACGTTTGTAAATGAGGTTATCAATTAAAAATATTGCCCCCCCTCATTCTACATTCCAATCATGGTGAAAGGTGTTTAATTTCTTCCTTTTAAAATTTCCTTTTCATTCACCACTTAATTTTTTTATTCTTTAGATGAGTACCACTTTTTTCATTTCTCTACACTGAAATAAAAATAAGTTAATATTAAATGTAAGTACTCTTTTATTAGCCTTCAATTTTCAAAGTTAGGTGGTTGATGTTGAAGGCTTCTACTTTCTTATACATGTTGAATAGAAATGAAACAAAGTTATAAGTGTGTTTCATTTCTATTCAAAGTCAAGTTCATATAAGTAGTCTATTGTTTTAACTGTACTTATCTTAAATATTTGATTAAAGAGGCTTTCACTTTGTGATACATATTTTAAAACTTTAAATAAAATAAACCTTGTTTATATCACACACTCTTCTTACCGTCAATCATCATCGATGGAAACAATTGGTGATCGCATGTTATGGTTGTAGCCGCTGAGGGCGAACAGTTCATAAAAGATGCTCACAATCTTGTCCCTGTACATAGTGGAGAGTTTGGCACACTCCTTCAGGAATAAAAACTGCACATCGGTCTCTATGCAGTACCCTTCATCTAATTGTTTCTTACTTACTTCAATTGCAGAGAGTTCCATTAGGAATGGAAATGAATCCAGAAGTTTTCTTTTAAATTCAACTGGAAAAAGTGATAATTAACTACCAATAATTACTACCAACCGATTTACAAGACTGTCCATCATATTCAAGTGATTGTTTTAATGAAAACTTGATCAAAAACTAATATTGATCGTAATGATTAAAAATAGCTAGCCAAACAAATTCAATATCAGACTTAGAAATTTTATATCCTAACCAGACAATACTTTGTATTTTAAGCACCATTTTATTTAAAACATTAAAAACAATATTTAATAATCAAATGACAAAATTATTACAAGGATTCGTTATACATATTCCAGTTGAATTATAGTGGAAATAAATGTGGGTGGGTGGATGCTGTTCTACAAAATACCCAATAGTTTTACTGTATAATTAATTGATCAGGTAATTAACAAAAAAAATAATGGAATTAATAAAGTGTTTTGTTCTTATGAAGAGAATTCTCAATAGAGGTTATATTAATCTAAATAATTGTTTACATTTTTACCAACATAATTTAAATATAAATATACTAACGACACAATAAACCTACCTTCTGTTTTAAATAAATAATACAAAAACTCGATTTCGAATTCCGTCAGCGGCCTCCTCCCCTCTAGGTCTGTCAGTAGATTTTCAATGACGGTGTTCTTCTGTTTAGATTGTAGGTGCAACACAGCATAGGCAAACTTTACATCAGACACTCTCTTTTCCACAGAGGAGCACGGTTGCGGTTCGACTTCCTTGGGCACAGCTTCTTCCACTTTGAAAGCTTGCAACGTCTGCATGTTCTCTGTTAAGGTCTCCAACTTCTTAGAGGGCGTGTAATCCAAGTCTGAGAAACTCTTTTGATTTTGGGTATTGATAAAAGCTACAAATGTTAATTAATTAAGTTTGTATTTATCATAATTGTTTCGTCATTAATTTTTAATGAGTATTGTGTTCATAATGTTAATGTTATTACCTAATTTTTCCATGCGCCGTTTATGTAAACCCAACTTAACATTGTAGAACCCAATAGCCTCATCCAAAACACTCTCTTTCACTTTATCCGCTTCATCTTTTTCGATTGCCCTCATCAATTTATGCACGTCCAAGTCATCCCTACCTTTCGCAAGATGCGAAGCTTCGATGAACGTCTCATAATTCAAAGAGTTTACGTTAATGTGGTCCTCTTCACCGACGCACAACCTCTTCAAGAATTCCTAACATCAATAAAAACTATTATACATGTGTGAAAGCTTTCTTTATGCATATTTTAAACAATTACATCACAACACCCGGTTTTGTTTATAATTGTTTTTTTGCTAAATTATAACCAAATACTTACAATATAACCAATCCTGTTTGTACTCTTCGTATCCGCTTCTTTTATGAGTAAGGACAAACTTTTCGCCACGTCCTGGAGAAAGTCCGGGTTCAAACTCGGAAAATTCCCGGAGAATTCCTCCGAATTTAAATTTAAATTCCGCAGCAGATACAAAATACGCTCCTCCGCCATTACTGTTTACCACACACTGTTGTCAGTAGCGTTGATTCAAACACTTTTTAAACACGTATTTAATTAAACATCACCACCATCAACCGCAAATATTACTTTAATCACACAATTATTCATTAATTAGGGTTATTTTAATTGATTTATTTGCGTAATATAGATATTAATATTTCGATGTTTGTAATTAAACAAGCGGCAACACCGCAATACGCGTTTTGTTTACAAATAACAAAACAGGTGCGTTTTGATTTTTCCAGCCCGGCGAGAATGCAGGCGCCGTCCAAAATTAAGAACAAACACTTCGAGAATCCGTACCCTGATTACACCGCAGATGCAGCGAAATACGTGCTGCAAGGTGATGAGGTAATAATAGTATGGTCCAGTGCACGCAATTTTAAATTAACACTCAGCCCTTGTTAGATAAAATCCGACTCCAAGTTGCGGACCGTCGTGCAGGAGAAATGGAAGGGCGTCACCGAAAAAGTGGAGAAGTATTTAAGAAAGACCGACAACAGCGTGTACACGGGTACCTCCGGAGTGGCCATGCTCTACCTATTAAAAGATAGCGAGTCACTGGAGAATTTGCAGGTAAATATTTCCAGTTTTCGAGAACCGATGTGTTGCATTCGTTTTGTTTTAAGAAAGTCAAAGAGATGTTGCAATTCAGCACGATCAAGTCGAAGCGGCGTGTTACTTTTCTGTGCGGTGATGGTGGGCCCCTAGCTTTAGGGGCTGTCGTTGCTCACAAGATGAACGATCATTCTGAATTCAAATCGCTGGTGAAAAATCTGATTGGTTTAAAAGCGGACGCCGTCACGTACAAATCCGATCTGCCGAACGAATACCTGTACGGACGTGCTGGTTACCTGTTTTCGTTGCTCTACGTCAACAAACATGTTTCTCCAGCTCCAATCGATGAGTCCATCATTAAAAATGTAAGTGAATAATATTAATAATATTTACGTTAATGATTTTTCTTCAAATTTAAATGGTAATTAAACTAACAAGTTAAGAATAATGTTGATTGATGGAGAAAATTATAACAAGTTATTTTATTTAAAGTTAAGAATAGGAACGTGCATTATTAATTTATTAATTAAAACATTTTACCTTTGGATAAGAGTATATGGACACAATCATTTATGTATTTATTGTAGTATGAATTATTATTTACTTATTAAGATTGATATTAATATCCGCTAACATAGTCTAATAAATAAAATTACTACAGACACACTTTAACCAGTTAACTCGTTTTCGTACAATTTTCGTGACACAGAAATTCACATTTTCAAAACCGAGCGAGACAATTAACTGGACAAAAACAGAACCACTCCATTTTTAAAGTATGAATGAACACGAAAATCCATCGTTGACAAGTCAAACTCAATTAACTGGTTAATAAATGTTAATTACGTGAAGACGAACTACACTATTAAATGAAATATTGGGTCTTCTTTCTGAACAAAATTTATTAATTGCTAATGGTTTTCGTGACCGAAAAAGTACATAAATCTCTCAAGACTCAATATTTTATTTAATAGTATAAAATAACTAGAACAAAACAAATTTTAAGTTATATATTTATATTTACAGTTTTTAAAAAATTATTATTTTTACAGGTGATAGAAGCTATTTTAAAGTCGGGCAAGAAACTGGCAAGCGAACTGACTTTCAACTGTCCGCTGATGTACCAGTGGCACGACAGTTACTACCTGGGAGCGGCGCACGGCATCACTGGCATAATATACCTCCTGCTGCAGGCCAAAGAGTACCTGAACGAAAGCGACATGAACACCCTGATAAAACCAACGATCGACTATTTGGCTGGCTTGCGTTACCCCAGCGGGAATTATCCATCCTCATTGGAGTCACAGAGCGGCGACAAGTATGTGCAGTGGTGCCACGGGGCGCCCGGATTCGTCTACATGTTCAGCATCGCATATAAAGTAAGTATAATAAAACAAACGAGAAAAAAATGTAGTAAATTAATTACTTAAATAAAGAAAATGGTTGCGACCGTTAATACGTGGTAATCCATACTTACATTGAATTGAGAAATTCATTATGTTTTAACCACAAATAATTATTATTATTATTTGTGCTTAAAACATGGTGAATTTTTCAATTCAATGTAATTAATTACTTATTAAAAATTAGGTTATGATATCTGACATTTATTCATTGATGCCAACATAATAAAGGCGATTATTTTATTTTCTAAAAAAATGGTGTGGCCTTTCGATAATAGATGTCACCTTTCACTATAAAGTTACTTTTTGAAAGTTTAACGCGTTTGTTTATTGCAGCCAACAATAAATTTTAAAACAGAAGTGCAATGTCTCGATAATAGAACAATTAAAATATATAACCTTTTATTTTTTAGAAAATGTAACACATTTAATTTTCCATATATAGAAATCCCAATGCATATAAACTTCTATACTTAGAAAAATCAAAATGAATAAACTTTTATTTAATAGGTTGTTGAAAAAATTTACTTGGTTTGTTTCACTTAATTTTTAACTTTTAATTGTAGTAAATTTAATGCATGATAAATTAATTACATATCTCTATATGAGAACGACTTATAGTTGAAACTAGCCGGAGTAAAATAAAAAACAAGTGAAATAATACCAAGTGTTTCAATCAACAATCGAATTTAATTTAATGCATGTGTACTTCTTTATATAGAAAATCTAATACATATAAATTTCTATACATAGAAAATTCAATGTTCTGTGCATAGAAAATTCAATGGATATAAATTTTTATGCATAGAAAATTTTAAATACATAAACTTTTATTTAGAATAAATTTAATACTAGTGAATTTTTTTACATAGACAATCCAATCCATATAATTTATTATCAATTGCAAATTTAAAATATAAAAACTTTAATTTATAGAAAAAATTTAAAATGTACAAACTTTTATCTATAAGAAATTCAGTGCATATAATTTTCTATACATAAAAAATTAAATAAAGTTTTATAGTAAATTCAATGTTTATAAATTTCTATATATAGAAAATTCAACGTGTATAAATTTCTATACACAAAAAATTTATATATTTAAATTTTATTTAGAATAATACGAAAAAAAATAATGCATATAAATTTCTATATATAGAAAATTCAATACTTATAAATTTTAGTATATCGAAACTTCAATACTTCTAAAAACATTTCAGTTCATATTATTAATGTATTCACTTAGAGATATTAAATCGAAATATTTTTTTTATTTCGACGGAAATTTCGTACATCGAATTTTTATTCGTGTCAATACACATAAATATCTGTGCAACGAATATTAATAGTTTTTTTTTTAAATAATAGCTCTAAGAAAAATTCCTTCAAATATTTACAATACAACAAAAACATACATTTTACACTTAATGTTTATACATTTCTATATATAGAAAATTCAACGTGTATAAATTTCTATGCGTAGAAAATTTTAAATATTTTAAATAAATTTAATACATATGTATTTTTTATATATAGAAAATTCAATACTTATAAATTTAAATATATCGAAACTTCAATACTCATAAAAATATTTTTTTAGCAGAAAATCACTTCATATTATTAAATTATTCACTTAGAGGTATTAAATCAAAATATTTTTTTGTTATTTCGACGGAAATTTCATACGTTGAATTTTTATTCTTTTCAGTACATATAAATATCTGTGCAACGAATATTCATAGTTTTTTTTTAATAATGGCTCTAAGAAATATTCTTTGAAATATTTACAATACAACAGAAAAATACATTTTGCGCTGAATGTTTATACATTTCTATATATAGAAAATTCAACGTGTATACATTTCTATGCATAGAAAATATAAAATATTTTAAATAAATTTAATACATTTGTATTTTTTATATATAGAAAATCTATTGCATTAAAATTTCTATATACAGAAAATTCAATACTTATAAATTTTAATATATCGAAACTACAATACTTCTAAAAAAATGTTTGACATTAAATTATTTACTTAGAGATATTAAATCTAAATATTTTTTTTTATTTCCACGGAAATTGTATACGTCGAATTTTTATTCTTTTCAATACATATAAATATCTATGCAACGAATTTTCATATGTTTTGATAATGGCTTTAAGAAAAACTCTTTGCAATATTTACAATGCTACAAAAACATACATTTCCTTTCTTAGAAAATTCTATGTATATAAATTTCGATATATTGAAAATTAGCGTTATTTATTCTAACAAAAATTATTATTTCTATATTTACGCAGCAAGAAACCTTTAATGTATCATTTATTTCGACGGAAATTTTATACATCGAATTTTCGATACGTATAAATTTCTACACAACGAATCTTCATTATATCTAATAATCTATCTGGAGAAAACGATCACAAAAATATATTTTCTACTTATATACATTTGTTTTCCTACAATATTTGATATACCAAAACTTCGTTGTGTCGAAAAAAAAATTATGACCGTTGCAATTGTCTTAACGAAAATTATACGTTATTTAATAATGGTTGATAATAAAATAAAATTTGTTTACAAAATGATTTTTTTACAGCCAGAACATATTTTTATACGTTTCGTTTGATTTAAAATTCGGTACATATAATTTTCTACACATCGAATAACTTTTCGATTTCTAATAATTAGGACTAAAATCGGTTATAATTTTATATACCGAAAATTTGCTACTTTTAATGAACGTTCTCACACAAAACCTTTTTGAAAATGACGATTTTTTTCAAGTTAGTCCTTACAAATAAAATTCAATGTACATAAATTTCTACACAAAGAATCTTTATTATTTCGAAGAATTGTTACATTTAGAAAAAATATTGTATAAGTTGTTAAATCAAATGAAAATTATTGATTTGTAACAACATTTCGATACGTCGAAAATTCGTTATATAGAATGTTCGTTGCTCGAAAATGTCAATGTTGATCATTCTGTGTAAATCTAACTCGTCATGTTACAGATTTGTTTTTATTTCCCTTACAGATAAAATTCAATGCATATAAGTTTCTATACATCATATCTTCATCATAACGAATAATTGTTGAAATAAAAAAATTTATTTTATAAGACAATTAATTCAGTAAAAATTGTACATTCTTGACTATCATATCTATACATCGAAAATTCGTTATATAGAATGTTTCTTGCTTGAAAATATCAATGTTGATCATTCTGTGTAAATTTAACTGGCCATGTTACAGATTGGTTTTTATTTCCCTTAAAAATAAAATTCAATGTATATAAGTTTCTATACTTCGAATCTTCAGTATAATGAATAATTGTTTAATTTAAAAAATGGATTTTATAAGATAATTAATTCAACAAAAATTATACTTTGTTGACTATAACATCTATACATCGAAAATTCGTTATATAGAATGTTTCTTGCTTGAAAATATCAATGTTGATCATTCTGTGTAAGATTTGTTTTGATTTCCCTTTTACAAATAAAATTCAATGCACATAATTTTCTATACATCGAATCTTCATTATAACGAATAATTGTTTAATAAAAAAAAAAAGAATTTTATATGATAATTAATTCAACAAAATATATACATTCTTAACTATCGTATCTATACATCGAAAATTCGTTATATAGAAGTATCGTTGCTTAAAAATGTCAATGCTTATAATACAGGTCATAATTTTGTTGTAGCCTTATTTCTTTTTTCAACTAGAATATTTATATTACTTTTTAAATCAGTAACATTCTATATGATGAATTAACGTTGTTATGAAATTTCTATACATTGTTTTTTATATATATTTTTAGTTTTTGAATTGTTAAAGCTTATAACCTTCTACATCATGAAATATCGATACATCGAAAATTCAATATATAGAATTATCGTTGTTTCGAAATTTCAATTCTTTGAATTTAATAGAATGTGAAATTTGCATCAGTCTGTACATAGAAAATTCGATATAAAGAAGAATTTCAATATTGATCAAATAATTTTATTTCATAGAGACCGCAAAACATTTTTGTTTTTAATAAAAAGAAATTAAAAAGGGTAAAATTTTTCAGTGAATAAATTAATCAAAAATTGATGCGTGATGGGTGGACAGTCTTTAAATCTAAATTAGATAAGATTAGCTATAGAAAGTCATTTATATTCAAACTTAAATTTTGATTTTGTTTTATTTGTTATTACATAAAGGGTTGATTGTTTTTAGCAGCAAAATCATCAACGATTAGCAATTAAAGTTATCGTGTATATGTAGGGTGGGTGGGTGGCCTCTATCCACCCTCCAATCAGTAAAACATAAGAGAGGGTTTTAGTTAAAAGTTGTAAAATGTAAACAAATAGAAAATAATTGCATTTGCATACAAATATTTCAAATAATTTTTGATGATGTTTTACTTACTGGAGGGTGGGATAGAGGCCACCCACCCACCCTACATATACATATTAACTTTAATCACTGATCTCCTTGAGGTTTGCAATAACTTTAACTACAAAATTTAAATAAAAGAAAAATAAGAAAGTAAAATTTTTAGGTGTGTAAATTAATAATTGTAAGCAGCAAAATCATCAACGATTAGCATTTAAAGTTTTCATGTATATGTAGGGTGGGTGGGTGGCCTCTATCCCACCCTCCAATCAGTAAAACATCACCAAAAATTATTTGAAAAATTTGTTTCTATCTATTAAAATTTGCAATAATGTTATGTTTATGTACATTTTTCAACTTTTAATTAAAACCCTCGCTTATGTTTTACTGATTGGAGGGTGGGATAGAGGCCACCCACCCACCCTACATATACATGATGACTTTAATTGCTAATCGTTGATGATTTTGCAGCTAAAAACAATCAAACCCTTTATGTAATAAAAAATAAAACAAAATTTAAGTTGAAATATAGATGACTGTCTATAGCTAATGTTATCTAATTTAGATTTAAAGTCTGCCCACCCATCATGCATCAAATTTTTACTAATTTGCTCACTCAAAAATTTTACCTTTTGAATTTGTTTTTTATTCAATAAGTTTTGTAATTAATTTTACTTCAGACCACGAGACGTAGGGATATTGAAATTTTTATGTATATGTAGGGTGGGTGGGTGGCCCCTATCCCACCCTCCAATCAGTAAAACATCATCAAAAATGATTTGAAAAAAATGTATGAATAAATCTCTAAAAATTGCAATTATTTTGTATTTATTTATATTTAACAATTTTTAATTAAAACCTTCGCTTATGTTTTACTGATTGGAGGGTGGGATAGTGGCCACCCACCCACCCTACATATACATAATGACTTTAATTGCTAATCGTTGATGATTTTGCAGCTAAAAATAATAAAACTTTGTATGTATTTAAAAATAAAACAAAATCAAAATTTAAGTTGAAATATAAATAACTTTCTATAGCTAATCTTATCTAATTTAGATTTAAAGTCATTATGCATCAAAATTTTATTAAATTACTAACTCCAAAACTTACTTTTTTAATTTCTTTTTGATTCAAAAAGTTTTGTAGTTAATTTTATTGGAAACCGCAAGACGATGAGGAATTAAGTTTATGTGTATATGTAGGGTGGGTGGGTGGCCTCTATCCCACCCTCCAGTCAGTAAAACATCATCAAAAATTATTTGAAAAAAATGTATGAATAAATCTCTATAAAATTGCAATTATTTTGTGTTTATTTATATTTTACAACTTTTAATTAAAACCCTAGCTTATCTTTTACTGATTGGAGGGTGGGATAGTGGCCACCCACCCACCCTACATATACATAATGACTTTAATTGCTAATCGCTGATTATTTTGCAGCTAAAAGTAATAAAACTTTGTATGTAATTAAAAATAAAACAAAATCAAAATTTAAGTTGAAATATAAATAACTTTCTATAGCTAATCTTATCTAATTTAGATTTAAAGTCATCATGCATCAAAATTTTATTAATTTACTAACTCAAAAACTTCCTTTTTTAATTTCGTTTTGATTCAAAAAGTTTTGTAGTTAATTTTATTGGAGACCGCAAGACGATGAGGAATTAAAGTTTATGTGTATATGTAGGGTGGGTGGGTGGCACCTATCCCACCCTACAATCAGTAAAACATCATCAAAAATTATTTGAAAAAAATATATGAATAAATATCTAAAAATTGCAATTATTTTGTATTTATTTATATTTAACAATTTTTAATTAAAACCTTTGCTTATGTTTTACTGATTAGAGGGTGGGATAGAGGCCACCCACCCACCCTACATTTACATAATGACTTTAATTACTAATCGTTGATGATTTTGCAGCTAAAAATAATTAAACTTTGTATGTAATTAAAAATAAAACAAAATCAAAATTTAAGTTGAAATATAAATAACTTCTACAGCTAATCTTATCTAATTTAGATTTAAAGTCTGCCCACCCGTCATGCATCTAAATTTTATTAATTTACTAACTCCAAAACTTACTTTTTTAATTTCGTTTTGATTCAAAAAGTTTTGTAGTTAATTTTATT
Source organism: Ontholestes murinus (assembly GCA_963969525.1). Taxonomy (NCBI): domain Eukaryota; kingdom Metazoa; phylum Arthropoda; class Insecta; order Coleoptera; family Staphylinidae; genus Ontholestes; species Ontholestes murinus. The sequence goes on from OZ018393.1 coordinate 2,397,610, forward strand.
GGAAACCGCAAGACGATGAGGAATTAAAGTTTATGTGTATATGTAGGGTGGGTGGGTGGCCTCTATCCCACCCTCCAATCAGTAAAACATCATCAAAACTGATTTGAAAAAAATGTATGAATAAATCTCTAAAAATTGCAATTATTTTGTGTTTATTTATATTTTACAATTTTTAATTAAAACCCTTGCTTATGTTTTACTGATTGGAGGGTGGGTTAGAGGAGACCCACCCATGTATAGAATAGTCTTTAATTATTTAATACTTATTATACTCTATATATCTAATTGTGTGCGTATGAATAATTTCTGTTGTATAATTGTTTACCTTGAATCTTCTTGAAGTTCTTACATGTGTAAAAATTCGTTATGTTTAAAGGTGTTTAAAGATCCCCGGTATTTACAATTAGCGCTCGACGCCGGCGACGTCGTTTGGCAGCGTGGACTCGTCAGAAAAGGCTACAGCATCTGTCATGGCGCGTCCGGAAATGCGTACTGCTTTCTCGAACTGTATCAGACAACAAGTGTAAGTATAGTTACTTTTGCCTATAATCCAGCCGAAGAATCATCTGAAAAGATGCCTTATCTTTCTCAAGGAGCAACAGGCGTAATAATAATAATAATAGTTATATTTATAAAATATTTAATTAATTTTTGTACTAGTAGTGTTTGGCTGTCGACCACGTGGTCCTTAAGCCATGTCATTTGTGTATTTATGTTAATAATTAGAAAATTTTCTACAACGTAAAGGACTTGTATATTTTTAGTATTTATATGTGTGTGTGTTATGGCAATTATTGCTCCCGTTAAACTAAAACCTTATTAACGAATTAATTATTGTATAGTGTGACGGGGGCATTTCAAGTACTCATAAGTACCCAAATAACACGGCTGAACGACTATGTGGTCGATAGCCAGCTGGTTTAGCGTGATTTCAAGTTCATTGACTTTGACCAACATTAAATGATGTATCCAATCTATTGAGGAGATATGAAAAGACTTAAATCTAATTAGGGTTTCGTTTTAGTGGGATTTTGTATATTGAAACATTTCTAATTAGTCCTTCCGTCGTGTTATTTGTGTATTTGTCTGTCTATAAACGAGCTCGTTACCATTTCTAAATATTTCGTGATGAATATTATCTATTTTTTAGGACGTGAAACATCTCTACCGAGCCATCAGGTTTGCGGAATGGTGTATAGATTACAAGAAAGTCCACGAGGAATACCCGCCCGATCGGCCGATCTCCTTGTACGAAGGCATCTGCGGTCCCATGTACCTCCTCCTTGACATACAGGACCCCATGAACGCCAAGTTTCCCGGATTCACCCTCTAAACACCACCGACCATGACGTACATATTTATTTTATTGAAATTTAACCTTCTGAACACTGCACTATAATTATGGAGTCTAGCAATGTTGTTTTTGTTTTATAATAGTTGTGGAGTAATTTCTGGGTATCGTATTGAGGAAATTTCTGGGTAATTAGAAGGTAAATAATAAGCCGTGTTATCAAGAAATAATTCATAAACGTTTTAATGCATGATAAGATTGTTATCTTGAAATATGAATCGTAACAATGTAAATAATTTGTCATTGAAGTATTATCTCTTTTTTATCATAACTTAATTGCGTTCTTATCTTATTATGCACTAATTATTAAACGACGAGATTAATTAATTTCATGGTAATTTTAGTGTAAATTATTAGTCATTAGGTTATCTTTAAAATATGAAAATAACACTCGGTTTATTCCTTACATCACTTGTTTTGTTCACGTTAACTCAAACCATCAATAGTGAAAATAACACCACAGTTTATTCCTTAGTGTTATTTACAAATTCAAACCATCAATATTGGGTTGATGCTGCTGTTACTTGTCGAAACTCCATAATAACACTGATTGTACTGTCAGTATTTCTTTAAAGCAAACCATCAATACTGATCTTTAAAATAAGTTTTAGCAAAAAGTTGACTGCTTAATAAGTTATTCATGAAACAGCTCAATTAAGTGTGTATAAAAGTAAAAGAGTAAAAATTTATCTTTAAGACTTTAACACTTGTTTATTATTCTGCTTATAAACAAGTGTTTTAATTTATGTTTAAATTGTTTATAAATACAACGTTAAAAATGTAATGAAGGATGTTATTTCATACATACCCAAAAAATTTTAGTGTCAATATTTAATCTTCGTTATTACTATTATTTCGGTATAAAATCTAAGAAAATATTTATCCCAAACATTAATGATTATGTTTAAAATTAAGGTTATGTCTGTAGATTAAATGTTTGGTGTTTAAGCTGTCACATCGGAGGGTGTGTACATTACGGGTGTCGATTTCTCCGAATACCCGTTGGCTAACTGCGCGTAGAACTTTTGGTTCTCTTGTCGCTGGATCTCCAGTTCGGTCTTCAGACGTCGGATGGATTTCGCCAACATAGCGGCGAAGATCACGCCCAAGAACTAAAAAAATTTTTAATGCACGTGCCGAAGAAGTTAATACGTAATTATTATTTTTTTTTACCTGTACAATTGCGACGCAAATGCCACCGGTTCCGACGAGTGTGGCGCATTCGGAGATAATGTATGAGAGCTTGTTGAGGCAGCCGGTTCTAAAGGGATCTTCTAGTCCGTGGAAGTAGCAGCTTTCCGGAATCGAGTTGCCCCAGTCGGTGCTGTTGTGAATTCCGCAACAATCCAACTAAATTGAATACGCGTTATGAAAATAATAACGATTTTATAAAATACTCAACTCTGTGCTGAACCACATCCCAGGACTCGGCGACGTACGGATTCTTGTTGTATTCCGCCATGGACGTGGTCATCTTATCCTCGACGTACATCTTGATGTCGCCACGCATTGCGTACGCGGCGATCGTGGCGGAGATCTCGAGGATGAGGATGACTCCCAATAAAAGGGCGTACTGAAATTAAATTTTGTTTAAAGAAATAATAACAAATACAAAACCCTTCGCGCATGCGGGTATTTATTATTTTGTACGTACGATGTTGACCAAGAGGGTGCTCTGCCTGATGGCGCCGAAACACCCGAATAGCGAGACGAAGAACACGATCACGCCGATGGCGACCAGAAGGGCCGCCGGGCTGAAGAAGTAGTTTTCCATGAACAGCTCGAAATCACCATAGATTGCTGTAATCGTGCTGCCTACTGAGATCAGTAGGAATCCGAGCATCTAAAAAATAAATTATTAAATATTTATTTATTTCCACATTGTTAATATTGAGTTATTAATCTGTATGAGTAAATGCTGCTCCATTTCACATCATTATCGGTGTGTAACTAAATGAACCAGGTATGCGTCATACGTTTCGGCCGAGCGTTAAATTATTATTGTGTTGTTATCAGCAACGAGTTTTTTTTTCGGCCGATGGAAATTTACGTAAACAATATGCAGTTATGTGTAAACAATTAATATATAAATTTTATTAACACTGTATTGTAACCATTGGATTTTTTTGATAGAAAGTCTAAATGGATTTTATTTAAGTAATATTATTAGCAAATTTATTTGTTTCGCCGCTTTAGACCAGTTTCTAATTAGTGCATCTCATAAGTCATGAGGTACTAAAGGTGTGAAACTGGTCATTATGCATAGCCATGTCAGCAATAATAGACGTTTATTTAATTTTGTAAATAACAGTATTGATGTGATAATTAGGGTAAAACCACCAAATGTTGACACTTATCCTAATGTTGACACTTCAATTTCAAAACGTAAAAGTAAGGTATTGGGACACTGTAGGTACTCGGAATTGGTGTCATTCTGTTGATAAGGATGTGAGATTTGAGGTAGGCCGGCTCCACTAGTTATTATTACCCATATCGAACGTCTGGCTAATATTGAAGCCGGTGACAGCTCTATCAGTCAACCCAGCGACACCATCGCTATCCCGCAGGTTAGTGAGGTAAGTCAACAAAATTAGACTTTTCATGTCAAATATTATGAGTAATCAGTTATATATCATATTGCCTGCCCTAATAATAGCGTAAGGAAGAATTTGTAAGCATTAAACCCCTGAATTTCGTTGAAATAGATGGTTAAGTTGGGGTGTCATCACTAGGGTTTCATGAAATGGGCGTGTGTCCTAATGTTGACACCTGTGTCAACATTAGGGGAAAATGTTGATCAGGTTGCCAAGGTGATATTTGGGTTTAAATAATTTCGTAGTATATTGAGACTATTGAATTTTTCAAATCAGCGTACTGAAACCTTAAGTTGACATCGGGATCCCAATGTTGACATATTTTGGTTCCTTAAGTTCACAATGAGTATCCACATGGTGGCAGGGATACAGGTGCACTTCGCGTAAGTGCTGGATCTTCTGGAAAAGCTTCTGGTCATTCACATGCTCCCAGTATGCTACCGAGTCCTTCCAAGAACTGTTTGCTTTGGCCTGAAGGAAACCACTTTCCTCAACAGTCGAAAAAACGGCGGCAGGATAAAGTGCCAAGCGTTGTAACTTCAGACAATTTCCGAGAATATCACGACAAGAAAGAGAAGAAAAAGAAGGACTCAGAAGCTGCCAAGATCGAACGGGCTAGGGAACGTCTGAAGAAGAAGGAAGAAAAGGCTTAGCAGCTCAAAAAAAAGAGAGATGAAATCAATAAAAAGAAAGAAGAAATGAAACGTCAGAAGGAAGAAATGAAGAGGAAGAAAGAAGAGCTAAAAGCAAAGAAGTCACAGCCGATCAAGAAAAGTAAAAGGAGCGCAGGTTACTCATCACCATCAGAGAGTTCCAGTGAATCAGACGAGTGGGCCCCATCAATTGACACCGAGGACGACATACATTTTTCTGAGAATTACAGTGACATGGATGAAGACTGGAATGTTGTCCAGCAGCATACCTTAGCTAAAGATACAGAAGAGGAATTGTTAAATGAAATGGAGCCAGTGGAGATATCACTGAAAGAAGATGAGCCGATATCAGGTAGGGAAAAGGGATTGTCAACTGAAGAGGAGCCAGTGGAGGAATCACAGAAAGTAGATGAGGCAGTATCAGGAAGGGAAAAGGAATTGCCAAATGAAGATGGAGCTATATCACTACCTGGAGGGACCGTAGGAGAAACAAGTTGTGCTGAGGAAGAAGTAGGACCAATAAATGAAGGGGACATGGTGGTGGCTGTGTTGCCCGCAAAAAAAAGCAGACGGAATGTGTTTGTCTGGTTGTCAAAATTGAAAGTGAAGATGCTGCCGAAGTAACACCGCTTCATCCCTGCAACAGACTGAGGACTGTTTTCAGGCCTTCGAGCGAGGGGAATCGCCTTCTGGCAGTCAGTAACGTCAAATACAAACTGCCCAAGCCTACATATTACGGGGGAAACCCTAGAAAATTTGTGTTCCCTACTTCTGTTTCTGTTCCACTGTGATTGAGCACCTATGCTACAAATTTAATTACCCATTTTTCTGATTATGCTGTTCAACATCTATTTCCTAATGTCTAGTCTAACATTAAATATATTTTAACGCGTTCCTAATCTCGTTTGTTCATTTACTTTGAGAAATATCTAGAGGGAAAGCATATTTAAATACTTTCTCAAAAATTTAGACTGGTGTCAACATTAGGAACTGCAAATGTCAACAATAGGAATTTCCGAAGGCAGAAGTGTCAACATTAGGGGGAAAATTCCATTTTTGAAAAACTTGTTTTTTATGCTGAAAAAACATTATTTAATCAAGTCCAATAAGTGCAAATTGTTCCCAAGGAACTCACAATTCATGATAACTACCCAAAAGTTTCAATGTCTTGAATACTTGGGTAGAGCGCAGAATCGAACGATTTTTCTCTCTAATAGTGTCAACAATTGGTGGTTTTACCCTAATTAGATTTAAATTAATTTTATTGTTAATATATAGTATTCCAATTTTTAATAATAATTGATTGTAGATATTTGACATCTATAATTTTTTGACTTTTGACAGTTTCAGTTTTGACATATTCTGGCAGTAATTAATTTTGTTGTCATTTTTTTCGTTGACATTTAGTATTCGATTTTTTTAATAATAATTAGCTGTATAAATTTGACATCTGTATTTTTTGACATTTGACAGTTTAGTTTTATACATTCGACATTTTCTGACAGTGATATGATATTTCAACTTTTAATAATAATTGTTAATGTGTATATTTAACAATTGTCATTTTTTTGAAATTTGTCAAAATGTATGACATCGACAGTTTAATTGCACTTTAATTTAATTTTGACAATTTACTATTTTTCCTTTCAACATTTCTTCATTTTTGATTAACGGTTTTTACATTTTGATAATAACTTTTTATGTCGTTTTGTTTTGACATTTTTTTAAAATAATAATTGATTGTATTTTAACATCCATTATTTTTTTGACATTTGACACTTTACTTCTTGGCATTTCAGATTTTCTGACAGTAACTAACACTTTTGTCATTTTTTTGGTGATATCTAGTATACCAATTTTGAATAATAATTGATAGTATATATTTGACATCTCTTATTTTTTGACATATGACAGTTTTGTTTTGACTTTTGACATTTTCTGGCAGTAACTAACTTTTTGTCATATTTTAAATGACATCTGGTTTTCGAATTTTTATTAATAATTAATTGTATATATTTGACAACTGTATTTTTTTACAGTTTTTTTTTTTATTGACTTAGGTGTTAACCATTCAGTCACGACAATGTTTCTCTTTTCTTTTAGTTGTTTATTACAGTTGACAGTTCAGTTTTTGACATTTTCTGAGAGTAACAACATTTTTCGTCATTTTTAGTTGACATCTAGAATTCCATTTTTTATAATAATTATTTGTATCTATTGAAAATCTGTTATTTTTTTGACATTTGACAGTTTCCTTTTTGACATTTGATATCTGACGGTAATAAATTTTTTTGAAATTTGTTTGTTTAATATTCCAATATTTAATAACAATTAATTATATATTTGAAATATATATTGACATATGTTATTTTTTGACATTTGATGATTTAGTTTTTGACATTTGTCATTTTCTGACTGTAATTAACTTTGACGTCATTTTTTGTTAACTTTTAGTTTTCCAATTTTTAATAATAATTGATTGTACATATTTGACATTTGTTATTTTTTTTTCAGATTTGACAGTTTATTTTTTGACATTTGACATTTTCTGACAGTAACTAACTTTTTTATCATTTTTTCGTTCACATAGTATTCCAATTTTTAATAATAATTGATTGTATATATTTGTCATCTGTTACTTTTGACATTTAACAGTTTAGTTTTTGACGTTTGACATTTTCTGGCAGTGACTAACTTTTTCATCAATTATTTGTTGACGAAAAAGTTAGTCACTGCCAGAAAATGTCAAACGTCAAAAACTAAACTGTTAAATGTCAAAAGTAACAGATGATGATTATTTGTATCTATTGAAAATCTGTTATTTTTTTGACATTTGACAGTTTCCTTTTTGACATTTGATATCTGACGGTAATAAATTTTTTTGAAATTTGTTTGTTGTCTAATATTCCAATATTTAATAACAATTAATTATATATTTGAAATATATATTGACATATGTTATTTTTTGACATTTGATGATTTAGTTTTTGACATTTGTCATTTTCTGACTGTAATTAACTTTGACGTCATTTTTTGTTAACTTTTAGTTTTCCAATTTTAAATAATAATTGATTGTACATATTTGACATTTGTTATTTTTTTTTTCAGATTTGACAGTTTATTTTTTGACATTTGACATTTTCTGACAGTAACTAACTTTTTTATCATTTTTTCGTTCACATAGTATTCCAATTTTTAATAATAATTGATTGTATATATTTGTCATCTGTTACTTTTGACATTTAACAGTTTAGTTTTTGACGTTTGACATTTTCTGGCAGTGACTAACTTTTTCGTCAATTATTTGTTGACATCTATTCCAAATTACTATTGTATATATTTGATATTTCTTATTTTTTGACATCTGATATTTTCTGGCAGTAACTAACTTTTTTGTCATTTCTTCGGTGACATCAGTATTTCAATTTTTTAAATAATAATTAATTGTATATATTTGACATCTGTTAATTTTCAGTTGACAGTTTAGTTTTTGACATTTGACATTTTCTGACAGCAACTAACTTTTTCGTCACTTCTTTATGATATATATCTGTATTTTTTTGACATTTGATGACAGTTTAGATTTTGACATTTGACATTTTGTTGACACCTAGTGTTTTTTTAGTAATAATTCATTGTATACATTTGACATCTGTCATTATTTGACATTTGATAGTTTAGTTTTTGACATTATTTGACGGTAATTAACTTGTTGAATTTTTTGTTAACATATAATATTCTATTTTTTGTTTTAATAATAATTGATTCTATATATTTCACATCTGTTATTTTATGTTTAGATGTAGCATTCCAATATTTTTAATAAAAATTGATTGTGTATATTTGACATCTCTTATTTTTTTGACAGTTTCATTAATGTCAAATTAACTTTTTTGGCATTTTTTTTTTGTTGACATCAATTATACCATTTTTAATAACAATTGTTTGTACATATTTGACATCTGTTATTTTTTTGACAGTTGACAGTTTAGTTTTTGACACTTAACCTTTTTCTGACTGTAACTAACTTTTTCGTATTTTTTTATGATATATGATATCTGCAATATTTTTTGACATTTGACAGTTTAGATTTTGACATTTGACATTTTTACGCAGTAACTAACTTTTATTTCAATTTTTTTGTTGATATTAGATGTATTCCATTTTTTAATAATAATTGATTGTATTTATTTGACATCTGACAGGTTGGTTTTTAACATTAGACATTTTCTGGCAGTAACTAACCTTTTCGTCATTTTTTTTTTATTGACATCTTGAATTCTAATTTTTAATAACAATTGATTGTATATATTTGACATCTGTCACTTTTTTTGACATTCGACAGTTTCCTTTTTGACATTTGACATTTTCTGACTGTAACTAACGTTTTTTGTTATTTTTTTCGTTGACATCTATTATTTAAATTTTTAATAATAATTAATTGTATATATTTGACGTTTGTTATTTTTTTGACATTTAACAGTTTCCGTTTTGACATTTTCTGGCAGGAACCAACTTTTTTGTCATTTTTTCGTTGACATCTGATATTTCAACTTTTTATTATATAATAATTATATTATTACAAGTCTGTTATTCTTTTGACATTTGGCAGTTTAGTTTTTGACATTTGGCACCTTCTGACAGTAACTAAATTTTTTGTTGACATCCAGCATTCTATTTTTTTTAAATCATTTATTCTATACATTTTATATAAGAAGTTTCTACTTCGTTATACATGTTTTAATAATTTTTACAGATTAAAGGATAAAATAGAGGACACACACCCATCCTAGATATAAATGTTTACTCATGCCAATGAAATTCAATGTAAGTTTTCGTCTACGAGAGGAAGTATTTAATTAATACCTTACACCCGTACCTTTTTACTTAAAAATGAATTCATAAAACTTTCGCGTATGTTTTACAGATTGGAGGGTGGGATAATGGCCACCCATCCAACCCACACATACGTGTTTACTCATATCAATGTTGCTAATTTAGTTTCCTAAAAATAATTGGTGTTTTTTTAAATAATTTCAAAACAGTGTTTTCCTATAAGGTCTAATACATATGTAGGGTGGGTGGGTGGCCACTATCACACCCTCTAATTATAATAGCATAAACGAGGGTTAAATAAAAACGTTCGTAATATCAATTATTACAATTAATAAAGTATGAAACTCGTAAATGTTAAGGATTAAGGTCAACCCACATCTTTGATTAATTTTTTGTCGATAAAATCGATATTCCTTTGCTTTGTGAGATAAGCACTGCGGAAATAAATGAACACCTCAGGAAAAAAAAAAGCGATGCTGTTGTCGACTCCGGCGCGATAAAACCGCCTGATAAGGGAGAGGCCAACTTATAGGTGTCGCGCAAAAAGTGAAAATTCATCTTACTCACCGCGAACATGAAGTTGGTGGTGAAGAGCATGTACTTGATGCACCGCATCCCGACGTCGGCGTCTTGCGAGGACATCCTCAGGCTGGCCGGTTGATTCCGGTTGTTTTAAATAAACTGTGGAAATGCAAAAACTTGCAAGCGTTCGCTTTAGCTGCCGTCGACTCACTGTGCTTGCTTACCTGTGGCACCTGCCCGACCGTTGTCGCGTTATCAGCGGCGCGATAACGATAACGCTACGTGACACCGCACACAATTAGATCCGTGAAGTGGCCCCTTGACTCGATCGATTTTATTGATAATTCAGCATTGTTTATGCGTCCTCGCCGGACATTGAACAATGCAAATGGTCAATAGAAAAAAAAAACTGCGAACGTAGTTTGTTTGTACCGGCCGCCTATTATATTTTTAAGAAAATTTTTATAAGCAAACTCGACGTGTATATTAGGTTGCATAACAACAAATTGTTTACAATTAATTGATAAAATATGTACTCATTTATGATTATGGTTTTTACCTAAACCTTGTCAATATTTCGTAGCGAACTTTTATATTTGCTAAATTTAAAATTAAATAATAATTATCCAAAACCCTTTAAATAGGGAATTAATTCACTCCACCCAACATACACGAAATTATTCGTTACCATGGCAACGGTTGGACGATCGCAGTCAACAACTCTTATTAGAAATCACCTGTCGTCGTCGTTTAAGTCTTTCTAACAATATTGTGGCTATAATTTACAGTAAGTAGCTAATAATTTTGTTAAATGTATTAATTTAATAATTTTTTACGCTGCTTTAATTCAGTTTGACTTTGACGATATGAGCGACGTCCTGAAAAACGCCGGCATCTACTTCGACGAGGTGGACAAGGTGAGGATCCTGGATCCGGAGGTGGCGAACCAGACGAACGTGCTGAAGGACGAGTGCAAGATTTACGTCGAGAGTGAGTGCCCATCATCCTGGTAATTGGTCGGATAGTTTTCGCTTTTAGAAATCGACGAGTTTCAGAAGCTGATCGACGGCTTCATCGGAATCGTGGACAGAATCGCGTCGCAGGTGGACAAGCAGAAGATGAAGGCGATCGGAGCTAGGAACATACTGCAGACCATGGAGAAACAACAAGAGATTGACAGGCAACAATTACAGGTATCTTACTGCTATTACAAAAGCCAATAAGTTTAGTTTTAATATTTCATTTTCTCGACTAACTTCCACACTAATTACTTCGCGAGATATTTTAAAAATAAAAGAAAGGTAAAAAAGTTATACAAAAACAAAGTTTTCTCAGTATAACATAAGAGACTAGGGAAAGAGAGAGGTAGGCAGAAGCAGAGACAGATGAAAAAGAGAGAGAGATAAGAGAGAAGACACACAGAGAGAGAGAGAGGTATAGTCTGTTCGTTGGATCTTTCGTCGTACGTCACAAACTATCGCTTCAAAAAACGACGAAAGTGTTACAGTGCGTTCTTTTTCTAACGCATTTGGTTTACTTTATCAGACTGAATGTTTTTGCGTCGTTTCTCGAAGCGATAATTTGTGACGTACGACGAAAGATCCAACGAACAGACTATAAGAAAGAAGACACACAGAGAGAGAAAGAGAATACACAGGAAGAGAAAGTGTGAGAGAATACCAGGGAGAGAGGTAAGAGAGAAGACAGAGAGAGAATACACAGGGAGAGAAAGAGAGAGAGAATACACAGGAAGAGAGAGAGAGAGAAGACAGAGACAGACAAAAGGAAAAGAATCCAGAGACAGACAAAAGAGAGATAGAGATAGGACAGACGGAAGAAAGGAAAGAGAGTAAGGAGAGTTGACTTAAAACTTCAACACTAGGGCCTTTTTTTTAAATTTTACATATTAAGTTATGTGAATTAACGAATAAAGCACTAATGACCTTTCTTCACACTTTTACACAAAAGTGTCAAATTATTTTGATCTTCACGTAACTCAATCAATTTAACTGAACACTGATTAAAATTGACTTACTTCACAATTTATAAAGCCTGAAGTAAGTGAATTCAAACTAGTGTTTTATTTTTATTTAACTAAGGCCTTATATAAGCCCCTATTCCTGAAATTAAGAGTGGAAACGTGTGGTTACCCAAATTACCCTCACAAATACCAATTGTAAAAACCATTCTTACATTTAAATTTATTTAACGATTTATATTCAATTTTTATTTGATTAGGAACCCAAAACGTTTCCACCCTACAAAATTGAGTTTTCCCATTTATATATCACAATTTGTTTTTTTAGGCGTTAATAACGGAAAAATCAATGGAATTAGAACGGCTGAAAATCCAACTGAACTCCCTGCAAAAGACCGAAATGGAACAGAACGAGATCATAACGCAACTCACGAATTATTAAATAATTTATTTTTTTTATCAGTTAACAGTATAATATATATCATATGAGCTATAATCTACAAGTTTCTTTTATGAAAAAATAATACAATTTTTATATTTGTCCTTTACAACTATGAAAAAGAAAGAAAAAGACGGGGGGGGAAAGAACTGAAATGCAGCGCCCACATCATGACGTACAAATATTCATATAAAAAGAAACTTAACCTCGGATACGTTATTACAAATATTACAAAATACGTCAACACGTTGTACAACAAAAATAATAATATATAAACAAGATAGGTTAAAATAAAAAATATTTATAGTGAATAAGAGGGTTTATAACGTCGCGCAGCATCGAGTACTTCGATAAAAGGCACCACAGCAGCACCCGGGGCGGTGCTGTTAAATAAAAACGACTCTTAATAACCACTAGAGATATGTTTCTCCGAAACGACCACCAATTAAAAACGGAACGGAATGTCTAAACACAGATTTTCTTTTTTTTCTCGAAACGCTGCGGTCAACGTTTACAAAAAAAAATATATTTATCAGAACAGAACGAAATGGTTGAGAAACGGTCCGTGTTGCGCTTACGTGTGTGTTTGTATATGTACAGTCTCGGGGTCTTAGACGGGCGTCGACGACGCGTCCTCCTTACCTTCAGTCTTAGCTCTTTTACTGTCGGCGGCCGTATCGTCAGGGCCGGGCGACGCCGGCCTCTTCTGACCCGACGCCGATTTGAATTGGACTATTATAGCTGTCATGTTGTCGCAACCGGTGCCGTCGCCCATCGTGTTCGGCGCTAGACAATGGTCAAACATCTGAAAATTAAATAAACGTTAATGTGTAATTAGTTTATTATATGGTTAAAATATGTTACCTCTTCACAAATTTTTGACAACGCCTTCCCCTCCTTAATTGCAGGCCTGACGAAATCAATAACCTCCTGACTAGACATGAAGTTCCAAATGCCGTCGCAGGCGAGCACCATGAACTCGTCTTGAGCGGTGTCGATCGTCGTGGTGCGCACGTCCGGCTGGGCCGAGATCATCTGCTCCTTGTCGCTCAGCTCCTTGTTCTGCTTGTAGGCGTGATCGCCGATCGCCCGCGACAAATTCAAGCCGCCGTTCACCCTGCCGTCGTTCGTCACCTTGCCGCCGGCCTTGATCACGCGCGCCATCTCCGGCTCGTCCTCCGGCTTGTGGTCGAAACTCATCTCCACCGCCTGCCCGTTCCGGCACACTATGCACCTGGAGTCGCCGGCGTTCGCGACGTACAGCTTGTTGTCCTTGAGGAGGGCCACGACGGCCGTGCAGCCGCTGTTCGAGCCCGGCTCGTCCGACATGTTCCTCGCGAACTCCATCTCGTCCTCGTCCTCCTCCAAGTCCGCCTCGTCTTCGTCCTCGTCATCGTCGTCCTCGTCGTCACCGTCCGAACTCGCCTCGTCCATTAGCGATGAATTTATACCCTCATCATCATCCGAACTATCCTCTGAAGAAAAAAATAAATGAATAAATAAATTAAATTGAGTGATTGGGCGATTCCATAAAGCAACAAAACTCATTTACACACACACAAACAGCGGAAGGACCACGTGGTCGACAACCAAACACTACTACTACTAGTGCTAAATAAAATCGTTGTCAAATTACTTTTTATGATTTAATTTATCCAGTAATACTCTCGCGTATGTTTTACTGATTGGAGGGTGGGATAGAGGCCACCCACCCACCCTACATATACACATAATCTCCAACTGAATTACAGTTTAGATTTAGAAAGAAAAACATCACTACAGATTCAATAGTTTCCAAAAACCAAAAGTGAATTAGTGGCAATGTTTTTTTAAATTTAATTAAAACAGTGTTTTAGTTTAAGTTTTTATGTGTATATGTAGGGTGGGTGGGTGGCCACTATCCTACCCTCCAATCAGTAAAACATAGGCGAGGGCTGTGAAGGATTTTCTGAAATTAAACCATTCTTTTATAATATCAGTAAAATTTTCGACTTGCGTTGTTAATACTGCAAGTAGCAAAAATATAAGACTTTATTTTTTACCGTTTGTTCCTTCAAATGTTTTATCCTCTTCATCCTCGGTGTCGTCCGATTCATCGGAGAAATCCAGGAGTTTGGCATACATTTGTGTGACCGTTCTCTTGGGCCGTGTTGATTTCGGAGGGGTCGCTTCCACACCTTTGGTCTTCATCAGGGCTTTACCACTTTTACCTAAAAAATTATATTAAGAAACTTTACAAAAAAATAATGTTTTATAGAAAGTAAGTGATAAGGAAATAGTAATATACAGGGTGAGCATAATTTTTTAATATTAAAATTTCTCTCCCATTGATATATTGATAATTACAGAATTACTTTATGCAGTTGTTTCATTTTGATTTATCTCTGTAAAACTAATAATTACAATATTGCTATTATTATAAACAACTGCAATTGTTTTACTTTCATCTTTTTTATGGCTACCCATTTTTTTATTTATAATAAAATTTAAAATGACTATAACTCACTTATTTTTAGAAATACCTATGTCGTATGTCATATTGGATTAAAGAGAAAAAAATTACCTTTTGAATGAGGCCACAGCCAACTATGGTTTCCATTTAAAAAAATGAAAGTTTGCGTCATATCTCGGAAAATAATGGCGATATAAATTTTCTGATTATTTTTTATTAATCTGCATAAAATTATCTAAAACTTTGTCCTTTACAGTTTTGTTCTATCTGTTATAATAACCGAGATATATTGATTTGAAAAATTTGACACTTTTTACTTTTATCAAAATATCTAGTTACCCTTGACTTTTTTGAAAACTTTGAAAGTGGAATTTTATTCTTCTCGTAAATCTACACTTCTTTCCCCATTTAACCGTTTCTCTATCTCTTATAGTTTCCGAGATCCCCAGAGAGAACATCGAAAAAAACTCACCCTGTATAATCTTCAACAAATTGTATGCTTTGTTTATTGTATGAATGTTCTTTTTCTGCACATTTATTATTTGAAAAAATCGTCGCAAATGTTATATCAATTGAAGGGTGGGATAGTGGCCACCCACCCACCCTACATATACATTGAAACTCAAACAGGAACCCTGCTGTATTATTCATTAACATTAACACTGAAAGCAATGTGATTTTTAAGGAAACTACATCAGTGGCAGTGACTGATGTAGATGTGCTTATGTAGGGTGGGTGGGTGGCCTTTATCCCAACCTCCAATCAGTAAAACATAAGCGAGAGTTTAACTGAAATAATATATAATCTTCAACAAATCCCATACTTTATTTATAGTATAAATATTCTTTTTCTGCACATTTATTATTTGAGAAAAACGTCGCTAATGTTATATCAATTGGAGGGTGGGATAGTGGCCACCCACCCACCCTACATATACATTGAAACTCAAACAGGAACCCTGTTATATTATTCATTAACTTTAACACTGATCGCAATTTGATTTTCCAGGAAACTACAGCAGTGCCAGTGACTGATGTAGATGTGCATATGTAGGGTGGGTGGGTGGCCTCTATCCCACCCTCCAATCAGTAAAACATAAGCGAGAGTTTAACTGAATTAATATATAATCTTCAACAAATTGTATACTTTATTTATTGTATGAATATTCTTTTTCTGTAGAATTATTATTTAACAAAACAGTCGCTAATGTTATATCAATTGGAGGGTGGGATAGTGGCCACCCACCCAACCTACATATACATTGAAACTCACACTGGAACCCTGCTGTATTATTCTTTAACATTAACACTGACAGAAATGTGATTTTCCAGGAAACTACAGCAGTGACAGTGGCTGATGTACCAGTGCATATGTAGGGTGGGTGGGTGGCCTCTATCCCACCCTCCAATCAGTAAAACATAAACAAGAGTTTAACTGATTTTATATATAATCTTCAACAAATTGTGTGCTTTGTTTATTATATGAATATTCTTTTTCTGCACATTTATTATTTGACAAAATTGTCGCTAATGTTATATCAATTGGAGGGTGGGATAGTGGCCACCCACCCACCCTACATATAAATTGAAACTCAAACAGGAACCCTGCTGTATTATTCATTAACATTAACACTGAAAGCAATGTGATTTTTAAGGAAACTACATCAGTGGCAGTGACTGATGTAGATGTGCTTATGTAGGGTGGGTGGGTGGCCTTTATCCCAACCTCCAATCAGTAAAACATAAGCGAGAGTTTAACTGAAATAATATATAATCTTCAACAAATCCCATACTTTATTTATAGTATAAATATTCTTTTTCTGCACATTTATTATTTGAGAAAAACGTCGCTAATGTTATATCAATTGGAGGGTGGGATAGTGGCCACCCACCCACCCTACATATACATTGAAACTCAAACAGGAACCCTGTTATATTATTCATTAACTTTAACACTGATCGCAATTTGATTTTCCAGGAAACTACAGCAGTGCCAGTGACTGATGTAGATGTGCATATGTAGGGTGGGTGGGTGGCCTCTATCCCACCCTCCAATCAGTAAAACATAAGCGAGAGTTTAACTGAATTAATATATAATCTTCAACAAATTGTATACTTTATTTATTGTATGAATATTCTTTTTCTGTAGAATTATTATTTAACAAAACAGTCGCTAATGTTATATCAATTGGAGGGTGGGATAGTGGCCACCCACCCAACCTACATATACATTGAAACTCACACTGGAACCCTGCTGTATTATTCTTTAACATTAACACTGACAGAAATGTGATTTTCCAGGAAACTACAGCTGTGACAGTGACGGATGTAGTGGTGCATATGTAGGGTGGGTGGGTGGCCTCTATCCCACCCTCCAATCAGTAAAACATAAGCGAGAGTTTAACTGAATTTATATATAATTTTCAACAAATTGTATGCTTTGTTTATTGTATGATTATTATTTTTCTGCTCATTTATTATTTGGCAAAATCATCGCTAATGTTATATCAATTGGAGGGTGAGATAGTGGCCACCCACCCACCCTACATATACATTGAAACTCAAACTGGAACCCTGCTGTATTATTCATTAACATTAACACTGACAGAAATGTGATTTTCCAAGAAACTACAGCAATGACAGTGGCTGATGTAGCAGTGCATATGTAGGGTGGGTGGGTGGCCTCTATCCCACCCTCCAATAAGTAAAACATAAGCGAGAGTTTTAACTGAATTAATATATAATCTTCAACAAATTGTGTGCTTTATTTATTGTATGAATATTTTTTTTCTGCACATTTATTATTTGACAAAATCATCGCTAATGTTATATCAATTGGAGGGTGGGATAGTGGCCACCCACCCACCCTACATATACATTGAAACTCAAACTGAAACCCTGCTGTATTATTCATTAACATTAACACTGATCGCAATGTGATTTTCCAGCAAATATAACGGTGACAGTGACTGATGTGCCAATGCTTATGTAGGGTGGGTGGGTGTATTCTATGCACCATAAGAAATTCAATGTATTTTTATAAACGTGCAATTATTTTCTTGTGTTTCTTTTATTTGCTAAAATGACCTAGGGAGAAAATAATTGCACATTTACAAAAATACGTTGAATTTCCTATGATGGGATGTAGGGGCTGACTGTGACTCATCGGAATTAAACAAACGCTCTTTCATTTCATTCTGTCCCGGTCATCCTAAGATGATGATAGAATAAGATAGAGATTCATGGTGTGTAGTAGTATTAAGGTATCTTAATGGGAATGTAATTAGAGTACTTCCTTAATATATAGAAAAAAAATTTGCGACCGGTTTCGGCTTTGGGCAAATTGAGATTAGATATTAATTGCTATACAGTTCTTAGTTAATTAGTTAAGAATGCATGAGTCACAATCAGCTCTCAATGGCTCGACTATATAAACAAGATTAACAGTTAATTTATAGTAGTATTTTATTATATGTAATTCAATACCTGGTGGTGCTTTAATACGAAGAGTAGTTGTTTTAACTGTTGGTTAATTTTTATGTAGTTTTTACATTGTAATAATATAAAACTACGCTCAAAATAATTAATTCTAATTATTACTTTTATTACATTTTTTTCGATTGCTAAAAAAATTTACCTTTCTTTGAAACTTCACCATTTTCGACAGGAATAGAAGAACTGGTAACGTCCTCCATTTTACCAGTATCATTCGAGCTGACGTCACCGTTCTGTTTCTCCTCGTCCATTTTTTCGGCCTCCCCTTCGTTGCTGGTGACCGCACACTCAGAACTGTCCGGGGACTGCACCCTGATTTCCGGCACCTTGGCACCGTTCTTCTCCACCTTAACCTCACTGTTATCACAGCTGCTGCTGCTCACCGCCTCCTCGACATTAGCGGACGCTGATGCGGATGTAGACGAAGAGGAGGCCTGACCAGTGCAATCACTCTTTTTGGCCTTGAGGTATGGCGAGTTGGGCTGCTTCTCGGAGTTCTTGACGTGCTTCAAATTCGGGTTCAAGAGGTTGTTGGTGTACTTCTCGATGACCTGCAGAATGGGCATTTTGGCCTCCTCGCATAAATTATCGACGTCCTCGGCTTCGCTGTCCTCGTCCGCCTCGGAACTCTTGGCCATGGTCTTGAGGACGGCGATGACCTCCGGCGTGGCGATGGTGGCGTCGAAGCCGAGGAACGCCTCCTCGAGCGCCTTCTGGTAATCCCCGCTCTTGTACGAGGCGACATTCTTGAGAAAGTCGGGCAACTTCTGGGCCGAGTAGAGCGCGACCTCGGCGCCCCCGTGACCGTCGTACACCGCGAAGAACGAGGTGTCGCGGTCGAAGTCTAGGATGCAGTTGTGCGCGTCCTGGAATCAAACAAACGTGAAACGTGAGGCGCGCGCGCGCTTTTTGAGGTTGTGTTGTTTGCTCACCTCTTGGCCGATCCGCCAACCTTGCATGGAACTGGCACCGCAATTGAGCCTGTCATTCGACTCGTCCGTGGACGCTTTTTCCGTTATCGGCTCGGACAGGTAGGACCCCATGGTACACTTGGTGGAGCAACGTCTTCGCAATGGGAATAAACAATGCGCGTCGCCCGCCTATTTCTAAGTTTGCTCTGGTTGGGTGTACGCCGGCGGAAAAACGACTTGTTAACTCGCGTCCATGCTGCTTTTGACGGTTGTTGGAGGTGGAGGACGCGAGGGGGCACCGCTGCTCTCCCGCCAAAAACTAATGCTCGCCACACGCTCCGCAACAAGGGGGCCACAACCACGAAACGTTAAAACCTTCACGATAACACCCTGGCCACACGAACGAAAACAATTAATGTTTAAACAGGGCTTACTAGAATGTCGGCGTAGTTTTTACATATAATAAGAGATGGCGTGTAAATATTGTACAAAATAATTAATTTTTAAATGTTTTTAATTCTATAAATACTTACGATTAAATAAACTCCTTAAACAACGAGTACAACTGTAATATTGTTGTTCTCCGTTCGCGTGAATTAGATATTATAACCGCGCTGCGTCCTATGGCAGAATTTTCAACTAAAAATCATGCGCATTCAAAACAATTTTAATTTAATAGTATTATTTTGCATGTTTTTAAATCATTCCTTAATTATTATGCACGAAATACCTTCAAATATTATTATTCTAATACTGTATTCATAAGTTTTTAGCGCATTTGCGTTTTTACATTCAATATTAATTATTGTTTGAGTACCACTGTATTTGTGTTATGTTTTGAAATTTAAAAATCTATAATAAATTAAAATTTCTAATAATATACCGACCTTATTGATATTTTTAACTAAATACTTAATCAAAGATAAAGTTATATAAATATTAAGTTAAAAAAGTTTTACTTAATATTTGACATTTTTATTAACAGATGTCGCTACGTAACAATTAATTTTTTTAATTTAATATTTAATTTAGTACATTTAAAATAAATATAAATAATTTAATTACATAAGAAAATTTAAAAAAGCAAAAATTATTTAATCGTATCGAAAAGGAATGAAAATAACACGTGCTTAAATCATTGATTGAAATATTGCAATGTTTATTAGAAAATAAACACTATTTTAAAATAAACCTCTTAACAGTTTTTTATTAAATAAATATTCATTTTATTATTAAATCTTAATTAATTAATTAATTAGTGTGTGTGTGTGTGTGTTTATGCGGCTAACTTCATGCAAAACAATGAACGGTTTTCAATTTCCTCCCCGTGTCAGAGTGTTGACGGTTAATTTAACCTCGATTTGAATGTGAAGAAACTTAAGGAAGAAATGGAAAACCTCGAGGGGGCGAATAAACAGGCCCAGGAGAGGAATCTGTCCTTGTGTGCCGAGCAACAAGCGAAAGCGCCGGATCCGCGCTTGTGTCGCAGCGCCGTTAAAATGTAAGTTGTTTATATTAACAGAAAAAAAAAACAATTCGAAACTTTAAGCATTTTTAATAATTATGTTTATTTATTTAATTAATTGCATGAAGGAAACGAATACAAACATTTAATTACATAAATCATTGGCGAAAGAAAGTTTTTAATTTAAAATGGTGGTTGTTTATAATAATAAAACAAAACAAAATTTGACAATTGATTAATAAATAAATTAGAAATTTTTCTCTTAAGCAGTTGGTATGAATAGCTTACTTCAAGAGAATCTACAATCGTAAGTATTAAAATGTTATCAATTAATAAAACATTTCGTTTATGATGTAGACAACCGATTGTTGTTTTAGAAATACATATGGTTGTATTTTAATTAATCCATTGCAGAAGGAAATTTTACTGTAACTAGGTTCGGTTGTCTATATGTCATAACAATTCAGTTCGGCTGTCTATGATAAAAATTTACTCAGTTAATTTAATAAATAAATGCTTTGAATATAATAGTAGTGATATGTTTCGAAGAATGAGCAAATTATAAAATCATTTTATATAATACTTTCAATTAAAGTTTTGACGTGTTAGGTTAGGTTAAGTTAGGTTAGATAAATTATGTCGAGGGAATTCAAAATTGTTTAGATAAAAATCCATCGTAATATTGCCAATACTAAGGTGCATTATCAAGCTCAATTGAACACCACTGTAAAAATTTAATTTCTACAGAAAATCATTCCTTAAAAAAATATTAATTGATTATGTCAATTTTTAGCGATTACAACAGGATGTACTACGATTTTGATTTATGTAGGCTTAATTATGTTAATTTAAGTTAGGTCGTGTAAGTAACGATATGCATCGAGATATATCGGGTACATGAAACTACTTTTAAAATAATTGTGCGGGAAGGGGTTAAGCTGATTCTTTTAATTTTCTATTTTAGGTTAGATTATGTTTTGTTAGGTTAGGTAAAAGACATATAATGTAAGGTTATGTTTGGGTTTTAATTCGCCAAGATATTCTTTGATTATAACTTACGTTAAATTATAAATAAGTTTCTTATTAGACAAGTGATTTCTGACAATAAAAATATTAGGTTTGGTTAACGGTAAAAAGTTTCTGTATGTGAAAATTATGGTTAAAATTAGGTTATTGTTTTGATGATGATGGGTGATGAGAATTATAGCTCAAGTTAACGGGTGTCCAACAATTATTGCAGTCCCGGGTGGCGTTGGAATCAAAAACGTAGGTCGATTCTTACATGTGCCAAATAAATGAACTGACATTTTAATTGTCAAACATAACCTAAACGTGCATTTAAAGTGTTGTTAAATGCACGTTTAGGTTATGTTTGACAATTAAAATGTCAGTTCATTTATTTGGCACATGTAAGAATCGACCTACGTTTTTGATTCCAACGCCACCCGGGACTGCAATAATTGAACACCCGTTAGTTATGTTCAAAATTTTAACTTAGGTTATGTTAATAACATTCAATTCGTGAATATGACAATTTTATGTTAGGTTAGGTTAGTTTAAAATATCTGAAGATGAAAATTGTAGCTTAGGTCAGGTTGATAATAATTAATTTTTAGAAATAAGGACATTTGGAAATGATAAGTATGAGTTAGGTAAAATAAGGTTAGGTTAATTATGTTTTTTTGAAAATGAAAAATGTAAGTTAAATAAGATTAATTACAGTTAGGTTATATTAACAACCTTAAATTAGATTAGATTAGCAACATTATATTCCCCAAAAACGTGAATTATAGGTTAATTTAGGTTAGATTAACGAAATAAAATTTCTTGAGGTTAGCTTAGGTTGATTATATTCATAAATTGAAAATACGAATTGTAGGTGAAGTTGTGCCAGCTTAATTATACTAAAATTTCCACGTTGAAATTTTTAGGTTAGGTTAATGACATTCAATATGTGAAACCGAAAATTTTAGGTTAGGTTAGTGAGGTTACATTAAAAAAAAAACGAATTTTCGATTGTTTTACATGTTTTTGAACTAGTATTTCGAAAATTCTTGCATTTAATGATTGCTTATATCCGATATACTAACTTATGATAAAAATCTGAATTTCGACCTTCAATTATTTTATATTGTTTTGACCGTAACTCTTAAATTCGCACGCAAAATTAAAAAAATTCTTGCATAATTCTTAGGTCCAATATGTTCACCGAAGTATAAAATCAAAATTATGACTTTCGATTGTTTTACATTGTTTTGGACATGATTCTCAAGTGCGCACTCAGATTTCAAATATTCTTGCTCAAAACGATTTCTTAGGTTCAATATATTCGCCTACGTAAAAAAATCTCAATTTCGACTGTCGATTGTTTTACATATTTTTGACCAAAACTCTTGAACGCGAACTAGTATTTCAAAAATTATTGCTCTTAATGATTGCTTATATCCGATATACTAATTTATGATAAAAATCTGAATTTCAACATTCAATTGTTTTACATTGTTTTGGCCATAATTCTTAAATGCGTACTCATATTTCAAAAATTCTTGCACAAAACGATTGCTTAGTTCCAATATCTTCACCTACGTAAAAAATCTAAATTTCGACCTTCAATTGTTTTATATGTTTTTGGCCGTAACTTTTAAATACGCACGCAGAATTCAAAAATTCTTGCACAAAACGACTGCTTAGGTCCAATATCTTCACCTACGTAAAAATCTAAATTTTGACTTTCAATTGTTTTACATGTTTTTAACCGTAACTCTTAAACGCGAACTAGTATTTCAAAAATTCTTGCACCATATGATTGCTTAGTTCCAATAAGTTCATCTACGTAAAAAATCTGAATTTTGACCTTCGATTGTTTTAGGTGGTTTCAGCCATAACTCTCGAACGGAAACTAGTATTTCAAAAATTCTTCCATACAATGATTGCTCATATCCAATAAAAATCTAAATTTCGACCTTCAATTGTTTTACATTGTTTTGGCCGTAACTCTTAAATACACATGCAGAATTAAAAAATTCTTGCACAAAACGAGTGCTTAAGTCCAATATCTTCACCTACGTAAAAATCTAAATTTTGACTTTCAATTGTTTTACATGTTTTTAACAGTAACTCTTAAACGCGAACTAGTATTTTAAAAATTCTTGCACCTAATGATTGCTTATATCCGATATACTAATTTATGATAAAAATTTGAATTTCGACATTCAATTGTTTTACATTGTTTTGGTTATAATTCTTTATTGTGTACTCAGATTTTAAAAATTCTTGCAAAAACGGTTGCTTAGGCTCAATATGTTTGTCTACGTAAAAAATCTGAATTTCGACCTTCGATTGTTTTATATTGTTTTGGCCGTAACTCTTAAATACGCACGCAGAATTCAAAAATTCTTGCACAAAACGACTGCTTAAGTCCATATGTTCACCTACATAAAAAAATCTAAATTTCGAATTTCGATAGTTTTACATGTTTTTGGCTATAACTCTTAAATTCTTGCACCTAATTGTTGCTTATATCCAATATACTAATTTATGATGAATATCTGCATTTCGGCCTTCGATTGTTTTCGGTTATTTTGGTCATAACTCTTAAATACGTACACAGAATTCAAAAATTCTTGAACAAAACGATTGCTTAGGTCCTATATGTTCACCTACGTAAAAAATCTAATTTTTGACTTTCGATTGTTTTACATGTTTTTGATCATAATTCTTAAGTGCGTACTCATATTTCAAAAATTCTTGCACAAAACTATTGCTTAGTTCTAATATATTCGCCTATGTAAAAAATCTGAATTTCGACCTTGATTGTTTTACATTGTTTAGGCCATAATTCTTTAACGCGAACTAGTATTTCAAAAATTCTTGCACCCAATGATTGCTCATATCCTTACGATAAAAATCTGAATTTCGACCTTTGATTGTTTTACCTTGTTTTAGTCATAACTCTTAAGTGCATACTTATATTTCAAAAATTGATTGTTTAGGTGCAATATATTTAGCTTGGTAAAAATTGTGTAGAAGTTCTTATTCATTTTTTTTTAAATTTGTAGTCGGCCATATTCTGAAGAGTATTTTCCAATCGTGATAAACGTCGAGGAGGAGATCAGGTTGTTGAAGGAGGACAAGAAGCGGGCGAGCGACGAGGCGAAATTGAAATCGTTCCTCTACGAGTCGATCGAGCAGAAGGAGCCCTCCGATGGTGATGATGATGATGATGTTGATGAAGATGATTACACCCCAGGGAACGAAAACAAATTGTTGGATAGCAGTTTCATGGAGGAGGACGGCGACGAGCTCAACACCACGAACGAAACGCCGTCGCCGAATTACAAACCAGCGCCGCTGCTCAAGGAAAACATCAAACCGCCGCTGAACACGATAAGCGAGTGCGAGGGGAATCCGCTTGACGAACCCCTGGGGGTGACGCCGCTGAAGCCGCGCTCACAGGCGGCGGAGCCGAACCAGCCACGGATACAGTGCAGCATTGACGTGAGCTCGTACATGAAGACGCCCCTT
Source organism: Ontholestes murinus (assembly GCA_963969525.1). Lineage (NCBI taxonomy): Eukaryota > Metazoa > Arthropoda > Insecta > Coleoptera > Staphylinidae > Ontholestes > Ontholestes murinus. The sequence continues at coordinate 2,422,829 of OZ018393.1, forward strand.
AATCCGATTAAGGTTCGCTCCGTGGCGTCCACGACGTCTGCGGCGAGGAGGTCGGACGAGTCCGTCGGCGGTGGCGGCAGCAGTTCGACGATGCGCGTCATGTTCCCGAAGTTATGCGTCAACGGCGTCAACTACATCGTCCTGAAGGAGCTTGGGAAGGGCGGAAGTTCGTGCGTTTACCATTGTTTCGATCCTAAAATGGAGATGGAGTGCGCCATCAAGTGCGTGGACTTGAATCAGGATCAGAATGCCGTCACTGGGTATATCAACGAGGTGAAAACCCTGCACAAGTTACAGCATTGTAAACGGGTTATCAAGATGTATACTTAGTAAGTTTCATTAAATTTTCTTAGTAAGTAGGGATATTTTCTATTAAATTATTTTTTATGCACACAAGAAAAAATCTGTAGTAAGTATGATATCCTCAAGATAATTAATATTAAAAGCATGTATTGGTTTAAAATGTTATTTAAATCTCTTCTTATAAGAGTCTTTTGTTATTATGCTAGCAATTGTTTAAATGCCCTGTTTGCTATTCTAAAATATAATTTTTATTCCAGTCAAATATTGAAGGATGAGAAGAAACTGTATATGGTTTTGGAAAAGGGTGGCGAGGACCTGTCGACCATCCTCAAGGAGCGAACCTCCATATCCGAGCGACTCTCCTTATACACGGTATTTTTTTATTGGATGGAAATGTTGCACGCGGTCAAGGAAATACACACGAATGGTAATTTGAAATGTTCCTTTAGCTTAAAAACTATGATTAAAGAATCACTGATGTTGTTAATTAATTATAAAAGAGAGTTTCACTTGAAATTGAAGGAAGTGTAGGGGGGGACAGTGGCCACCCACCCACCCTACATATTTATTTCAACTCCTCCAAAAATTCTGTTTTTTAGTTAATTAAAGACCCAAAAAACATTGTTTATAATTAAAATTCAAAAATATATGTAGGGTGGGTGGGTGGCCTCTAACCCACCCTCTAAACTCTTTGATAATAACTTAGGGGATATTTAAAAAGTTAAAATCTAGATTTTTATATTTACGTGTAGTGTACATTGTGTTGCCTATATTAAAAATGTTATTTGCGGAAATTTGTACAATTTGTTCCGTAAATATTTTTATTACTCAAAATGTTTTAATTTCAAATTCATTTAATTAAAATTATTATTTTTGACAGGAGTAATCCATTCGGATTTAAAGCCGGCGAATTTCCTAGAAGCGGGCGGTAAAATAAAACTGATAGATTTCGGAATATCATCGTGCGTGCAGCAGGACAACACCAGCGTGATCAAGAACGTGACGCTGGGTACGTTCAGCTACATCAGCCCAGAGGCCTTACGCGGTGATAAATCGAGTAATTTTAACAGCCCGAATTACGGAAAACGGAAATTTAGGGTAAGTGGATGATAAGCCAACAAAAATTTCGGCTACTTTATCCTTTCTTTACAGATAAGCTACAAATCCGACGTCTGGTCACTCGGTTGCATACTTTACCAACTCGTGTACCGACGGACGCCGTTTCAACACCTGACGCACACCTGGGCCAAACTCTCGACCATAATGGACCCGAATCACCAAATCGAATACCCACCGGTCGCCGGCATACCTGATAGTCTGTTACGCACCATCAAAGATTGCTTACAGTACGACATGAAATCGCGTCCCAGCATAGACGATTTGATCTCAAAGTACGGACAGTACTACTGTTGATATCCTTGTGCAAATCACTACAAATATTTTTTTTTATATATCTATTTATATTAGCCATGTATAATTTTTTTAAGAGTTTTAAGTATTAAATGTTATTTATCTGATAACGGTTAATCCGCGCTTATTATTTTTTATTCCGAGTATTCAATCTTATCAAATTTTTCCTGTGATCCCGTTGATAAGTTTTTATCGCGTAAACGATTGAGACATGTATCGGATTAAGGTGCATTAGTTAGTTATATAGCCTTGTTGTTTGAAGGGTTGTTTTCGAATTTTCTTTACAGCGGAATATCGACAGTGTCTGGCGATGTGGAGTTACGGCCCCAATCAGGGGGCCAACGATGAGGAGAAGCCGTTTTTATATCGGGATGAAGTGTGAGTTTATTCATTTGCGTAAATGTTGTATTTATTAATTGTATGGTTTTTTATAATTACAGCGGAATGGAACAGGATCTGAAGCAATGGGACTTGTTTCAAGACCCACCGCGAAAGACGAACAGTGGTTCGATGGCGGATACCCAGTTCTTCGACACGGCCGAAAAAGTGATGAAATTAATCGCCTACATCATCACATTTATAGTGGTGCTCGGGTCGGCCGTCATCTCCAAAGGAACGCTTCTTTTTATGACCTCGCAGGTCTTAAATAACACGAAATCTTATTGCAACAGACACTTGGGTAAGTAGTAAAAGTAAAAATAGGAAATTTATTAAAGAAAATTCTTAAAATGCTCAGAAACGTTTGGTTTGCATCCTTTAAAAGATAGGAATTGAATGCACTTATTATTTTTCGCCCAACTGTGGTTATAAAAAAAGTCCTCAATAAAAGTATTCATTCACAAAAAAGAAATGTCAGTTGTCAAATACCAAAAATGTATAATTGCAACTGTCAAAAATGTCAATCAATGTCAAAAAAAATAAAATGTCAATTGTCAAATATTTTAAATATTAACTACCAAAAACATAAAATATGAAATATGAAATTTGAAAATAAGAAATGTCAGATACCAAAAATTTGAAATGTCAACTGTCAAAAATGTCAATTGTCAAAAATTTTAATATTAACTGCTGAAATAAAACTAGAAATTTCACTGTAAAAAATAAGAAATGTCAAAAAAAAAATTGAAATGTCAACTATCAAAAATGTCAAATATTTTAAATATTAACTGCCGAAAAAATTAAAATATTCCAATTCAAAAATGTCAAAAAAGTGAAATGTCAATTGTCAAAAATATGAAATTTGAAAATAAGACATGTCAAATACCAAAAATTTGAAATTTCAACTGTCAATAATGTCAATTGTCAAAATTTTTATTTACTAACTGTTGAAAAATATTTAATTTCAATGTAAAAAATAAGAAAATTCAAAAAAAAAATTGAGATGTAAACTGTCAAAATGTCAATTGTCAAATATTTTAAATATTAACTACGGAAAAAAATAAATATTCCAACTGTGAAAAATGTAAAAAAAGATAGGTCAAAAATATGCAATTTGAAAATAAGAAATGTCAAATACCAAAAATTTGAAATTGCAAATGTCAAAATTGTCACTTGGCAAAAATTTAAAATATCAACTGCTGAAAAAACAAGAAATTTCACTGTAAAAAAAATAAGAAATGTCAAAAAAATTGAAATGTCAACTGTCAAAAATGTCAATTGCAAAATACTAACTAAATATTAACTGTCGAAAAAAATATAATATTCGAGCTGTGAAAAATGTCAAAAAAGAAGTAATGTCAATTGTCAAAAATATGAAATGTCAAATTCCAAAGATGTATGCAAATGTCAATTGTATTTGACAGACCAAAAATTTATAATTGCAACTGTCAAAAATTTTAATTATTAACTGCAAAAATGTAACTTGTCAATTATTTTAAATATTAACTACCAAAACGAAAATAAGAAATTCCAACTCTGAAAAATGTTAAATATAAAAAAATGAAATGTCAATTGTCAATTTTTTTAAATTTTAACTGCTGAAAAAACATAAGAATTTTCAATTATGAAAAGTGTTTAATATCAAAAAAATTAAATGTCAATTGTCAAAAATATGCAATTTAAAAATAAGAAATGTCAAATAGCAGAAATTTGAAATTGCAACTGTCAAAAATGTCAATTGGTAAAAATTTTCAATATTAACTGCTGAAAAATCAAGAAATTTCACTGTAAAAAATTAGAAATGTGAAAAAAATTAAAATGCCAACTGTCAAAAATGACAATTGTTAAATATTTCCGAAAGAAATAAAATATTCCGGCTGTGAAAATGCCCACAGGAGAAGAAATATCAATTGTCAAAAATGTGACATTTGATAATAAGAAATGTCAAATACGAAAACATTGAAATGTCCACTGTCAAAAATGTCAATTGTCAAATATTTTAAATATTAACTGTTGAAAAAATAAAATACACAAATGTAAAAAAATGTCAAAAATATGAAATTTGGAAATAAATGTCAAATACTAAATATTTGAAATGGCAATTGTCAAAAATGTCAATTGACAAAAAATTTAAATATTAACTAATGAAAAAAATCGAGAAATTTCACTGTAAAAAATAAAAAATGCTAAAAAAATTTGAAGTGTCAACTGTCAAAAATATTAATTGTCAAATATTTTAAAAATTGTCGAAAAAAAAGTTTCCAATTGCGAAAAATGTCAAAAAAAAATAAAAAATGTCAATTATCAAAAATATGAAATTTGAAAATAAGAATTGAAAAATATCAAAACTGTCAATTGGAAAAAATTTTAAATATTCACTGCTGAAATAAAAACAAGAAATTTCACTGTAAAAAATAAGAATATCAAAAAAATTGAAATGTCAACTGTCAAAAATGTCAATTGTCAAATATTTTAATTATTAACTGCTAAAAAACAAGAAGTTTCACAGTAAAAAATAGAAATGTCAAAAAACAAATTTGAAATGTCAACTGTTAAAATGTAATTTGTCAATTATTTTAAATATTAACTGTCGAAAAGAAAATAAGAAATTACAATTGTGAAAAATATTAAATATCAAAAAAATTCAAATGTCAAGTGTCAAAAATATGACATTTGAAAATAAGCAATGACAAATACTAAAATTTTGGGATTGCAAAATAAAATATTGCAACTGTGAGATGTCAAAAAAATTAAATGCTAATTGTCAAAAATATGAAATTTGTAAATAAGAAATGTCAAATACCAAAAATTTGAAATTGCAATTGTAAAAATGTCAATTGTGAAAAATATTAACTGCCGAAAAAAAAACAAATAATTCCATTGTAAAAATGTTAAATGTCAAAAAATTGAAATGTCAACTGTCAAAAATATGAAATTTGGAAATGAGAAATATCAAACACCAAAAATTTTAAATTGCAAATGTCAAAAATGTCCGTTGGCAAAATTTTTAAATATTAACTGCTGAAAGAAACAAGAAATTTCACTGTAAAAAAATAAGTTATGCTAAAAAAAAAAATTGAAATGTCAAATGTCAATTGTCATATATTTTAAATATTAATTGCCGAAAACATGAAATATTCCAACTGTGAAAAATGCCAAAAAAAAAAGAAATGTCAATTGTCAAAAATATGAAATTTAAAAATAAGAAATGAAATTTCAACTGTCATAAATGTCAATTGTGAAAATTTTTAAATATTAACTGCTGGAAAAAAAATTAATTTTACTGTAAAAAATAAGAAATTTCCAAAAAAAAAATTTTAAATGTCAAATGTCAACTGTCAATTGTCAAGTATTTTAAATATTAGCTGTCGAAAAAAATAAAATATTTCAACTGTGAAAAATGTCAAAAAAAGAAATGTCCATTGTCAAAAATATATAATTTGAAAATAAGAAATGTCAAATACCAAAAATTTGAAATGTCATCTGTCAAAAATGTCAATTGGCAAACATTATTAAATATTAACTGTTGAAAAAAACAAGAAATTTGATTGTAAAAAAATTTTTTTTTCAAAACAAAAAATTTGAAATGTCAAGTGTCAAAAATGTCAATTGTCAAATATTTTAAGTATTAACTGACGAAAAAAATAAAATATTCCAACTGTTAAAAATGTAAAAAAAAGAAATGTCAATTGTCAAAAATATGAAATTTGAATATAAGAAATGTCAAATACAAAAAATTGGAAATTGAAACTTTCAAAAATTTCCAATTGGTAAAATTTTTAAATATTAACTCCTGAAATAAAACAAGAAATTGTTCACTGTAAAAAAATAAAAAAATTTCCAAAATAAAAAAGTTGAAATGTCATCTCTCAAAATTGTCAATTGTCATATATTTTAAATATTAACTACCGAAAAAAATAAAATATGGATTCCAACTGTGAAAAATGCCAAAAAAAGAAATGTCAAATACAAAAAAATTAAAATTGGAACTATGAAAAATGTTAATTGTCAAAAATTTTAATTATTTATTAATGAAACAAAAAACAAGAAATTTCACTGTAAAAAATAAGAAATTTCCAAAAACATCTATCTATCTATGAAAAATGTAAAAAAAATGTCAAATGTCAAAAATGTGAAATTTGGAAATAAGAAATGTCAAACACCAAAAATTTTAAATTGCAAATGTCAAAAATGTCAGTTGGCAAAATTTTTAAATATTAACTGCTGAAAAAAACAAGAAATTTCTTTGTTAAAAATAAGAAACATCAAAAGAAAAAATTGTCAAAAATGTCAATTATCATATATTTTAAATACTGCCGAAAAAATAAAATATGTTTTCCAATTGTGAAGAATGTCAATTGTTAAAAATATGAAATTTTAAATTAAGAAATGTCAAATACCATAAATTGGAAATGCACAACTATCAAAAATGTCAATTGGCAAAAATTTTAAATATTAACTGCCGAAAAAAAATAAGAAATTCAAACTGTGAAAAATGTTCAATGTCAAAAAATTGAAATGTAAATTGTCAAAAATATGAAATTTAAAAATAATACATAACAAATACCAACAATTTGAAATTGCAACTGTCATTTTTTTTTTAAATATTAACTGCCAGAAAAACAAAACAAAATCACTGTAAGAAATGTTAAATGTCAAAAAAATTAAATGTCAATTGTCAAAAATACGAAATTGGCAAAAGTATGAAATTTGAAAATAAGAAATGTCAAATACCAAATATTTGAAGTTTTTTAAATATTAACTGCCGAAACAAAAATAACAAATTCTAATTGAAAAACGTGATAAATGTCATAAAAATGGAATGTCAATTGTCGAAATTTGAAATTTAAAAATTTAAATACCTAAAATTTGAAATTGTAACTGTCAAAAATGTCGAAAGACAAAAATTTTAAATATTAACTGTCAAAAAAAGAAATGTCAATTGTCAAAAAAATGAAATATAAAATGTCAAATATTAAAAATTTGAAATTTCAAATGTAGGCAATTGAAAAAAATTTAAATATTAACTGCAAAAAAAAGAAATTCCACCGTAAAAATGTTACATGTGATAAAAAAGAAATGTCAATTGTCAAATGTGAAAATTTAAAGTAAGAAAATTTCAACTGCCAAATATAAAAAATTGTATTCTTATTATTTTTAGCATTTCTGACAGTTGATATTTTTGACAGTTAATATTTCAGATTAAGTGGATATTTTTTTATTATTTATAACTGCTTTTGTTTGACAATTGGAATTTAATTTTTAAATTTGTGTCAATTGACAGTTTGTATTTGTCATAGTGGAAATTCCTTATTTTTATTAGTTAATTTTCAAATACCAAAAATTTGAAATTTCAACTATCAAAAATGTCAATTTTCCAAATTTTAATTATTAACTGTCGAAAACATAAAAAATTACAATTGTGAATAAGAAATGTCAATTGTCAAAAATTTGAAATTGCAACTGTTAAAAATATCAATTGGCAAAAATTTTAAATGTTAACTGTCAAAAAAAGAAATATCTGTAGTCAAACGTATGGAATTTTAAGTATTAACTGTCGAAAAAATAAGAAAAATGTTAAATATCAAAAAGAAATTGTCAAAAATATGAAATTCCAAAATAAAAATATCAAAAATATGTTTTTTTTTATTTCTGACAGTTCATATAATTCAGTTCAGTTAGTTCAGATTTTTGCAATGTCTATTTCTTTGATAATTGACATTTAAAATTTCTTACAATTGACATTATACACATATATCTCACAGTTAATATTCATTAGTTTTGTCAGTTAGTTTATAAAATATTTAATAATCGATAGTGTCTATATGAAGAGTTTTTATTTAAAGATTTTGACACTTAAATTTTTTGACAATTGACATTTTATATTTTTGACAAATTTTTAAATTTATAAAACGTGAAATTTTCTATATTTGACAGTTGGTTTTATATTTTATTACAATCGACATTTTGATTGGCAGTTTATTTAGCCTCTCTTATTTTCGACAGTTAATTTTGAACAGTTGATATTTTCGATTGTTTCAAAGTTGATATTTTTTTATTACTAATAATTGCTACCTTGACATTTCTCAATTTAATTTTTAAAATTGTATCACATGAAATTTCGTCAGTTAACATTATGTTTGTCAGTCAATATTTAAAATATTTGTCAATTGATACTGTTTACTTGTCACAGTTAAAATTTAATATTTTTTTCAATTGATATTTTGTATTTTTTGACAGTAGATATTTAATATCTTTCAAATATATTTCTTATATTTTATTCGGTTATTATTATAAATTTTTAACAATTGTGATTTTGTGTTCAGTTTTTATTTTTTATTTTTGTCAATTCGTAAAAATGTCAACTGTCAGAAAACAGTCAAAGACATCAATTAATTATCAAAAACAAGAAATATTGACAACTAAACAGATAAATGTCAAAGATACTAAATGCCAACTGTCAAAAAATATACAAATTGTCAATAGTTAAAAATTTTAAAAATGTGCAACCTTTAAAAATAAGAAATTTCACATCACTTGTGTTCTTGATATAATTGATACTGGCAGAGCTACACTCTTGATGGACTTGTTAAGTTCCATAATATTATTATGGAACTTAACAAGTGTTTTACCCCATTGAATTTATATAAGAAATTTCATTTGTCGATGATGTTAAATGTCAAAATATAAAAATTATGAAATTTCAAAATACAAACTGTCAAGTGTTAAAAAAAAAAAAAAAATTTAACTGTCAAAATTACAAAATTTCAAAGGTCAAAAAATTATTCACTGTAAGAGAGGAAATCAGTTGCATTTGTTATTTTACCTCTGGGTGTTTTAATAAAAAAAAGAAAATTATTAATCCGAGAAAATGACAAGTGATGGCAATTTTTTAAGTAGTAGTGGTGTTTGGCTATCGACCACGTGGTCCTTCTGCCTTTTTTAAATATTATAATTTATTTTCTAGGTTCGAATAAGCAACTAGTGGTGAATTTACCAACGACAGAGCGCGTGGTTTGGATCTGGATGTTGTTTTACGCGTTCTGCATGCCCCAGTTCGGCATCTTCATACGTTCCGTGCGGATATGCTTCTTCAAATCGTGGACTCTGCCCAGCGTCGGTGATTTCTTTCTATTGGTCATCACCGAGACTCTGCCGACGATCGGAAGCGCCATCATGATCTTCTGCGTGCTGCCAGAATTGGACGTGGTCAAAGGTGCCATGCTCACTAATGCAATCAGTTTTATTCCCGCCTTCATGGGTAAGATAAATAAAAACAGCATTAGCGTTTGTTTAAAATTATTGTTAACGAAATAGAAGTACTTCGTTAAAGAAGTAGAAGTACTTCGTTATACATTATTCTTCATAAATAAAAAAAAATAAGTTTGATGAAGAAAAGCACTTGTTATGTTCCATATTTTTTTTTCTTCTTCACACTTATACATCCGGTTCCATCAAGAACAAGCATTAGAAAATGATTGTTTATAATTATTGTTTTGTTTAAGCGTTCATAACCAGAGATCCGAGTTGCACGGTTAGCAGCCTGAAGTTGATCCTCGACGTGACGAGTATCGCTGCACAGGTGACTTCATTCGTGGTGTGGCCGTTGGTGGAGGACGAACCGACGCTCTGGTTGATACCCGTCGCCGTCATACTCATCTCGTTCGGCTGGTGGGAGAATTACGTTTCGGAGAAGACGCCCATCGACTTCCTGAGGAATTTCGCCAAAAGCGCGAAGGAGTTCCGCAACAGTCGCTATTTCATGTACGTCTTCGTCTCGCTATGGAAATGCCTCGTGTTCTTCATCTCGATGGTCGTCATATTCGAACTGAGGGAGGGTAATGTCAGATTCCTCTTCGACTTCTATAAATCCGCAATGAATGATCACTGGATACACATAGATGAGGTTAGTAATAATAATAATAATAACTAATTTAATAATTCTATATAAAACTGTCAAATTTTGAGGTTAGTTTGTAATTATTATTTTATTATTAGATTAAACCTGTGATAAATTTGGAGAACGTGCCGGATATAAAACAATTGATCGAGGAGGGTGCAGGCACGGACATCAAGACGGATTACATGACGCCAATCTGGGTGTTCCTCATCAACATCGGTTCCTCGTACGTGTGTTACGTCTTTGGGAAGTTCGCGTGCAAGATCATGATACAGGGCTTCAGTTTCGCTTTTCCGCTAAACCTGGCGACGCCAGTGGCCGTAACAGGATTGATCGCCATGACCAGCAGGCACACGCAGGACGATTGCGCCTTCGCCGATGTGATACCGCCGTACCTATTCTTCGATTCGCCGCCGATTTACATGCTGAAGGACTTTATCGCGCATCAGCAATCGTGGATCTGGTTGATCTGGTTGCTTTCGCAGGTGTGGATCACGATACACATCTGGACGCCGACGTGCGAAAGGCAGGCGCGCACGGAGAAGCTCTTCATGAGGCCGATGTACGATCCGTTCTTCGTCGATCAGGACGTCGCGCTTAACAGGCGCAGGGAGGATAAGAGCAGGACGGAAACAGTTGATGATAATAAAGGTAAATTAATGAATACTAAAAAAAGGCATTAAACAATGAGATTATTAACATTTAGATGATTCAAATAATGATTATGGTGACCCAGTAATCAGTAACGATAACACGACTAAAATATACGCGTGCGGGACTATGTGGCGTGAGAATAGCGAAGAAATGTTGGAATTCTTAAAATCTATTATGAGAATGGACGAGGATCAATCGGCAAGGCGTCTCGTCCGTCAACAGATGGGCATTCTCGACATGGACGACTATTACGAACTGGAGAGTAAGTCAAACTCTTTACTATGTTAAAAATTATGTTTTAATTAAAAATAATCATACGTAGCGCACGTCTTCTTTGACGACGCCTTCAAGGGAACGCAGATCAACGAGTACGTGAAGAAACTGATTCTGAACATAAACGAGGCGGCGTCGAATGTCCACGAGGTCGAAATCGAGGTGCGACCGCCGAAGAAGTACGTGACACCGTACGGAGGCCGTTTAGTCTGGACCTTACCCGGTAAAACTGAACTGATCGTCCACCTGAAGGACAAGAAGAAGATACGCCCGAAGAAACGTTGGTCGCAGGTCATGTACATGTATTACCTGCTAGGACACAAGTAACGTATTATTTTTATTTATATTATTCCACATCATAAAATAATCTATTAATGTTGATTGATGAGTTACGTGGAGATATAATAATATTAAACAGTTTATAAACTGTGGAGAAAGTTATTACAAGTTATTTTATTTAATAAATAATCTATAGCCTGATTAAGAAAACAAATTTTCAAAGGATAAAATATATACTTTTACATACTAGATAACAAAACAGTGAGAATGTTAAAAACAACAAAAACTATATCTGTAGAGTTGGAGGGTGGGCTCTAACCTACACTCTAATCAATAGATTCATAAACTTTTATTTACTCGAGGAATTACTTAAATTAAGCAAACATTTCGTACCTAATTAATAATGTAATTAATATCTTTTCCTCTGAACAATCGCCGTTTATGTTTTACAGGTTGGAGGGTGGGATAGAGGCCACCCACCCACCCTACATACATATTTAAACGTAAACTAAAACAGTGTTTATAAATTCCTTGACATCAACACAAAAAATTTTACGATCGTTTCTGCAAACCAAAACACTAACAGTGGCTGAAGTTTAAGTGGAAATGTAGGGTGGGCGGGTGGCCACTAACCCACCCTCCAACCGGTAAAACATCGCTTAAAAATTTCATTAATACCCTCACTCAAAAATTTTATCTTTTGAATTTCTTGTTTATTCAAAAAGTTTTGTAATTAATTTTACTTCAAGCCGCGAGACGATCAGTAATTGAAATTTATATGTATATGTAGGGTGGGTGGGTGGCCTCTATCCCACCCTCCAATCAGTAAAACATCATCAAAAATTATTTGAAAAATTTGTATGAATAAATCTTTAAAAATTGCAATTATTTTGTGCTTATTTAAATTTTTTAATTAAAACCCTCGCTTGTGATTTACTGATTGGAGGGTGGAATAGAGGCCACCCACCCACCCTACATATATTCATTAAACTTCACACTAAAATACTTGAGTAATTCCTGTAAACATCAACACTAACATTACCGTCGTTTATTGATAACTACTCAAGGGATAGTGACTATAATTTTTTTGAGTATATGTAGGGTGGGTGGGTGGCCTCTATCCTACAATCAAATATTTACAACATAAGCAAGTGTTTCTTAAGAAAATAAAAATTACATACAGAATATTTATGTACAAAAAAATCAAGTCAAGAATCTTTATAATTAAAAATGATGAATTGAAACCCTCGCGTATGTTTTACTGATTGAAGGGTGGAATAGAGGCCACCCACCCACCCTACATATATTCATTAAACTTCACACTAAAATACTTGAGTAATTCCTGTAAACATCAACACTAACATTACCGTCGTTTATTGATAACTACTCAAGGGATAGTGACTATAATTTTTTTGAGTATATGTAGGGTGGGTGGGTGGCCTCTATCCTACAATCAAATATTTACAACATAAGCAAGTGTTTCTTAAGAAAATAAAAATTACATACAGAATATTTATGTACAAAAAAATCAAGTCAAGAATCTTTATAATTAAAAATGATGAATTGAAACCCTCGCGTATGTTTTACTGATTGAAGGGTGGAATAGAGGCCACCCACCCACCCTACATATATTCATTAAACTTAACACTAAAATACTTGAGCAATTCCTGTAAACATCAACACTAACATTACTGTCGTTTATTGATAACTACTCAAGTGATAGTGACTGAAATTTTTGAGTATATGTAGGGTGGGTGGGTGGCCTCTATCCTACAATCAAATCTTTACAACATAAGCAAGCGTTTCTTAAGAAAATAAAAATTACATACAGAATATTAATGTACAAAAAAATCAAGTCAAGAATCTTTATAATTAAAAATGATTCATTGAAACTCTCTCGTATGTTGTACTGATTGAAGGGTGGAATAGAGGCCACCCACCCACCCTACATATATTCATTAAACTTTACACTAAAATACTTGAGTAATTCCTGTAAACATCAACACTAATATTACTGTCGTTTATTGATAACTACTCAAGTGATAGTGACTGAAATTTTTGAGTATATGTAGGGTGGGTGGGTGGCCTCTATCTTACAATCGAATCTTTACAACAAAAGCAAGTGTTTCTTAAGAAAATAAAAATTACACACAGAATGTTTATGTACAAAAAAAACAAGTACGAAACTTTATAATTAAAAATGATTCACTGAAATCCTCGCGTGTGTTTTATTGATTGAAGGGTGGAAAAGAGGTACCCACCCACCCTACATATACCTAAAAATTACAGTCATTATCTCTTGAGTAGTTATCAATAAACGACAGTAATGTTAGTGTTGATGTTTACAGGAATTGGTCAAGTGTTTTAATGTGAAGTTTAAAGGATATATGTAGGGTGGGTGGGTGGCCTCTATCCCACCCTTTAATCAGTAAAACATATGCGAGGGTTTCAATGAATAATTTTTAATTATAATACAGTTTCGTACTTGATTTTTTTGTACATATACATAAATATTCTGTATGTAAATTTTATTTTCTTGAGAAACACTTGCTTGTAAAGATTGGAAGGTGGAATAGAGGCCACCCACCCACCCTACATATACATAAAAATTTCAATTACTGATCGCTGATGATTTTGCTTGTGTAGTAATAAGTTAAGTCATCTGTCATTGTTAATAATTGAGGTAAAATTACTCTTCTTCTTGCTTCTGCGATACTGATATATTATCCGAAAATTTTCTGAAGTATGAGAAATGACAAATTTTACATCTAACAGCTCTCATATGACCATTGTGATCTATGCGTGTCATATTATCTGTCAACTGTTTTCTATCAATTCTCATCTGTTATCTATCAACTGTAATCTATCATATCTTCCCGGCCATCAACTCCTGTCATTTCATAATGCTATATGTCAACTGTCATCTACCATACATCATCTGTCATCATATGCCAATTGTCATCTGTTATCTATCATGTCGTCTGTCAATTGTTAAATTGCCATCTGTTCACTCTAAATTGTCATATGTCATGTTTTCTTTCATCCGTAAACTCTTAACTGTTATTTGATATGTCATGTCAACTGTCATCAGCCATCCACCGTCTGTCTTCATCTGTCAATTGTCATCTGTGTCAACTGTCAATTGTCATCTGATATCTATCATATTGCCTGACAATCATCTGCCATCTGTTAACTCTTAACTACCATTTGTCATGTTATCTGCCAACTGTTATTTGATATGCCATGTCATCTGTCATCTATCATTTGTCACCAATCAACTGTCATCTGTCGACAGTAAATTATCAACTATCAACTGTTGACTGTCATTTGATAACTTAAGTCATCTGTCATCAATCGTCATCTGTCAACTGTTAATAATTGCAGTAAAATTTTCTAAATAAATTACCGCTCTTACTTCAGCGATACTGATATATTATACGAATATTTCGTCCAAAAACTGAAGTATGAGAAATGACAAGCTTTTCATCTAACAACTGTCACATGGCAATTGTCAACTGTGCCTGTCATATCATCAGTCAATTGTCTCCTGTCAATTGTCATCTGTTATCTATCAAATCGTCTGTCAATTGTCAACTGTCATCCGTCATCTATCATCTGTTCACTATCAATTATCACCTATCACGTCCACTGTCATCTGTTAACTCTTAACTGCCAACTGTAAATTGATATGTCATGAAAACTGTTAATTGTCATCTGTTATCTATCATATGATCTGTTAACTGTCAACTGTCATCTATCATCTGTCATCTGCCATGTCCTGTGTCATCTGTTAACTCTTAACTGCCAACTGTCATTGATTTGATATGTCATGTCAACTGTATCTATCATCCATCATCTATCAATTATCATATCTTATCTATCAATGTCATGATCAATTCTTATCTGTCATCCGTTAACTATCAACTACTATCTGTCATGTTATTTGCCAACTGTCATTTGATATGTCACGTCAACTGTCATCTGACAACTCTTAGCTATCAGTTGTCATATGTTATCTATCATGTCGTCTGTCCATCTGTCATCTGTTAACTCTTAACTGCCAACTGCCATTTGATATGTCTGTAAACAGTCATCTACCATCCATCATCTGTCATCATATGTCAATTGTCAGCTGTTATCTATCATGTCACGTGTCAATTGTCATCTGTCATCCGTTAACTCTCAACTACTATGTCCTATTATCTACCAACTGCCATTTGATATGCCATGTCAATTGTCATCTACCATCTGTCATCATGTGCCACTTGCTATCTATTTTCTTGCCGTGTGTCAATTGTCATAATTAACTCTCAACTACTCTCTGTTATGTTATCTGACAACTGTCATTTTATATGTCATGTCAACTGTCAATTGTCATCTGTTATTTATCATGTCATCTGTCAACTCTCATCTATTATCTGTTCACTGTCAATTGTCATCTGTCGTGACCTCTGTCATCTGTAAACTCTTAACTGACATTTGAAATGTCATGTCAACTGTCATCTGCAAACTCTTAACTGACATTTGAAATGTCATATCAACTGTCAATTGTCATCTGTTATCTATCATGTCGTCTGTCAATTCTCAACTGTCATCCGTCATCTATCATCTGTTCACTGTCAATTGTCATCTGTCATGACCTCTATCATCTGTAAACTCTTAACTGACATTTGATATGTCCTGTCAACTGTCAATTTTCATCTGTTATCTATCATGCCGTGTGTCAATTGTCATAATTAACTCTCAACTACTCTCTGTTATGTTATCTGACAACTGTCATTTTATATGTCATGTCAACTGTCAATTGTCATCTGTTATTTATCATGTCATCTGTCAACTCTCATCTATCATCTGTTCACTGTCAATTGTCATCTGTCGTGACCTCTGTCATCTGTAAACTCTTAACTGACATTTGAAATCATCATCAGTCATGTCAACTGTCATCTGCAAACTCTTAACTGACATTTGAAATGTCATATCAACTGTCAATTGTCATCTGTTATCTATCATGTCGTCTGTCAATTCTCAACTGTCATCCGCCATCTATCATCTGTTCACTGTCAATTGTCATCTGTCATGACCTCTATCATTTGTAAACTCTTAACTGACGTTTGATATGTCCTGTCAACTGTCAATTTTCATCTGTTATCTATCATGCCGTGTGTCAATTGTCATAATTAACTCTCAACTACTCTCTGTTATGTTATTTGACAACTGTCATTTTATATGTCATGTCAACTGTCATTTGTCATCTGTTATCCATCATGTCGTCTGTCAACTCTCATCTATCATCTGTTCACTGTCAATTGTCATCTGTCGTGACCTCTGTCATCTGTAAACTCTTAACTGACATTTAAAATGTCATGTCAACTGTCATCTGCAAACTCTTAACTGACATTTGAAATGTCATATCAACTGTCAATTGTCATCTGTTATCTATCATGTCGTCTGTCAATTCTCAACTGTCATCCGTCATCTATCATCTGTTCACTGTCAATTGTCATCTGTCATGACCTCTATCATCTGTAAACTCTTAACTGACGTTTTTAATATGTCCTGTCAACTGTCAATTTGCATCTGTTATCTATCATGTCGTCTGTCAACTGTCATCTAAGATCTGTTCACTGTCATATCAACTGTCATCTGCCATTAACCATCTGTCATCCCATGTCAATTGTCATCTGTGTCAATTTGACAGCTGGCAACTGTCAATTGTCATCTGTTATCTATCATGTTGCCTGACAATTGTCATCTGTCATCGGTTAACTCTCAACCACCATCTGTCATTTGATATGTAATTTAAACTGTCATCTGCCACTAAATACTGAGGTATAAATAATGAAAAATTTTTAATTTATCAATCTGTCAATTGTCATCTGTAAACTGTCAATTGTTATCTGTCAATCTGATAGAAACCTCGACGTTTAGAAAACTGAATAGGTAGAAACATGAGGGTATCAATAGATAGAATTTGAGAAAGAAAAATTTCAATACTGAGAAGGTTCAATACAAAGAAACCTTATAACATTAAAATTCATAGAATTCAATAGATAGAATCTTCAACATTTAAAAAATTCGACAGATAAAAAAATATATTTATTAAAACTGAAATTCGATATAAAAAAAATGTACGAGACAAAAAAAGTTTAATATTTAGAAATATTAGTCTTCAATATTTAGAAACAAACCAACAAACTTATTGATAGAAACCTTAATTTTTAGATAATTTAATAGACAGAGAAACTTCAATATTTAGAAAATTCAACAGAAACAAACTTGAATATTAAAAAAATTAAATATTTAGAAAATTTTATGGACGCTAATATGAATAGAAATTTCAATAATTAAAAAAATGTTATAGCTAGAAACTTCAATAGAAAGAAACGCCAATATTCAGAAAATTCAATCCATAAAAAATTCTTTGTTTCAAAAATTGTTAAATTTTTTTTTTTTTAATCTTAAAATGCAACATTAAGAAAACTATAAACACAACTAAATCTATAGAGTGAAATCTCAATAATAATAATAACTCAACAACATCTAAAAATTTAAATCTCTGAAAATTCAATTAAAAAAATGTTTCGATATATAGAAATTTAATATTGGCTAAAATGTCCAAAAATAAACTCAACCCTTCTAAAAAGGAATTTTAATATTAAAAAAATATCATTTCCAAAAAATATAAACTATATTCGATAGATATAAATATCAATGTCTAAAAAATTAATCGAATATTAAATCCTTTGTAGCAATAAACATATTATTTCAGCAAAAGGTTATTAAAACAGTCTAATTATTTTAACTTGAACGCATTAGAACCAATAGAAATGAAAAAACACATTTAATTTCGATCTGAGCCCTCTAAATAATCCACTGTTAGATTTAATTGCGATTTTAGGTAAAACTAATTCTAGAAATTGTAATTAACGCTTCTTTTGTAGTTTCCAAGATTATCTCCAGCCGCATTTAAGCACTCAGGTACTAATCGCGTTTATTGCTTTTCGGGTTTTCCGTTAATCCTCACTGTATATATATTTGTTACCAAAATTTTGTAAACAACAGTTAACTATTGATAATGGACACATAGTGTTCGAAATGTGATTAAATAAATTAGTGAAGTAAGAAATATAACTGTGTTTATTTAACTAAATTATCAATTTTTTTTTGAGGACATTCTTCTAAATTAAACGTCATTGATATCAATATTAGCAGGATTTCCTCGTGGTGACAATTCAATTATATGCCCCATTTGTCAAATTATTCCGGATTCATTTACAACATGTAGTTGCTCTTCTTCATCCATTTCTCAATTTGGAGCTTCAACAGGCATCTTCAATCTGATGTGCATATTGTGTTGCAATGCTATTCTAAATAATTTTACGGTAAGATGTGCATTATAACCACATCTATGTACTGAAAAACAGTTTTCAATGAGGTCTTGATTTATTATTGACGAAAATGTCTATTAATTTGTATGAATGAAGTATCTATTGTTGCGCCAAGTAACCTTATTGGATTTCTATTATTTTTTCTTGATCACAAACGAAAACGCGAGAGGAACCATATTCAAAGAAAACAACTTATCTAATACCAACAAAATAGGCTTTTGTAAAATAATAATAACAATGATCTTTATTCGGACAATTACATTTTTACATTTATATATACATAACAAAGACAATTAATGTGGTGTTAGTCCCTCTGGGCTATAGACCTGTGGTCTTTCTGCCCCTTATAAAATATTACCGTTGGTTGGACCAGATGAAATGAAATGAAATAACAGAATGGTATTTTCCAATTATATAGAAGTCCCCTTAAATAAAATACTAATGCATGATTATCATGTTTGTTGTTCCTACCAAGATAATCGAAATCTTCAAATCAACGGTTTGACAGTTTTTGGCCAATAGAAGTCAATAATTCGACTTTATTTGATGTTTGTTTTTTTTTTTCTTTGGACAATTGAAATGTAATTTTGTTTTAGGTTATTGGAAAGAGACATACCGAACGAGAGGAAAGAGGTTATCGCCGAGAACACGTTTATATTGGCCCTGGACGGTGATATAGATTTTCAACCTAAAGCCGTCACGCTGCTGGTGGACCTGATGAAGAAACGTAAATACGTGGGGGCGGCGTGCGGTCGGATCCATCCAATCGGCTCCGGGCCCATGGTGTGGTACCAGATGTTCGAGTACGCCGTCGGTCACTGGCTCCAGAAGGCCACCGAACACATGATCGGCTGCGTACTCTGCAGCCCCGGCTGTTTCTCCCTGTTCCGCGGCAAAGCCCTCATGGACCACAACGTGATGAAGAAGTACACGACGGTACCGTCCCAGGCCAGACATTACGTACAGTACGATCAGGGTTTGTATATGCTAAGGTATCACTGAAAATACCGATGATTAAAATTGGCTTTTATAGGTGAGGATCGTTGGCTCTGCACCCTGCTTTTACAAAGAGGCTACCGCGTTGAATATTCCGCCGCTTCTGATGCGTACACGCACTGCCCTGAAGGTTTCGATGAATTTTACAAGCAGAGGAGACGCTGGATGCCTTCCACGACCGCTAATATTCTTGATCTTCTCATGGACTACAAGCATACCATCTCCGTAAATGATAACATTTCGCGCCTCTATATAGGATATCAGGTATATTATAAATATATATATATATATATATATATATATATATATATATATATATATATACACGTTGTCCCCTGAAATTTTGAATATGGGCTTTTAAATGCGTTACTTGTTACTTAGTTACCACGCTCGTGACGTATTTTCATGGGCTGACCAACGGGAAATAATCAGTAATTTATTATAAAATAGAGAATTAAAATGAAACATATTTACGCAATTCTGAAGTACCGAATAACAAATAACATTGATCATCTTATTCAATGTTCGGAAACATATCTTTATTGAGCCAAAAAATATTTCAGACGATCATAAAATTCCTGTTAACATTTTGAAGCTATGTAAGTCAAATTGACATGCAAATTGCAGCAACAACCATGGCAACCAATAATAATCGAGATACAATACAAACACATTACATTACTCATATTCAAAATTTCAGGGGACAACGTGTATATATTATTCAATGGCCTTTTCTACTTACATGGGTGTAGGATTTTGTGCTCGTTCTGATTTCTTTATGTATTATGTTATAAATATGCAACTCAATATACATGTAGAATAAGTTGCATATTTTTTTGGGCGGCATAAGCCAATATTAATAGCCATATTTATTGTTAAATCAAATCTAAATTTTTAATATATACAAATAAATGTTACAGGTTGTATTAGCACAACTTTCAGTAAAATTTCTGATCGGGCCGCGTCCCTGTATTGGGGTGACGCTTATTTGACTACTTCCGCAGAACATTTGTATGTGTTTGAAAAGATATTTCGCAGAGGAACTAACAAATCTATTGAAAATTAATTAATATAAACTACATTTATTAATATAACTTCACTGTAAACGCGCTTGACAGACAACGTGTTAATGGTGGATGGTACTCACAATTAATAATAATAATAATCTTTATTTGGACAAAACATACATAATAACAATAAAAATGAAAACACATAAATGGTCAGTTGCATCGTAGCATTTAAAGTGTGAAGACGTATATTCAAGCGAGAGCGAATTATCAACAGTGAATAGTGAAAAAATTGAATTTAAAGTTAAAGTCAAACCAGAAATATGGATGTGGATACAGGGGGCGGCCTCCCGCCCCCACGTAAGTCCGTAGATTTTGACTTAATAGAAGTAGATTTAGATACAAATATTATTACTAACCTGGCAGTAAACGCCAGACACGCGGATCCAAATAAAGATAACAACACCGGTGGAATTATCATTCGACCGAACATCGACCTCAACATTAGATATGATAATTCTAATACGGGCGAATTTACAATTTATATTGAACATTCCGATAAACAGCTGAGAAAACTGCATCCGATGAGAGTCGGATATTATTTAACACGTTGAACGCCGCGTCACCCATAAACGTCTGACGGCTATGTTTCCGCTGGGGCCCCGTCACGTCGACTGACTGAATATTTGAGATAAAGTAATAATTTATTTAATATAATTTTACAAACGAGAATAACACTCCCCGGGAGAAACCTCACCGATTCACGCTGGGCGTTCAACGTGTTAAAATCACTAGATGTTGTTAAACAATACATTGCCAGTGTAAATACTATTGGAATCAATAAAATAAAAGTAACCCTTAACAATATGCACGCCGCGAATAGTTTAATAGATAACCCAAAATTGAAAGAACATAATTTAATCGCATACATTCCGCGCCACTGTGTTGAACGCAGAGGAATTATCCGCGGTGTCGACACTTATTTTGACGAAAAAACTATAATTAATGATATTGAATCATCAGTAGCTATTAATAGTTGCAGACGTATCTACAGGACTATCGACATAAATGGACAACCAACTAAAATACCTAGAGAAACCTTAATTTTAAGCTTTAAAGGAAATAAAATACCACAATATGTATACATAAATTACGTAAGATTGGAAGTTGAAACATGCATCTCACCAGTAATACAATGCTCAAAATGTTTACTATTTGGTCATACGACATATTTGTGCAATTCAACTAAAAAATTATGTAAATTTTACGCAGTTGAACACTTAGAATGAGAAAAGTGCCCGGGATTTATCACTAAATGCATACATTGTAGGGTAACCACACACTCTTCAACATCAAAAGACTGTCCTAAATATATACAACAACGTAAAATTAAAACAATAATGTTTGTACACAATTTGGCGTTTAAAGAAGCCGAAAAAATCGTTGACAGTCCCACTTTTGCTAACATATCAACCCGCAATAGTTTCGCCGCATTAGTTAACATTGAAGAATTTCCCCACCTACCCGCCCCCGCATTTAACTTCAGAAGAGATCACAATGAAACAAACAAAGTAAGCATTACGAATAAAGCAAAACCAAATATAAGCACGAATAAGGATAACACACCCAAGAAACGTAAATGTGTTACTACCCCAGAAAACGTGATTGGTCAACCGTGCTTTGCACCTCATCCATCATCAACTTTTAGCTTTAGTAATATTTCTCATTCCAATAGCCATGAAAATTATTCAGATTGTAACAATTATAATTTTATAGAGCAATTTTTAAAAGATATTACAAATTTTGTCGACAAATTAAAAAACACAGACGACGATTCAAGTGAAAATAATAAAATGGAGCAACTTAAAAAATTTATAAATGGATATTCGGAGCAATCTATCCAAAAATATAATAAAAATGGCGGGTAATTTAAAAATCTTACAATGGAACGCAAGGTCCATAAAATCAAACAATAACAGTTTTAATAATTTCATAAATGACAATAATTCAGATATTGTCCTTATGTCAGAGACGTGGCTCAAACCACAAGAAAATTTCAAAATTAAAAACTACAATTGTATAAGGAAAGATCGTCCAAACGGCAAAGGAGGCGTATTAATATTAATTAAAATCAATATTAAATATAAAGAAATAGATCTCAGTAATCCTGTCTTTAAGCACATAGAAATATGTGGAATAGAAATGGAAACTGAAAACAAACCTCTATACATTTTTTCCATATATCGACCACCTAATAACAACTTAAATAAAAAACAATATTTAGAACTATTTCAAAATCTGCCGGCACCAATGGTCTTGGGAGGGGATATAAATGGTCACCATTCACTATGGGGATCCGATCAAACGTCTTTAGTTGGAAAGAGTGTTGTGGAAGCTCTAGAAAACACCAATTTTGTTATTATCAACAACGGAGACCCAACAAGAATTTCTCGTCCAAACCAGTCCAAATCGGTGACTGATATCACTATAATGTTATCTAGTATTGCCTTAAAGACGACATGGACAACATTTGAAGATAGTCTAGGATCGGATCACTATCCCATCATTATCAACACTAATTTATCTGCAAGGAAAGTAGAGAAAAAAGGAACAACGCGGAAATGGGACACTAGACGAGCAAATTGGCCACAATATCAAAAACTCACAGCAGACAATATAACAAACCAACAAAAATTACGGGAAACAATATACTACACCCTATTAGCTCTACTATTAAAATGGAAGAATTAGAGCTAGCTCTTAATAAATCAGAAAATACAGCACCTGGGATAGACGGAATCACATATAACATGATTAGCAATAGTGATCACATTATAAAACAATTAATAATTGATAAATTTAATACTTATTTAAAAAATGGATGCGGTAATAACTTTTTTAAGAACATTTTAATTCTCCCCATATTAAAGCCAGGAAAAGATGTAAATATGCGGGATTCATATCGGATACTTTCTTTATTACCATGTGTTCTTAAAACCTACGAACGCATTATAAAAATTCGACTTGAATGGTGGTTGGAACAGAACAATTTATTACCGAACAATCAATATGGATTTCGTCGAAACTTAGGCACCATAGATGCTTTAACTAAATTAGTGGCAAGTATCCAGTGCACATTTGGTGATAACGAATATCACGGCTGTCTATTTCTAGACCTAGAGGGGGCTTACGATAATGTAAACATCGACATATTGGAAGAAAAACTAATCAACATGGGTATACCAAACAACATATCAAAAAATATTACAGATTTATATAGGAATAGAAAAACATATATTAAAAACAACGACAATCAATATATCGGACCGAGACAAACATCATCAAACTTCCTCAGGGATCCGTTCATGCCCCAACACTTTTTAACATATATACTGCAGATCTTCATAAACACATAAAGGCGAGTATAATACAATATGCAGACGATATTTGTATTCACTTCAAAGCAGAAAGTGTTAATCAGTGTTTAAAAAAAGCCAAAAAACTATTATCCGAATATCAAATTTTTTCACGACACTGGCCTTCTAAACATACATATATTAAAGTAAAAGATATTAAAATACCGATCGTAAAACAATACAAATATCTAGGGATGGAATTAGATCAGAAACTTAACTGGAAAACACACATAAATTACATTATAGAGAAAACCGAAAATGCATTTAATTTTATGTCAATAAGGAAAACTTGGTGGGGTGCAGATCCCAAAATAATGTTGGTATTCTATAAGGCATATATAAGACCACAAATAGATTATGGATACACACTGTACGGATCTGCTTGCCAAACAACGTTACAAAAAATAGAAACAATACAAAACAAGGTAATAAGACTATCTATTGGAGCCATGAAATCATCTCCTACTTAGCTATTTTGGCCGAAGCAGGGGAATCCCCATTAAAATATGGAAGAAGATATCTGGCAATAAAACAGACATTAAAAGTGTTCAAATTAAACTTAATGGAAATAGAAGGATTAATTCACCAACTAACAATTTCAAATTACACCAATTTATATTGGTCAAAGAAACAAGATCCTCCATTGGTTGCTGCCTTTGCAGAATTAAAAAACACGAAACCTCTTGAACATAATATACTTTCTATAGAGTATAATACCATCTATACAATACCTGAAACAATTATTCCATATTACTCTACAGACATCAGTAACCAAGAAACTATAAACGAAATATTATCAAGATATCCTAATCATACAGCTATATATACGGATGGATCTTTAACCGAAAAAGGAGTTGGATGTAGTGTATACATTCCAAATAAACAGATCAAGAGGAAATTGAAAATCAACAGAGGATCTACATTCACCGCCGAAGGAATTGCTTTAATTGAAAGCTTGAAGTGGGCAATTACAGCCAAAGAAAATATCATAATTCTGACAGATTCACTATCAATAATCTCGTGCGCTAAAAATATATCTATTAAAAAATTTGAAAGTCCAATCATTAAAGAAATTATTAAATTAATTAAACAAACGCAGAATCTGGGCTTAGAATGCATACTTACCTGGGTGAAAGGGCATACGGATGTAAAAAGGAATGAAATTGCGGATCGCCTCGCAAAAGACGCCACTGATAAATCTAACTTGGACATAATTTTAAATATTCACACGGATATTATCAATACATACAAATCAAACATCAAAAAAGAGTGGGCAACAGAATACGAAAATCACGTTAAAAGTAACACATCTAACTATTTCAAATTAAATACGACACTACCTGATAAGCCAGATCATATTTTCAATTATAAAGTTAGTACTTATTACTCAAGTATGATAACAAGGCTAACAATAAATCACGGTCAATTCCCCTCTCATCTTCATAAAATCAATTTGAAAGATTCTTCAGGTTGCGAATGCGGACAATACGGCGATATAAACCATATTATACTAGAATGTCACAGATTTACAAATAACAGGAAATCATTTCTGGAAAATCTATCTAGCTTAGGCGTATCGTTTCCTATAAATATTAATTTTTTATTATCATCAAGAAATAAAAACATTTTCGATGAAATAATAAATTATTTCAAATCATCACAAATAAAAATATAATAAAAATCTAAAGCTGTAATGCAATATCTAAATATAATAAGAAAAATATCTATGTTAATAAAAATAAAATCACGTCAGTAACATGTCATAACTCTACTGTTATATGTTTCCGTGGACCCACACCTGTATGTTTAGTTACCAATATGTCATGACGGTCCGCATTGACACCCGATTTCCATCTTATATCCCATGTGCTAAGCATACTCTCATACTAGTTATAAGATTGTATAAATATTTCTAAATATATATTAATATAAACAAACGGTTGTGGCAGATGACCAAGTAGTCGACGCCATTAAAAAAAAAAAAAATGGTGTTAGTCCGTCTGGGCTATAGATCTGCGGTCTTTCAGCCCTACTCACAATTATTTATTATTATTTTTATAGTCGTGAAATGTGAACTCCGCCTGTGAGCAAAATTGTTGTGATTTTTTTATAGTTTATAGTTTTATATGTATGTAAAGTTTCAATAAATAAATAAAATATGTAATAAATATGCAACTCAATATACATGTAGAATAAGTTGCATATTTTTTTGAACGGACGATATTAATAGTCATATTTATTAATCAAACAAATCCATATTGTTAATATATACAAATACATGTTACAGGTTGTATTAATGGTGGGTACTATATTGGGTCCTGGAACGATCTTCCTTATGTTAGTCGGCGCCTTCGTCGCCGCTTTCCAACTCGATCAGTGGTCCAGCTTCTTGTGGAACATCGTCCCTATTTTGATCTTCATCGTGGTCTGCAAACTGTTTAGCAGTGACGACGTTCAGGTACTTAATCAGCTTACGTTTTGAGATAACAATGTTATTAATTGTGAAAATCACCAGTTGTTCTTCGCCGGCGTGATTAGCGGTATCTACGGTTTGGTGATGATGGCCGTGCTGGTGGGCATCATGCTGCAAATCAATAACGACGGTCTGCTGGCGCCCTCGTCGCTGTTTTTCTTCTGCGTCGCCGGCGAGATGATAGTCACCGCCATGCTGCATCCGAAGGAGCTCAACTGTCTGGTCTACGGAATCGTTTACTACGTCACGGTGCCCAGCATGTACATGTTGCTCGTCATCTACACCGTCTTCAACATGAATAACATATCCTGGGGTACTAGAGATGAGGGTATTGTTAAGGATCAAGCGAATGCAGAAAAGGTTTGTTTTTTTTATATTGCTTAATATAATAATTACTATTTTTATTACACTGAATTGAAACATTCACACAAATAATATTTGTAGTTAAAACATAGTTCATATATTTGTGGTTAAAACAATGAATTTTTCTATTCAGTGTAAGTATGCATTATCACGTAGTAACGGTCGCAACTATTTTCATTGTTAACTGTGGAGGCTTTTACATTGTTATACAATTTTATTCACAAATGTAACACTTTTTTATTTTATTGACTATTTTTATTGTATTAAGGTGGCGGAATTGACTGAGAAAAAGGATAAGAAAGGTCAGAACCTGCAGAGTAGATTGATGTCGTTCCTGAACAGCGGCGATAAAAAGAGTGACGGCGGTTCTTTCGATTGTTCGATAGCCGGCTTGTTCCGTTGCATGTTGTGCACTCACGAGGTTCGCCCCGTCGAACGCTACCAGCTCGAGGAGATCAAGACGGACGTCGCAAAGATCATTAAAAAGCTGGACAACATCTCCAAGAGTGTACACGAGGATGAGCCGCCTTTATCCCAACAGCCCGCATCGGCGTTACGCAGAAATACAAAATACTTAGAAGGTATGTCTATAAAATATATTAACATTCTCATAATGCAGTAGAATCCATCAACAATTTTAAAAAACTTATTTGTATTTGTAGGTGCGCAAGCGTCGGAGAAAACGTTGGTGATTGAAGAGAGTGAATCCGAGGAAGACGACGTGGTGAGCACTTTCGACGACGTCACCTCGTGGCTGGAGGACGAAACGTTGAAAAAGGCCGCCAAGGCGAATATATCGAACGAGGAGGAGGACTTTTGGAAGGGGCTGATTGAGAAGTACCTGCATCCACTTAAAGTTAGCGAGGAAGAGGAGGTACATAAAGAAACATACTTCATGGTTTTAATCCGACACTATACTACTGTAAAAGTGTCTATATTATTTCCTCTTCTCTTATTAAAAAAAACATGCATTGCAATACGATTACTTCATTTTGTTACATTTTTTTTACTAGAAAAAAGGTAAAGCCGAATTGGCAGCCCTGCGCGATAAAGCCGTGGCCGCCTTCTTCATGCTGAACTCCCTCTTCGTCCTCGTCGTCTTTCTGCTCACCCTTAAAAAAGACCTGCTCCACATCAAGTGGCCGTTTGACGTCAAATCGAACTTCACCTATTTTCCAGACAGCAATCAGGTGAGTTTGTAATTAATAAATTAATATAGAGGTATCAATTATTATTGTTTTGTTTTATGTATGTAGATAATCGTGACGAAAGAGTATCTACAGCTGGAACCTATAGGATTGGTGTTTTTATTGTTCTTCGCGATCCTATTAGTCGTGCAGTTTATCGCCATGCTGTTTCACCGCTTCAACACGCTCTGCCAAATTCTCTCAAACACCACGATCACGTGGTCATTGTTTAAATCAAACGTAAGATTTGTTGCGTTTTTTAATACAAACAAATAATACTATGATTTTTTTAAGATTAACGAAATGACACCGGATGAAATAGTGAAACGCAACGCCGTCGAAATTGCGAAGGATTTGCAGCGGTTAAAAGAGGACGGTGAGGATAAGGTGAAATCACGCAAAGAGCCCGTCGAACGGCGTAAAACCGTTGCGAACATCCTGAACGTTAACAACAGACCGCACGCAAAAGTCACGTTCCTGGACGACGCTTATAAGCGACGTTTTACCAAATTCGAGAATAATCCAAGTAAGAACGCAATGGTAGTAAATAGGTGTTTAAATAAAAACTTAAATTTTTTTCAGGAGAATTTAAGAGTACTGTAAGGAGGGAAACCATGGCGGCCGTTCAGCGCAGAACGACAATTTTCCAACAGCGTAAGTCCATAGTAAATCCACGCCCGAATGGAGTGGGTGGATACACAAATCAAGCATACGAAAGCTGACACTTAATAACTATTTATTAAAATGATAATTTTTAGAGCCGTGAATACAATTAACGTACATAATAATAAATTATAGAACAAGGAATACAGCGTGTATTATGTCTGGTTATTTGATTTGTTCGAGCGCAGCCTGTCCAATCCGCTTCGCTCCTCCTCCTCGTCACTCGTGTAGGAAGACATTCCCGAAACAGCGCCGCGCGTGGACGTCGCCTGCATTAGTTCCTGGTCCGGTCCGTTGCGACTCTCGTACAACAATATATTAAGCGTCTCCTCGTAAATCCTCGCCTCCGGACACTCCACCTTATTGTGCTTCTTATCCGTAGCGTAAACAATCGACGAACAACAAACCTCCGACACCTTCTTACCGTGACCGTAGAAGGTCCAACAGCAAATCTCGCTCGTACTGATGACGTCCTTGATAAACAGCACGCGGTTTTTATACCACAACGAGAGCTTATCGAAGAGCTCGATATTTTTCAGCAGATTATCGTCCGAGGTCGTCGTGTAAGAGTACTTATTATTGTGCCGGTTGATTACCAGTTTTATCGCCGGCTTGGTCGTCGAGCTGATCAGCATCTCCTCTTCGACCTGCGACGTGATCAGCGGCACCTGGCACAGCGGTTCGATCTCGCGACCTTTACGCAACAGTGCTTGATTGCAGGAATCTGCCAGCTCGGTAATACAGTAGTATTTCGCCTCCGCTAAAAGTTCCGCTATTTCCTTACTGGTCTCCGGTAGGGGGACGCTCCCATCGCGCAGGAAATTCAATATGGTGGCGAAATGTTTTCCACATCTATCTATCAGGATCCAACCTAAAAAAAAAACAAAACAAAAATACATCAACATTTCCATCCAACAACAAAAATATAACCTAAATTCATTTCAGGAATTTGACAGCGCACTCTGTGAAACATGTTGAGAACCTCTCCTCTCACCAATTCATTTACAACAGAAGATATTTTGAAATAAATTACAAAGTAATAAATAAAACTTTTGTTTATATAAAAAAATAATTGAATAGTGGCCACCCACCATATAAAATCTCAAATGTTAAAAGTTTGAATTGTTAAAAAAAAACTGTCAAAAATTTCAAATGCTAAAACGATTATTGCTAAGAATTATCAATTGAATCGTCAAAATAGTTCTTCAATTTCAACTGTCAAAAATGTCAGCGTCAAAAAAATTGAATTGATTGAAAGTAGAATATTCAAATGTCAACTGTCAAAAATGTTAATTATAAGAAGTCAATTGTTTAAAAATTTAATTATCAAAAAAGTACAACTGGAAACATATAGAAGATCAAATATTTTAAATGTCAAAATTATTAATTATCAGTATATCAATAAGAGATTTATAAAAGTTAATTGATAAAAATTTTAATTGTCGAAACGGTTTAACATTTCATCTGTCAAAAATATAAAATGAGAAACGTCAAAAAAAAAAAACTGATTAAAACGGTGACATAACAACTCAATTGTCAAAGATTTTAGTTTGTAAACAAAAAACATTTCAAATGTCAACGTCAAAAAAACATTAATTGATAAAAGTATTATTTTTTATTGTTTTTATTAAAAAGCTTATTATGACTGTAAAAGATGTAAAATCTAACCTGTTCAAAAATTTTAATAGTCAAACTGTCAAATGTCATTTTTGTGAAAATTGACGTTTAAAACTTAACCTCAATTACCGAAATCAATAAAATCTCAATTTTCAAATATGTATATTAATTGTCAAAAAAAGTTGAAAATTTCAACTGTCAAAAAATATTGTTTGACGATAAGTAGAATTTTTAAATGTCGACTGTCAAAAAATGTCAATTACCAAAAAGTACATTATAACTGTTAAAAGGAATAAAATCTCAATTGTCAAATATTAAACATTTCTCAACTGTCAAACGTCAAAATACGTTAATTGTGAGTAGTATATACATGTATATAACTCTCAAAAGCTATAGACACTGAAATGTTAAAAAAGTTTTAAATGTTAACTGTCATAAAAAACTATCAAATGTTTTAAAATTGTCAAAATATTTCTTTGTTAAAAAATTTTAACATTTCAACTGTCAAAAATGTAAAATTGTCGAAATTACCAACTGATAACAAACAACAAAATGTCAACTGTCAGAAATATAAATTTTCAGATGTCAAAAAAATGATAATTGATAAAATTCATTATTTTAAAATATGAATTGGTCAAAATTGTATTTGTCAAAATTCAAATTTCAACTAATAAAAATATCAACTGTCAATCATGTCAAATGTCAATTGTCAAACATTTTAATAATTAAAATAGTTCTTCAACTGTTAAAAATATAAAATACGTTAATTGTAAAGTTATAAATTTTTAATTGTCCAAAAGGTACAAATGTTAAAAATGTCAAATGTCAAAAATGTTATTTGACCAAAACTAACGTTTTAAATGACAACTGTCATAAATATCAATTGTAAAAAAAACATTTCAAGTATCAAAAATGTCAATTGTGACAATTGGTAATAATCAAAAAAAATTCAACTGTCAAAAACATAAAATGTGAAATATCAAAAACGATAATTGATCAAAAATCATTCATTTCAAATGTCAACTGTCAAATATTTTAATATTCAAAATAGTTCTTCGACATTTCAACTGTTAAAAAAATATAAAATGTCAAACGTTAATAGACGTTGATTGTAAAAAGAAGAACTTCCAAAATGTCAACTGTCAAAAGTTGTAAATTTTAAATTGTCAAAAAGGTATAAATGTCAAAAATTTTATTTGATAAAATGTAAAGTTTTAAATGACAACTGTCATACATGTCTATTTTTTTAAAAACATTTCAACTGTCAAAAATGTAAATTGTCAAAATTGCCAACCAGTAATGACTAATAAAAATGCCAAATGTCAAAAAAAGAAAATGTCAAATGTTAAAAATATAAAATGTCAAAAATCATAAATTTGTAAACTGTCAAAATTGACAACCTAATAAAAATGTCAAATGTCAAAAATATAAAATGTCAAAAACGATAACTGTCAAATATTTAAAAGTCAAAATAGTTCATTTAACATTGAACTATTGAAAATATAAAATGTCAAACGTCAAAATACGTTAATTGTAAAAAGAAAAACTTCCAAAATGTCAACTGTCAAAAAGTATGCAACTGTCAAAAGTTATAAATTCTAAATTGTCAAAAAGGTACAACTGTCAAAAATATCAAATGTCAAAAATTTTCTTTGATAAAATGTAACGTTTTAAATAACAACTGTCATACATGTCTTACTGTTAAAAACATTTCAACTGTTAAAAATGTAAATTGTCAAAATTGCCAACCACTAATGACTGATAAAAATGCCAACTGCCAAAAAAAAGAAAATGTCAAATGTTAAAAATATAAAATGTCAAAAATCATAAATATGTAAACTGTCAAAATTGACAACCGGTAACACCTAATAAAAATGTCAAATGTCAAAAACGATAACTGATAAAAAATCATTAATTTCAAATGTCAACTGTCAAATATTTAATAGTCAAAATAGTTCATTCAACATTTGAACTATTGAAAATATTAAATGTCAAACGTCAAAATTCGTTAATTGTAAAAAGAAGAACTTCCAAAATGGCAACTGTCAAAAAGTATGCAACTATCAAAAGTTATAAATTCTAAATTGTCAAAAAGGTACGACTGTCAAAAATATCAAATGTCAAAAATTTTATTTGATAAAATGTAACGTTTTAAATGACAACTGTCATACATGTCTATTATTAAAAACATTTCAACTGTCAAAAATGTAAATTGTCAAAATTGCCAACCACTAATGACTGATAAAAATGTCTACTGTCAAAAATATAAAATGTCAAAAACGATAACTGATAAAAATCATTAATTTCAAATGTCAACTGTCAAATATTTAATGGTCAAAATAGTTCTTCAACATTTCAACTATTGAAAACATAAAATGTCAAAATACGGTAATTGTAGGAAATAGAACTTTAAAAATGTCAACTGTCAAAAATTATGTAACTGTCACTGTCAAAAATGTTATTTAATAAAATGCAAAATAGTTCTTCAATATTTTAACTGTTGAAAATATAAAATGTCAAACGTCAAAATACGTTAATTGTAAAAAAATTAACTTTAAAAATGTCAACTGTCGAAAATTATACAACTATCACTGTCAAAAATATCAAATGACAAAAATGTAACGTTTTAAATTACAACTGTCGTAAATGTCAATTGTTAGAAACATTTCGACTGTCAAAAATATAAATTGTTAAAATTGCCAACTGGTAATGGCTAATAAAACTGTCAACTGTCAAAAATATAAAATGTTAAAAATATTAAAAACGATAACTGATAAAAATCGTTAATTTCAAATGTCAACTGTCAAATATTTAACAGTCAAAATAATTCTTCAACATTTCTACTATTGAAAATATAAAATGTCAAACGTCCAAATACGTTAATTGCAAAAAAAAGAAAAGAACTGTCAACTATCGAAAATTATGCAACTATCACTGTCAAAAATATCAAATGTCAAAAAACTAACGTTTTAAATGACACCTGTCATAAATGTCAATTGTTAAAAACATTTCAACTGTCAAAAATGAAAATTGTCAAAATTGCCAACTGGTAATGACTCATAAAAATTATGAAATGTCAAACGTCAAAATACGTTAATTGTAAAAAAAAGGAACTTTAAAAATGTCAACTGTCGAAAATTATATAACAATCACTGTTAAAATACCTAATGTCAAACATGTTATTTGATAAAATATAACGTTTTAAATGACAACTGTCATAAATGTCAATTGTTAAAAACATTTCAACTGTCAAAATTGCCAACTGGTAACGACTAATAAAAATGCCAACTGTCAAAAATATAAAATGTCAATGTTAAAAAAAGAAAATGTAAAATGTTAAAAAAAGAAAATGTCAGATGTCAAAAACGATAACCAATAAAAATTTCAAATGTCAACTGTCAAATATTTAACTGTCAAAAATGTTATTCGATAAAAATGTAACGTTTTAAATGACAACTGTCATAAGTGTCAATTGTTAAAAACATTTCAACTGTCAAAAATTTAAAGTGTCAAAATTGCCAACTGATTATGACGAATAAAAACGTCGTTAAAAACATTTCAACTGTCAAAAATGTAAATTATCAAAATTGTCAACTGATAATGACTAATAAAAATGTCAACTGTCAAAAATGTCAAATGTAAAAAATATATGAAATGTCAAACGATAAGATATTGAAGAACATTAAACTATTAAAAATATAGAAAGTCAAACGTCAAAATACGTTAATTGTAAAAAAAGAAAACTTAAAAATGTTAACTGTCGAAAATTATACAACCATCACTGTCACAAATATCAAAAATGTTATTTGATAAAATGTAACGTTTTAAACAACTGTCATAAGTGTTAATTGTTAAAAACATTTCAACTGTCAAAATTGCCAACTGGTAATGACTAACACAAAAAATGTCAACTGTCAAAAATATAAAACGTCAAAGATCAAAAGCGATAACTGTTAAAAATCATCAAATTCAAATGTCAATTGCCAAATATTTAAATGTCAAAATGGTTTTTCAACATTTCGAAGTGTTAGAAATAAAAAATGTCAAAATAAGTTAATTGTAAAAAAAAGAACTTAAAAAATTTCAACTGTCAATTTTTAAATTGTTAAAAATGTTCAACTGTCAAAAGTACAAGCTGAAATATAAATTCAATTGTTATCTTTAATAAATAAGTTTAGAAAGAAAAACAGTTGAAATCAAGAAGTTAAATATTTGCTTATGGAGTTGTTTACATCGTGGTAATCTCGATAAATTTATTTTATCATTATAATAATAGAAAAACAAGTGTCTATAGTTGATGACTTACGTGACGATAAATCTTAGTTCACATAAAAAAAGGACTAAAAACTATTCTTTACACTTTTGTTTAAATCGAAATAGTAGTACATATTTCAAACATAAATCAATGAATTAATTCTGTATGAACGGACTGAATTATTATATCTCGATTTAAATAAAAGTGTAACAGAAGGATTTTTTTAATAAATAAACTATAGTTTTGATTAATAGTCTTATCAAACTATATATTACTTATTATAATCATGGTGTTTATTGTGATCGTTACTACGTGGTAATCCACAATATAGGCATTACTTATTATGTATTAAATATTTTACTACTTATTAATCAATGTATTTATATTGCTTCATTTACTAACCACTCTACGCTTAAAAAAAAAATAAGTAATGTTTATTAAGTGTATAATTATTACCATCAGAGTCGGAGAGCACCTCCATACGTCCGCTGAACATGGCACGCAGCATGGTGTCGTGCTTGATGAGGGTGCCGATGGTGGTGTAGTGCAGGCTGCCGCCCACGTTGAGCTTGACATACTGCGAGGGGTTGTCTTTGATCACAGTCTTCCCGGACATCTGCACGGTGTTCATATCTGCGACACAACAACAACAACACGGCGTTTGGTGGGGGGGGGGAGGCAGGTCGGGCGCACGCACACCGCACCGTCTACGTCAGCGTGTGTCTCCGGTCTCGTATCATTGATACTCACGTGCAAAATCGAAATCACAGTGTCCACCCAGTTTGCTGGGTCCCGGCCGATTACGTGCTGACGGCAAATCGGGGGGCCCTGACAGTTACCATCATTGACATAATTGACAGCGCAATGTGACGTTGCCAAACTTACTATCTAATCTTATCTTAATACTCAATTTCCGTAATTTAATGGGTGATAAGGTTTAATCTAATCAGTTAAATTGTAAATAACTCTATAAATTGTTAAAGTGGAAAAAGTAATCCTCACCATTCGTTTATATTATTATATGATATGTATTACAATAGATGGCGCTATTTTATAATAATAATAAATACATTTTAATTTAATTAATAATCAGAGTCAATTATTGTATAAATTAAAAGTTCAATAATCAATTAATTTATTAAGAAAAGTAATATATAAAAAATTATATTAATTTAATTAGATTTTTAAATTTCTGCCGCATTAATATAATGTGACGTTAGATGGCGGAATTAAAATTTAAATAAGCAATAGTGTTTCGTTGGATAAATAAAATTAATTTATTTATTAAGCAAATTAATTATCACCATAATATATGAAACAAGATTATTATTTTTTATATTAGAATTCATATTCACAATAACTGACGTATTAATGTTATGTGATGATAGATGGCGCTTCTTTAAAGGAAATTCAAATTTAAATGATAAAATAAATAAATTAGTTTCATTACGTGTTTTAATAATTATAGTTGCTATAAAGCACGTTTTTATATTATTATTAATAATTAATTGCCTGTATAAAGTATTTAGTAAATTGAATAATACACACACTCGAAAAACAAAATTTGTTTATTCCTTTTCGATCGCGTTGTTGAATGGTGACGGACGCTAAGAGAATTTCTCTCGGTTTCTTCGTAAAAAATACCACTGGTAAGTGATTTTAAGGTATTAAACGCTAACGTACACGTAATTTATCTTATAGGCAATGTTAATTTTCAAAAAATTGTAAAGTTCGTGCTAACTTTTGTGTTTTACGGTTTCACCACGCGTACGATCGCCGCCATGGCATCAGAAATAAACAAGGCCTGTTTGTGTTTACGGAAAAAATGTTTATTGTTTGGTGGTGTTCTTATTTATTAGACATGAGTTTAAATAACGTTATTATTCAACCGTAACCAAAATAACAATAATAAAACGCCTGTGGTGGGCGCATCGTTAATAAGTTAGCAATTAGATTCGCCATTGGAATACAATTGATGGCGCTTTATTGTGATGGGGGCGATTCTTGAAAGTAACAGACTTATTTACGCTAATAACCTGAGATAAGTAATTTTATTTCTTTCATTTTATGCTTATTTTCTTCAAATGTTTCCGTTTATAATATAGACATTGGAGGGTGGGTTAGAAGCCCCCCCACTCTCCATACATATACAAGCATACTTAAGCTAAAATTAACGGAATTAGTTTTTAACTACATCAGCAATAATACTGTGAAAAGTTCAATGAATCTAAAATTGTGATGAAAATTTAAATGCATATGTAGGGTGGGTGGGTGGCCTCTATCCCACCCTCCAACCAGTAAAACTTAAACAAGTGTTCTACTGAAATTTCCCGTGTCATCTGAGAAGAGTAATTTAATTTTTCTAAATTTTAGGCTCTGTTTTTTTTTGTGATAGCCAAACACTTTTACTACTATTAAAACTTATTATTATTTATTGCCATAAAGAGTACAATTATGTTAGAAAGTCTATAAAGGTTCACCTAATTCAGGTGAATATTACTATCCGAAATAAAA
Organism: Ontholestes murinus; assembly: GCA_963969525.1. NCBI lineage: Eukaryota > Metazoa > Arthropoda > Insecta > Coleoptera > Staphylinidae > Ontholestes > Ontholestes murinus. Next base: position 2,459,905 of record OZ018393.1, read on the forward strand.
ATAAGATTCTAAATAGGCACAGTTTAAATACTCATCTTTTAGTCAAGGGGATTATTTTCATTATTCTACATTTTGTTTCATTTATTTACGAGGGAGTGCATTGACCTAGCGCACTCCTTCATCAATAAACTATAAATTGAACTAGCGTACTCTTGACCTACCCTAATACACCATGAAGTAGGAAAGGTCAGGACAACGACGGCTCAAGCAAATGTTTGTTGAGGTAGGTCAAGAGTACGCTAGGAATTCATATATCAATATTTGCGGTCAGCTGGGAGAAATAGATAGTTCTAACAATCAAAACAGTAAAACATTAGCAACAATTAGAAAGTTAATTAAACATTTGGTTTTGTTTCACTATATTTATATTTTTGGAGAAATATAAAAATATTGAAACAAAATCAAGAATTAACCTTCTAATTAACACTAAAAACGTTTCACCATAGGTAAAGTGAGAATTTAATTCATTGTATATTACCAACATTTTTTTCTAATTCTAATTGTTACAAGAATGATTGAAACCATATTTTTTTATGAATATTTTCAATTTTGTGAACAAATTTTCCCATAAAATTCCTAATGTTACAATAACTCGAGTGTAAGATGTAGGTACACTCACCCACCCTGCATATTTTGTTTTACAAATGTTATAAATAATATAAAAAAAAAACAAAAATGCAATTGTGTAGGTATTATTTAATGAAACGTACATGAAATTTTTTAGGTTTTATTAATAAAATTATCACTGTAAAAAAAACAAACGTTTATTTTCAATATTCTACAGGTTCTGGCCAATCGAGGTTTATCGAAACGACATCTAGTGCCACTATGTCAACCTCACACTTGATAATCTCCCCGATGTTCGGCCTTGTTCGATTGAAATCGCCGTGCACGAACTCCTTCACGTAGGTACCCGCTTGCGTCACCACTCTCAGCTCGAAGCAGTTTGAATGCCCTAATAAAATAACTCGTGCATTTATTGAAGGTAAGTAATATTTATGTAGGTATTACCTGGAACACCAGTAGCAGTCATTTGTTCAATTTTACGCGTCCGCACCGCTAGGGGTCGCCTGTGCAACACCCTTACTGGCGTTTTTTGCGAAATTTCCACCTGCCCGTAGTTATTGATGGCCTCCAACATTTCACTAGTCACTGGCTGACTGGTGATGCACAGGGCGACGTACGATTTGGTCTTGGACTCCTCGCCATCTTTAATCTTGACCAGTTCAGATCTGCAAGTATAAAGCGATTACATTTCCGCGCTGTAACGGCATTACGGAATGCGTTTCAAGTTAAAATCTCTAGTTAACCTCTTAACCTTCTGCAGATCGGTCACCTTGATGAGCGGCGAGGCGTTGATGGCCCTCTCCAAGTTCCTGAACTCTTCGAACGTGAACTCGGTCTTTTTCGGGTCCATGAATTCGACGTAGAAAGGACGGCCCTTGCCTAAACAGCGCACGTCGCAGTCTTCCCTTCCGCTCGATGAAAATTTCATATTTTCCTCAGGTATTCTTAAAAGATAACAACGTTATTAATAATTAATCTCCTCTTATTCTAAAAAATTATTGAAATGACTAAAAATTAATTAATAAAGCACTAAAATCTTTACGTAACTCACAAAAATCAAATGACTAAAATTTGTTTTGAACCTTTTGAAATTTAGATTCAGCTTAATTAAATAATATTTAGATTTTCTTAGTGTAGCCAAAATATCAAGGAAAACTTTAGGACAGTTTTTTATAATACATACATACCCGAAACTCTCTCTTATGCTCTTAAATATAATTTCCTGGACGGACGTCTCCATCGCCTTCACACCCTCGATAATCCACGGACTTTGGCTCAATTCCCTGGAGTATTTACAGTAGCGCCCCGCGATATACGTGGAATTGTGCTTGCACTCGACACCCTTGCAGGTCAGATGATTGGAGGGCACTTCCGGCGGCACGGTGGCGTAGAGCGCGAACAGTTTCCTCGGCGTCTGCGCCAGTGCGGCCACGACGCCGTTCCTACTGAACACCTCGCCGTTGTACTTCCTGTGCTGCAGCTTTCGGGTTTCGAACATTTTCGGCTGCATCTCCTTCAGCACGGCGACCTCCTCGTCGTCCTGTTCATAGTGCGTGCTCACGTTGAGAAAGAAATCGCACACGTCCGACTGTTCGAACGTTTTACCGATGCGTTCCGCCATCGGGTTCTTCACGTACATTTTCCACACTCGGTTCAACGGAATCTCAATATTATCTAAAACAGTTTCAAACCTAAATAATCCAATAAAATACTTTTCTTTTAATAACATTAATGTTGGTACTATAATTGACAAATGATTTGAGGTTATGTTGTTAGTATATTCAGTAATGCAAAACCAATAAAAGCAAAAAATTTAAAAAAATTAAGTCTATCCAAAAATATTAATGAATGAAATAATTTTAATTTGAGATATAAATGAATTTTGAATAATAAATTCAATAATTTTATTTATTTTGATTTATTAAAAAAAATAATTTCAGGCTTAGGAAAACATTAATTACCGTCTGTGAAGAACAGTGGGAACTTGTCCTCTAAGTGCAGCCGCATGGCACGCTCCCGTATGAGGACGCAGGCAGGCATGCTGATTGAAACTGAAAACGTGGGACTGTCATAATCTGCCGCTTTGTCCACATCCTCGTGCTTGAGAAGGTCGTTGAGGGCGACTTCCTGCAAGAGACCCAGGCACACGGAGCACGGATTCGCCTTCACTCTTTTCACCGGGTTCTCCTCACCCTCCTCAGTTTTGAACAACAGTTTTTTCTACGACATCGGTATTAATAACAACAAGGTAAATTAAATAAATTATTTTACTTCTTAAAACTTGATCACAAAGTAAAAATTTCTACAATCGATTAAAGTGCTATAAAAAGTTAATTATTTGAAAATGTACCATGATGTAAACGTCTTTAAGATTCAAGAATAAATGTTTAGTGTTTTTTCCAGTGAAATAATTGTGGAAGTGAATCAACGTGAAATAAAAGTGTGAAATATTTAAACCACCTACCTTTTCAAATATCCCGTCGACGTCACTAAAGTCCATACATTTATCACACAAATACCTTAAGCAACATGGTGTACAACAACCCAGTTCTTGTAAATGCTCGAAAATCAGTATCTCTTCGTAGGTGCTCATGTTTTTTAAGGTTACGCACTGTTTTAGGTTATGTTTACTTCGACAAGGTTATAGAAATGAAAAGGTAAATCATTTGATTAAATACTTTTTTATTTTTAATATTCCACCTATAGTTACATAATTTAAATATGAATTAATTAAATAATTAATTTTATGTATTAACAAAAATGTTAATGAAAATATATTTTTATGTTAATTGTAATATAAAAACATGAACTGATTTCACCTTATTATTTTAATCATATTGTGGACATTCGGCGTTTACTTCACTTCGTTGAAATTGTTTTCAAAACATTCGAAACGTAACCTCTACGTTTGAATTTATATTACTGTTTTAGTACGAATATTAAGATTCGTTAAAGAAAATGCCCAATTGGAATCAAATCCAGGCGCAGTTAAGGCATCCCGCTAATCCGGTGGTGTTTTTTGATGTATCTGTCGGCACAACGGTATGTGTTATAGGTTATGTTCTTGCTTGATTGATAATTATTGATAATATTAAAATTTTATTTATAACTGGCCCTTCCATCGTACTATTTGTGTTGGTTGCTTGTAAACACTTCCCTCGTCACAATTTACAGTGTGTAAATTACATCTTAATGATGAAGTGCATCGGTCGAACGTTAGTTTGTAGAACCGAACAAACACTAGTTTGTTTATAACCTGATTCGATTTGATGAAATTTTTTTAGGAAATTGGCCGCATGATATTCGAACTCTTCGCCGATGTCGTGCCGAAAACGAGCGAAAACTTCAGGCAGTTTTGCACGGGCGAATTCAGGAAAGACGGCGTACCGCTGGGCTTCAAGGGGGCCAGCTTTCACAGGGTCATCAAGGACTTTATGATACAGGGTGGCGATTTTGTGAACGTAAGCTCCCAGTTAATAATTTTAATATAATATTTAAAACTTACTGTGTTACTCAATTGACTATAAACTTTTTACGAATCACACCCCAAACTTCACAACTGGCGGCGTTAATTATTTAAACACTCACATAAACATCACAACCACCAGTGAGTCGTAAATTTGCACACAGACAGCTGAACTTTCTTACTATCCCTCGTATTAAAGTGTGAAGATTTAATTGGTTGAATTCTTTATTAATAATGTTTTTTAATCATTAAAATTTTGAATGTTCTTTTTTTTATAAAACTAAATTGAGATTTCCTCATCTAGAACTTTCTATATTCATATTTTCTTAGATGAATCAATGTTACATTTGAAAGGGTAAATGAACTACAACATAGTAACTGAAGCTAACATCATTTTCATGTAACATGTAATTTAATTAGATTGTTTAAGTTTAATCGACCTCCAAACAAAATTTGTACAGATGTGCAAACAATTAAATTCATAATTGACTTAAAACTAATTTTTTGTTTAAATAGGGTGATGGTACAGGTGTAATGAGTATATACGGAGGTAGCACGTTCCCCGACGAGAACTTCACCCTGAAACACGACTCCCCGGGTCTGTTGTCGATGGCGAACAGCGGCAAAGACACGAACGGCTGTCAGTTCTTCATCACTTGCGCGAAGTGTAATTTCCTCGACGGCAAGCACGTGGTCTTCGGGCGGGTGATCGACGGACTCCTGGTGATGAGGAAGATCGAAAACGTGCCCACGGGGCCCAACAATAAACCCAAAATACCAGTTACTATAATACAGTGCGGACAGATGTGAACTGGAGTAATGCAGTGTATGTAAGTGTAAAGGCAAAAACATAAGATTTTTAAAATAAATAAATAAGTTTATTACTTAAAAAAAAGTGATTTAAGTGTTGAAACATCATACAGTTTTCGAACAATAATGTGGAGACTCATTAATAATAGAGGCTTCTATTTTGTTTATACCTTTTATTAAATAATGAATTAAGCACACTGTTTTTTTTTAATATTCCTGTTTGAAATTCAGCCTCTATCCAATTATTAATTAATAAACGGCGATTTGTATTTTCCAAAATCTATATTAAAAAAAACTATAATGATAATTACAAGCGTGATTCAATCAAAAAAGAGTTAGCGTAAAAACCCACCGCGGTGATTTTCTTGTCCCCACCATTACTTACTGTTTATTTTCCGTGAACTTTTGATACATGCAGTCTTGTACATTAACACATCGATAAGGAGTTCGGCGAGGTGAAAAAACTTATCGCCGCGTGATGTGTGTATAAAAGCGCAGAAGTCGCGAATTCGCCGCCAGTCAGCAACATTCTTCGTTGCCTAACGTAATTCGTCTGTGTTTTTTTGTTTTGTTTGTTAAATTATTGGTCAGTGTTTAGTTGGATTACCATGCAGAAGGTCGTTGGGATTTTTCTTGCGGTCCTCGCGGTTTCTACAGAAGTTTGTAAGTTACTTATAAGTATCATTTATCGTTAATTGTTAAAAATTCTAAAATTTAAAAGAAAATGTGATTGTAAAATTATTCTACAGTCAAGTTAATAATAATAAACTGTACTGATGAGAAATAAAAGATCGAAACACATGATTTTTAATTCGATTTTACATGAATTAATTCATTAAAAAAACTTTTGTTCATATAAAGTTTATATAATGTTTAACTGTATGTTACCGTATTATTATTAACTCGATTATACTTTGCTCCACTTTTTCTATTCAATTACAGAAATGATCTTCTTTAAATCATGCTTTATTTAACTGATAGATTCTTCTTGTCCAAAAATCACGTCACGATCTGAATGGGGCGCCAGGTCACCAATTGAAGTGGAGTACGCCATCATCCCCGTGGAGTACGTCATCATCCACCACACAGTCACCCCCACGTGTTCTTCGTTAGCGACCTGCAGCAGCCTGATCACCAACATGCAATCCTTTCACATGGAGGAGCTCGAATTCCACGATATTGGATACAAGTGAGTGTTGGACTAAAAGTTTATTTAATTTTAACCATTCAACCAAAAAAAAAAAAAAACGTTTTCCTGCCAACAACAGCTACGACTTATTCGAGTCTCGACAGTACAACGTAGTTGTAAAACAGGAAAACCCGAATGTTACTATCAGTGGGTTGTTTACAATTTTCTGCATAATTTTTTTAACAATTCGTTTTTTTAAGAAAGACCAAAGATAAGTAAATAAATTAATTAATTAGGTAAATCAGTTTAAACAATAGATTAATTAATTTTCAATGCCCAAATTCTTTCAGCTTTTTAATAGACAGCAGTGGAAACATTTACGAAGGCGCTGGGTGGCATAAGGTGGGCGCCCACACCAGAGGCTATAACACTAAATCCATCGGTATTGCCTTCATCGGTAATTTCGTGTGTAAGTAAAATTTTAATAATCACTTTTCAGAGTTAATAAATATTTTTTTATGTAGCAAAAACTCCACCACGTCCACAACTTGAAGCCGCCAAGAAGTTGTTATCGTGCGCCGTGGAAACTGGCGAATTGTCGAGGCGGTACAAACTGCTGGGCGGTAGACAGGTGAGCAAAACTGAAAGTCCCGGACTGATGCTCTACAGGGAGATCCAAAGATGGCCCAATTACCAAAGAAATCCGTAACAGGGAAAAGTGTAATTTATGATGGTAGATAATAACATAAACAATATTTAAAATGCACACCAATTTATTAATAACCTAATGAATAACTTCAATCCCGATAACCAAATAATACAAAATTTTAAAGGATTTCAACCACCAAATTACAAAATTTTAAGTAATCGTGTCTCTTTCTTCGTTTATAATATATTAGTAAGAATGATAATTAATGATACGCAACTGCTTGTAAAATCGATTTAATAACTATCAATTTTTTTATGAGCGCAATTCGCGGCGTCGTCGAATTTTTATTTTTCCAGTCAATCTTGCAGAGGTTGGCATCCGCACCGTCGTTGACGAAATGGGGCCACTTCTTCAATTCGTTGTGTAACCTCTTGCCAGGGCTTAAAGTGACTATCAACTGTCGCGCCGCCAGCAATCGATACTCAACGTCCAATTCCTCCGTGTTGACGCCGCAATCCAATAAGTCCCTGAGCGCTTCTAGTTGTTTTGCCTTAGGCGTTTTTTCTGTGAAAACACAGAAATCAAAAATATACAAAACAAACCATAACTCTTTCCAACCAAACAAATCAACTCTCTTCTAATTATCCTTCTTCCCTCTTTCTTCCTCTTACCCGTCTTAATCTAATCAGAGTCTTTAATCTGGGCTTATTCTCTCTCATCCATTCTTTCATACTTCTACATCCATCTACCCAACTCTCCATTACTCCCTTACATTGAACGCTCCACGTATCCTTTCCTTCCTCACACACAAAATAAATGATTTAATTTTTCATTACCTCAAAACTTCAATAGATTAAACAAATTAGTGTAAACATTTCTACATATCAAAAATTATATGCATCATAACATGAAAGGATATTTACTTATGATTTAATTTTGTAATCAAAATTTAAATTCATGAAAAATTAAAATGTTTACTATTTACAATCATTATCACCTTCGAAATGTCCGATTAAGCCGATACCGATGGTGCAAGCGTTGTAGCCCTTGGTGTGCTTTCCGAGCTTATGCCAACCAGCGCCTTCGTAGATCCTACCATCACCACCTATCAAGAAACTACGAACATCATTTATAAATTTCATAATTTTTAGTATAGAGAATGTTTCCTTTCAGGCGTTAAAATAAAACGTGGGTGTATAAAATTACGAAGTTTTGAAACATTTTTTACATTGAATTTTGGCTGATTTTTTTTTTTAAACGTTTATAATTTGTAGAAAATGTTCTGTCCAGAATGTGACATGGTACAATAATTAGATCTAAAGAAAATTCAAATATCAACAGAGCAATTGAATGAACATTTTTCTTTCTTTTGTTTATAAAATTCAATGTATTAAAAATTCAATAGTTGAATTCATTGAAGCATAACGTATAAAAATTTAATAATATGAAAAAAATTGAAAATCGTATAAATGAAGATTTTAACGAACCCTCACCAAACTTAGACACCCAATTAACCCGCTCCATAATCCCTCAAACGAGCTCCTTTATGAATACACCCAAGTTACTCCTATCTCCCAACGTATACATAGCCTAAGTCTTAAATTTGCCAACAATCCTTTTAATGTATCCCTTCTCAACAAATTTTGCATTCCCCGAAATCCCAATATCCCACCTAAATATAAACACCCTTCAGTCACCCTACATCAATTCATTAGTGCGAATCATCCAGACAGTTAAGCTAGCTAGCAAAGTTATTTATTTTTTTACACATAATTAGTCAAGACAGGGCAGAAAGACCGATGGTCGATAGCCCAAACGGACAGACTAACACATTAGATATCATTTGTAAATGTTTTTAACTTAACTGTATATATGTTCGAATAAAGATATTATTCTCTCTCTGAAGATTTTACTTAAAAAAATCTATGTAAAAAAATTCAATAGTTCAACCATTTTTTTAAATATAAATTTCAACGTTGAGAAATGTTGCAAAAAGAATTATAGTTCGAAAATTCTATTTACATAAGTTTGAACAAAACAAAATTAAAATTCGATGTACGAAAATTTCACTAGTCGGAAAATTCTATCTATGTAAATTTTAACATTCAAAAATCATATTGGATGTGTAATAATTCGACAAAAAATGAGAACAAAATCTTATAAGAGAATAGAAAAGTACCTGTAGAAAATCCCATATAAAAAGGATTTCTAAACGTTCAAGAAAATGTAGAAAATTTCTTGAAGAGATAGTGAAATTTACGAAAATTCATTATAAATAAAATTTTGATGATCATTCAATTTACAAAAAATTATTTAAAAGTTACCAATTGTTTTTTGTTTGTTTTGTTATAAATTAATTTTTGGTTATCCAGAAACAAACAGGAAAATTATTAAAAAAACAATTGCAATTTTCCAATAAAAGAATTATTTATTTTTACAATTCAGAAAAATACATTTAGAATGAATTGCTGATTAAATTTAAAAATATTTTAACTTGTCATCTCTTAACTTTTATTTATTCATTTGTTATATGTATTTCATCCATTGTTTCATTCATCATCTTTCCTCTAAGCCATTTACACATCTGTTAATTCATTTGTTCATCTGTTATCTGTATTATTTTATCTGTTGTCTGATATCTAATATTTGTCATTTATCATTTTTCATTAGTTGTTTATCATCTATTATTTTTAACTTGTCATTTGACCATAATGATGGTTGCGACCGTTACTATGTGGTAATTCATAATGAACAATGAATAAAACATTTACTATGTTTTATTCATTGTTGTCATTTGACATTGGTCATTTGCTATTGTTGATTATTCATTTGTTATCTGTTATTTGTAATGTTTGTGGTTTGTCCTTAGTCATTAGTCATGCTCTTTGCAATTTGTCATTGGTCATTTGTCATCTGTAATTTTTATTTTGTCAATTGTTATTTTTCATTTGTTATTTGTCAAATGTCATCTGTCATTTGTTTTTTTTTTTCATCTGCCAGTTGTCATCTGTTACCTATAATCTTTCATTTGTCATTTGGTACCTCTTCTTTGATATTCTAGTTTATCAAATATTGAATTGAGAATTGAGAAAGAAAATGTAAAATTCAACAAATTATATTTATTTAGATTCTTCCCAACATAACATGTTCCAATTACAAGGAAATTACAAAAGTATGATAACAAATGACAAATGCAACGATACAAAACTAATGCCTTATAACAGATGACAGATATAAAGTGATACGATGACAGATGATAGATCAAAGCAGAATTAAACAAACAAATGACAAATGGTACATTACAATTGACAGACGACAATATGTCAAATTGTCACTGTTCTTTGGCCATTTGCTATGGTTCATTGGTCATTTGCCACTGTCACTTGCAATTTGTCTTTAATCAGATATTGAACTGAAATTTGAAGAAAAAAAATGTAAAATTCGATAATTTATATGTATCACCGATAGTTGTTTCCAATTTGCCATTTTTGTCTGTTATTTTTCATTAATCATTTGTTGTCTGTTATTTGTTATTTTTCATTGGTCATTTTCCATTTGTAATTGGTCAGTGGTCATCTGTCATTTATCAAATGTCATTTATTATCTCTTTTCACATTTTAGTTTATCAAATCAAAATTAAAAATTGAAAAAAAAAGACAAATTATTTATCAAATTGTCATTAATCTTTGGTCATTGGCTATAGATTATTGGTCATTTGTCATTGTTCTTTGGTCGTTTACCATTTGTCATTGATCATTGTACATTAGTCATTTGCAATTTTTCATTTGTCATTGGTCATTGATTACTTGTCATCTGTCATTTGTACTTTGCAATTTGTCATTGTTTGTCCCTCATCTGCCATTAGTCATTGATCATTTGTTATTTGTCATCTGTCATTTGTTAATTCTCATATGTCATTGGTCATCCTGCATGTGTCATCTGTCAATCGTCATCTGTTACCTATAATAATTCATCTGTCGATTCGCTATTATTATCTCTCCTTTGATATTATAATTTGTCAAATATTAAATTGAGAATTGATAAAATAAATGTAAAATTCGACAATTAATATGTAACACAGTTTCCAGACTTATTTGTCATCGGTCATTCGTCATTGTTTATTATTCATCTATCATTTGTTATTGATCATTGGTCATTATTTTATTCATCATTGGTCATTTGTCTTTGCCGTTTGTAATTGGCATTGCTCATCAGTCATATGTCATTCGTCATTGGTCATTTGTCATCTGTCATTCGTAATTTGTCAAATGTCATTTCACATTTAATAATAATAATCTTTATTTTCAAGGTGTAAAAAAAATATATACCAAACGAAAATTGCGTCAGTTTGAATTACATTACAATTTGTCATCTGTCATTTGTTAATTGTCAATCTATTATTTGCCACTGGTCATCTGTTATTTGTCTTTTGTCATCTGTCAATTGTCATTTGTTATCTATAATATTTCATATATCATTTGGTACCGTTTCTTTGATATTTTAATTTATCAAATATTGAATTAAAAATGAAAAAAAAAATATGTGTAAATTCGACAAAATATATGTCAAATTGTCACTCCTCTTTGGTCATTTGCTATTGTTCGTTGGTTATTTGCTTTATCATTATTCATTGGTTATTTGCCATTGTTCATTGGTTATTTATTATTTGTCACTTTTCATTGGTCATTTGGTATTGATAATTAACCATTGATCATTTGCAATGTGTTATTTGTCATTAGTTACTTGCCATTTGTCATATGTCATTTGTAATTTGCCATTTGTCATTGTTCATTAGTCATTTGCCATTAGTCATTGATCCTTTGTTATTGGTCATTCGTTATTTGTCATCTGTCATTTGTTAATAGACATATGTCATTGGTCATCTATCATGTATCGTCTGTCAATTGTCAACTGTTATCTGTAATCAGATCATTCGTTTATTGATCATTGGCCATTTGCCTTTCGCCATTAGTCATTGGTGATTTGTAATTTGCCATCTGTCATTTCTAATTGTAATTGCTTATTAGTCATATGTCATTCGTCATTGGCCATTTGAAATTTGTCAAATGTTATTTCTCATTTGTAATTTGTTAATTTTTGTCTTTGGTCATCAGTCAATTGTTTTTTGTCATCTGTCAATTGTCATCTGTTATCTATAATCTTATTAACTGTCAATTGGTATCTCTTCTTTGATTTTTTAGTTGATCAAATATTGAATTGAAATTTGGAAAACAAATATGTAAAATTCGGCAATTCATATGTAACTTAATTCCAAATAGGTGAGTGCTGGAATAAAGTTTGCCATTTGTCATTGTTCTTAGGTTATTTGTCATTTGCTATTTGTCATTGTTCACTGGCCATTTGCAACTGATCATTTCATTGGCGATTAGTCATTTGCAAGTTGTCGTTTGTTATTAGTCATTGGTCATTTGTAATTTGCAATTTATCATTGTTCATTGGTCATTCGCCACTTGTCCTCTGTCATTTACTATTTGTTATTGTCATTTGCTATTTATCATCTGTCATTTGCAATTTGTCATTCTTCATTGGTCATTTATCATTGTTCATTGGTCATTTGCTATTTGCCATTGGTCATTTGTTATTGGTCTTCTGTCATATTTAATTTGTCATTTGTCAATTATCATTGGTTATTTGTTATTTGTCATCTATCATTTGTCAATTGTCACATGCCATTGGTCAACTGTATGTGTCATCTGTCAATTGTCATCTGTTGTATATATAATATTTAATCTGTCGTTTGTTATCTCTTCTAAATTATTTCTAGTTTATCAAATAATGAATTGAAAATTGAAAAAAATATTATGTAAAATTTTACAATTTATATGTCATCATTGATCATTGGTTATTTGTTATTAGTCATTTGCCATTTGCCACCTGTTATTTGTCACTGTTCATTGGTCATTTGCTATTGGTCATTTTCATCTGTCATTTGTAATTTGTCAAATGTCATTTTTAATTGTCAATCTGTCATTTTTAATAGTGCATCTGTCATATGTCATTTGTCTTTTGTCATCTGTTATCTATAATCTTTCATCATCTGTCGATCATTTCACATTTGTCATCTGTCATTTGTTAATTGTTAATCTATCATTTTGCATTATTCATATGTCATTAGTCTTTTATCATCTGTTATCTATATCTATAGTCTTTCATCATCTGTCGTTTGTTATCTGTCCTTTGATATTATAGTTTATAATATATTGAATTGAAATTTAAAAAAAAAAATGTAAAATTCTATAATTTATATGTGACAACATTGCTGGAATGAAGTTTGCCATTTGTCATTGTTCATTGGTCATTAGATATCGATCGTTTGTCATTGGTTATTTGCCAATTGTCATCTGTCATTTGTAATTTACCATTAGTCATTAATCATTTGCTATTGGTCTTTCATCATTTGTCATCTGTCATATGTCATTGGCCATCTGTCATGTTCATTCGTCTTTTGTTATCTGTTGTCAGCTGTTATCCATAATATTTCATATGTTGTTTGTTATCGAATATTGAATTGAAAAATTATATTTAAAATTCGACAAATTGTATGTATCATTATTGCCAGAAGTTTAGTGCTGGAATAAATTTTGCCATTTGTCATTGGCCATTTATCATTGATCAGTGGCCATTTGCTATTGTTCATTAATCATTTACCATTGATCATTAATCATTTGCTATTGATCATTGGTCATTTGCTATTCGTCATTAGTTATTGGTCATGTTTCATTGGTCATTTGTCATCTGTCATTTGTTAATTGTCAATCTGTCATTTGTTAATTGCTAATTTGTCATTGGTCATGTTATTTGTTTTTTGTCATCTGTTATCAATAATCTTTCAGCTGTCATTTGTTATCTCTCTTTTGGTATTTTAGTTTACCTAATATTGAATTGAAAATTGAAAAAAAAATGTAACAGTTGACAATTCATATGTAACATAGTTTCCTGAAGGTGATGGAATGAAGTTTGATCAATGATCATTCGTCATTTGTCCTCTGCCATTTACTACTTGCCATCTGCCATTTTCCATTTGTCATTGTTAATTTTCTCTGTAATTTGTCATGAATCATTGGTCATTTATTATTTGTCACCTGTCATTTGTTATTTTTAATTTATTGTTTGAAAATTATTATTTATCATTTCTTATGGGTCATTTGTTATTTATCATCTGTCATTGGTCAACAGTCATGTGTCAACTGTTATCTGCCGTTGAATATTGAATTGAAAATTGAGAAAATTAATTATATAAAATTCGACAATTTATATGTATCACCGCTGTCAAAAGGGTTGTCAGTGTTCATTGGTAATTTGCAATTGTTCATTTGTTATTGGTAATTGGTCATTAGTCATTTGCTATAGGACATTTATCATCTATGTATCATTTGAAATTTATAAAATGTCATTTCTTATTTGTCGTCTGTCATTTGTTAATTGTCAATCTGTCATTTATCATTGGTCATCTGTTATTTGTCTTTTGTCATCTGTCAATTGTCATTTGTTAAATATAATATTTCATATGTCATTTGGTACCTTTTCTTTGATATTTTAATTGATCAAATATTGAATTAAAAGTTGAAAAAAAAATATATGTAAAATTCGACAAAATATATGTCAAATTGTCACTCCTCTTTGGCCATTTGTCATTTTTTGTTGGTTATTTGCTTTATCATTGTTCATTGGTTATTTGCCATTGTTCATTGGTTATTTATTATTTGTCATTTTTCATTGGTCATTTGGTATTGATAATTAACCACTAATCATTTGCAATGTGTTGTTTGTCATTAGTCATTGGTCACTTGCCATTTGTCATTTGTAATTTGCCAATTATCATTGTTCATTGGTCATTTGCCATTAATCATTGATCATTTACTATTGGTCATTCGTTATGTGTCATCTGTCATTGGTTAATTGTCATATGTCATTGGTCATTTATCATGTATCAATTGTCAACTGTTATCTATATGATTTCATCTGTCGTTTATTATTTTTTCTTTGATATTTTAGTTTATCAAATATTGAATTGAGAATTGTAAAAATAAATGTAAAATTCGACAATTAATATGTAACACCGTTTCCAGACTTATTTGTCATTGTTTATTGATCATTGGCCATTTGTCATTCGTCATTAGTGATTGGTCATTTGTAATTTGCCATCTGTCATTTGTAATTGCTTATTAGTCATATGTCATTCGTCATTGGTCATTTGAAATTTGTCAAATGTTATTTCTCATTTGTAATTTGTTAATTTTTAATCTATTATTTGTCTTTGGTCATTCGTCAATTGTTTTTTGTCAATTGTTTTTTGTCATCTGTCAATTGCCATCTGTTATCTATAATCTTACAACTGGCAATTAAAGTAAATTTTTATATAAGCACTTTATGTATCATGTTCCTGACGAGTGTAAAACCTTAGTTATAACATGAATAAATTTATTAATTGGTATCTCTTCTTTGATGTTTTAGTTGATCAAATATTGAATTGAAATTTGGAAAACAAATATGTAAAATTCGGCAATTCATATGTACCATAACTCCAAGAAGGTGAGTGCTGGAATAAAGTTTGACATTTGTCATTGTTCTTAGGCTATTTGTCATTTGCTATTGTTCACTGGCCATTTGCCACTCATCATTTCATTGGCGATTAGTAATTTGCAAGTGGTCGTTTGTTATTAGTCATTGGTCATTTGCCAATTGTAATTTTCATTGTTCATTGGCCATTCGCCACTTGTCCTCTGTCATTTACTATTTGTTTTTGGCATTTGCTATTTGTCATCTGTCATTTGCAATTTGTCATTTTTCATTGGTCATTTGCTATTTGTCATTGGTTATTTGCTTTTGGTCATTAGTTATTGGTCATCTGTCATATTTAATTTGTCATTTGTCAATCATCATTGGTTATTTGTTATTTGACAATTGTCACATGCCATTGGTCAACTGTCATATGTCATCTGTCAATTGTCATCTGTTGTATATATAATCTTTAATCTGTCTTTTGTTATCTCTTCTTAGATATTTTAGTTTATCAAATATTGAATTGAAAATTGAAAAAAGATATTATGTACAATTTTACCAATTTATATGTATCATTGATCATTGGTCATTTGTTATTAGTCATTTGCCATTTGCCACCTGTTATTTATCACTGTTCATTAGTCATTGGTCATGTTCCATTGGTCATTTGTCATCTGTCATTTGTAATTTGTCAAATGTCATTTCTCATTTGTCATCTGTTATTTGTTAAGTGTCAATCTGTCATTTTTCATAGTGCATCATGTCATTTGCCTTTTGTCATCTGTTATCTATAATCTTTCATCTGTCGATCATTTCACATTTGTCATCTGTTATTTGTTAATTATTAATCTATCATTTTGCATTGTTCATATGTCATTTGTCTTTTATCATCTCTTATCTATAGTCTTTCATCATCTGTCGTTTGTTATCTGTCCTTTGATATTATAGTTTATAATATATTGAATTGAAAATTCAAAAAAATATGTAAAATTCGATAATTTATATGCAACAACATTGCTGGAATGAAGTTTGCCAATTGTCATTGTTCATTGGTCATTAGATATCGATCGTTTGTCATTGGTTATTTGCCAATTGTCATCTGTCATTTGTAATTTACCATTAGTCATTAATCATTTGCTATTGGTCTTTCATCATTTGTCATCTGTCATATGTCATTGGCCATCTGTCATGTTCATTCGTCTTTTGTTATCTATTGTCAGCTGTTATCCATAATATTTCATATGTTGTTTGTTATCGAATATTGAATTGAAAACTGAAAAATTAATTCTAAAATTCGACAAATTGTTTCTATCATTATTACCAGAACTTGAGTGCTGGAATAAAGTTTGCCATTTGTCATTGGTCATTTATCATTATTCAGTGGCCATTTGCTATTGTTCATTAATCATTTGCCATTCGTCATTAGTCATTGGTCATTTGTCATCGGTCATTTGTAACTTGTCAAATGTCATTTCTCATTTCCATCTGTTATTTGCTAATTGTCAATCTGTCAATTGTTAATTGTCAATTTGTCATTGGTCATATCATTTGTTTTTTGTCATCTGTCAATTGTCATCTGTTATCAATAATCTTTCAGCTGTCATTTGTTATCTCTCTTTTGATATTTTAGTTTACCTAATATTGAATTGAAAATGGAAACAAATATGTAAAATTTGACAATTCATATGTAACACAGTTTCCTGAAGGTGAGTGATGGAATGAAGTTTGATCATTGATCGTTCGTCATTTGTCCTCTGCCATTTGCTACTTGTCATCTGCCATTTTCCATTTGTAATTATTCATTGGTTCATTGTTAATTTTCTCTGTAATTTGTCATGAATCATTGGTCATTTATTATTTGTCACCTGTCATTTGTTATTTTTAATTTATTATTTGAAAATTATCATTTATCGTTTCTCATGGGTCATTTATTATTTATCATCTGTCTTGTGTCAACTGTCAATTGTCGTTTGTTATCTCCTTTTTTATATTTTAGTTTATCAAATATTGAATTGAAAATTGAGAAAATTAATTATGTAAAATTCGACAATTTATATGTATCACCGTTGTCAAAAGGGTTGTCATTGTTAATTGGTCATTTGCCATTATTCATTTGTTATTGGTAATTGGTCATTTGTCATTTGCTATAGGACATTTATCATCTATCATTTGTAATTTATAAAATGTCATTTCTTATTTGTCGTCTGTCATTTGTTAATTGTCAATCTGTCATTTTTCATTGGTCATTTCCCATATATCATTTGTTTTTTGTCTTTTGATGAAAGATTAATCTGTCGTTTGTTATATGCCTTGTGATAATTTAATTTATTAAATATTGAATTGAAAGTTTAAAAAAATATGTAAAATTTGACTATTTATACGTAATATTGTCGCCAAAAGGTGAGTGCTGGAATTAAGTTTACCAATTGTCACTGTTCATTGGTCATTTGCTATTCACTAATGGTCAATAGTCATTTGCAATTTGTCGTTTGTCATTAGTCATTGGTCATTTGCCATTTGTTATCTGTCATTTGTAATTTTTCATTTGTTATTGTTCATTGGTCATTTGTCATCTGTCATTTGTCAATTGTCATGTTATTGGTCGTATCTGTCGTTTGTTATCTCTCTTTTATCGAATATTGAATTGAAAATTGAGAAAACAAAATTTGTAAAATTCGACTATTTATATGCTGAAATAAAGTTTGGCATTTCTTATTTGTCATTGGTCATTTGTCATTGTTTATTGGTCTTTCGCCATTGTTAATTGGTCATTTGCCATTGTTCTTTGATCATTTGCTATTGATCATTGGTCATCTATCATTTGTCATTGTTCCTTAGTCAGTTACCATTCGTCATTGGTCATTTGTCATGTGTTATTTGTTAATTGCCAATCTGTCATTTGTCTTTTGTCATCTATTATCTTTAAGCTTTGACGTGCCATTTGCTATCTCTCTTTTGTTACTTTAGTTTATCAAATATTCAAATGAAATTTGGAAAAAAAGTGTTAAATTTGACAATTCATATGTAGCACCGTTCCTGGAAGGTGAGTGCTGGAATGAAATTTGCAATTTTTCATTGGTCATTTGTTAATTGTTATTTGCCTTTTAACAACTACTGTCATAAAGCAAAGTTATCGTTGGCATTCGTTGCTTCGAAATTCGTATACATCGAAAATTGTTATCTTGAATCTTTATCAGCAATATTTTGAATGTAATAACTGCTGTCATACATATCTAATCAGTATTTCGAAATTTCTATGCTTCGAATATTCTTTGTCTCAAAAAATCCATACATAAAAAATTCTTTGTGTATAATTAATAAAATACGGTCGAAAATAAACACATTCGTTACTTCGAAATTTTAATTGTACATCAAAAAATGATTACTACTATTTTGTTTTTGTTTGTCAGTGTGAGTTTAGAGATTTTAGGGTGAAGAAAAAAGGTCTTACTTATAATCTACGTCGTGGAATTTGAGATCGCTGATTTCTCTCAACCGATTTACACAGGTTGTCTCGGTGAGACATTCGTCCGTTGCGGTGTGGTGGACGATTACGTTACGCACGGGGAAGATGATGTAGTCGATCAGCGCGGGCTTCGTTCCACCCCAATCCTTCCTGGAGACGATGTCCATACAGTCTGTACTAACTGAAACGATTGAAATTGTTAAAATTGTTAGATTTCTAATGAAACGTTTTTGTTTGTGTAAATGAGCTTTATTAAACTTATTCAACTTTTACATAACCTGAAAAACTTTTACTGAAAATTTAATCGGCCATGATTTAAAGTAAGGAAATTGTTTCTTTTTACATGAGCGACTTACCTACCATTTTTCACATAGATCAAAACGGCGAGAACGATGATCGCGAAGCGACGCATTTTTCACGTCCGCACCGCGTTTGGCAACTTTTCGTAACGGAATTTCGCCATCGGCCAGGTCACCATTTCCCACGAAGAGGACGACCATTTCGGGTGAGTGGAAACGTCTAAACGTCTCATCTCTTTTAACCTGCAAAAGCACCAAACTGACAAGCACGATTATTGTTTGCTGACGTTTATTCCGCAACTTGATTTTGTTGTCTAAAATGTCGCGATCCTGTTTGATGGCATTTTTGAACTTTGCCGGTTTTGTTTTGTATTCAAGGTTGATAATCTGTGTCTGGAAAATTGTTTATTGATGAGAATCACGTGACGGCATCATATTTATAGGTCTATAAATTTATTGGAGAAGTATTTATATTCATCATCAATCATTAACCGTTTTAAATGTCATTTATTTAAACTTTAAACTTAAAAAGCTTTAGATAAAGTGTTTATTCGTTACGCACAAATAAACGTTAGCGTGGGATGCAGGATTTTACAAACAAATACGTTTAAAGTTTAGTACAATTGAATATAGTACAATATCAGTATAGAACGCAAAATTCTTCAAAAATATACGTGTAAAGTAACTATATTAACTTAAAGTTATTTTTCTGGAAAATCCTCTATTCTACACCGATTTTAATTCACACATTTAATCATTTAATTATTATGCGCTCATAAATCCATGTCAATTATTGCACTGTGAATAGAATACCAAAACAAAACAGTTGCGCAATTTTATACAACCTTGAACTTTCGTTCATGATAAATACACGAGAAGATAAGGTATTTCCAAGTTGTCTCGAGTAAAATTACCCACATCCTTCATTGTCAACCCTAGAGTATGTGATCCAGATCGAAGTTAACGCGGTGTTTAAAGTTTATCATGGCACAGACAGAGACAGCACCAGTTCTAAAAGCCGCTCGACGAAACGAACGTCCGCGAATGCTTCTCGGCGTTCAGTTGAAAAAATGCATCGCCTTGCAATCATCCTCACCGTACTGTTCTACGCCAAATATGGTAAGTAATTAAAAATTAATAGATTGTCAATTGTTTTTTTGTTGATAACTCTTAAACGAATGATCAAATTTTAAAAAATTCTTCGCCAATAAGTTACAGGCGTCTAATTTATATGGATAGGATGAAAATCTGAAAATCGAGGTTCAATTGTTTTTCACTTTTTTGTTAATAACTCTTAAACGGATGATCAAATTTTAAAAATTTCTTTACCAATAAGTTACAGGAGTCCTATTTATATGGAAGGGATAAAAATCTGAAAATCGAGGTTCAATTGTTTTTCAGTTTTTTGTCAATAACTCTTAAACGGATGATCAGATTTTAATAATTTCTTCATAAATAAGTTACCGGTACCTAATTTCTATGAATGAGATAAAGATCAGAAAATCGAGGTTCAATTGTTTTTTAGTTTTCCGTCAATAACTCTTGAAAGGATGGTCAGATTTTAAAAATTTCTTCACCAATAAGTTACTAATGTCTTATTTATGTAGATGAGATAAAAATCTGAAAATCGAGGTTCAATTGTTTTTTAGTTTTCCGTTAATAACTCTTGAAAGGATGATCAGATTTTAAAATTTTTTACACCAATAAGTTACTAATGTCTTATTTATGTAGATGAGATAATAATCTGAAAATCGAAATTCAATTGTTTTTCAGTTTTTTGTTGATAACTCTTAAACGGATGATCAGATTTTAAAAATATCTTCGCCAATAAGTTACAGGCGTCTAATTTATATGGATGGGATAAAAATCTGAAAATCGAGGTTTAATTGTTTTTTGTTTTTTTGCTAATAGCTCTTATAAGGATGATCAGATTTTAAAAATTTCTACACCAATAAGTTACTAATGTCTTATTTATGTAGATGAGATAAAAATCTGAAAATCGAGGTTCAATTGTTTTTCAGTTTTTTGTTTATAACTCTTACACGGATGATTAGATTTTAAAAATTTCTACACCAATAAGTTACTAATGTCTTATTTATGTAGATGAGATAAAACTCTGAAAATCGAGGTTAAATTGTTTTTTGTTTTTTTGCTAATAGCTCTTATAAGGATGATCAGATTTTAAAAATTTCTAACCAATAAGTTACAGGCGTCTAATTTATATAGATGGGGTAAAAATCTTAAAATCGAGGTTCAATTGTTTTTCAGTTTTTTGTTAATAACTCTTAAACGGATCATCAGATTTTAAAAATTTCTACACCAATAAGTTACTAATGTCTTATTTATGTAGATGAGATAAAAATCTGAAAATCGAGGTTCAATTGTCTTTTAGTTTTTTGCTAATAGCTCTTAAGCGGATGATCAGATTTTAAAAATGTCTACACCAATAAGTTACTAATGTCTTATTTATGTAGATGAGATAAAACTCTGAAAATCGAAATTCAATTGTTTTTTAGTTTTTTGTTGATAACTCTTAAACGGATGATCAGATTTTAAAAATTTCTTCGCCAAAAAGTTACAGGCGTCTAATTTATATGGATGGGATAAAAATCTGAAAATCGAGGTTCAATTGTTTTTCAGTTTTTTCTCAATAACTTTAAAACGGATGGTCAGATTTTAAAAATTTTTACACCAATAATTTACTAATGTCTTATTTATGTAGATGAGATAAAAATCTGAAAATCGTGGTTCAATTGTTTTTTAGTTTTCCGTCAATAACTCTTGAAAGGATGATCAGATTTTAAAAATTTCTACACCAATAATTTACTAATGTCTTATTTATGTAGATGAGATAAAAATCTGAAAATCGAGGTTCAATTGTTTTTCAGTTTTTTGTTTATAACTCTTACACGGATGATCAGATTTTAAAAATTTCTTCACCAATAAGTTACAGGCGTCTAATTTATATAGATGGGGTCAAAATCTTAAAATCGATTTTCAATTGTTTTTCACTTTTTTGTTGATCTCTTAAACGGATGGTCAGATTTTAAAAATTTCTTCACCAATAAGTTACTAATGTCTTATTTATGTAGATGAGATAAAAATCTGAAAATCGAGGTTCAATTGTTTTTTAGTTTTCCGTTAATAACTCTTGAAAGGATGATCAGATTTTAAAAATTTCTACACCAATAAGTTACTAATGTCTTATTTATGTAGATGAGATAATAATCTGAAAATCGAAATTCAATTGTTTTTTAGTTTTTTGTTGATAACTCTTAAACGGATGATCAGATTTTAAAAATTTCTTCGCCAAAAAGTTACAGGCGTCTAATTTATATGGATGGGATAAAAATCTGAAAATCGAGGTTCAATTGTTTTTCAGTTTTTTCTCAATAACTTTAAAACGGATGGTCAGATTTTAAAATTTTTTACACCAATAATTTACTAATGTCTTATTTATGTAGATGAGATAAAAATCTGAAAATCGACGTTCAATTGTTTTTTAGTTTTCCGTTAATAACTCTTAAACGGATGGTCAGATTTTAAAAATTTCTTCACCAATAAGCTACAGGCGTCTAATTTATATAGATGGGATAAAAATCTTAAAATCGATTTTCAATTGTTTTTCATTCTTTTGTTGATAACTCTTAAACGGATGATCAGATTTTAAAAATTTCTAAACCAATAAGTTACTAATGTCTTATTTATGTAGATGAGATAAAAATCTGAAAATCGAGGATCAATTGTTTTTCAGTTTTTTGTTAATAACTCTTAAACGAATGATCAAATTTTAATTTTTTTCAGCAATAAGTTACAGGCGTTTAATTTATATGGAAGGGATAAAAATCTGAAAATCGAGGTTCAATTGTTTTTCGAATTTTTTGTTTGTAACTCTTAAGCGGATGTTCAGATTTTAAAAATTTCTGCACCAATTAGTTACTGGTGTTTCATTTTTATAGGTGGTATAAAAATCTGAAAATCGATTTTCAATTGCTTTTTTTATTTTTTAAAGTTAATTCGTAAACTGACCATTGAATTTTGAATTTTTTGCAGAATACTGTTGTCCTTGATGAATAGATCTCTATTAGGTGAAAAAAATAGTTTGGCTATTGGATCTTTTTATTTTTTATTTTTGGCCATATTTTTTGAACGGATCGGCGAATTTTAAAAATCACAGTAAATTGTTATTCTCGTGTAAGAAAAATAGGTGGGATAAAAAAATGAAATTCGATTTTCAGTTGTTTTTTTTTTTGGTGTTAATTCGTGAACGAAACGTCGGATTTTTATCAATAGATGTTAATTAGGTGGAAAACTCAGCTTCGATGTTCAATTGTTTTTTTGATTTTTGGCTATATATTTTGAACGGATGGGCGGACTTTAATAATCATTCCAGTAAATTGTTACCCTCACCAAAGAGATATAGGTAAGCTAAAAAAAATAAAATTCGATTTTCAATTGTTTTTTGTTTTTTCGAGTTAATTCGTAAACGAGGCGTCAGATTTTGAAAATTTTTGCAGAACACTGTTGCCTGTGCCAAAGAGATGTTGATTATTTGAAAAAAAAAAACAGTTTCGATGTTCGATTGTTTTTATTTTTGATATTTGCCTATATCTTTATTTATTTATTTATACATCTTTGGACTTCTTTCTTTAAAAAAATACATATATATATATATATATACAACGGATGAGCGGATTTTAAAAATCCCTTTAGTAAATTGTTATTAACGCCAAAGAGAAAACAAATGAAATGCGTTTTTCAATTGTTTTTCGTTTTTGGGGGGTTAATTCGTGAATGCAACGTTAGATTTTAAATTTTTTTTCAGATAATTGTTACCATTGACTAATAGATATTGATTACTTGGAAAAATAAGTTTTGATATTCTATCGTTTGGCTATATATCTGTCTGTTGATTTTAGCTCGCACAGACTGTCTCGATATCGTCTCCAGGAAGGAATGGGGCGGAGTCAAACCGGTAAAAGTGGATTACATAATTTTCCCCGTGCCGGACGTGGTCGTGCACCACACCGTAACGCCGGAATGCCTCACCACCGAAGCCTGCAAGACTCGCGTCAGGAATATACAGTCTCACTTCATCAACAACCTCAAATTCCACGACATGGGTTATAAGTAAGCACTTTCTTACACTAGAGAGAATCTCATTAACAATAATAACATTAATAACTGTTTCCATAATATTAATTGCTAATTGTTATTTGTTCACAGCTTCCTCATAGGTGGTGATGGTCTGGTGTACGAGGGCGCCGGTTGGCACAAGTTAGGAGCTCACACGAAAGGTTACAACGAGCGCTCCATTGGGGTGGGTTTTATCGGGAATTTTGAAGGTGCGTTTAGTACCAAAAAAAATAGTAACTCAGTGTTGAGCGTTTTTTTTTTATAGATAAGAAGGCGAATGAGAAACAATTGAAGGCGCTCGACGATTTACTGTCCTGCGGCGTTGCCACCAACGAACTGGATTCGAACTACAGATTGATAGCGGCAAGACAAGTCAGAAAAACGCTGAGTCCTGGCCAGAAGCTCTATGATGAGTTGAAGACGTGGTCGCACTTTGTTACGAATCCTTAACAAAGTAAATAAAAATAAAAATAGTATCGACGGTCGCCACTGTCATTTTCCTGCAAGAATTCTTAATTTTTAAAACGTAGTTTTTTTAATAATAAAAAAATCCTGAAACGATTCTTACAAGTACACTAATTTCCATCAGTTAATACAAAAAAAAAAACATGTGAAGGTTGAGAGGTTAATTTATATTAACCAAAGTTGTTTAGGTAACGTTCTTACCCGGTGTTGATTTAAATGGCCCCTTTTCAAACATGAATGAGTACATTACCTGTTTAATTTATAAGGGAATCCGTAAAAATATTTAAAATTAAATGTGTAAGTACGTGGAAATTAATTAATTATTTTATATATGTAAATTTGGTTGCCTACAAAATGTAAGATTGTGGTGCCTATTTCTGAATCAAAATGTTAATTTTAATATATAATTAATATCATATCATAAACTAGTAAATTTAATAATTGAAACGCATTCTTGAATTTGGCTTAAAATTATTAAATACATCTTAAATTTAAACATTTCGCTATAATAATTTTATAAATTACAGGCAACCCAATATACACGTAATCACACCTCGCAATTTATTTTAATTTCTATTAAATACCCCATTATACGTTAATGTTAATGCATTAATTAAACACGATCCATCACTTATTAATTAATCCACCCCTTATAGATATTATTTTTTTGAGTTTTTAATGATAAAAATAACGAACGCTTAAAAATTAAAAAAAAAATCGAATCATCCATGCTTTAAAAAAAGTGCATGTTGTTTACAATTATTTGTGCGCTGTGTTTGTTGTAAGTTTGTTTTATAATTTAATTTTAAATTTAACTTCTTTCAGAGGCTGATGCTGCGTTTCTGCGTGATCTGCACCGTTTGGCGACCGCTGGAAACACGGCGGTGTCGTCGTCTCTGTCAAGGAAAGAAAACACGGCTGCTGATCCCGTGATTACACCAAGTCCAAATATGGCCTTGTGAATTTCGCCCCCGGGTCGCCGCCGCCACAAGCACGACACATTTTCCCCGACGAGGAGGACACGCATCGACATGGAGGACCTGGGTGAGTATCCCCCGCGCCAGTCGTCCCCTTTTCCGAACGATAACATAACCTCAATGAGTCCCGTTGCGAAATCGACTTTGGCAAAAGTTGGGTGGTTTGTTGATTACGATTCGCCCCAGTGCGTTACGGTTTGTTTGTTTTCATTAAACCCACGGCCCCATTTTCGCTTTTACTTGCGCGCGGCTGTTAATGTGTGTGTGTGTCGATGATGAACACAACATGCCAGCGGTTCTGCAAATGTTTGCACACTCTAGAAGGATTTACAGAATTTGCAAATTCACTTGTAGGCTTACTTTTCTGTTAGAAAACACAATAAATATTTTGATACAATGCTATGTATCAATATAGTAGTGCACATAATTTTAAAAGTATAACGCAAGAACTTCTCTATTAATATATTATGCCGTGGAAAAATATTTACAATTAAATTATAGCTTCAAAAACATTATCATACTTCACACGTTTAAAATGGTGCACATGCGATTATCAAACTGTAGACACCAATAAACCAAATATTAATGAAATGAGATCATATCACGAAGTATTTATATTTAATTAGTACTCTAAATTTAATAATAAGCCAATGGGTTTGAGGTTATCTAATCGATTAAATATTTCAAAGCCTTAATTGATGAAACATTTAATTGTTGAGGCCGATTCATGTTCTTAATAATATTATATATCAAGTATATCGCAACTGATGAGGTTTACCCGAGGTGCTATTATTGCTAGTTAAAATTTACAAATATAAAAGTGTTCACCAAGAGAATTTATTTCATAACAACTAAAATGGGATAAAAATAAAAGATATACTCAAATATAATAATAATAATAATAAACTTTATTCTTCTTTCCAAAATATATTCTTGTATAAGGATTCAGTGATTCCGATTAAGTCCTAATAGATGTTATGCCTTACACAGAAAGGTAGAAAGGCAATAGAATAAATAAAATAAATAAGATGGATATGTATCTGCGTGAAAGAACATTGAAAACCAGAGAAGTCGACTTGTAGTTCTTTTCGTCTAAATTTTTGTATACGTAATTAAAAAAAAACATTTTATGTCAATAATTCTCGCTCTCTAAATTTTCGTTCATAGAATTAATTAATATATTTTTTAAATATATTATAAGCAGAAAGAAAAAAGTTAATAAAGAATACAGATTGTATATTACTATCAAATAATCCATAGGCATTTTAAAATCAGTATAGTCAACCGTCTTGTAATTTTTTATTAGTTAAGACTCATTCAAAAGTATTTTATTCAGTCTCATCGTACTATATAGGAAGTGTCAGTGTTTAATTTCAAATTTATCAGATGAATTCATCAGTAAGCCTTGAAATTATAAAACGTAGGATTATTTTATCACTTAACTTAAGAAATAAACAATAAAATATGTTAACATAACCGATCTAACCTAGCCTATTTTTATTTATTTACTTCATTATTGTGCTTTACATGTCGACTTTAAAATTTGTTCTTTGAGATCTTTAAATGTTTTATTTCTTCTTTAATATTGCGATTGTATTGGCTGTCGAAAGTTTATATTTTATATATAACGGTTAGGTTTGGTCAGACGGCCACCCTGTGTGTATTCAATAAACCAGTACTAGAATAGCCCCTGAGCCGTATAGTTCTCACCATCGTCCACACGTTCCTAACTTCAAGCTACAAGTAAAACATAAAACATGGCTTCGTTTCCTCTGAAAAGGTCATAATGTGTCGAAGCAATTGTTGCAAAAATAAAAGCAAACAAAATTGGATCCTTCAAACTTTTGAATTTATAACCTCTAAATTCAGTTTTGACAGTTGACAACTTATCAGTGTAATTAGTAACTACATTTCCAAAATAGAATCTATTTTCAACAGTGAATTGTGACAATTAGAAAAATTAAAACAGTTAATTTTCATCATTTTTGGGTGGAGTCATGATCATTATAATTATAGGTATATAGTTGCTGAATATCAACAAATTGATGAATGAATGCTATTCATTTATAACCTTAAAAGAATTTCTTACATTTCTTATATTTGATTCATAATAAACTTGATTTTTTGGTTTTTTAACATTTCTAAAGATTAAAAAATAAACAATTGAAGATTAACTTTCGTTTTTTCACCTCACCAAACCAAAAACAGTTGAAATTAGAATTTCTATTTTTTTGTTCTATTTTGATAAATTCGGTTAGGGAAATCAATTGGTGAAAGAATTTTTAAAATCTGACCATTCGTTTAGAAGTTATTAACGAAAAACTAAAAAACAATTGAAGATCAATTTTCGTTTTTTCATTTTCGAGAACGTTTTCGTTAGTAGAAATCAATTGGTATAAATATTTTTCAAATCTGATCACTCGTTCGAAAGTTATAGTAAGAAAACTAAAAACAATTAAAGTTCGAATTTCTTTTTTTGTTCTATTTTGATAAATTGTATTAGGGAAATCAATTGGTGAAAGAATTTTTAAAATCCGAACACTCGTTTAGAAGTTATTACCGAAAAACTAAAAAACAATTGAAGATCAATTTTCGTTTTATTGCGTCATCAAAACATTTTCGTTCGTAGAAATCAATTGGTGTAAATATTTTTCAAATCCGAGCACAAGTTCAAAAGTTATAGCAAGAAAACCAAAAACAATTGAAGTTCAAATTACTATTTTCTGCTTTATTTTGATAATTGGGAAACATTTTCGTTCGTAGTAATCAATTAGTGTACTTTCCCTAAATATATTATATAGGGAAAGTAAAAACAGATATTCGATCTTCAATTGTTTTTGGTTTTTTTGCTATAACTTTTGAACTAGTGCTCGGATTTGAAAAATATTTACACCAATTGATTTCTAGGAACGAAAATGTTTTCGAGAAGCGAAAAAACGAAAATTGAACTTCAATTGTTTTTTAGTTTTTCGGTAATAACTTCTAAACGAGTGTTCGGATTTTAAAAATTCTTTCGCCAATTGATTTCCCTAATAGAATTTATCAAAATAGAACAAAACACAGAAATTCGATCTTCAATTGTTTTTGGTTTTCCTGCTATAACTTTTGATCGAGTGATCAGATTTTAAAAATATTTACACCAATTGATTTTTACGAACCAAAATGTTTGATGGCACAAAAAAACGAAAATTGATCTTCAATTGTTTTTTAGTTTTTCGGTAATAACTTCTAATCGAGTGTTGGGATTTTAAAAATTCTTTCACCAATTGATTTCCCTAATAGAATTTATCAAAATAGAACAAAAAACAGAAATTCGATCTTCAATTGTTTTTGAATTTTTTGCTATAACTTTTGAACGTGTGATCAGATTTGAAAAATATTTACACTATAGATTTCTACGAACGAAAATGTTTCGATGATGCGAAAAAACGAAAATTGATCTTCAATTGTTTTTTAGTTTTTCGGTAATAACTTCTAAACGAGTGTTGGGATTTTAAAAATTCTTTCACCAATTGATTTCCCTAATAGAATTTATCAAAATTGAAGAAAAAACAGAAATTCGATCTTCAATTGTTTTTGGTTTTCTTGCTATAACTTTTGAACGAGTGATCAGATTTCGAAAATATTTACACCAATTGATTTCTAGGAACGAAAATGTTTTCGAGAGGTGAAAAAACGAAAATTGATCTTCAATTGTTTTTTAGTTTTTCGGTAATAACTTCTAAACGAGTGTTTTTATTTTAAAAATTCTTTCACCAATTGATTTCTCTAATAGAATTTATTAAAATAGAACAAAAAACAGAAATTCGATCTTCAATTGTTTTTGGTTTTCTTGCTATAACTTTTGAACGTGTGATCAGATTTGAAAAATATTTACACCAATTGATTTTTACGAACCAAAATGTTTGATGGCACAAAAAAACGAAAATTGATCTTCAATTGTTTTTTAGTTTTTCGGTAATAACTTCTAATCGAGTGTTGGGATTTTAAAAATTCTTTCACCAATTGATTTCCCTAATAGAATTTATCAAAATAGAACAAAAAACAGAAATTCGATCTTCAATTGTTTTTGAATTTTTTGCTATAACTTTTGAACGTGTGATCAGATTTGAAAAATATTTACACCAACTGATTCCTACGAACGAAAATGTTTTCGAGAGGTGAAAAAAAGAAAATTCATCTTCAATTGTTTTTTAGTGTTTCAGTAATAACTTCTAAACGAGTGTTGGGATTTTTAAAATTCTTTCACCAATTGATTTCCCTAATAGAATTTATCAAAATTGAAGAAAAAACAGAAATTCGATCTTCAATTGTTTTTGGTTTTCCTGCTATAACTTTTGATCGAGTGATCAGATTTGAAAAATATTTACACCAATTGATTTCTAGGAACGAAAATGTTTACGATGATGCAAAAAACGAAAATTGATCTTCAATTGTTTTTTAGTTTTTCGGTAATAACTTCTAAACGAGTGTTGGGATTTTAAAAATTCTTTCACCAATTGATTTCCCTAATAGAATTTATCCAAATGGAACAAAAAAATAAAATTCGATCTTCAATTGTTTTTTGTTTTCTTGCTATAATTTTTTAACTAGAGATCAGATCAGATTTGAAAAATATTTACACCAATTGATTCCTACGAACGAAAATGTTTTCAAGAAGCGAAAAAACGAAAATTGATCTTCAATTGTTTTTTACTTTGTCGTTAATAACTTCTAAACGAATGTTCGGATTTTAAAAATTCTTTCACCAATTGATTTCCCTAATGGAATTTATCAAAATAGAACCAGAAACAGAAATTCGCTCTTTAATTGTTTTTGATTTTCTTGCTATAACTTTTGAACGAGTGATCAGATTTGAAAAATATTTACACCAATAGATTTCTACGAACGAAAATGTTTCGATGGCACAAAAAAACGAAAACTGATCTTCAATTGTTTTTTAGTTTTTCAGTAATAACTTCTAAACTAGTGTTGGGATTTTAAAAATTCTTTCACCAATTGATTTCCCTAATCGAATTTATCAAAATAGAACAAAAAATAAAATTCGATCTTCAATTGTTTTTTGTTTTCTTGCTATAATTTTTTAACTAGAGATCAGATTTGAAAAATATTTACACTAATAGATTTCTACGAACGAAAATGTTTCGATGACGCAAAAAACGAAAATTGATCTTCAATTGTTTTTTAGTTTTTCGGTAATAACATCTAAACGAGTGTTCGGATTTTAAAAATTCTTTCACCAATTGATTTCCCTAATAGAATTTATCAAAATAGAACAAAATACAGAAATTCGATCTTCAATTGTTGTTGGTTTTCTTGCTATAACTTTTAAACGAGTGGTCAGATTTGAAAAATATTTACACCAATAGATTTCTACAAACGAAAATGTTTTCGAGAGGTGAAAAAACGAAAATTGATTTTCAATTGTTTTTTAGTTATTCGAAAATAACTTCTAAATAGATGATCGGATCAGCAAAATTCTTTCGGAAATTGATTTCCCTAATCGGATTTATTAAAATAGAATGAAAAGAATACTATTGATGTAAAAAGTTTCAAATCTGATCACTCGTTTAAAAGTTGTGGTAAGGAAACAAAAAAAAATTGAAGTTTGAATTTCAATTTTTTTGTTCTATTTTAATAAATCCGTTATGGGAAATTAATTTGTGAAAGAATATTTTTGATCCGATCATCCATTTAGAATTTATTAACGAAAAACTAAATAAAATCTCAAAAAACGTAAAAAAAACATTTCATTTCTAGTTTTTGGTCGTAGCAAAAACAATTGAAGACTAATTTTAGTTTTCTTTTTTACCTTTTCTAAACATTTCGATCGTGGCAATCAGTTGATGCACCTTTCAAAGGAAATTAAAAAAATCAATTATAGCAAATATTTAAAAAAACAAGCAAAACAGAAAAACAATTGAAGTATGAATTTTTATTTTTTGCCGTATTTTAATAGTTGACAAATGTAATAATAGACAAATTGAAAATGTTAGGTTGTTTTTTTAAATTTGTCAGTTTTTCCATTTTTGATTTTTGCGTTTTTGTTCAGATTAGAATTATCAAATTAAAATGTCGATAGGTGGCAGGTCATTATAGACAAATGAAAAAATGTTACGTTTCCATCTTTAATTTATTTTTTTAATAACTCTTAGTTTTTTAAAAAAAAATTTTGTTGTTGGTTTTTTCGAGTAAATTCCATTTTCATTAGTTCAAAATTGAATTGACAGTTGACAGATAATAGAAGGGATGGCAGACAATATGTGACAGATGACAGTCGATTTTTCACAGATGACAAAAATTATCAAATTAAAAGGTTTTAAACTTTTAATTATATTTTAAAATGTCTCTTAATTTTTTTTATTATATAGTTTTGCATTTTTTTGGTCATTTAGGATTTGATGATACTATTTTTTATCATCAAATTAAATTTTGAGTATTTTAAAATTCACATTTTTTCAAATATTAGTGCTGGATGATGGATAAGAATGGTCAATTATTTCTTTTGACAAAAAATGATAAATATTTTTCTATTTTTTTATGCTATTGTTAATAGCTGTATAAAAATAACTTTAAAAGCATTTTATTTTAATTTGTTAATGGAATATTGCTTTGTAACGGTTTTACCATAATTTTCATTCCTTTCGAAAGCTTATAAGTACATTGTTTTGATCCAGAGACTCATGTAGGTCAGTGTATTACATTAGATTAATGAATAGACCATTAGGAAAGGCCAGGAGTGCGCTGGGTCAATCTGTAGACCATTGAGGTAGGTCAAGAGTACGCTAGCTTAATGTATAGACCGTTGGGATAGGTCAAGGGTACGCTAGGTTAATGCCTAGACTATTGGGGAAGGTCATGAGTACGCTAGATTATTGTGCAGTACGTTAGGATAGGTCAGGAGTACGCTAGGTTAACGTTTAGACCGTTGGGATAGGTCAGGGGTACGCTAGTTTAATGCGTAGACTATTGGGGAAGGTCACGAGTACGCTAGATTAATGCACAGTGTGTTAGGATCGGTCAGGAGTACGCTAGGTTAACGTTTAGAACGTTGGGATAGGTCAAGAGTACGCTAGATTAATGAGTAGACACTATGAATAAAACTATATAATTACTTTCAAAAATATATTGTGAGACGCTACAATATATTTTTGAAAGTAATTATATAGTTTTATTCATAGTGAAGATGAACTTTCAACATTTATCAGCCTCATCAATCAATTAATGAGTAGACAGTTGGGGAATGTCACGTGTTTTTGATAGATTAACGTGGAGAACATTAGGATTTTTTAAAAGGAAATAAATTAATTTAAAAAACATAAACGAGAATTTTGGTTAGTATTTGAAACTAGAAATAAAGAAATTGTTGTATGTATAAAATTAAAGAAAACAATAAACTTTTTATTAATTCAAAATGTATTATATTTCTTCACCTGAAGAAGCTACAGTGTAGCGAAACAATTGTAGTGAGTAAAATAAAAAGTTGAAAATCATCAAAATTTACTATTATTAAGTGATAATGGATTTTCAAAATATAAGTGCCTCAACAATCAACGAAATTCAAAATGTGCCACGAAGCGAAGGTTTCCATGTTTCAAGATGAACTCCGCCAGTGATTCTTGGTGTCTAAATTTGTTGTACGTGTATAATTAATTTATGTATTCTTTTGTAAATATGTTATAAGTAAGAAAAACAAAGTAATAGAGAATATTTATAATTTTTGTTACATCAAAAACTTTTTACTTATAAAACTATTATTATTATTATGGTTAATTTTTCATACGTATTTACTGCTTTATTTCTAATTTCTTATATATAAATTTCGTTGCAACGAAAATTCCTCATTTATAAAATTCATTGCGTCGATTTTTTTAAAAATGAT
Source organism: Ontholestes murinus (assembly GCA_963969525.1). Taxonomy (NCBI): domain Eukaryota; kingdom Metazoa; phylum Arthropoda; class Insecta; order Coleoptera; family Staphylinidae; genus Ontholestes; species Ontholestes murinus. The sequence goes on from OZ018393.1 coordinate 2,493,274, forward strand.
ATTCAATAGCATATTTTTGCATTATACAATAGATTTAATAAAAAGACTAACTGTAAATTTTTCTTGACTATAAATTGACCCAATTTAATTTTGTATATTTTTGTAAATGACACTAAAATAAAGATTATTCTTATTATTATTGTATTTAAAGGTTAGTTGTAGAAACTGAGTTTATTCTTTCGCTTGTATTTTGTGCGAATAGCCGTGATCTAAATTTGGACGTCTCTCATTCCATATACGGACTTTAATATATCGTACCGCCGGGTACTGCCGGTGAGAGAGAGAGAGAGGGGGGGGGCAGGGAAAATTGAATGGTAAAAATGATGGCCATTAATGGAAACGAGGGCTGCCTTGACATGGAAGGCCCGGCGTTCCGCCGCGAAAAATTCGCGTCCGCCAATTAATCGCAGCGCGAAACAAACGCGCATCAATTGTCAAGACGGTGCGCGTTCAATTGTCGTTTGTGTCGCGGTGGTGCGCGCGTCTAATTCCGTAAAGTGCGCGACGCACGCGTGTCGGAACTTTGGGCGTCCGAAATAAAAATATTTGTAGATATATGCGTGTATTTGTGTGTGTACACACACCGGTGCCAATAAACTCGGAATAATTTAGAGGGTTAAATAATAATTGATAAACGTGCGGTTAAGTGATTCGATAATAATCATGGATAGGACGATGTACGGGAAGTTCACCCCAGAGCACCTCCACCGGCCCTATAAGTGCACCTTGAAGAACGGCACCTCTCCGGGATGTAAGTGATGATGTGATGATTTAATTCGACGCGATGTGCATATTGTTTATCTGATGATGTAACGTTTATAAAAAGAAATAAAATGTGCATTTTTTTCTATACGTGTAAAACTAATGTTTTATATAAAATTTCAAAAAAATCATAAAATTACTTTCATTACATTGGATGCTCGAAGCCATAACTTTGTGATACATCTTGAATCAGGAACTTTATCAAATGATAAATAAAGTTCCTGCTTTTATTTCATTTTTTTGATGAGGATGATAATACAGAAATTGGTCTATTACTGTCGTTGTCTTAATATTAACAAGATGTGCAGTCCTACACCATGAATTACATTTATGCAATATCTTTTTCATATACTCATAATTATCAAGCGAGTTTATTTAAACCGAAAACCGGTCTCTAGTTGTAATTAGTTCAGATATGCAATATCGATTATTTATTGTAATTATTTTCATTCCTAACTGATTTGAATGGTTATTAATCTATCAATTATTTAGTCACGTTTACCATCTTGCTATAAATTAAATTACATTTCTTACATTTATAAACGAGACATTATAACAATAAAACCGGTCTACAGATATCTTCATTACAAAATAACAGTATATTTTTTTAACTGCTGACTTTTGTTGCTATTTATTATATTAATATGTATTGCACAGACGTATTTCTGAACTATTAATAAATCTGGCTTTGTTGATAACTACCCACGGGATTTGATGTAGAAAAAATATCAATTCCTGGCAAACGTTTCGAATCTTACGACGTCCGTACTCCTCCTCTCAGGATTACTATTGGAAATTAACAACTGGCAGCTGTTTCAGGTTTCGAGGTTTGCAATTATTATTAAACTATAAAACGTTTTCAATATTAAAAACTCTATAATAATAATGATACAACATCATAATAATATAAAGACTTTGAGTAATACTGCTTTACAATTTGAAATGTATATTTTACGGATTTTAGATAATAATGACATCGATTTTACTTATATAGATAGAATTTTTAAAGTTTCGTAATTTCCATACTTCGAAAATAAGTTTACTTTAAAATTTGTATACATCGAAAATTTCTCTACGTTGAAAGTAATTTTACTTTACACGAAACATTATTTTATATAGAATTTTTTAAGCTTCGAAATTTCTGAATTTTACTTTGAAATTTGTATGCATTGAAATTTCTGTACGACGAAAATAAGTTTACTTTTTATATTAATTAACATCATCACTCTGTAGTTGTCCTCTGCTCTAAATTGTTAAGTAGTTTGTAAATTTATATTATTTGTCATTATTTTATAAGTGAACATGCAAAGCAAAATCAATATATCAATATAGAAATTGTTTTATGCGTCGAAAATAACCTTTCAGTCTTTAGGTGAATATAAATTTTATGATGATATCCTTTACTTAGAAATATCTGTACATCGAAAGTTCTACATTTCAAAATTTTCTCTACGTCGAACATGAGTTATCAATGCGTTTAAATTTTATATTGTATTTTATATACACTTTGTCCCTTGTAATACGAGCATTTGAATGCATTACTTGGCACTTAGTTAACACGCTCGTTTTTTTTACAGAAATTAATGCATAGCAACGGGAAATGATTAGAATTTTCTAATTTGTAATAAAATAGGGAATTAAATTGAACCATATTTACACGATATTTTAATATCACTATTTTAACAAACATACTTCTAATGTAACGAATAACAAATAACTACAATGTTCATCTCCTTGTTGAGCCAAAAAATATCCCAGACGATCACAAAATTCTTGTCGCATGTCTTTTAACGTGGCAGGAATAATATTTTGAGTGGCTTGAATAATTTTTAATCTGATTACCAGATATGAATATTTTGTAAGCCTTGTACTGCTGGTATCACTTGGTTGTCAAGAAGTTCCAAATACTATTGGCCATTTAGATTCCCTTCAATAAAAAATAGTCATATAATTGTGCCCCCAGAATGCCGGTTTTGGGGGTACTGAGTTCTCAAATTTATTCTTGGTTGTTTGTTTTCTTGGGAACCGTATGTCACTACCGAAGGATTATGACGACCATGTAACAAAAAAAAATGATTCGTCACTAAACAGAATACTTCGAAGAAAGTCTCAAATAACTGCTTCTTTGTATAGGATTCTTCAAAAAAGAGATCATTTGAATGCAGAAATAAGCCTTTTCAGCGCACACATTTGTATAGAGAAAATTATACAATGCGGTCCTGACCAGCACGAGAATATTTATTGGTTCGGTTTTACAATATGATGGCCCTAAACTCATTAAAGCAGTCAAACGGTGAAAGGCTATAAACGCCTTATATCTTTGGGACAACTATAATTACTGTTTACTTTATCTATCACATCTTCACAAAATTCTATTCGACAACCATGGTCTTCTGTGAAAACCTCTTGTGTTATTTGAACTTTGAAAGGCAAAACCATTCCTCTTAAGTAGTCTATGCACTTTTGATTTTCCGACATTAATTTCTGCATTTTCTACAAGAGCTCTTGTTGTCATTGTCTGCTATCATTTTATAAACCAAAATTTCCCACATTTCAGCTACTTCACTTTGAGTCCTCCGTTCCTTTTAGCAACCTCATGGTGGATTCACAGAGCCAGTTTCCAAATAACAAATGTATAACATGGAAGACCGAACTGGTGCTTATTGTCACATCTTATGCTAAAATAAGCAAATAAATTATTTGCGATTTCATTAATGAAAAAACCTTCATAAAACCATTTAAGAATTTGAGTTTTCTGTTCACTTGTTAACATTTTGAAGCTATGTAAGTCAAATTGACATATATATTGTAGTAATAACCAGGGCGACCAATAATAAAAATCGAAATACAATACCAACTTATGCTCAAAATTTCAGGGAACAACGTGAATATGAAAATTATTATGATTCAAAATTTCTGGGTGGGTGGCCTCTATCTCACCCTCCAATTTCTACATTATAAAAATATATTTTTCAAGAAAATAGTTACAAAAATCAAACAGACTGAAATGAAAGAAATAAACTTATACTTCTTTGGTGCAATAAGAAAATGTTACACTGAATTTTCTCATTGCACCAAAGAAGGTTAAATTTTACTAGTTGGAGGGTGAGATAGAGACCACCCACCCACCCTACATAAACTTGTTTACTTAAGTCACAATCACTTGAATGATTTTCTGATGATTGCATCAGTATTACTGATAACTTTTTCAAAAATTAAAATCGTAGGTTCAGTTAAAGTTTCATTGTATATGTAGGGTGGGTGGATGGCCTCTATCCCACCCTCAAATCAGTAAAACATACCTCTAATCCACCCTCCAATTTCTATATTATAAACGAAAATTTTTCAAAGAAATAATTACAAAAATCAAAAAGCCTGAAATGAAAGAGATAAACTTTACTTTTTAACGGCATGGGAAAAAACAGTAGAATACGTGGTTAAATTTTATTGACTGGAAGGTGGGATAGAGGCCACCCACCCACCCTACATATACAGTAAATTTCAATTCCAATTCCTGTTTTAGTTTCCGTGGAACTATTCCATTATTAGAGTTGATGTAATTAAGACAATTTAACAGTTAAATAATTAAATAATATAGTAAATGGTGGGTGGGTGGCTGGCCTCTTACCCACCTTCCAATTTCTATTTTATAAACGAAGATTTTTGGAGAAAATAATTACAACAATCAAAGCCTGAGATGAACGAAATAAAATTACACCTCTTAAATGACATTAGAAATTTCAGTAAAACTTGCGCTTATGTTTTATTGTTTAAAGATTGGGATAGAGGCCACCCACCCACCATACATATACATTGAAACTTCCATCACAATTACTGTTTTAGTTTTCATAAACATCAACATTATTATTACTGGTGTTTAAAAAAAAAAAACTTAAACGGTAAAAATGTTTAAATTTTTATGTATATGTAAGGTGGGTGGCGAGGGTTTCTCGGGAAGAAATTGAATTGATGAAAATATTAATACAATTAATAATGTTTAAATACGTGCAGTGGTTTTTTTAATCATAAGAATAGTTGCGACCGTTACTATGTGGTAAAAACATAGTGAGTGGTTAATATTACTTCAAGTTAAGTTTTAACTGATTGGAGGATAGGTGGAATAAAATAATATAATATTATCTAAAATAATAAATAAATAAATATATTGTTGGTTTCATACCAGTGAAAAGAAAGTTAATCAAAGATTAAATTTGACGATCAAAAATTGATTTTAATCAGAAAAATTAATTATAGATGTAAGAACCGATATGGAAATTTAATAAAAGCTATTACGGAAATTTTTTATCGGTTAATGTTTGAAAATTAGTAATATTAACTTAATTAGTTAATTCTATAGAAGGAAGTTTTGTTTGTCAAATTTAAAATTTTAAAAGTTAAAATAATGTATAGTTTTCGATCACACCAACAATTTTAGCAATTATTTTTCTGCAAACTGCAACACGATCGGTGATTGTAATTTTTATGTATATGTAGGATGGGTGGGTGGCCTCTATGCCACCCTCCAATTAATAGAATACGAGCGAGGGTCTTCTAAAATATTTTTGCACCTAATAACTAAATCAATTTTATATTGCAAGCAAATCTGTTTTAATAAAGTTTGTGGTTAATTAATTAAAACCCTCGCGTATGTTTTACTAATTGGAGTGTGGGATAGAGGCCACCCACCCACCCTACATATATATTTTTACTTCAATCACAACAGTTGTTTGGGTTTCATGAAAACAACAGTTATATTACTGTAAATGTTTATGAAACAATTTAAAGTTAGTATTTTATTTGAAGTAAAATGAATAAGTAGGTTGGGTGGGTGTTTTGTAAATTTAAACAATTAAGATTAATTTAACTAGTCCAATCAATTTTTTGGTATAGGAGAAGGGGTTGATTAAATTTGAAATTTGTCTCAAAAATCTTGTTTCTATTAAAAAAATTAAAATTGTAATTTTCACATTCAGTATGTAGAAAATAACTGAAACTATAACAGGTAATACTTTATTAGTTAATCTCCAAAAAATTATTTACTTCATATATAGATATTAATATTTGTTAAATATGACTACACAATTTATTGATATTTATTAATAGTTTTATAAGAAATGGTAGGGTTTATTAGTGTTTTAAGTTTTACAATCAAAAATTGTTTTTAATTAAAAAAACATTAAATATTGTTTACACGTTGAATATAGCATTAAAATATAATTAAAAGAAATTAGACTTTATTATTTGATATCTACAAGTTAGTAATTCTGATATTGTTAATTTCATAAGAGGAGCGATAGAGTTTGTCAACTCGAGGCCACCCACCCCCCCTACATATACATTTTAACACCATACACTATTACTGCTTTAGTTTCCTGGAAACTACACTAACGTCAGTGTTAATGTTATGGAGTTATAAAACGGAGACTTGGTAATTTTCAAATGCATATGTAGGGTGGGTGGGTGGCCACTATCCCACCCTCCAGTTGAAAAGTAATAAACGATGTTCTTGCACAGAAAATAAATACACTCAAAAGATAATTCACGTAATAAATAAAGTATGCGACGTGTTATAGTATATTTACTAATTTTTGTAAAACTAACTAATGTTTTACTGATTGGATAGTGGGTTCGAGGCCACCCATCCACCCTACATATACTTTATCACTTAAACCACTTTTACAGTTTTAGTTTACTGAAATTTACAATACAGTCAGTGTTAATATTACAGGATAATAAAGCAGGGTTTTAGCTTGAGTTTATATGTATATGTAGGGTGGTTGGGTGGCCACTATCCTACCCTCCAGTTAAAAAAAAATATAAACGACGTTTTTGTACAGAAAATAAATACACTTATAAGATAATTCACTTAATAAATAAAGTAAACGTGGTGTTCTAGTTTATTTATTATTTTCTTTAAAACTGACTAATGTTTTACTGATTGGATAGTGGTTTCAAGGGCACCCACCCACCCTACATATATTCTGCACATAAGCCACTTTTGCTATTTTAGTTTATTGGAAATTCCATTATAGTCAGTCTTATTATTAAAGAATAATAAAGCACAGTTTTAGCTTAAGTTTAAATATATATGTAGCGTGGGTGGGTGGCCACTATCCCACCCTCCAGTTATTATAACATACACAATGTTTTCGTCAAAAAATAAATGTGCAGAAGAGAATATTCACAAAATAATTTAAGTACACATATTGTTGTAGCGTAGATAATTATTTGGTAAAACTCTCGTATATGTTTTACTGATTAGAGGGTAGGTTAGAGGCCACCCACCCACCCTACATATACATTTTAACATCATCCACTATTACAGCATTAATTTCCTGGAAATTACTCTAGTGTCAGTGCTAATATTTTGGAGTTAAAAAACAGGGATTGTGCGAAAGTTTAAATGCTTATGTAGGGTGGGTGGGTGGCCACTATCTCACCATCCAGTTAAAACAATATAAATAACGATTTTGTACAGAAAATAAATTTACTCAAAAGATAATTCACATAATAAATAAAATTTAGATCATGTTATAGCTTATATATTAATTTTTGTAAAACTCTGACTAATGTTTTACTGGGTTCGAGGCCACCCACCCACCCTACATTTAGGACATAAGCCATTAGTACTGTTTTAGTTTCCTGGAACTTATATTAAAGTCAGTGTTAATAGTAGAGAATAGTAAAGCAGAGTTTCAGCTTAAGTTTAAATGTATATGTAGGGTGGGTGGGTGGCCACTATCCTACCCTCCAGTTATTATAACAGACACAATGTTTTCGTCAAAAAATAAATGTATAGAAGAGAATATTCACAAAATGAATTAAGTACACATCTTATTGTAGCGTTAATAATCATTTGGTAATACCCTCATATATGTTTTACTGATAATAGGGTGGGTACGAGGCCACCCACCCACCCTACATATACATTTAACATCATCCACTATTACAGCTTTAGTTTCCTGGAAATTACACTTGTATTACTGTTAATATTATGGAGTTATAAAACAGGGTTTTGGGTAAAGTTTAAATGCATATGTAGGGTGGGTGGGTGTCCACTATCCCACCCTCCAGTTAAAACATTATAAACAACGATTTTGTACAGAAAATAAATCTGCTCATAAGATAATTCACATAATATATAAAATATACATCGTGTTATAGCTTATATATTTATTTTTGTAAAACTCTGTCTAATATTTTACTGATTGGATAGTGGTTGGTTTCGAGGGCACCCACCCACCCTATATATACTTTAGGACCAAATTTACTTTTATTGTTTTAGTATCCTGGAACTCACATTAAAGTCAGTGTCAATATTAAAGAATAATAAAGCAGAGTTTTAACTTAAGTTCTAATGTATATGTAGGGTGGGTGGGTGTCCACTATTTCAACCTCCAGTTACTATAACATACACAATGTTTTTGTCGAAAAATAAATGTGCAAAAGAGAATAATCACAAAATAAATTAAATACACATCTTTTTGTAGCGTAATTCACTATTTGGTAAAACTCTAGTATATATTTTACTGACTGGAGGGTGGGTTCGAGGAAACCCACCCACCCTACATATACATTTTATCAACATCCACTATTACAGCTTTGGTTTCCTGAAAATTACACTAGTAACAGTGTTGATATTATGGATAAAAGATAATTTACGTAATAAATAAATTATACATCGTGTTATAGTTTATATATTAATTTTTGTAAAACCCTGACTAATGTTTTATTGATTGGATTGTGGGTTCGAGGTCGCCCACCCACCCTACATATACTTCTGCACATAAGCCACTTGTACTGTTTTATGTTCCTGGAACTTACATTAAAGTCGGTGTTAATAGTAGAGAATAATAAAGCAGAGTTTTATCTTGAATTTAAATGTATATGTAGGGTGGGTGGGTGGCCACTATTTCACCCTCCATTATTATAACATACACAACGTTTTCGTCAAATAATAAATGTTCAGAGGAGAATATTCACCAAATTAAATTAAGTACACATCTTGTAGCGTAAATAATCATTTGGCAAAACTCTCGTTTATGTTTTACTGATTGGAAGGTGGTTAGTGGCCACCCACCCACCCTACATATACATTTTAACCTCATCCACTATTACAGCTTTAGTTTCTTGGAAATTACACTAGTGTTAGTGTTAATATTAAAGAATAATAAAGCAGGGTTTTAGCTTGAGTTTAAATGTATATGTAGGGTGGGTGGGTGGCCACTATCCTACCCTCCAATTATTATAACATTAACGACGGTTTTATTAAAAAAATAATATATAAGCGAGTATATTCACAGGGGTGGATATGTAAATTAAAGACTTGTTTGGTTTTATAATAAATTAAGTACACATCTTGTTGTGTAGCTTATAAATTTACTTAGTTACACTCTTGCATAAGTTTTAATGATTGGATGGTGGGATAAAGGCCACCCACCCACCCTACATATACTTCTTAACATCATCTATGTATTCATGATTTTCGTGTATTAGAAAAGTCTGTATGTTGAAAGTTCAATATTTTTTAATGAAATTTTCGCTGTTTCTAACATAACTTATTAATGCACTTAAATTTTATATATATGAAAATTGTCGCATTTAAAAGTTCTATGCGTCAAAAAAATAAATATTGTCTTGGTTGTCATAGGAGCATCAGAATTTTATAATAATATTCATTACTTGGAAATTTCTGTTTATCTAAAGTTCCATATTTCAAAATCTACTCTATGTTGAGCAATTATATAGGTCTGATTTTTTACGATACTCGTTACTCAGAAATTTCTGTACATCTATATTTCTATAGTTCGAAATTTTCTATGCGTAGCATACGTAGTGTTTATCGAAAGTTCGAAATCTACTCTGCATTGGACATAAGTTATCTATATTATTGATAACTCCGATTTTTCACGATTTTCCTTACTTAGACATTTCGATACATCGAAATTTCTATAGTTCGAAATTTGTATGCATCGAATACATAATGAAATATTTTCGTATTATCGTGATCGATTAAAACACTTGTATTTTTTTTTTTTAATTTAAAGTAGTTGAATAATAGGTAATTAATTAAAAACACTTCATTCATGAAATATTTAAAGTAGTTGAACTGATCATAATAATAATACTTTTTTTGTGGAGACACTGATTTAGTTTACGCATTCATTTTGTCATTTTGTAAATGCCTGCCATTAAAATACCGTATGTATGTGTAAATATGTGTGTGTGTGGCTAATTATAAATAGTCTAATCTTAGGAAACAAACTGGAAGCGAGTTCGAGAAGAAATTACCGCGGACGAACGAGCAAGCGCCGGTGATGTTTTTTATTACGCCGGGAAGTTCAAAGTCACGTCGAAAATAAACACATTCGCTTTCGATAGATTTATAATAGTGATGGAATATAATTAAAACACACGAAATAAATTTAACAGAAAAAAAAAACCGTTAGTTTATTAATAAAAAATATAGCTATTTTGAAGGGGTGGCGGGTACCATTCGCCATTGGGATACAAAATATTGAACAAAGTGTTAAATTTTTCAAGTCAATATATTTCGGTTATTACGGCAGATAGAAAAAAACTTTAAGAGGAAAAAGTTTTAGATAATTTTACGCAGATTAATAAAATTTTTATCGCCATTATTTTCTGAGATGTGACACAAATTTATATATTTTTTTTTTAAATGGAAACCATAGTTGGTTATGGCCTCATTCGATGGAATATTTTTTCTCACTCTGAATATAGAATTTTTAAAGTGCTGAAATTTTCATATATAAAATTTAAGTATTAATATTTCTACCTGTAAAGTATTTGAATTACCGAAATTTCCGTATATAGAATTTTCGATGTATTGGAATTTTTATACATAAATTTTTCGAAATATTGAATATTATTTATTTACATACTTTTAATAATACACAAAGAAATGTTGAAATAATTATGTAGATTTGGTTCCTAATTATATATTACGATTTTAGAACAGTTAAAATATTTTTCTGCTTGAAAATAACGCGGTAATCAATCATAGGTAACCCGTCGACGATGGTAATCCCCCCCGAGTTTATTTCCAGGTCTTCCCCTTTTTCTCTACGTGTCGCGCGTCCTCGCACATCGCGCCGTCGTTTTTTGTCTGGCGGTCGCCGCGGCGGCGTCGCGACGCACCGTAATAATGAGCTAATTGCCACGGAAATAAAACGGCAAAGAAATTGGCCGTGGTCCAGGCGGAATACCTTTTTCCAGCGTGCTCGGAGGAAAAATTGACCTAAATATGATTGACCGACTTGTTGAGGGAACCAGCTAGGCTAGCGACCACATGGCGATGGGTGGGTGGGTGCAGGAAACGGTTCGTTCGGTGTGCGTCAATTAAATTAGAAAAACTGACATCATCGCGATCAAGAGGGAAATTGCATAATTGAGGAGTAGTTTCGACGTAAATACACGCTTTTAACAGATCGGCGGCGTCCGCGTTCTGAATTGGAATGTAATTTATTTATTACACGCAAGGTTATTAATTATGTTTAATTTATTACTGCACGTTATATAATTACGTGTAAAATAAATAACGAGCAATTAGGCAACCATTGATACACACACAAGGTATAAATTTATTATTAGGTGTACAAACTAATAATCAAAAATTTCAGTTACGTACAAGGTTTAGTTAAAAGAAAGTAAAATAAAATTGTTAAATAAAAGTATTCGCCGTTATTTTCTACAACTAACTTTGAACCATCTTTCATTCAGGTGATGAATTTCATCTATTGTTACATGTATTTGAATATAAATTTTGTTCTTTTTTGTATTGTGCACTACTTTATGATTTGTTCTGTTAGGCAATAAATTATTATTATTATTATTAGTATTTCCTTATGAATTAATAAATTATATTATATTGGCGTATAATGGGTTGCCTACTTTTATAAAAATTATTTTCTACTAATTAATAATATTGATTTTTAACTAAATGCCTCGTCAATCAGTTATAATTAATATCTATTGTTTACATTATTTTATTTATTTCTAAGTCATAACAAATCATAAATTACTAGTAAGCAACGTTGTAAATCATACACTAAACGTTTTAAATTAGAAATTCACCTGATTTTCACATTTTCTTCGTCTTGAGTCTTTCATTTCTTTTTTAAACTGCTAATAATTTTATATTCGTTTGTTATCATTCTTGTTTTTAAATTCCTACACCTACACAAATCTTTTTTTTTTCACAGCAAGCAAAGTTGTAAATTATTTATTAAACGTTTTATAAAAACTCACCTGACACGATTTTCGCATTTTTCACGTCTTGAGTGCTTCAATTATTTCTTGAATGACTTTCTCATCTATCACTTGGTGAAACATTTTGAACTATTTGTTTCAATTATTATGTTTTTTGATAACTGACTCGTGACCACACCTTTGCGGTCATCCCTACTAAAAAAATATATACACAATCAGCGTACACATCCGCTCACCTCCTCCGCCCATGTTTGCGTGACACTTTCCTTTTAGATCATGAATAATTAAATCATATACGGGAGCGAGACGTACGCCGTGTGTGCAAGTTTATAGTTTAGTGTTTTAGTGATTTTTTTTACCCTGTTTCACCATTCGGAAATTATAATAATGAACGGTGAGTTTTTCATTACGAAATTATTTAATCGAGGTTTTTGTTAATAACGTGAATAATAATTTACATAGTAATAAAAGATACGATAGGTCGTCTTTTAGTCGTATATTTTTGTGGTTATTTGTAAATGGACTTTAACATTGATTAATAAAGATTATGTTAACATATGTTAAATAACGTTAATGAATATTATTACATTATTTAATTGTAATATGATTTAATTTTTTATCTAATTGATTGGTTCAAGAAACTTCATTTATGACCCGGAGTATATTGGGTTGCCTATGTTAAACACCCGCATATTTATACATATTAATTTTACCTACAAATTAACAAGATAAGAAAATGTAAAGAGGGCGAATGAGACAGAGGATAATTGTGGATAAAAAAAGTTTTAACTAGCGCCATTTTTGTTGATAGGATTTTTCTGAAAATAGACAAATTTTCATCGTAAAAATTCAGGCCCCATTTTTTGTTTCAACGCTGACAGAATTTTTTTGTTTAGGGATTTTAAAACCTTGATTCGTGAAGATTACGCTGACACAATTATATTCATTTGTTTTTATTTATAACGAATCTACAAGCAAATTTCTGCAAAGAGACAAATTTTCATCGCCATTTTTGTTTCAACGCTAATAGAATTTTTCTGTTTAGTGATTTTAAAACCTTGACTAATGAAGATTACGCTGACACAATTCTATTCAATTGTTTTTATTTATAACGAATCTACAAGCAACAAATTTTCAACGTAAAAATTCAGACGCCATTTTTTTTCAACGCTGACAGAATTTTTCTGTTTAGGGATTTTAAAACCCTGACTAATGAAGATTACGCTGACACAAGTCTATTCATTTGTTTTTTATTCATAACGAATCTATAAGCAAATTTCTGCAAAGAGACAAATTTTCATCGTAAAAATTCAGGCGCCATTTTTGTTTCAACGCTGATAGAATTTTTCCGTTTAGGGATTTTAAAACCTTCATTAGTGAAGATTACGCTGACACAATTTTATTCATATGTTTTTATTTATAACGCATCTACAAGCAAATTTCTGTAAAGAGACAAATTTTCATCTCTTAAAATTTAGGCGTCATTTTTGTTTCAACGCTGACAGAATTTTTCTGTTTACAGATTTTAAAACCTTGACTAATGAAGATTGCGCTGACACAATTCTATTCATTTGTTTTTTTATTTATAACGAATCCACAAGCAAATTTCTGCAAAAAGACAAATTTTTATCGTAAAAATTAAGGCACCATTTTTTTTCAACGCTGATAGAATTTTTCTGTTTAGAGATTTTAAAACCTTCATTAATGAAGATTACGCCGGCACAATTCTATTCATTTGTTTTTATTTATAACGAATCTACAAGCAAATTTCTGCAAAAACGTAGATTATAACCGAGTCGTTCGGCCAATGAAATATTGGTGTGTTACCAACAATTAAGGAATTTGACTATAATACGCGTCATTTACCAATTTTAAAAAATTTAATTGTATGTCTTGTAGTTAGTTAAAAGTTGTTATTATTGTGTGTGTGTTAAACGCAAGTGTGTGTTCAAGGAAATGAGTGCATCTGTTTTTTTCTCTTTCCGCTCTAGGTGCGGCCGCGGTCAAGAAACACGAGGGCGGCATCCCCGTCTACCTGGTGGAATACCACCACGAGGTCCTGCCGTTCGTCTACCGCAACATCGGCTCGAAACACCTGCCGCTGAACGGTCTGGTCTTCCTGCACTTCGACTCCCATCCGGACATGCTCATCCCCAAGGACATGCCGGCCGATTACGTCTACGAGAAGGAGAAGCTGTTCGCCGAAACGAGCATCGAAAACTGGATTATGCCGGCGGTGTACGGCGGCCACTTCAGAGAGCTCTTGTGGATCAAACCGCCGTGGGCCAAGCAGATTGATGACGGCGAGAGGACGTTCAGGGTGGGTAAAGATATTAGGAGCGGATGCATCAGGACTGATTCCGTTGAGAATTATTTCGTTTCGGAATGCTTGTATACACCTTTGGAGCAGTTAGAGGAGGCCAAGGAGGTGGGATTGAGTGTGATCACTTTGGGTAAATCGGTGGAGAATTTGGAGGATGATTTGGTACACGTTAATAAATGCGTGGGGGAGGTGGTTAAAGAAGGTAGCGTTTATATTTTGGATATTGATTTGGATTTCTTCAGCACCAGCAATCCGTTTAAGGTGTTTTATCAAGAGGCTGATCTCTATACGAAATTGAAGGGGTTGTACCGGTTTGAACCGCCGGGGAGTAAAAAACCTCAAGATCTTCTACCCGCTGTAAAAAAGCGCGAGGAACAAATCGCTCAACTGCAGAAGTTATTTAAACACCTACAACAACACCGAGAATTACCGGATGATGACGGTTCTGAGGAGTACAAGAAAGTGGAGAAATTACGTGAAGATCTTTTGAAGTGTTACGAGGAGAGTTTAATCGATTGGGAGCTAGTGCACGACGCGGGATGTACCTGTGATGATTCCGAATTGCCACATCATGTTTCCACTAAGGAGGAGATTGATATTATGTTAGATGCGTTCAAGAAATTTCTGGACGTGCTTACCTTGCCACCTACCATCATCACAATCTCCAGGTCTACAGAGGATGATTACACTCCTAGTGATGTGGTGGATGACATACAGGAGAAGGTGTTGGGTATCCTGAAGGAGACGTTTAAGTGTGGGGAGGTTGTGAAGGATTACCTTAAGCACGTAGAGGATGAGGAGATTAATTAGGTGTACTTTTTTTTAATAGTTCTTTGTAAGTGATGTTTTCCTTGTAATTGTAACGAATAAAAGATTTTGGTTAAATATAATTTTTAAAATTTTAAAACCTAAAATACGCGCGCCCTCTTCATCACTAATGGTTGTAGTGGTAAGCGTACGTGGCAATCAAATTCTATAATTAAAACCAAACAGTTGTCAATCTGTTAGAACGATGCTAAACAGTTTCTTCATCTTTAATCCTAGTTGATAACATTTCGGATATATCTAAAAAAATGATTTTGCTATTATTACAAATAAACTTAATTTTCAGGAAATTATATAATAATAAATAAATCATTTATGTATTCGTTTCAAGGTGTTGCCTTTAAAAGTTCACGTCCACACGTTTATAATAATAAGGTCCCCCTCGTTTTGGTATTTGCGTCCCACGTGGTAATATTTTACGTAGGATTGATTTTGCCCGTGGATTTTTGCGTACCGCGCACACACGTGTCCGTGTCCTTCCTACCTGGCAAGGATTCACGTACCGTGCTCCAATAATAATTGCGCGAGTACACGTTGCAAGTAATTTTAAAATCCGTCAATGAAACGACGCCGTTGTTTTTTTTATCTGCAACGTATGTGTTTGTTCAATTATATTGGCCGTGACCGTTTGTTAGATTACGATTTCGATGGAATCTTAATTAAAAGCAGGTGGCGGCGCTCTTTATAAATGGATTTTAAGTAAGTGTAGGTGCTGCCTTGTCCTTGGCGCAAAACTTCTTTCGAATTTTCCGCGGCGTTTGCGACAGTTTCGAGGCGTGCGTGTGCCCGTGCGGAGATTTTTCCGGTAGTGTTTTATAAAAATTTACAGTGAGTGTTTATTTGTAGAAAGAAAGAAAAGAAAAAACAATTCCGCCGAACCGAAAAGCTATAACATTTATTCCATTAATAAACAATATTGTTTAATTACGTTTGTGCTCTACTGCTATTTAATTATTCACAAAAATTGAAAATCCGAATGTTCAAAACACAGAAACATATTTTTAGAAATTATGTTTGTTATTCTAAACTTGTAGACTTAAACGCATTTGTTATTGCGTTTTATTACACCGCGCAATTTTTCAATGACATTGAGGAATGTTTGATGTAACAAATAATATTTACACGTATCCAAATCCAAACGATTTTTAATTGACATTTCTATGACAATGAAGAATCTTCGCTGCTACGGTTACTCATAGTTGTGGAAATTAAACGTAAACAATGTTATATTCTTTATAATTGAAGGATTTTTCTAAATTAGTCTACGAATTATAAATCGCGTTTACTAAATCATATAATAGTTCTCAATATGATATAAGATTTATATTAAAATTACATTAAATGATTGTATTATTGTATCTGTAACATTTGGTTTGGTTTGAATTGATTAAAAATTTATATTATCTGCAATTGGGAATCAAATTAAGGAGCTAAAGAAAAAAGAGTTTCACCTTCCCCAAATTTAAATGTAGTTTTTTTACTGAATACATTTCTGTAAATATCATCTGCCATATGACTATCGTCTGTAATCTCTCATGACATCTTCCAAACGTGATCTGTTATTCATTAACTGTCAATTGATAAGTTTCAGCAGTCACCTGTCATTTGTTATGTCCTATCAACTGTCATCTGTCATCAGTGAACTGTCATTTGTTATATGTCATGTCAACTGTCACCTGTTATCTGTCAAGTGTCATGTGTTCTTTTAATTGTCAACTGCGATCTGTAATATGTCATCTCATTTGTCATCTGCCATCCTTATCAGTAAACTGTTATTTGTCAACTTTCAATAAAATCTTAAGTGTGAAAAATGAAGACACATTTTTTATTTGTCAACTGTGATCCGTCGTCTGTCATCTGTCAAATGTCAACTATCAATTGTTATCTGCATTATTTCAACTAACGATTGACACTTGTCATCTTTTGCCTGTCATGTGTTCTTTTAATTGTCAACTGTCATCTGTAATATGTCATCTCATCTGTCATTCTGTCAACTGTCAAAAGGTGCAGAAACCTTTTTGAAGAAAAAAACTTGTTTCACTTCTGCGATCTTGATATTTTATCTGAAAATTTTGTTCAAAATCTCAAGTATGAAAACGAAGACAAATTGTTCATCTGCCAACTATAATCCGTCTTCTATGTTCTGCCAAATGTCACCTATTAATTTATTCATGTCTTTATTCATTTAAGCTTTATCGGACATGATTATGTAAAATATAAACTGATGTATACAAAAAATTAAATGGAAAACAGTCATATAATTTTAACACCATGCTGAAGGGCAGAGTTCAGCTTGTAGATGACCTTCCACTCAAACCCATTGTCATTATATCAACTTTCAGCTGTCATCTGTAAATTACCGTTTGTCATCTTTTATCTGCCATGTCGTCTTTCAATTGTCAATGGTCATCCGTCATCTATCAACTGTTGACGTTCATTTGTCATCTGACTTCTGTTAAACCGTCAATTGTTATATCAAACAGATGTCGGCTGCGATTTAATGCAGTAAAATTTTCTAGGTAAATTATTTTTCTCATTTCTTCTATCCTGATTTGTTAAAAATTTCATGCAAAATCTGTATAAAAAAGTGTAAAAATATATAAAATTTTTTGATGTTTTAACTGTTATCTGTCAATAGCAATTTGTCTTTTATTTACTGTCATCTGTCAATTGACAACTGTTTACTGTCATTTGTTATATCATGTCATCTCTTATCTGTCATCAGTGACCTGTCATTTGTCAACTGCTAATAAATGCAAAAAAATCGTAGAAAATTACTTTTCTCGTTTCTGCGATCCGATACTTTATCCAAAAAAATTTGTGCAAAACCCAAATTATGAAAACCAAAGGCAAATTGTAATACGTCTTTTATGTTCTGTCAAATGTCACCTATCAATTGTCATCTGTATTCTGTCTTATCAACTGTCATATGTCATTTATCAATTGATATTTGTCATCTTTTATCTGTCATGTCGTTTGTCAATTGTCAACTGTCATCTATCAACTGTCTCGATTGCCAATTTTTATCTATAATCTGTCATGTCATCTGTTAAACGTCATCCGTCGTCTGTCATCAGTAAACTGTCATCTGTCATTTTTTGTGTCATGTGATGTGTGTGCCAACTGTCATCTATTATCTGTCAACTGTCAATTAAAGCAGTATAATTTTCTACTGTTAACTGTCATTTGTTATATTTGTTTCCATTGTTAACTATCATTTGTTGTATCATGTCATATGTTACCTATCAACTATCATCCGTCATCTGCCATCAGTGAACTGTTATTTGTCAACTGTCAATATATGCACAATATTTTTCATAGAAAACTACTTTTCTCGCTTCTGCGATCCTGATATTTTATCCAAAAAATTTTGTGTAAAACCCAAAGTATGAAAACTAAAGACAAATTGTTCATCTGCTAACTATAATACGTCTTCTATGTTCTGTCAGATGTCACCTATCAATCGTCATCTGTATTCTGTCATATCAACGGTCAGATGTCATCTACCAATTGATATTTGTCATCTTTTATCTGTCATATCGTTTATCAACTGTCATCTATCAACTGTCTCGACTGTCAATTGTCATCTATAATTTGTCATGTCATATGTCTTCTGTTAAACGACATCCGTTATCTGTCATCAGTAAATTGTCAACTGTCATAAAGTGTCTGTCATCTGTCAATAAATGCAGTAATATTTTCTATGTACATTATTTTTGTTACTTTTTCGATCCTTATATATTATTTAAAAACTTCGTGCAAACTCTGAAATATAGAAATGTACACAAGTTTTTAACCTGTTAACTGTCATCTGTCGCAATCTGTCTTTTGTTTACTGTCACCTGTCAATTGACACTTGTTAACTTCATTTGTTATATCATATCATCTCTTATCTATCAACTGTAATTAGTAAACTGTCATTTGTCAACTCTCAATGAATACAGAAAATGTTTCGTAGAAAATGCTTATGCGACCCTGATACTTTACCAAAAAAACATGTGCAAAACCCGAAGTATGAAAAATGAAGACAAATTGTTTATCTGTTAACTAGAATCCGTCTTTTATGTTCTGTCAAATGTCATCTATCAACTGTGAACAGTATTCTGTCATATCAGCTGTCATCTGTCAATTAACATTTGACATTTGTCATCTTTTATCTGCCAAGTCGTCTGTCAACTATCAGCTGTCATCGGTAAATTCTCATTAATCAACTGTCAACTGTAATCTGTCATGTCGTCTACCAACTGTCGACTGTCATCTGCCATCCGTTAACTCTCAACTGTCATCTATCAACTCTCATCTATTAACTTTCAATTGTCATTTGTTATCTGTCAACTATCATCTGTCATACGTTAACTTTCAATTGTCATCTGTCAATAAATTACTTTTCTCACTTCTGCGTTTCTGATACTTTTCTGAAAAATTTATGTAAAACTTGAAGTATGAAAAATGAAGACAAATATTTTGTCTGTCAACTGTCATTCGTCTTCTAACAACTGTCAATTGTAATCCGTCATCTGTATTCTGTCATATCCTTTGGCAATTGTTATTTGTCATGTAGTCTGTCACCCGTCATCTATCGACTGTCAATTGTCATCTGTAATCTGCCATGTCAAATGTCGACCGCCATTTGTCATGTAATGTGTCAACCGTCATCTGTTAACTGTCAACTGTCAGCTCTCAACCGGCTTCTATTATCTGTTAACAATAAATTGTTATTTGTCGTCTATTACTGTCACGTCATCTGTTAACAGTCAGCTTTCATTCGTCAATTGTTATTTGCCATCTGTCATGTCATCTGGTAACTGTCGATTGTCATCTGTCATGTCATCTATCAACTGTCATCTGTCATCCGTTAACTTTCAATTGTCATCTATTATCTGTCAACTGCCATCTACCATCCGTCATCTGTCAACAGTCAACTGTTGTCTGTTAATTTCTTGCAAAAAAAGTATTAACAATGAAGACAATTTTTTCATCTATCAATTGTCTTCTGTCAACTGCTAATTGTCAAACTCTCAACTGTTATCTGTCAACTGTCATTTGTTATGTCATCAGTCAAACCTCATCCGTATTCTGTCATCCGTCAACTGTAAATTGTCATTTGCTATCTAGTATCTATTAACTGTCGACTGTCATCAGTCATTCGTTAACTAGCAACTGCAATTGGTCATGTCGTCTACCAACTGTCAACTGTCATTTGTTATGTCATCTGTCAGCTCTCAACCGGCTTCTATCATCTGTTAACTATAAATTGCCATTTGTTATTATCTGCTATGTCGTCTGTCAACGATCAGCTGTCATTAGTCAATTATTATTTGCCAACTGTCGACTGTCATGTACCTATCAACTGTGATCTGTTACCTGTTAACTTTCAATCGTCATTTGTTATGTGTCAACTGTCATCTGCCATCAGTCAACTGTTATCTGTTAATTTCTTGCAAAAGTTTTCATCTATCAACTATCAACTGTTAATTATCAACTGCCAATTGTCATCTGTCATCCGTTAATTCTCAACTGTCAACTGTAATTTGTTATGTCATCTGTCAATACTCATCCGTCTTCTGTCATCTTTCAACTATAAATTGTTATTTGTTGTCTAGTATCTATCAACTGTCGACTGTCATCAGTTAACACTCAACTGTCGTCTGCCAACTGTCAAATGTCATTTGTTATGTCATCTGTCAGCTCTCAACGGGCTTCTGTCATCTGTTAACTATAAATTGTCATGTGTCACCTATTATCCGCCATGTCCTCTGTCAACGGTCAACTGTTATTCATCAATTGTTATTTGTCATCTGTCATCAGTCAATTGTTATCTGTTAACTGTCAATAAGTGCTGAAAACTTTTCGCAGAAAATTACGTTTCTCGCTTCTGCGATACTTATACTTTATCTAATAATTTCGTGCGAAGTTTAAAGCATGATAAATGCAGTAAACATTTTTAGATAAATTACTTTTCACACTTCTGCGATTCTGATACATTACTAAACAATATCTTGCAAATTCTGAAGTATTAATAATGATGACAAATTTTTCTCTATCGACTGTCATGTGTCAACTGTCAATTTATCAACCATCAACTGTCATCCGTTAACTCTGAACTGTCATTTGTTATGTCATCTGTCAACCCTCATCTATCTTCTGTCATCTGTCAACTATAAATTGTCATTTATCATCTAATATCTGGCATGTCGTCTTATCTAACAACTGTCATCTACCATGCGTCATTTATTGACAAATTTTCATCTATCAATCTCTTACCTGTCAATTGTCAACTGTCATTTATAATATAATATCTGCCCTATAGTCTGTCAACTGTAATCTCTCATGTCCACTGACATTTGATATGTCATGTCTTCTGTCATCTGTTAATTGTTATGTCACGTCATATATTAATTATCTGTTCTTAAGTCATGTGTCTGTTAAATGTCATGAATTATCTGTCATCAGTCAACAGTCCTCTATCAACTGTCAATAAATGCAGAAAATTGTTTTCCTCATTCCTGCGATATTCATACTTTATCTAATATTTTCGTTCAAAATTTAAACTATGATAAATGCAGTAATTTTATTTAGATAAATTTCTCTTCTCACTTATACATTATCTAAATCGTTATAAATCTAAAAAAATCGTGCAAAATCTGAAGTATGAAAAATGAATACAAATTTTCATCGGTCAGTTATCATCTGTCAAATGTAAACTATCAATTGTTATCTGCATTCTTTCAAAAACGGTTGGCATTTGTCATCTTTTGTCTGGCATGTGTTCTTTGTGTAAAATATCATGTCATTTGTCATCCGTCATCAGGGAACTGTCATCCTTCAACTGTCAATAAGCGCAGAAACCTGTTTGAAGAAATAACGTTTTTCACTTCTGAAAATTTTGTGCAAAATCTCAAGTATGAAAAATGAAGAGAAATTATCTATCCGCCAACTATAATCTGTCTTCTATGTTCTGTCAAATGTCACCTATTAATTGCCATAATATCAACTGTCGGATGCCATCTGTAAATTGGTATTTGTCATATTTTGACTGCCATGTCGTCTGTCAATTGTCAACTGTCATCCGTCAACTATCGACTGTCAATTGTCATCATCATCTATCTTCTGTTAAACCGACAAGTGTCATCTATCATGTGTTCCTTTAATTGTCAACTGCCATCTGTAATAAGTCATGTCATTTGTCATCCGTCATCCTTCAACTGTCAATAAGTGCAGAAACCTGTTTGAAGAAATAACGTTTTTCACTTCTGAAAATTTTGTGCAGTATGAAAAATGAAGAGAAATTATTCATCTGCCAATTATAATCCGTCTTCTATGTTCTGTCAAATGTCACCTATTAATTGTCATCATATCAACTGTCGGACGCCGTCTGTAAATTGGTATTTGTCATATTTTATTTGCCATGTCAACTGTCATCCGTCATCTATCAACTGTTGACTGTCAATTGTCATCTGTCTTCTGTTAAACCGACAAATGTCATTATTTTCCAAACTTCTTTGATCGTTCAAGTATAAAAATGTATACAAATGTTTAATCTGTTAACTGTCACCTGTCGACTGTCTTTTGTTAATTGTCATCTGTCAATTAACAACTGTTAACTGTCATTTGTTATATCATGCCATCTGTTATCTATCAACTGTCATCAATCAGTGAACTGTTAATAAATGCAGAAAAGTTTTCGCGGAAAGTTTTACTTTTCTCGCTTCTACAATCGTGATATTTTATCTAAAAATTTTGTGCAAATCCCCGAGGGGGAAGACAAATTGTTCATCTACTAACTATAATACGTCTTCTATGTTCTGTTAAATGTCACCTATCAATTGTCATCTGTATTCTGTCATGTCAGCTGTCAATTGACGCATTTTTCATCTTTTATCTGTCATTTCGCCTGTCAATTGTCGACTGTAATCAATCATCTATCAACTGTCTCGGCTGTCGATTGTCATCTATAATCTGTCTTCTGTTAAACGTCATCCGCCATCTGTCAACTGTCATTTGTTACGTCATGTGATGTGTCAACTGCTACATGTTATCTGTCAACCTTCAATAAATGCAGTAAAATTTTCTAGGTAAATTATGTTTCTCACTTACATTATCTAAAAATTTCGTGCAAAATCTGTAGTATAAAATGTATACAAATTTTTGATCTGTTAACTGCAATCTATCTTTTTTTGACTGTCATCTGTCAATTGACAACTGTTAACTCTCATTTGGTATATCATGTCATCTGTTATCTATCATCTGTCATCAGTGAACTGTCATTTGTCAACTGTCAATAAATGCAGAAATTGTTTCGCTTCTGCGATCTTGACATCTAATCTAAAAATTGTGTGCAAAAACCGAAGTATGAAAAATGAAAACAAATTGTTCATCTGCTAACGATAATCCGTCTTCTATTGTATGTCAAATGTCAGCTATCAATTGTCTCATATCAACTGTCAGTTATCATCTGTCAATTGGCATTTGCCATCTTTTATCTGTCAACGGTCAACTGTCATCGGATAATTGTCACTCGTCAACTGTAATCATGTCATCTGCCAACTGTCGAGTGTCATCTGTCATCCGTTAAATTTCATCTGTCATCTGCAATGTCATCTATCAACTGTCATCTGTCATTCGTTAACTTTCAGTTGTTATCTGTCGACAGTAGTCTGTCTTTTACTGTCTGTTAACTGTCATTTATTATGTCATGTCATCTGTTAACTGTTCTCCGTCATTTGTCATTATTGAACTGTCATTTGTCATCTGTGACCTGTCAACTGTCAATAAATTACAATTCTGCAAAAAATTTGTGCAAAATCTGAAGTATGAAAAATGAAGAAAAATCAATCGATCTGTCTTCTAACAGCTGTCAATTGTAATCCGTTTACTATATTCTGTCCTGTAGTCTGTCATCTATCGACTGTCAATTGTCATCTGTAATCTGTCATGTCAAATGTCGACTGCCATTTGTCATGTAATTAGTCAACCGTCATCTGTCATCCGTTAACACTAAACTGTCGTCTGCCAAATGTCAACTGTCAGCTCTTAACCGGCTTCTGTCAACTATAATTAGTAATTTTTCGTCAATTATCGATCATGTCGTCTGTCAACAATCAGCTTTCATTCGTCAATTGTTATTTGTCATCTATCATGTCATCTGGCATCCGTTAACTCTCAACTGTCATCTGTTGACTTTCAATTGTCATCTGTTGACTTTCAATTGTCATCTATTATCTGTCAACTGTCATCAGCTAACTGTTATCTGTTAATTTCTTGCAAATTTGAATTATTAACAATGAAGGAAACTTTTTCATCTATCCACTATCATATGTCAATTATCAATTGCCATCTGTCAAATATCATTTGTCATCTGTCATCCGTTAACTCTAAACTGTCATCTGTCAACCCTCATCCGTCTTCTGTCATCCGTCAATTATAAATTGTCATTTGTTATCTAGTCATTCGTTAACTCTGTCATGTATCTATCAACTGCCATCTGTCATCCGTTAACTTTCAATTGCCAACTGTCATCTACCATCCGTTATCTGTCATTAGTCAACTCTATATCTGTCAACTGTCAATAAGTGCAGAAAAATTTTCGCAGAAAATTACATTTCTCACTTAAACAAAAACGTTTACTTTGTTGATATCACACTTTATTTTTAAGTGATTCGAGTTTCGATCATTAACTGATCATTTCTCACTTCTGCGATACTGACACTTTATCTAATAATTTCGTGCGAAGTTTATGCATAATAAATACAGTAATTTTTTTCTGATAAATTGATACTTTTCACACTTCTGCGATCCTGATACATTACTAAAATTTTCTTGCTTACAAAATCTGAAGTATTAACAATGATGATAAATGTTTCATTTATAAACTGTCAACTGTCATTTGTTAAGTAATTTGTCAACCGTCATATGTCATTCGTTAACTCTCAATTGTCATTTGTTATATCATCTATCAACTCTCAGGCGTCTTCTATCATCTGCCAACTATAAATTGTCATTTGTCATCTATGATCTGGCATGTCGTCTGTCAACGGTCTGGTGTCATTCATCAATTGTCATTTGTCAACTGCCATCTGTAATCTGTTAAGTCATCTGCGAACTGTCAACTGTCATCCGTTAACTCTCTGTCAACTGTCATCTGTCATCAGTTAACTGTTATCTGTCAATTGACAATAAGTGCAGAAAACTTTTCTGCGATCCTGATATATTACAAAAAGTTTCCTGGAAAATCTGAAGTATTAACAATGGTGACAAATTTTTCAACTGTCATCTGTCAGCCATTAAGTGTTAACTGTCGTATCCGTGCTGTAATATGTTATGTCCACGGTTATTTGATATGCATTGTCATTTGTTATGTCACGTCATCTGTTAATTATCATTTGTTATATCATGTGTCTTTCAACTGTTAACTGTCATCAGTCAACAGTTATCTATCAACTATCAATAAATGCAAAAAAAAATACGTTTCTCACCTCTGCGATATTCATACTTTATCGAATATTTTCTTGCAAAATTTAAAGTATAATAAAAATTCTAATTTTATTTAGATAAATTACTCTTCTAACCTATACATTATCTAAATCCTTATACATCTAAAAATTACGCGCAAAAGCTGTATTTAAGACACATTTTTCATCTGTCAACAGTCATTTGCCAGCTGTCAATTGTCATGTGTATTATGTCATGCCTTCTGTCAACTGTCATCTGTAAGCTGTCAACTATCCATTGTCATTTGTCAAAAGTTATCTGTCATGTCATCTGTCAACCATCATCTGCCCTGTTAACTCTCAACTTTCATCTGACATGCCATTTGTTATGTCTTTTATTATCTGCAATCTGTCATCTGTTATCTACCATATGTCATCTACCAACTGTCAATAAATGCAGAAAACGTTTCACGAAAAACTTCACACTTCTGCGATATTGATACTTTATCTAAAAATTTCGTGCATAATCTGAAGTATGAAAAATGAAGACAAAGTTTTCATCTGTCATCTATAAATATCTTTACATCGAAAATTGTACATTTATATATTTCTATACATCTGTAAATTTCTGTACATTGCTGATTTTACACTTATAAAATTTCTGCTATGGGAAATTATCTACTTTTTCTTTCTCAGCTTCCATTTTCCCTTTCGAGCGTCGGGTTATTTGGGTTATATGGGTTTTCATTCACCCGTCTTTTTCATTCTTTCTATTTCTAGTCATCACTTTCATCTCCTTCATCGTTTTGCTTGTTGTTTCCCCTGCCTCTGCTATTTGTTGTAATATAGAAGTAATATAACATGTAAATTATAAATATTTTTATTTAAAATATGAAGGCCTGTGATATTTGAAATTGATCTAAATTAACTTTGAGTAAACATCACGTTTAATTTTTCTAAGGTAATGCTTGGGGATTGGCTAGGAAGATTAAGGTCCCAAATTGGATACATCATTATCCAAGCGCTTCATCACTTCCGACCCAGCCCGAATTTGTGATTATCGAACGGTACGATACGATACATTAATCCTCTGCACGCTCCAGTGCAAAAGGTGATGACCCCTAAATCAATTTCAGCGCAATATCCACTTTATTGCAATGACATGCACTTTAAAATCGGTAGTTTTTTTATTTTTCTGCTCATAGTAAACTCATCCATTTAAATCGCAATTTATTCATGCCTGTCAAGACGGAAATAAACAAAGGATTTATAATTTAAAATAATTCAATTGTCTACGAGCATGAGCGTGACCGCAAAAATAGATCCATCCAACAACAACTAATAGGTCCTCTATCTCCCGCTCATAATATCGGTTCGGCGTAGAATTGAATCACTTCAATTTTTTCCACTCTACATTTCGCGTTCTAAATTTAGGCGTCGCGACGCCCTCCGCGAATCTCTCCCAAAACACACGGTACGTACACCTGATTAGTCACCGTCCGGATTTCCACCTGTGGTGAGCGCCGCCAAATAATCGTGCGAAATAAACAACAGCGAAAAAGAAAATGAGTTTGAAAGTGCGTACGCGTACCCCCAGCCCTAAGACCGTGACCTTCGATCCGTCACCGCCCGTCAAGCACGAGGCCTTCTTCCGCGACACCAACAACTTCCAGAACAAGACCAAGAAGGAATGGGAGCAGTACTTCAGTGAGTTTTAAAATAGTACAATCACGCGTGCTTTTATTTTTATTTTTTTAAATCATCATTGCTCGTGAATATGTAATGGATGACGGTTGTGCAATGTGGAAATATGCTCAAGGACGACTGGAATCTGTTTAAATTTCCATTCTAAATCTAAATCCAAGTGTTATGACTGTAAACAGTTTAGTAATAATATTATTTTTGGAGTTTTCAGTTGCTTGCCGCGAATAATGGGTTATTTTTATTCATGGTCGTGTTGAAGTGTTTGTTACAAGGGCACGTCAAAATTATTATTATTAAAAAAAACTAATATTAATATAAAATGTTTCTTTGCGCATAGGCTAAAATATTTTAATAATATAAATTATTGTTTCCTTATCAACATCAGCCACGGATATATTAATGGGGAAAACAAAACTACAATGTTTTCACATTATAATTATTATGACTTTACTGTTCTTTTGCACCCAAGTAGGGAAACTTAGTACAAAGGTTTAAACAATATATGTCACCTTTAAAGTATTATCTTGATTGTAATAAATGATTGTATTAAATGAATCTATACAGTAATGTTTTGATAATATTGCAGAAATTATTACAAAACGTATTTTTTAGCGTATTTCTAACTTCCATCCAAATAACGTATGCAATATTGTAGCGCATTTTTGACCTATTGCAATAATTATTCTATTCATCTCTTGTTTCGTATTTATTTCAATAAATTAGTCAATAAATTTATTTGCAAATTTATTACTCTTGTTTTTCGAAATAAAAATGCTTTATTATGTTTTTAATTTTCAATTAAAATTCGTTTATTTATAATTTTCTTTAGTTAGAAATGTAGTGTGTGTCATTCAATTCTTTACACTCCTCTATTATTATAATTTGAATTTCTATTATTCTTCATACCCTTTTAAATTTCTTTCATCGACTGTCAATTTCTCGTTTGGTATCTGTCAACTGTCAACCTTAAAATCTAATCAATCGTATGTCATCCGTCAAGTGTCAACTTTAAAATCTAATCTATCAAGCCAATTGTGATATATCAAATGATAACTATTTTTCAATTTCGAGCAATTAAAAACAGTAAACATTTGAAAATTTGAGAAATTTACAAAGAAAACAGTCAACAAATCGATTGTTAATTATATTTTTTTTATAAATTGCATCTGTTTTATAACTATTATCATTCAATTATTTAAAACATTTTTTTTATTCTTTACGTTCGTCAAGCTTTTATTGATCGTCTTTTTTTTAATTTCTAATAATTTCAATTGTTTTGTCAATTTCTACTATTGATTACTATTACATTTTGTTTTGTCTCTTCGGGTATTGTAATAATTTTTACTTTAAACTATAATAAACTGAATATTAACTTACTGCCATATAAACTTGACCAATAATTGCTCTAGCGTACTCTTGACCTACCACAATAAACAATGCAGTGACCTGGCGTGACCTTAACCCGCCCAAATAAAGTATACATTGAGGTAGGTCAAGAGTACGCTAGTAGTAATTCGTTTTTAATTTCCGAACATTTACATTTGTAAACTGTTTTGATTTTTATAAATAAATAATTTTCTTTGAATGGAGCTGATTTTTAACTGTAAACAATGACGGCTGACATTAACTGTTGACAGTAACACAACAATGATAATTCATAGTGACTGTTGATAATGATAGTTCAGAGTGAAGAATGTCATTAACAGTTTACAGTTATAGATGACATTTGACAGTGACAGTGAAGAATGGCATTGACAGTTTATAGTGATAATTAGCACTGACGGGTGATATTTGACAGTTGACAGTGAAGAATGAAATTGACAGTTTACAGTGATAATTAGCAGCGACAGATGACATTTAACAGTTGTCAGTGAATATTCACAGAGCTACTTAATGTTTTCTTTAATTTACAAATTTACCTTTTTTTATAAAATCCGCTTTATTTGCAAACTTGACAGTGATAGTTAAAGGTTGACAGTGTCAGCTAACAGTGACGATTGATTTTAACTGATACAGGTTATCAGTTGATATTGAAAGTTATCAGTGACAATTCACAATGACTCTTGATGATGACGGTTGACAGTGACAGTTGACAGTAGACAGTGACTGTCAAGATTAACAGTGGCAGTTGTCAGTAGAAAATTTTCGAATTTACCGTTGTATAAATAATAAAATGTGGTTTATTTTCCCTTTTTAAAGCCAATGTGGATTTAGCTAATTTTTAACTTTTCTAACTGTACTATAGTGATGGTTAACATTGAGTGTTGACAATAACACCTGGCAATGACAGTTGTTAGTGATTATTGGCAGTGACAGTTGGCAGTAATTGCTGAAGGTTGACAGTGTCAGTTAACAGTAACAATTGATTATGACAGTTGACAATTCACAATGACTGTTGATGATAATGTTTGGCCATGACAGTTGATAGTGAAGGGTGACAGTCGACAATTAACATTTGACAGTTAATAGTGACAGTGAAGAAACTCAGTGGCAGTTGTCAGTAGCAATTAACAGTGACAGTTTATCTTGGTAGTTGAAAGTAACAATTAACTGTGAACGTTGACAGTAGACAGAGACAGTTTTGTGTGTGTTTCATAAATAGCTACTTAGAGTTTTTTTTTTAATTTCCAAAATTACCTTTCTGAATAATACAATCAGATTCATTTGCTAATTTCAACTGTTTTTATTTTCACAACTTCCAAACTCTTCCGATTTTTTTATAATAATTAATTTTTAGACTTTTTCGATATTTAAAGCCAAAGTGAATTGGGCGAATTTTTTACTGTTTTAACCGTTTACATTGACAGTTGTCTGTGACACTTGACTATGACAGTTTAAAGTGGCACCTGACAATATCTGTTGATAGAGACTTTTGACAGTGATAGTTGAAGGTTGGCAGTAGCAGTTAACAGTGCCAGTTGACAGTGACACTTGACAATTATAGTTAATCGTTAATGATAGTTGACAGTGAAAAATTTCAGTCACAGATGTCAGTAACAATTTACAGTGGCAGTTGATCTAAATAGTTAGGAGTCACAGTTAACTGTGACAGTAACAGTTGGCAGAGACAGTTTTGTACGTTTTCACAAATAGCTACTTTGAGTTATATTATATATATAATGTCCCAATTTATCTTTCTAAATAATAAAATCAAATTTATTTGGAAACTTTAACTGTTTTTATTTCTATAACTTTTTAAAATAATTAATTTACTAGTTCAAGGTAAAGCGAATTAAGCTTATTTTCAACTGTTTTAACTATTAACAGTGACAGTTGTATTGAAGAGTTGACAATGACAGTTAACAATAACACCTGTTAATGTCAGTTGACAGTGATACGTGACAATGACAGTTGATAGTGATAGTTGAAGGTTGACTAACAAATGATTTTGATAGTTAATAGTGGTAGTTGGCATTGATAGTTGTCAGTGACACTTGACAATGACAGTTGATATGATAATTACGGTTAACCATAAGAGTTGATAGTAACAGTTAATTGTGAAGTGACAGTTAACAGTAACAGTTTACATTTAACAGTGACAGTGAAGAATGACAGTAACAGCAACAATTAATATTGACAGTTGGAAGTAAGAACAAACTGTGACCGTTGACTATGACATTATACAATTTTTTGACAAGTAGCTACTTAAGTTTTTTTCTAGTTTCCTAATTTACCTTTGTAAATAATACAATCAGATTTATTTGCAAATTTCAACTGTTTATATTTTCACAACCTCCAAACTCTTCTGATTTTTTTTAATAATTAATTTTCTGACGTACTTATTTTCTATGTTTTAATTCAAAGTTAATTAGGATTGATGATGATTGAATGCTTTTTTTTTCAAATAATAAATATCTTCTGATATAGTTATTTTCTATGTTTAAAGCCAAAGTGAATTGGAATGATAGTGACACTTGACAGTGACAGTTGATAGTGATCATTCACATTTATAGTTAGGTATTTATTAGTGACAGTTGACATTAAAAGTTGTCAGTGAGACTTGACAATGAGTGTTGATGAATGACTTTTGACCATGAAAGTTGACCGTGACAGTTAATAGGGTGACAGTGATCGTTCACAATTAACATTTTACAGTTGACAGTGATAATGAAGAATGTCAGTGGCAATTGTCAGTAGCAATTAATAGTTACAGTTGATCTTGACAGTTGAAAGTAACAGTTAACTGTGAACGTTGACCATGACAGAGACAGTTTTGTGTGTTTGTTTTACAAATAGTTATTTAGTTTTTTTAAAATTAATTTATGTTTAAAGCCAAAGTAAATTGGGGTGATTTTTTAATTGTTAACAATGAGTGCCGGTTGACACTAAAACTTGATAGTGACACTTGACAGTGACAGTGATAATTGACAGTGATAGTTGAAGCCTGACGGTGTCAGTTAACAATAACAATTGATTTTGGCAATTATTAGTGACAATTGGCATTAAAAAGTTATCAGTGACACTTCACAATGACTGTTGATAATTACTTTAGACCATGACAGTTAATACTGAAGGGAGACAGTGACAGTTGACAATTATCATTTGACAGTGACAGTGAAGAATATCAGTAGCAGTTGTCAGTAGCAATTAACAGTTACAGTTGATCTTGACAGTTGAAAGTAACAGTTAACTGTGACTGTTGACCATGACAATTGACCGAGACAGTTTTGTGTGTTTTTTTTTACAAATAGTTACTTAGGCTTTTTTCAATTTAGTTATGTTTAAAGCCAAAATAAATTGGTATAATAATTAGCTATTTTAACTGTTAACAGTGAGTGTCAGTTGACTTTAAAAGTTAATAGTAATACTGACAGATGATAGTGATACTTGACTGACAGTGACAGTTGAGAGGGATCATTGACAGTGAAAGTAGACGATGATAGTTGACGGTATCAGAGTGACAGTTGACAATTAACATTTGACAATTGATAGTGACAGTGGAGAATGTCAGTGGCAGTTGTCAGTAGCAATTAACAATGACAGATGATCTTGACAGTAAGAACTAGCAGTTAATTGTGACCGTTGACAGAGACAAAGTTTATATATTATTCACAAATAGCTACTTAGTGATTAATCTTGGAAAATTTCAACTGTTTTTATTTTCACAACTTCCACACTTTATTTTTTTAATAATTAATTTTCTTATATAGTTTTTTTCTATATCAAAGTTAATTAGGACGATTTTTAACTGCTTTAGATGTTAACAGTGATAGTTGACATTGGGAGTTGGCACTGACAATGACAGTTGATAACATTGTTATTAACAATTGTTTGTAACACTTGACAATGACAGTTGATAATCACTGTTGATAATGACGGTTGACCGTGACAGTTGATAGTAAAGGGTGACAGTGACAATTGACAGTTAACATTTGAGAATTCAAAGTGACAGTGAAGAATGATAGTGGCAGTTGTCAGTAGCAATTAATCTTGACAGCTGCAAGTTGCAGTTTTGTGTATTTTTGACAAATAGCTGCTTAGCTTTTTTTTAAATTTTCGAATTTACCTTTGTAAATAATAAAATAAGATTTATTAGCAAATTACAACTGTTTTTATTTTCACAACTTCCAATCTCTTATAATTACTTTAATAATTAATTTTCTAATACTTTTATTTTGTATGTTTAAAGACAAAGTGAATTGAGCTGATTTTTAACGTTTTTAATTGTTAATAGATTGAGTGAGGATTGACATTGATAGTGACACTTGACAATGATAGATTCCAGTAAGACTTGACAATGCTAGTTTATACACTATTCAATTTGTATGTATTTTTTATGACATCTTGAAATAAAGAATATTTGATTTCATTTGATTTAATAGTGATTATTGACAGTCAGAGTTGGCAATGATAGTTGAAGGTTGACGGTGTCAGTTAACAGTGACCATTAATTTTGACAGTTAGTGACAGTTGACATTGCCAGTTGTCAGTGACACTTGACAATGACAGTTGATAATGATGGTTGACCATGACAGTTGACAATAATAGTTATTAATAAAGGGTGACAGTTGACAGTGGCATTGAAGAATTACAGTGGTAGTTGTAAGTAGCAATTAACAGTGACAGTTGATCTTGACATTTGGAAGTAACAGTTAACTGTGTCCGTTGACCAGGGACTGTTTTGTGTGATTTTTACACATAGCTACTTAATAATTAATTGTCTGATACAGTTGTTTTTCATGTTTAAAGCCAACGTGAATTGGGCTGACAATGACAGTTGATATTAAGTATTGACAATAACAGTTGGCAGTGATACTTAAAGGTTGATAGTGACAGTTGGACAATTGACAGTGACGGTTGGTACAGTTTTATATTTCTTGCAATTGTTTTAATTTCTGAATTTACATTTGAAACAAGTGAAATATGGTTATATACTCTTGTTATTTTCACGTATTTTCACTCTTTTCTAATTTTTTCTAATTAATTTTCTGAAATAGTCATTTTCGATGTTTCAAAACTGAATTAGGCTTTTTTTCAACTGTTTTGACGCTTAATTGTGACAGCTGACAGTGACATTGATAGTGACACCTGACAGTGACATTGATAGTAACACCTGACATTAACAGTTGATAATGACTTCAGTAATTGACACTGAGTTGGCAGTGATAGTGGAAGGTTAACAGTTAACAGAGTTAATCTTGATAATTGGAGCTAACAGTTGACAGTGATAGTTGTCAGTGACAGTGAACCAAAACAGTTGACAGTAACAGCTAGCTGACAGTGACGGTTGACAGATTCAGTTTTTTTTTTTTTTCACAACAAATAACTACTTAATAATAATAATAATAATAATATTCTTTATTTAAAAAATAATGCATACCTCCACCACTAATACATAGTGTCACAAAACAATATATTTATATAAACATAATTAGTATTATTAATTTCCGGATTTACCTTTACAAAAAATAAATTAAGGATTATTTGCAAATTTCAATTTATAATTAATTTTCTGATATAGTTATTTTTGATGTTTCTAACCAAAATGAATGGGGCTGATTTGTAACTGTTTTAACAGTGAATAGTGATAGTTGACAGTGACACTTGACAATGCCAGTTGGTAGTGATTATTGAAGGTTGACAGTAACAGTTAACAGTGACAATTGATCTTGCTAGTTGGAAGTAACAGTTGACAGTGACAATTGGCAATGACAATTTACAGTGACTGTTGGCAGTGAGTCAGTTTTGTGTGTTTTTTAGAAATAGCTACTTTGAGTTTTTTAAATTTCTGAATTGTCCATATGTAAAAAAATGAAATAAGTTTTATTTTCAAATTTCAACTGTTTTTATTTTCACAATTTCCAAACTCTTCTGATTTTTTTAATAAATTATTTCCTGGTATGGTTTTTTATGTTTTAAGCCAAAGTGAATTGCGCCAATTTTAAACTGTTTTAACAGTTAATAGGGACATTTGACATTGACAGTTGACAGTGACACTCGACAATGACGGTTAACAGTGACGCCTGATAATAACAGTTGATAGTGACTATTGTCAGTAATAGTTGAAGGTTGGAAGTAACAGTTAACAGTGGTAGTTGATCTTGACAGTTGAAAGTAACAGTTGACAGACACAGTTTTGTGTATTTTCACATTTTTTTAAATTGCTGAATTTATATAACACTATTTTGACCTCTTTTTCTAAACTGCTCTACGATTGATGGTTTCTAACCCATCCCTCACTCAGTAAAAAATTTAGCAAATTTATAAATTTTTCCCCATCGTTCGGTTATTTATATTGAATTGATTGAACTGTATTATCTTTTTCGATGTTTTAGTCATTAAAATTTCATTCAGGTTACACTTTTAGAAACTAAAACAATTGAAGAATCGAAAAGCCATCCATTCACTAAATAAGATCCAAAACACCATTTAATTTTATACTGTAAAATTTCAACTTGTGTGTCACCTATTTCAGGGTGAATGTTGTAAAGGATGCTGACTATTGTAGAAATATTAGTATTGTAAAAAAACGTTAGTATTAATCATGTTAATATAAATATTAAAAAAACACAATTACTCACTTCCCGTCCGTAACTGATGATGAATGACATTTTTTAGTGCGTAGCGTATTTATAGCACGAAACGATTATTATTCAGAATTTTATTGCGTTATCGGAAACACGGATCGGTTTTAATTGGAACGCACGGACTAATAATAGTCGGTTAGTAAAAAAAATACAAATGTAAACGAAGTTTGGCGAACGTGAGGATTACGGTAAATTCCAGGCATTGATAACGCGAGCCTTCATGACTAATTCAATCGTTGATAACGCGCGAAATGTATTATCTGTCCTGAAAGGAGGGTCAGTCGTCTCCGCGCCTTTGATCATTGATTAGTAGTGATTGTGTCGTGAACGGTTTCAAAATTGTGTATAAAAATAATCTTTTGATAACCGTGATAATTTTGTAATCCGCATTTTTTTTAAATTTTGTTTATCGTGTTGCGATGGATCCTAGAAGGAAATACGTGCAGTCTTTTAACACGTGCAAGGAATTAAATGATTTAGGTGAGAAATTACATGATGGTATATTTATTTAAGATATTAAAACTACAATTATTTATTTTTTCTATAACTATAAACTTTATGTTTTAACCACAATTTTTTAATAAATAGTAAAAACACGAAAATATTTTCGTGTTTTTTTCTATTTATTAGTGAATTTTCTACAATGTAAAGGACATATATATTTTATTACACAATTTTTTAATTCAGTGTAAGTATGGATTACCATGTAGTAACGGTCGCAATTATTCTCTTTATTTAATAAACTATATGCATTTATCATTTAAATGATAGTTTATTAAATTCTCAATAATAAATGAATATAATTTATTTTTATCAACTGTTTGGGTGAATGATTTTTATTTATCAACGAAATATATGACTGAAACGCGAAGAGAAACAAGGTTATAAAATAATGAGACTTTATTTAGGCTAGTTACGTTCGTGAAAAAAGAAAGTAATTATTAAGAAGAAGTATATACTCTATATAAAATGATCTTTTCTTGTTCAAAAAATTTAACACTTTTAAAGTGGAAACTGCCTTTTTGAATTTTCTAATTTTTTTGTTAAGACTATTAGCATGATGGTACTGAAGAGGCTGCCGCGTACTCTCGTGGTGTGTAATGTGAAACTCACGTCGTCTATCATAATATCGTCCAAAAATTGCGTCTTATCCCTTTCTGTAAAGCTCCAAATAAGACAGGACAGAAGTCTTTTTTTTGTATTCCTGCGTTTTCAATCTTATAACTCATAATAAAATTTAATCATATTGTGTTAATACATTTCAATACAATGTTTACACTCGTCGAAGAAAACTATACATTAATTGTTCATTTAGTTAAAATTATAGTTTAGAAATTCATCCTTGCTGAAGGGACATTCTGTTGTAAGAAGTTGTTTTATGTACATTTTGAATTTTTCCAAATTTAGGCTCCTAATTTGTGTGGGAAGACAGTTAAAAGTACTTTATACCGTAATAATTGGGACTGCATCGAGTTCGCTTAATTCTAAAATTAATTGCATCTTGCAATTGATTGCTGACAATGTCATAGTTAACTAACTTTTGGAAACATGTTGATAATTGTTATTGATTTGGATAGTAGAGTGCCCGATTTACCCAATAAGTTCTTGAAAGTTGAAACTTTTGTTTTCAGTTGGTTTTTATTTTGACAGTTGACAGTTTAATCATATAATTTAATTTGATTATATCAACTGTCAAAAAAAAAGAATGAGATGTTAACTGTCAAAAAAACAATAGATAAAGTGACAACTGTCAAAAAAGCATAGTTAAAATGTCAACTGTTGATTATTTTAAGAAAGCAGATGTCAATTATTTACTGACAATTGACATTGTATATTCTACAAAGTTAAATTTTCACTTCGTTCAATTGACGATTTTTGTTTAAAGTTGATATTTCATTTGTTCGTTTAAGGTTGACATTTTTTTTTTGACAGATGACATTTTGTTTATATTTTGACAGTTGACATTTTGTTTACTCTTTCGACAGTTAGAATTTTATTTTGAAACTTTTTTTACTTTTTCCAATTAATGATTTTTCGTCAGTACATTTATTTTTCGACAGTTGACAATTAATTTAATTTTTTTTTGAGTTTAAATTTTTTTTAAATTTTTCACAGTTGTCATTTTATTTATTTTTTGACAGTTTAAATTTTATTCATTTTTTTGACAGTTGACATTTTTTTAAATTGACCATTTATTTATTTTCTGACAGATGACATATTTTCTGATAATAAAACATTGTAAAATTTAAATTATTTTTTTACAGTTGATTTATTTTTTTTTGACAGTTGGCATTATTTTTTTTAAGTTGACATTCTTTTTAACATTTAATTTTTTTGAAAGGTGAAATATTATTAACACATGTTGTGACAATTGGCACGTATTTTCTTATAAAAATCAATTTTCTGTGACAGTCGACATTTTATTTATTATTTCTAGACAGTTGACATATAATTTATATTTCTCTGACAGTTGATATATACTTTCTTATGATAAACTTTGTTTTTGTTGTAGACAGCCGACATTTAATATTTTCGAAAGTTGAAATTTTCACTCTGTTTAATTGACTATTATGTTTAAAGTTGAGATTTCATTTATTTTCTGACAGTTGACACATTGTTTATTTTTTTTGACAGTTGACATTTAATTTATTTTCTTTGCAGTTAACGTTTTATTTTTTACAGTTTTATTTATTTAGTTTTCAACACTTAACTTACTTATTCTTTTTTACAGTTGAAATTTTAGTTATTTTTTGTCAGTTGACA
The DNA here is from genome assembly GCA_963969525.1 of Ontholestes murinus. Lineage (NCBI taxonomy): Eukaryota > Metazoa > Arthropoda > Insecta > Coleoptera > Staphylinidae > Ontholestes > Ontholestes murinus. Next base: position 2,531,340 of record OZ018393.1, read on the forward strand.
TTTTAATTAATTTTTTGACAGTTTTCATTTTTTTGCAGTTTATTTATTTATTGTTTGAGAGTTGATGTTTATTTAGTTTTATTCTTTTTGACAGTTGGCTTTTTAGTTTATTTATTTATTTATTAACGGGCAATATCATTGTGCAATGTTCATAGGAATGTAAAACTATTATTATTATTGACATTTTATTTATTTTTTTAACGGTTTATTATTTTTTTGTTTGACAGTTGACATTTTAAATTTTTAAAATTCAAACATTTATTTTTTTAATTAACAATTATTTTGACAGTTGACATTTTATATTCTCTAAAGCTGAAATTTTCACATGGTTCAATTGACGTTTATTTTGTTTATAGTTGACATTTCATTTGTTTTGTTGACAGTTGACATTTTGTTTATTTTTTACATTTGTCATTTTATTTATTTTTTGACAGTTGATAATTTGTTTATCTATTTTTTTTACTGTTGTCTAGGCTTTATTTAATTTTTTACAGTTTAATTTTTGATAGTTGACATTTCATTATTTTTTGTTGACACATTGTTTATTTTTTTGTGACAGTTAACATTTTATATATTTATTTTAACAATTGACACTTACATTTTTTGACAATTGACATTTTATTAATTTTTTTGACAGTTGACAATTTATTTCATTTTATTTATTCATTTTTTTGACATTTTATATTCTGTAAAGCTGAAATTTTCACATTGTTCAATTGTTGTTTATTTTGTTTATAGTTGACATTTCATTTGTTTTGTTGACAGTTGACATTTTGTTTATTTTTTTGACAGTTGACTTTTTCTAGTTCATATTTTCTTTTTCTTCTGACAGTTGACATTTTATTTTTTCTCCATATAAGTTGACATTTTTTTGACAATTGTTATTTTATTTATTTTTTTGACAGTTGATATTTTGTTTATCTATTTTTTTTACAGTTGTAAGCACTTTATTTAATTGTTTACAGTTTATTTTTTGACAGTTGACATTTCATTTTTTTTTGTTGACAAATTATTTATTTTTTTGTGACAGTTAATATTTTATATATTTATTTTGACCATTGACATTTACATTTTTTGACAATACACATTTTATTAATTTTTTTGACAGTTGACAATTTATTTCTTTTTCTGACAGTTGCCATTCTATTTATTCATTTTTTTGTATAGTTGACATTTTATTTTGATATTTTGTTTACTTCTATTTGACAGTTGATATTTTATTTATTGATTGATGGTTGAAAATAAGTTTTGTATTTCCATTTTATCATTTTTTTTATAGTTGGCATTTTATTTATTTCTCTTTTACAGTTGACATTTTATTTATTTTTTTGTCAGTTGATGTTGTCACTATATACAGGGTGAGTTTTTTTCGATGTTCTCTATGGGGATCTCGGAAACTATAAGAGATAGAGAAACGGTTAAATGGGGAAAGAAGTGTAGATTTACGAGACGAATAAAATTCCAATTTCAAAGTTTTCAAAAAAGTCAAGGGTAACTAGATATTTTGAAAAAAGTAAAAAGTGTCGATTTTTTCAAATCAATATATCTCGGTTATTATAACAGATAGAAAAAAACTGTAAAGGACAAAGTTTTAGATAATTTTATGTAGATTAATAAAAAATAATCAGAAAATTTTTATCGCCATTATTTTCCGAGATATGACGCAAACTTACATTTTTTTAAATGGAAACGATAGTTGGCTGTGACCTCATTCAAAAGGTATTTTTTTTCTCTTTAATCCAATATGGCATATGACATAGTTATTTCTAAAAATGAGTGAGTTATAGTCATTTTAAATTTTATTATAAATAAAAAATGGGTAGCCATGAAAAAGGTGAAAGTAAAACACTATATATTTTTTTACAGTTTATATTTTTGACAGTTGAAATATAATAATTTTTTTGTTGACACAATGTTTTTTTTTTGGCAGTTGATATTCTATACATTTTATATATGTTTTTCTGACAGTTGACAATTTGATTTTTTTTTTTTTTGACAATTGCCATTTTATTTATTTGAATGAAAATCGTAGTTAATAACGTAAATCTATTAATTTTCTAATTTTTATTTGCTTGATTTTAGATGCTCTTCTTGCCGACTTGCAGAACACCGTGTCACCGACGAGTGCCACCGTCGGTACCAGTTCACCAGGCTACGGTTCTCTGAAATCGACGAAACACTCTCCTGTGATCGAGAGTCCGATTGTCGCCTCGACTGAGACGTACACTTCAAAAACAGTGAGTATTATCATAATAAGTTTTTAGCACATTTACCTTCACAGTACTAATGATTTTATTATTCTTTAAAATAATTATAAAAGTAATTTTACGTAACTCTTATAATATCTCAATAATATTCAAAACATATTTTCCCAATATATACAAAATCGCCTCTGATTGTTTTCGTAACCAACACAACAAAAAAAAAAAACAGTAACGTTTTTCTAAACTGCCTCAATAAATTATACATTAACTGAGCGTACTCTTGACCTACCTCAATAAACTGTGTGTTAACCTAGCGCGCCTATTTTCCCGCTTAAACTCCAGCGTACTCTTGACCTACCTCAACAGTCTAGACATTAAGGCAGGTCAGGAGTACGAGAGAGGTCGTTGCATTGTTTGTTGGGGTAGGTCAAGAGTACGCTGGAAAAATTAACGATTAAGATTACAAGGCTACAAAAGTTGATTATATAGTCTAAAATAACGACGAATACAATATCTAAAGTTAAGATTGATGAAATTTTAAAACAATGGGATGTCTTAATGGAAAACAATTGAAATGACTAGAATTTAAAAGATAAATGACAATTAATAAAAACTTGGTTAAATTCTTTTCTTCGCTGTTTTTATTTAAGCACTAAAATAAAATAAAAACAGTGAAGAAAGAAATTTAACCGCGTTTTTATTATTAATGTAAACTTCACAAAACTCAAGAACACATGTATAATAAAAACTTGACGAACGTAAAGAATAGAAAATGATTAAAAATGGTTTCAACAAATGAATGATATAACAGTTGAACAATTCAGAAATTTGGAAACAAAAACAATTTACAATTGGAAATTAATTATTTAAACATTCAGTTAAAGCTCTGAAACAATTAAATGCTACTCAGAAAAACAAATAAAATTGTTAAAAATAATTTTTAAAAAAACATTGATTTATCGACAAGTGAAAACAATTGGAAATTATTTAATAAACAATTAAAATTGGCAAAAGTGATAGAACAATTGAATCTCTACTAAAAACCACCACTATTTTTAAAAGTTTGCAAAACAATAATTGAGCATAAAACAGTCGTTTATGTTCTAGAAATTGGAGGGTGGGATAGTGGCCATCCACCCACCCTACATATACATGCAAATTTAAACCGCAATACTACTTTAAAAAAAATACCCATTAACAATATGATTGGTACAATTTTTAAAATCTAAAATAGTGACAGTCTTGTAAATAAAAATGTACATGTAGGGTGGGTGTTCACTATCCCACCCTCCAATTATATTAACAAAAACAACTGTTTTACGCGAGACAATTAAATAAAAAAATGAATGTTTATATAAGAAACTAGAAACAGAAAATAAAAAAACAATTGAATTTTACGAATAAAACAATTAAAGATTAACAAAAGAATAGTTAAATAGTAGAATAATTAATAATCAACAGAATGACCACTTGAATTTTTATGAAATAAAACAATTGAAAATAAACAGAAGAATCTAATATTCAACATATCCTAAAAGAGTGAATAAAAATGTATGTTAATTAGAAGGTTAATTACACACTTGGTTTTTACTATTTTTAAAATTAAATAGTGAAACAAAACCAAGTGTTGAATTAACCCGCTAATTTTAATTTAAAAAAAATTCACCACGAGTTAAATGAGAATATTTTGTAAAAAGGTTTTATACTGTATAAATAAATATATAAATGTGAAAACCAGTTGAATTCCAAAACCAATGGGAAAACCAGAAAATAAATGAAATATGAAATTAATAAAAAGTTGTATTATCTAAATGTGGGATTAAACAGATTAAATAAATGAATATTATGCGAAATGTAACAATTGAACATCAACAAAAGTAGAAGAATGCAAGTGAATATTATAAAAATAATTGAAAATAGTTAAATTTTCTATAAAAAAAAAACAAGGACAAAACAATTGGGAATTAGTTAGCAAACAACTGAGTTTTCAATGAAACAACAGGTTACATTTTCAAATAAGAAGAAGAATAAAACAATTGAAAAACTAAAGAGAAATAATTAATTATATAAGTTAAGACAATAAAAAATCAGCAGAAAAAATAATAAAACAATTGATATATAACAGAAAAATAAATAGTTGAATTTTATAAAAATAGAATAAAAACAATTGAAAATTGAAAGAAGAGCAGTTTAAATTATTATTTATAAAATAAAAGAAGAGGAAGAATAAGTGAATTTTATTTTAAAAAAATCAGTAAACAATTACTAAAAAACTCACTTTTCAGTAAAAAAAAGAAAATCTAAATAACAAAACAAATATATTAATTATCAATAGAAAATCAGTTGAACTTTCTAAAAAAATATTGATATTAAAACAAAACAATTGAACGAAAACAACAGAAAACAAAATAAAATAGTTGAATTTTATGAAAATGGAACAAAATCAAACAAAAAACTTTTCATTTTCATTATTTTCAGAAACGCAGTTCAATATTAAAAAAAAATTTAAATTAGAAGAAAAATTAAGTGAATTTTATGTTAAAAAAATTGATAATACAAACAAAACAAATTTATCTGAACAGAAAATTATTTGAAAGTTGTAAACAAACAAAAAACGATTGAAATAACAACAAAACAATTGAAAACTAATACAAGCAAATTCAGAGAAAAATGAATTAAACAATTAAAACACATCTAACAGAAAAAAGACAATAGTAAAACTAAAATAATTAAAAAGAGAAGACCTAAGAACAAAATAAATATATTATATACCAGCCGAAAAAACGATTGAAACGAAGCCAAAATAATTTAGAAAAAGAAGAATAAAATAAATGAAAAAAAAAACAAACATTAATTAAACAATTAAAAGTCAGCACAAAAACTATATTCGAATTAAAACCAGTAAACACATGGAAATTTAAGAGAAAAAAGTTGATTTTTATAGAAATGAAAAATAAATAACCAATTGTAAAAGAAAAATAAAACAATTAAAATTAGACAATAAAGCAAACATATCATATATCAACAGAAAATTAGTTTAATGTTCTAACAAACGATTGAAACAAAAAAAAACAATAGAAAAACCCAAAAAAATTGAAAAAAAGAGGAATAAACAATTGAAAAATAGAAAATAACGAACTTAAAAAATAAACAATTAAAAATCATCAGAAAAATAAAACATCAAACGGAAAACAGTAAAACACATAAGATGTGACAGAAAAACAACAGTTAAAGTTTATGATAATGGAAAAAACAATTGAAAATTGAAGGAAAACAATTTATTATTATTGAAAAAATTATTCAAAAATCAGCAGAAAAAATAAGTGAATTCTATAATTATAAAAACAATTGAATTTTCAATGAAACAATTAAACCAGGTTGAACTAACAAAAACAGTAAACGGTTGCTCTTGATTTTTTGCAAACAATAAAAAAATTATGGAATTATTGAAATTAAAAAATTAATTGGGAAAATATAATAAAGCAATTAAAAATTAATAGAGGAATGAAAAAATTCAATTGTCGAATAAGAAAAAATCAATTATTTTTTTCCCAAAAAATGATTTGTTTTCTACGAATTTCTTATTTTGTATTTTTTTTTAGACAATTTAAAAAATAAGCTACAAAATAAGAAATTCTTAGAAAACAAATAATTTTTTGGGGGAAAAAAGTAATTAATTGATACAGAAAAAAAAACAAGATAAAGTAAAACAATTAAAAATTACTGAAAATAAAAAACAATAAAATGAATTAAATAACAATTTAATTTCATAAAATTAAAAACAATCGAAAATCGTTAAAGTTGAAATAAAATAAGTCGATTTTTACCGACAAAAAAATATTACGATAAGATTAATCTATTTTACTTTTCGCTCTTAGAAATTTCCAAAAATCTAAAAGAAAAGTTTAATAGTTTCGAATAGATTTGCTGGAAATTTCCTTCAAAACATAACAGGAAATAAATGAAAATGAAAAGAAAATGCTTTAAAATTTACTTAGTTTCAAAGAAATATTCTAAAAATCTCTCACAAACATGAAATAAAGAAAACTTTCTAACAATTGCAAAAAACCCATATAATTTAGAAGAAATGAAGAAACTTTCTAATAAATTGTAAGAAAAGTTTCTCTAAAATTTTTGATACATTTATACGTACAGTTTCAATTGTTTTTTTGTTTGAAAACAAAATTGTTGATGAAAATGATGGTAGCGACCGTTACTATGTGGTAAAAACTTATTATTTTCATTTACCGTTTTAAAATTGTTGATGTTGATAACCACATTTTATCAACATCAACAATTTTAAAACGATAGTTAATAAAAAAAAAAAAACAACCCACCCTACATATGCATTTTTACTTTCATCGTAGTTACTACTTTAAGTTCAAAAAAGAAATACCAATAATAATTTTAGATTATATATGTTGGAAGCAATTGAAATGAAAAAGCATACAAATTGTATGTATATTGTTGCTATTTTGTTATACTGAGTAGTATTATCCTGGGTTAGAGGGTGGGTTAGAGGCCACCCACCCGCCCTACATATGCGTATTAATTTTCACCACAATTACTACTTTAGTTTTCAACATTTTTACAGTAAATTACAGTATTGTTGGGTAAAAAGTTAACTGCAGGATTGTGGTTTAAAATTTAATGTATATGTGAGGTGGGTGGGTGCTCACTATTCCACCCTCTAATTATTTTAACAAAAACAGCTGTTTCACCGGAGAAAATTGAATAAAAATGGACATATTTACATAATATTTAAGTTAACTCTTTTGTACTAGAAATGGCAAAAAAAACCATTGAATTTTGCAACAATTGAAGATTAACAAAAAAAACAGTTAAAATGTAGAATAATTAATAATCAACAAAATGACTACTTGATTTCTATGAAATGAAACGATTAAAAATTTATAGAATAGAAGAAAAGAAACTATTCTAAAGAAAATTAATCAAAACCATTAAATATGAAAATCAGTTGAATTCCAAAACAAAAGGGAAAAAATAACAGAAAACAACAGTTAATAAAAAATTATCGATAGCCATGAAACAGAAGAACAACTATATCAGAATTTATTTTATTTTATATATAATTTATTTCCTTCTATGAAAAAAGATGTATTAGAAGTAAAAAATTACAGAAAGTTATATTTTCTAAATGTGAGATTAAACAGATTTAATGTGAAATAAAACAATTAAAACTGAATGGAAAAATACATGTGAATATTATAAAAAAATTGAAAATGGTTGAATTAAAAAAAAACAATTGTAAATTAATATAAAAAACAATTGACAATTTTTACATTTTCAGAAGAGGGAAATAAAACAAATTAAAAAAACAAGAGGGAGATGTCTGTAAAATAAAATAATAATTATAATAATAATGATAACAGAGAAATAATTACCTTGAGAAATTAAGACTAGAAATAAAACATTAAATCGTTTAAAAAGGTAGTAAAACACTTGACATTTAATAGGAAAAAGAAAATGGAATAAAAACTATTGAAAATTTGATTTTCAAGATTTTCAGTTCAATAGAAAGAAAAAAAATAAGCGAATTTTATGTTAAGAAAAATTATACAATTTAAAAACAAAAATAAAACAATTGAAGACACCCCACTTTTCAATAACAACAAACAATAAAATAACAAATGTATTTATCATTATATTCATAATATTCATTAGCATTTTTTTAGTTTAGAACATTATATGTATGATTTAATGTTCTAAACAAAACAAAAACGACTGAAATCACAAAACAATTGAAAATTAACAAAAAAAAATTGAGGAAAAAGAAAAATAATATAAAAACAGTTGAAAAAAATAAAGGTTTAAAAAATTAAACAGTTATGAATAAACACAATTAAACACTTGAAATATAACAGAAAAAGAAAAGAAAATATAGTTGAATTTTATGAAGAAAAAATTTTAAGAAAATTAAAATAAACTAAGAGACAACTTACTTTAAAAAACAAAACAATAGAACAAAACATTTATTTATTTATTTATTTATTTATTTTTATTCGTGCTATACAATACAATTAATTGTTTATACAGGTTTATACATAATAACATGCTGATGAAAAAGAACATGATTAAAAAAAAAACAATAGAAAAGGAAGAATAAAAGAAATGAGAAGAAAGCAATAAATAAACAATTAGAAGTCAACAGTAAAAATATTTTAGTTTAATATATAGTATATTCACAGATATAAATTAAAATTAAACATTTGAAGAAAAAATAGTTTAATCTTATTTAAAAACAAATAATTAATAAATAAACGATTGGAAGAGAAAAATAAAACAATTAAAAATAAACAATAAAACAATCATATGTATTATATATCACCAGAAAATCATTTGAATGTTCTAAACAAAAAGGAAACAATTGAAACAAAAATAAAACAAATGAAAATTTTTTTTGAAAAAAATGAATAAAACAATTGGGGAAAAACGGAAAATAATTGATTTAAAAAATAAACAATTAAAAATCAACAGGAAAACAAAAGAAGAACAGTAAAACATTTGAGATCTAACAGAAAAAAAACAGTGTTGAATTTCTATTGATGGTTTTAGTTTACGTGAAGTGTTTTGAAAATGAAAATAATACTACCGTTTAGTATTATTTTCAGTGTTGAATTTTATGATAATGGAAAGAAACAATTGAAAATCGAAGGATATTATTGAAAAAAATAATTCCAAAATCAGGAGAAAAAATAAGTGATTTCTATAATTATAAAAACAATTGAATTTTTTAATGAAGCTATTGAACTAGTTGAACTAAAAAAAAAAAACAGTAAACAGTTGCTCTTGAGTTTTTCCAAACAATAAAAAAATATGAAATTATTGAAATTAAAAAATTCTTTGGGAAAATATAATAAAGCAATTAAAAATTAAAACAAGCAATAAAATAAGAAATTATTAGAAGACAAATAATTTTTTTGAAGGAAAAGAAAAATAAATGGATAATAATTTATTATGTACAGAAGAAAAAAATTACAAAAACAAAGTAAAACAAAACAAAAAACAATTAGTTTGAAAAAATAACAATGTCATATGTTATATTAGATTAAAGAGAATAAAATAATTTATCGAGTAAGGCCATAGCCAGCCAACTATGGTTTTAATTTAAAAAAATGTAATCTCTGAAAGTAATGGCGATAGAAATTTTCTACATATATTTTATTAATCTGCATAAAATTATCTACAACTTTCTCTTTTACGCTTTTTTTCTATCTGTCATAATAACCAAGATATATTAATTTGAAAAAAAATGAGAGTTTTTATTATTTTCAAAATATCTAGTTACCCTTGATTTTTTTTAAAACCTTGAAACGGCAATTTTATACACCTCGTAAAACTGCACTTCTTTTCCCATTTAACCGTTTATCTATTTCTTATAGTTTCCGAGATCATCCCCATAGAGAACATCTAAAAAAAAAACTCACCCTGTATAAGCAACTGTGATAAAAATATTAATGTTTATGTAGGGTGTACTTAATTCCACAATACAATTATTTTAATATTAAAAAATGTTAGTTATTAGGAGAGTAAGGAATTAAAAAAAGAAATATTTTATACACAATTTTTATTTAGTGATATTGAGAATATTTTCCTTGGTTGAAGGGTGGGATAGAGGCCACCCACCCACCCTACATATGCAGTTTTATTTTCATCACAGTTACGATTTTAGTTTTCAATAATTTACCAGACATAATGCTGACGGGTAAAGAAAAAACAAAACAGTGGGATTGTGGCTTAAATTTTTAATGTGTATATGTAGGGTGGGTGGGTGGTCACTATCCCACCATCCAATTATTATAACGTAAACAATTGTTTTACAGGAATAAATTAAAAATTTATGAAGAAATATTTACTTAACTAATAAGTATATAAATTAATTTCTGATTAAAAAAATCTGAGGAATATATTTGTCTATGTGATAATCAAATTGATGAAGGCAGGAAAGGCTCTGTTTTATTAAGGTATGTAAAAATCTAAAATTCTCTCGTATATAATTTGAAATTATGAAAAGTTTACTAGTTAAATATCCAACACTCAATCTCCTGTGAATGGTCCCGATCCTCAGTTCAATGTGATAAGGATGCAATTGTTTTTTCTTAATAATTCTTTTAATGGATTTACTGCTGCTTTCAAAATCTTTTTCAAATTGGCGTACACTCGTATTACCCCTGTTAGAATGTTCAGTTTATATTGCTTTGTACACTCTACTTGTCAGCAACGGATTTCTAGAGCATTCTCCAAGAATAAAAACCATGTCAGCCAATTCATTTTGAGAAAAAGTAGCCATTTTTATCAATAAAAGAACAAAAACTGTATTTATAAATAGCGACTGCTACTAATGTCTATGATGTCCTTGAATTTACACTTTTAAAGACCTTCAACAATCTTAGGTGAAGAGGAACACTTGTTTCGTTTCATGATCTTTTTATTTTCAATCGCCTGACATGTGAAAATAAAAACCAGTGTTACTCTTCACCTAGTATTAATATCTGTTTTCATCAAGAATGTAGCGCGACAAGTAGCAACCTTCAATTATTATTAGGCGAATTTTAACGACCTTGAACGACCGCTGGATTACCTTAAATATCTTTTGGATGGCTTGCAATGATCATTGGAAAAATGTTAATGATCTTCAACAATTGCTGACTAAACTTGAATGATTCGTCACCTTAAATGACCTCTTATGAACCTGATTGATTATTATAGAAATAAATATGACCTTAAATGCTCGTAATGATTTTTAGTTTAATCTTTAATGATAATAATAATAGATTTATTTTCCAACAGAAACAATTAATGATCCTGGACGATTATTTGAACGACCGTTGAATGACCTTAACTGATCATCGAAACAACTTAAATGACCTTGACTGCTTGAATGATTATAGGCTCATTTTGAATGGCTTTAATGACCATTGGATTATTTTAAAAACCTTGGATGACCTTAATAAATAAAACCTAAATAATCTTAAACAACCGACGTTTAGTTTCAAATTATCAATAGATCACCATGACCTAGGATGACTTAAATTGGTCGTTGGACGAACGTTAATGATTTTTAACAACTGTTAAATGACCTGGAGAGATTGTTGAATTATCTTAGATAATCAATTATTATTGGACAAATTTAAATTAGATTGAATTGTTGGATTAAGTTAAATGATTTTAGGCGAGAATTGGATGAGCTTAAATGATTCTTGACAAAACGTTAATGACCTTACACAATCTTGAGATGTCCAAGAATTGCAAACTCTTTATTGATTTGAAATGACTCTTCAGTAATCTTTAGAAGAACTTAAATTACAAACTCGATAATGATCGGAAATCATGAGAAGAACTTAAATGACCTTAAACAATCGATGAATCGACACCCAGCCACCTTACATCTTTGCTTTTAATTGCATCACTGTTATTACTATAGTTTTCAAAGATTTCACAAATTACAGTTTTCAAAACAACACTACAGTAGGATTGTGGTTTAATTTTTTTGATGTATATGTAAGGTGGGTGGGTGGCCACTATTAAAAATTAAGTGAATTTTATTTAAAAAAAATAAACAATTGAAAAAGAAATAAAATAAACAGAGAAACAACTCACTTTTTAGAAGAAAAAAAACAATAAAAAATATTAAAGAACAAAACAAATGTATATGTATAAATAAAAAATCAGTTGAATATTCTAAATATAAAAAAAAACATTAATAATAAAACTTAAAACAATTGAAAACTACCAAATAAGAATTCAGAAAAAAAAATGAAAGGCAATAAAACATTTATATTAAAATGAAAACAATTCAACACTTAAAATATAACAGAAAAAAAAACAGTTGAATTTTATGCAGAAAAAAAATTAAACAAACAATTGAAAAAGTAAACTAAAACAATTATTTTACTCTTCCTTTTCTAGATTTTCTTTCAGTACTTTTTTCAATTAGAATTTTTTTTTTTTTTTAGAGCATTCAATTGATTTTCTGTATAATATTTTTGTTTTATTTGTTTTACAGAAAAAAATCGATTCAAACAAAAATTAAACAATTGAAATTGAAAAAAAAAATACAAAAATTAAATTTAGAAAAAGAATTATAAAAGAATTGAAAATTAAACAGAAAATAATTAACTTAAAAATAAACATCGGCAGAGAAAAAACACGAAAAGAAAACGGTAAACACTTGAAATAATCTGACACAAAAAAAAACTGTTCAATTTTATACTAATGAAAAAAAAAAACAATTGAAAATCAAAGACAAACAAATTCTAAAATTAGCAGTAAAATAGAGTGAATTTTATAATGATGAAAAAATTTGAATTTTCAGACTAAAAGAATGAAACATTTGAACTAGTTGAAAGAAAAAGAGCAAACAATTACTCTTGATTTTTTTCAAACAATAAAAAATTATGAAATTATTGAAATTTAAAAAAAAAATCATTAGGAAAATATAATAAAGCAATAAAAAATTAATAGAGAAATTAAGAAAAAACTTGAATTGTCTAAAAAAAAACAAGCAACAAAATAAGAAATTATTAGAAAACAAATAATTTAAAAAAATGAATAATAATTTATTATGTACAAAAAAAAACAAAAAATTGATTAAAATTCTAGAGGCCCAAAAGAAAATTCTTGAAAAATGTAATTAAAAAAAACTTTTTTAAACCTACAAAAACTCTAAGAAAATTCATGAAGGATGGAATGTAAGATAATGGAAAGTTCTGGAAACTTAAAGAAAATTCTAGAAGTCTTTAGGAAAATTCCTGAAAAACTGAATTAAACTTTCTGAAACATTTTAGAAATCTACAAAAAGAAAACAGACACAAAAAATGTAATAAAAGTCACCAAAAAGGTACAAAAAATATTAAGGAAAATTCTAGAGGCACATGAGAAAATTTAAAAAAAAAATAGATTGAAAGTTATTGGAAACTTCTAGAAATCTATAAAAAAAAAACTGAAGAAAATTCTAGAACTCTCTAAGGAAAATTCCTGAAAAACTGTTTGATTGACACTTTCTAAAAAAATTCTAGATATCAACAAATTTTAAGAACCCTTTATAAAAATTCTTCAAAAATGTGATGAAATTCTTGAAGTCTACAAAAAAATATTAAAAATTCTAGAGGCCGATAACAAAATTCTTGAAAAATGCAATGAAGAAGAGTTTTACAAACCTACAAAAAAAAACTGAAGAAAGTTAAGTATCTAAGAAAATTCCTAAGAAACTTAATGAAACTTTTTTGGATTTAAAACAAAAATTCGGCCCATAGAGGGTAAAGTTTTATTATAAATAAAAAAAATAGTTAGCCATGAAAAAGACAATTTATAATAATAGCAATATGATAATTATTAGTTTTACAGAGATAGAAAAAAATGAAAAGCGACATAAAGTTCTGTAATTATCAAAACAATAATAATAATAAAAGATAAATTTTAATATTAAAAAATATGCTCAAAGTGTCCACCATTAATATTATTATGGCATAAATTATATCTTGATTAATAATTAAGTACGATTTGTCGATAGACAAAATATGTCATTTTATTTCGCCAACTTTTTTTTAGTCATTTGTCAACTGTCATTTATCGACAGTCAAATGTTGTTTGTAAACAGAGCATTTATCATCACATGTCAACGTTTTCTCAGTTCAATACCATTTATAAACTGTCACCTGTCATTTTATATCAATTTCTTTTGAGTTAACGCCTGTTGTTTATCGTTGATTAATAGTCAGTTACCATTTGTCATCTGTTAACTATCGTTTATCTACAGACAAATTGTAACTGCCAAAGGAATAGCAAACACCTATCAACTCTTTCCTTATTTAATAACTTTTATGTCATTTGACATTTATCACCTGTCAACTGTAATTTAATTTAATCCGTTATCAAGTCAACCTATCATTGAAAAATCTGTCAAAACATTACATTACACACCTGTCAATTAAAATATTGTGTCTTTTGATATTAGTCTTTTGTCATTTGACATATATCACCTAACATTGATTAATGAACAACTATTATTTATCATCTGTCAATTGTCATATTTTGACAGTGAAATAGTATCTGTTTTAAAACATTTAACATCTTCTGACATTTGACACCTGTCATTTATTAACCATTACTTATCGACTGTCATCTGATATGAATCTTCTATTGTGTGACACCTCCCATCTATCATTTTAAAAATAATGATCAAGTCCTTTGTGTAATTTGTCTACTGTCAAATGTTATTGGTCAAGTAAATATTTTGACATGTTACATTAGTCTTTTTTCATCTGTCATAAATAAAATATTCTGTTATTTGATCTCCGTGTTTTGTCACTTGACATCTGTCATCTAAGAGTAAAACACAGTTTGGCACTTTTTTCACTTGTTTTATTAAATTTAATAAAACAAATGAAAAAAGTGCCAAACTGTGTTTTACTCATATCAACATTTTCACGTACTCAAACAACCAAATTAATATCTGTCATCTAACTTTGATTAATGATCAATTTATCGTCCTTCAATTGTTATTTATTGACAATTAAGTTTTTTGTCATTTGACATCTGTCATCTAACACAAAATAAGAAATTATTAGAAAACAAATAATTTAAAAAAAAAAATGAATAATAATTTATTATGTACAGAAAAAGAACAAAAAAAAATAGAGTATAAATTACTGAAAAAAAGGCATTTTATTTGGAAAAATAAAATACATAGAATAAGTTTAATTTCATAAGATGAAAGACAATCGAAAATTTAAGGTAAACAAGTCGAAATGAAATTTTTAAAAGAATGCATTCGACTCGACGAGAGAGAGAGAAAAAAACAATGAAACAATTGAAATTGTACGTAAAAACGAAGAAGGTAAGATTAATCTACTTTTCTTTCTTTGCTTTGACGTACAATTTCAATTGTTTCATTCTTTGAATATATAATTGTTGATGTTTATAAAAAGGTGATATAATGAAAGAAATGAAAAATATAAATTAGTTAAAAATTTATTTTTTTGAAAAGAATAATTTGAAATTATTGGTAAATAAAAATATCAACTGTTTTCTACAAATAATTTCAAATTACAATTTTTTTTTTGGAAAAATAATTTTTTAACCACTTTATATATATTTTTTTTAGTTTCATTTTTCTATTTTCAATAAATTAAACAATAATTTAATAACATAATATAATGATTGTGTCCTATTTTTATATATGTAGGGTGTCTACTGATTATTTAAATAATAATAATAATAGTAAATTTTATTTCTTAGAAGAGAAAGGAAAAAAATGATTAATTACTTTATAATAAGTGAAACATGTAAATATATTTAATTTTTATCTAGTGATGTTGAGTTGAATTTACATGGATTATAGGGGATAAAGTGAAATAGTTAAATTTCTACAATTTACGTACTTTTAGCAAATTTTAATCTTATCCATAAATTAATTATGCATTATGGTATGTAAAATATAAAGCTTTTCTCATATAAAATTTGAAATTACGAAAAGCTTTCTAGTTAAATATCCAACAGTATAATATCACTAGTCAAATGTAGATGGCGCTGAAATTTTATCGACATTCTATTTACACAACAGATCCCTACTAACTGTACATTACCTACATTCCACATAGATGGCGGTAGTCGTACGCAACCATTTTTAAATAACCAATTTTTCTTTTTTCATTCCTTCTAAATTTATTATTACCTCATCCATCAAAATTTTACGTTTACGCGTCTTCATTTATTTACGCATTTTCCCCGTTACGGTCTTTGTTTATCGTTTTAGACGTTGTAAACATTTTTGCGTTGTAGTACGAAAATCGCCGATAAGTATATATTATAATATTTGGGTCGTGGGGGATTTCGTTAATTCGCGACTTATAATTAGATTAGGAGAGAGTGCGCGGCCCGATTGCGAAATTAATCCGTGGCACGGATTAATGGTGTTATCTTTAGTCGGTTCGAAACGCGAAATTTCCATTCGGAACGACAAATCTCTGTCTGCGAAAATAAATGATACCGTCCATCCAGACACTAACAAATAAGAAACGTTTTACTTTAATTGTGCCAGAGTAGTATACATTCTTTGTGTGTTTTGGTTGGTTTTTAAACAAGCCATCAGTAGTGATTGTTTTACTCCATCTGTTAAATTTCTTTTGTTTTTTTTTTTAGAATTATCTTTTGTCGATTGTTTCACAAAAACAAAACAATTTAATCACTTAATAAAACACTGGTATAGCGTGAGGTTTCAAAAATTAATTTATTGTACTACGACAATTGTTTCGCCACACTGTGGCATCATCAGGTAGATGTATGATTGTGACAAATTACAAATTAATAAATTATTTTTTGAAACCTCACGCTATACCAGTGTTTTATTAAGTGATTATAATGGAGTTTCAACAAGTAATGGCCTCGTCTATTCAATAAAACAATTTAACCTTTAAAAATGATCGAGTATGATAGAAACACGTGTCAGGAAAATGGAAATAAAAGGAACATAACAAGTGTTTTTCTTCACCAAAATTAAAACAAAACAAAATAAATTTTTACAAATGGAAATTTCTTTTATGACTAGTTTCGACAAATTTAGCTTGTCATTATCAAACACATAGTTTTCTTTTTTTTTGTAGAATTATTTGTCGATCTTTAATTTATTTCATATCGTTGTGTTATTTTTTTTTTTAAATACCTCATTGTCATATTTTGTTTTCTTTTAAGTTCTATGACTATTTGTATAATTGATTCATTCGTTTATTGACTTAATGATTGAATAATTAACATTCTAAAGTAAAAATCGTTTGTGTGATTGGAAAATTCTTGTCACAATCTCGTTAGGATTATAATTGACAGTCCATAAATCATTATTTTTGGCTAGGAAAATATCGACGGTCGTTAATGGTGCACATCAATTATATTTCGGCGTTCTCGTCGGTGTTGGTTGTTTACTCTTTACCTCATCCATCCGAGGTCAAGGCGAAAAATAGAAAAAAACCGTGTGCAACATGTTTATACAATAATTATTCGATCTTATTGCATTAAAATTATTTTGGATTTAGGTTTACCATAAAATTACAAACAGCAAAAATTCTAAACGTTATTCACTAGGCTATTCTAAGAATATTGTGTCCTTTGATGATTTTTGAACTTCATTCATGACTTACTCGATCCTCAGACTTAAATCTCATGGATTATTGCCTAGAGTGACTAGTTTACACTATTACGGTGGAAATGTGAGACGAATAATTACTGGATGTAACACAATTAAAAAGAACCTGCTGTCTCGAAGAGTTCAGCAGTTAAAGAGGAGAAGACTGGATTATTGCATCCTAGCTGGTGGTAGTCATTTTCAACAGTTCTTGTAGATTAAGAAACTTTACATGTAACTTCTTTATAATAAAAACGTTGGCGAAAATTTTATTCTTCGAAACAAATCGGTGTTTTAAAAATCATCAAAACACAAAATATTCTTATAATAGTACATGATAAAATCCTTCTGTATAATTACAATTGGATGATAGAGTGTATTAACAAAACATTAATTACTTTCATTCGAGAATTTCTAACATTTCGTTGATGATTTAATCTTAAAACGTTCGGACCGAATAATGATGTTTTCCATATTAAGCAATCAAATTTATGAGCAAGCGAACGCAGCGTACAACATTGTTGCCAACAGTTTATTACTTACTTATTATAACTGGAAATGAATTTATGGATTCGCCAGAAAACCGCCTGTTCGTTCGTGTGCCAATTCGTGCATTTCTCAGACGAGTGCATTTTCGTGTTTTTCAAAATATGTAAAATCGTTTCCACGCGTGATTGATTATCACAGATTAATAATTTTTTAAAAACAATTCAAACAATAAAATTGCGTCGATCAGTTAATCCGCATTCCTTGATGTTGTGCTGAGGAATGCTTCAATATATCGTGCGTGAAATTTTTTTTTTCAGGTAACACGATTTTGGAGGAAAAGGGGAAAAAAATCGTTGTTTGTGCCAATTTTTTTTTTAAACATTGCACCAGATTTACGACCTATTTAATATTTTAATGTTACACCGTTGTGGGCTTGAACTATAGGAACGAAATATGAAATTTGAAATATGTTTTTCATATATGTGACATTTACGTCTTTACCAACGCTAAAATTATGAAAATTTATTAGACAATAAATTTTAGTTATGGCAGAGATAATAATAACAATTTGGGAACAATAATAGATCCTTGAGGAACATCATTTTTTTTATATTAAGATAAATTGCAAATAAAATCAATATTTCATTCGTTGGGATTATTCAGATCGAACTTCATTCAATTTCCAAGTTGTGATGGTTTTTCCCCAATAAGACAGTTTCTCAACGTAAATTTTTATTTGAAACCAGTGCCATTTTGTTTTAAATAAAGTTAGAGAGGTTTTACTCAATTATCTGTAAAACTACATCAGTTGAGATTATTCTCACCGAATTTCAATCAATTTCCATACAGTATATTCAAGTTGTGATGATTTTTCTGCAATAAGTCAGTTTGTCAACGTAAATTTTTATTTGAAACAAGCGCCATTTTGTTTTCAAAAAAGTTTGAGAGGTTTTACTTAATCATCTGTAAAACTACATCTGTTGAGATTATTCTCACCGAATTTCAATCAATTTCCATACAGTATATGCAAGTTGTGATGATTTTTCTGCAATAAGTCAGCTTGTCAACGTAATTTTTTTTATTTCAAACAATCGCCATTTTGTTTTTAAAAAAGTTAGAAAGGTTTTACTTAATAATCTGTAAAACTAAATCTGTTGAGATTATTCACACCGATTTTCATTCAATTTCCATACAATATACGCAAGTTGTGATGATTTTTCTGCAATAAGTCAGTTTGTCAACGTAAATTTTTTATTTGAAACAAGCGCCATTTTGTTTTTAAAAACTGTAGCAAAGTTTTAATTAATTTTACATAAAACTCAATCCGTTGTGATCATTTAGACGTAATTTCATTCAAGTCTCATAGAGTATAGGTGAGTTTATAACGATTTTCTTTGCGATAAGTCAGTTTGAGCATTTTGAATGGCTTGTATTTTTTGATTAATTGATTTCATTAATAGTTTGTTGGCATTGTCTCCTAAAATATTTCCAAGCAGGTGTGCTGATAGTGTTTTGAAGCCTAACGTTTCAATCATTTTTGAAGGAATAGGTCTGGACCACCTGTTGGAGCGCGGCAACAGGTGGCAAAACCGTACCCTAAACAGGGAATTGTTGGCGCGCCGGTTCGGCACGCGTGTCCCTTTATGGGCACGGCGTCCCCACGTGGGGGGGTTTGCACACGAGACGAACAACCGTGCGCACACCAGCAGGGGGGGACGTGGACGGCATCACCGTATGATCATCATCGGGCGAAATAAGACGTGTGCCGCTGCCCGACGACAAAAGTCCGCATCGTAAATTCCGCATTTTCGACAATAAAAAAATTAAAATGAGAAATACTGAGGCGCCCACGCGTCCGTCCAAAAGTAACCAATTAGGTAATTCCCGGTGGTGGTAACACTGTTTTCTTTGGAACCGTGTAACATGCCTATTTTAAAACGCACAAACACACACCGACACGTTAAACAGTGCGAAATTAAACAGATATAGAGGTAACACACATTTTTATTTTTTACACTCATGTCTCTCCGATTTTATTTTCGAATTAAAATTTCGCTCGCGAGGTCGAAAAATATTATTTTTAGGCCGATTAATCAATCGACGCGAATGGTAACACTGTCCGCGCTCTAAATTTACTAGGAATGTATATATTTTTTATATATTTAATCCCTTAAGATTATATATAGAAATATAAAACGATTGAACCTTGAGGAACACCTGCAGTATATGCTTAAAGGTATAGATCACATACTTGCAGAGTGAAAATTATTTTGCACTCTCTCTTGTCTATTTCGATAAGTAAAATAAATGGATAAACGGCGCGTTCTGGCGTCGCCGTCTCGGATTTTGTCTGTGGCTGCTGTATTTGTGTGTGTGTGTGTGTGTGTAAGTGTGTGTTCCGGGTTGTGCGAAATTACAAGTACAAGGCACCTTTTTGTTTGGCCGACCTATTATTAAAATAAACAGTTCGTTGGCCCGAAATGATGTGCTTTCTCCGCTAATTCGCCATCGAAAATAATTTTTAACAGGCGGGACTTTAAAAATAAATCGGACTCAATTACTCAATTCCAACTAAGCATAAAATTATTTATATGTTAAAACGCTATAAAAAATTTGAACAACAATCCAACAATCTATTTTCTCTGGAGAAACCAAAAACTGCCCAATAAGCCAGGGTGATGTAGGGCGATTAGTCTTTTAGCTATTGAAAGTGTTGGAGAAACTTCTTTTAGAAAAGATATTGAAGGAGTTGATAGCTTGTATCTCTCCAGAAGAGACAGTTCAATAACAGACGCTCTTCTCGTGAAGTACTAATAGAAATTTAAGCATTAAGTCGCAATTTTGAAATGAAAGAATTCCCTCAATACTCTTCAATGGTTCAAGATCCTCAAAGGAAAAAGGAACTTTAGAATATCTTATCCAAATGATCTAAAGTTAATTTTGGGATAGGGTTCTAATATATTACTATGTTAGTTTGTCATTAGAATAAAAATATAATCAGCGCAATTTAGTCGCCAAATAATGTTTTTTGAAGCAAAATCAAGCCAAAATGGTAATTAGAAGTCTGTAAGAAGGATCATCTGAAGAACTGATAACGCAGCATTGGGCGGGAGTAGAAGAACATTCGGCCGAGTGAACGTACGTCAAAATTATAAGTACATATTTTTATCTATCCTTTTGTAATCAATTTATTTATTGTAAGAAACAAAGCATAAAATACAAATAAAAGAAAGCGGAAAATATTTTTAAGGCTATGGACAGAAGTTTGGTATTAGGACCTTTTCTTCTGTGGAACCTAAACTGTGACAGCGTTTTTAGGCTTGAGTGCTCAGATGTAGAATCAACCGTAAGATTTGCAGATAACTTTATGATACACGTTTCTAAATCTGAAAGCTTCAAAACTCTGGCTTGTCACTTGTCACAACTACGGCTATCCAGTCCTAGGACCAGCTTAACTATAAACGAACTCAATTTACTCGATCAGGAAATCAAGATTAAAACATCAGTGGAATATATAGCAGTAGCTCATCTTACCTGCAGCAATGAGAAGGATTGCACAGAAGGAAACGCCGTACAAAAACTGCCTATCAGAGGGTGAAAACGTGTAGAATAGTTGGGTGCCATCTAACCCACCTTCCAATTAATATAATATCATAAAGGACTTTCTGACTAAAATTGAAATATTCATTAAAATTATTACTGCAATAATCATTCTCATAGTAATTCTAACTACACAAATATTCTTGCTAATGTATACTGTTTTGATTGTGTGATAGAGGACACCCACCCACCCTACATATTTTTTTACACCTCAATTAAAACCTATGATTACTTTATTTAAATAACACCCTCAATTGTGTTTTAGTTTTTTTTTTATGATGTTTAATCACTGACCGAAGTTTGAGTAAGCAAAATATGTAGGGTGGGTGGGTGGCCTCTATCCCACCCTCCAATTAAAAGAGCATCATCGAGGGTTTTCGGGATGTTGTTTTGAGAAAATAAGAAATATTCATGATTAATACAAAAATTTATTCGTGATACTACAAAAAAATTATTGGTTTTATTGTGAGGTAGAGAACACCCACTGACTCTACACTTTAATTAAGAACTATTGCGGTAAGCCCCCACCCACCCTTACTATTTTTGTTCCAGGTGGATTAAGAACAATGATTATGCTGACTAACAACATTGATTGTTTTGATTTTTTTGAACACTTAATCACTGTTCGTGGTTTAAGTAATCAAACTATGTAGGGTGGGTGGGTGGTCTCTATCCCATAATAAAAATAGTAAAACATTAGAAACTATTTTTTTGTAGTTATAAATGTCACGAGGAGACTTTTGCATTAACAAATTACATGACTATTTCGGGGAATTTCAAGGAAAAAATTACCACAAACCCTTGATGATGTTTTAGTTGGAGGGTGGGATAGAGGCCACCCACCCACCCTACATATTTTGCTAACTTAAATTACAGACAGTGATTAATTGTTCAAAAAATCAAAATTACAGAAATGGAAAAAATTACAACATTTTCAAAATGAGACCTAAAAATATATAAAAATAGAAAATGTAGAAAAAAATATATCAAAATGATCAATTTTGGATGTAAAAACTTGAAAAATTAGAAAGAAAAAATCTTTGAAATTAAAATGCATTAAAAAATATATACATATAAAAAAACATCAAACATTTCGAAAATGCGGTAAAAAATACAAACATTTAAAAACCACAAAATTTGAAAACTTAAAAAATGATAAATGCAGTATGAAAATTTAAAAAAAGAAAAAGGACAAATTTAAAGATATGGATATATCCAAAATATCAAAATTATTTGCTAAAGGCGAAACAACGAAACAAGTTTTAAATTTTTTAAGCAAATGTGTCTGTACTCTCACGGAGCCAATATATTTGTTATTTCGTGCGTCCTTGGCTCAATGCAAGTTCCCTGATCTTTGGAAACATAGTTTCATAGTGCCTATATATAAATCAGGCAAAAAGAGCGAAGTCGAAAATTATAGAGGAGTGGCTCTTCAGTCGGCGGTTCCTAAAGTTTTTGATAAACTAATTTCATCGCAATTAATGTATTTGTCAAGAAACTTAATTATCCCGGAACAGCACGGATTTTGCCAAGGACGTTCAACAGTGACGAATCTATTGGCTTACCAATCTTACATATTAGATGCCTTGGAGAATGGACATCATGTCGATGCTATATACACTGATTTCTCCAAGGCATTTGATAGAGTGAACCATAAAATTTTAATCAATAAATTAAGAAATTATCAATTTAATGTCTATGCCTTAAGATGGTTGGAATCTTTCTTGAGTAACAGAACTCAATGTGTAAAAATAGGTAATACAAAATCTAAATGTATAAATGTACCATCGGGGGTTCCACAGGGTACGCATTGTGGGCCCATCCTATTTTTACTTTTTATAAATGATCTTTGCAGATGATTTAAAAATATTTAAATCTATAACTCAATCTAGTGATCAATTTGACATTCAATCAGATCTGGATAATTTACAATCCTGGTGCGATAAAAACTATTTATACCTTAATGTTAATAAGTGTAAACACATCAGATTTACTAGAAAAAATAGTGATATTAATGTTTTTTACATTTTAAATGGCTTGGTTTTGCAAAGGGTTCATTGTATTAATGATCTAGGTGTTGTTTTTGACTCTAAAGTAAACATCATAGATCATATTGACTTAATTCTACGAACGGCAATGAGAACTTTAGGTTTCATAATCAGAAATGGATCTAAATTTAATATATCTACATTGAGATTGCTTTATTGTTCCTTAGTACGCTCTAAGTTAGAGTATGCTAGCATTGTATGGTCTCCGTATTACACAACTCATATTTTAAGATTAGAGCGAGTACAAAACAAATTTCTAAAGTATATTTCGTTTAGGTTTGGTATACCACATTCACATTTTAATGCAAACGTTACGTTAAGTAGCTTAAGTCTTATATCTCTAGAGTCAAGAAGGACTGAACTTGATTTATGTTTCTTTCATAAACTTATTTCAGGTAGAATTGATTGTTCAATATTACTTGAAATGCTTCATTTTATGGCTAATCCTTATCTAGTTAAATCGAGGAGTAAACTTATTTTTTATGTTAGAGTTTTTAAACATAATTATTCGTTTAATAGCCCTTTTCAAAGAATAATGAGACGTGTAAATATATTGAATAACCATCCTCACTTTAATGTTTTTGGAACTAACTTTTATTCGTTTAAACGGAGTTTAAAATGCTTTATTTGAAGTTATATGTATTCGGATTCATTGTAGTAGTATATAAGTTTGTACTTTTTAAAAATAGTTTTTTTAGTTTATATTTTTTATTTTCTTTCTCATGTAATTATAATTATTTTTGTATATTCTATGTAAAAAGGAGATTTCCGTAATAAATATATTATTATTATTATTTTTAAATTGTGAATTGCAGAAAGCAGGTAAGGTGGCAAATAAGTTTTATTTTTACATGAATTTTAATGTGTTTTTCCGCTTTATTTTTACCCCAATGTTACTGTGTTTTACAATTATTTTCTAAATTCCTAAGTAAGAAATTTAGCCTATTTTTAAACTGTACACATTTTGTAGTTATCATATGAAATTTCCATTATAAAGTTATGGAAACGTGTTGGAAATATATATATATATATATATATATATATATATATATATATATATATATATATATATATATATATATAAATCAACAATGAAAAATTTATTAAACAAAAAACAATTGAAGATAAAAAATGATTTATCATCTAGCGCATATGTCATATGTTATATGTAAAAATGATTATTAAAATTTTCATCATTAAAATTGATTTACCAACTGTCATCTGTTATCTGACATCTGCCATTTGTCACCTGTCATCTGTTCTATGTCATCTATAATTTGTGATTTGTCACTTGTCATCTGTCAACAACAGTTTGAAACTTGTTTCCTTTTTAACAAAAAATACTTTAAATATTAAAAAAAAAATTAATTTAAAATTTGGAAAAAAAAACAATGAAAAATTTATAAAACAATTGAAGATTGAAATTATTTGACATCTTTCATCTAACATAAATATAATGAGCTAATGAGCGCATTTTTTATGCATTTTAAAGCAAAACGGCAATTAGTCTGAAAGCAGGTTCAATTGAAGAACTCCAAATGCAGCATTGGGCTGGAATGGGAAGAACATTCTGCCGAGTGAACTCCGGCATTTGTCACCTGTCATCTACTCTATGGCATCTGTCATTTATAATTTGCCATTTGTTATCTGCCATCAACAGTTTAAAACTTGTTTCCTCTTTAACAAAAACGTAAAACCTTTTTTTTTAAGCAATTTAAAACTTGAAAAAAAAAACAATGAAAAATTTAATAAACTAAAAACAATTGAAGATAAAAATTGCCTACTATTATCTGACATCTGTCAACTGCCATGTGTCTTCTGAAACCTGTTATCTTGTTATAAGTAAAATAATTATCTAAAATTTTAATGATTCAAACTTATTTGCCATCTTATCTGCTTTCTGCAATCCACAGTTTAAAACTCGTTTCATTGTTTCGCCTTTAGCAAATAATTTTGATATTTTGGATATATCATATCTTTAAATTTGTCCGTTTTCTTTTTTTTTATTTTCATTTTAAAAAATTTGTTTTGCTGCATTAATCATTTTTTAAGTTTTAACATTTTGTATTTATTTTGTTCTGCATATTCGAAATATTTGATTTTTTTATATGTAGAACTATATTTTATAAATATGTTTTAATGCATTTTAATTTCAATTTTTTTTTCTTTTCTTTCTAGTTTTTCAGGTTTTTACGTCGAAAATTGATCATTTTCTATTTTTAAATTTTTTTAGGTCTCATTTTGAAAATGTTGTTATTTATTGCATTTTTGTAATTTTGATTTTTTTCTGTAAATTATTTTGATTTTTTTGTTATAATTAATTTTGGCTTTTTTCTATTTTAAGGTTTCCATTTTGTAAAATAACTAAGTATTCAAAAATTTAAGTCACAAGTCACAATATAACCAAAGTTTTTAATTGGTTTATAAATGATTATATAAGGTGGGTGGGCGGCTTCTAATCATAATTAAAACAGAAGACATTATCAAGAACTTTTCACATCTCAATTTAAAATTATTATTATTTCGATTGAACAACACTCTCAATTGTGTTTTAGTTTTTTTGCGTAATTAAACACTGTCTGTAGTTTAAGTAAGTAAACTATGTAGGGTGGGTGGGTGACCTCGATCCCACCCTCCAATTAAAATAACATCATCAAGGGTTTTTGGACAAAACAAGACATATTCATGAAAATTGTTAATGCAGCAATAATCTCTCGCTAATGTTTTACTGTTTTTATTATGGAATCGAGGCCACCCACCCAACCTACATATTTTGTTTACTTAAACCACGAATAGTGATTAAGCCTTCGAAAAATTAAAACACAATTGAGAATCTTATTTAAACAAAATAATCGTAGTTCTTATTTAGGTGTAAGGAAAAATAGGTAGAGTGGGTGGGTGCCCTCTATCCTATAATAAAAACAGTAAAATATTAGCAAGAATGTTTTATAGTTATAACTACCATGAATTAATTATTGCATTAATAAATTTCATGAATATTTCTCGTTTCATCAAGGAGAAAAATTACCAAAAATCCTTGATGATGTTGTTTTAGTTGGAGGGTGGGATAGAGGACACCCACCCACCCTACATATATTGTTTACTCAAACTACGGACAGTGCTTAAATGTCCAAAAACTTAAATCACAATTTGGTTAAACGATTTTTCCACTCCAGTCCAATGCTGCATTTGAAGTTCTTCAATTGATCCTGCTTTCAGACTAATTGCTGTTTTGACTTCATTTTGCTTTAAAAAGTATTATTTGCTTGTTTTTTCCAAGTTTTAAATTACATTTTTTTTTAATATTTATAGCATTTTTTGTTAAAAAGGAAACAAATTTTAAACTGTTGATGACAGATCACAAATGATAGATGACAGATGACAGGTGACAAATGACGGATGGCAGATGGTACATAGAGACCACCCACCCACCCTACATATTTTGCTTACTTAAACTGCGGATAGTGATTGAGAGTTCAAAAAAAGCGAGCACAAAATTTATGTAGTTTTTATTTAAAATACAATGATAAAATTAGATTTTTGACTTAAGTTAAAAACTCAAATGTAATGCCAATGACTTAAAAATAAACGATTTCTAAATATGCAAGTGTAAGAAATATTTGTAGAAATTATTACATTAAGCTCTTATGACAATTATTGCTAAACATAAATGATTATTTTACGGTTTTGATTTTAGGATGGAGTACTCTCCCAACTTTTGTAATTTTTTATACTTAAAAATAAAAATTGTGGTGTAGTTTTTTTTACAATACGCTTAATTGTATGATTGTATTTTTGATGACATTTACACTATTTATGGCTTCAGTAAACAAGATAAATAGGATGGAACTGGAAGTTGAAATAGATGACACTCACTATTTCACCCTCCAGTTTATCTGATTTGTTTCAATAAATTCCACATTAATTAAGTATTTCAAATAACTATGATATATTTTTCCCTAGCGGTACTGTTGACCTTCCTCAATACACAATTGCTTGTGCAGGCGTACTCCTGACCCTTCCCAATGTATAGATTATTAGAGTGGGTCAAGAGTACGCTAGTTTAATCCAAAATTTATTAATTTGTTAATGTAATATCCTGTGCAAAGAATAAACGACGGTGTTTTCTTGCAGAGTACTTATGGCAGAACCCAGCCGTCTTCAGGGGGCCGCAGCCCGGTGGTACCGCCGAAGAAGACCTTCAACAACAACCTGTCCGAACTGGACACGTTACTTCAAGACCTGAGCAGCTCCGGTGAACTGAACGGTTCGACAGTTTATGCCAACACGGGAGGTAAATGTTCGACGAATATCTTAATGCTCTCACCACTGTGCTTCAATGGCCCAGTAGATAGAGGTTACGAATTCATTTATCTTTGTTAAACGAATCAGGTTTATTTTATTATAAGCCAATGACATAATCTATAGAATACTTGATTGTAGAGGCTTTCACTTTGTGATACATATTGTAAACTTTAAATAAAATAAAATAAATTTTGTTTATATCACACACTTTATTATTCTTAGTGACTATAGTTTCGACACAATTTAGCTGGTCATTATCAAACCAATAATGACCAACTAAATTGTGTCGAAATTATAGTCACTAAGAATAATAAAGTGTGTGATATAAACAAAGTTTATTTTATTTTATTTAAAATAATCTACAGACTCGACTCCTAAACATGTGTTGTATCTCTCCTTGTAGACACATCTCTCTACACGCACACGCCTGTACAAATAATAAATAACATTTCGGCATATTTATCGCCCTCCTTATAGCCGCTGGCGGAGCAAACGATTGCAGTTGTTATTTACAATATTTTTCGGGAGTAAATCAAGTGCGGTCGTAAAGCAGACTCGATCCGAGGTTAATAAAGAGATTACGCGAAGCGCGGAGAATAATAATAAAATAATAATATAAATTCGCGAAAATCCGGTTTTATAAATAATTTCGCCTGTGAGACCACTGCCAAATGACTTTGTATAATCGATTACTGCACCGAAATAAAAATAAAATCAAATGTTATAAATATAAAAGAAATAGAACTTCAAAGAATCGAAACGATGTTGTTTTATTATTTCGTACGGTTTTTAATCAAAATTTATTTCGGCAATGAATGAAATTGAAAGGCTTTGATTTATTTATTTTTAATTTAGACCATTAATTCAAAAGTTAATGAACAGAAAGTAAAAAAAAAACAATTGAAGAACGATTTTTGTTTTTTAATTATACGACTGTCTACGATGAGAGTATCACTATTAAGAAATATATAAATATAATCTGACCAATCGTACGCAAATAATTAAAGCAAGAAAACAATTTTGATTTTTCATCTTATCTGAATCCTTTCAATGGATGGAACGCTTTAATAGCAAAATTTTTAAAATTCGACCATCAGTTCGCTATCTATCGAGCAAAAAAACGAAAAACAATTGAAGAACTATGAATGCTATGAATCTCTTCGATTGGGGAAACGCTTTGATGAAAGAATTTTCAAAATCTAACCATTCATTCACGAGCTATTAGCTGAAATATGAAAAACAATTGAAGAACGAATTTTGTTTTTTCATCTCAACTGACTGTCTGCAATGAGAGGATCGCTCTGATCCAAAGATTTTTAAAATCCGACAATTCATTCACGAGTAATTGAACAAAAACCAAAAAAAACAATGGAATAACAATTTTTTATTTTTATCTTATCTGCATCCATTCGATGAGAGAAACAGTTTGATGAAAAGATTTTTAAAATTCGCCAATTCGATCGCGAGCTATTGAGAAAAACGAAAAACAATTGAAAAACGAATTTCGACTAGAGGAATATTTTGACGGAAGAATTTTCAAAATCCTACCATTTATTCAAGAGCTATTCACCAAAAAATGAAAAACAATAACAATTGCCAAATTGTCAATAGTTGATACTAAACTTGAAATTTGAAAATTGTCAAATTTATTTTAAAAAAATCAGCGCTTTATTGTCAAAAGTTCATTTTTAAAACTATCAAAATAATAATAATAATAATAGTTAGTAAAATTAGAATTGCAAATTGTCGATAATTAGTTATCAAAATTGTCTTTTGTCAATTTGACTGCCAGTTGTCAAAATATTTGCTAATTCAAAAAAACGTTTTTGTTAGATGATTGTCAAAGGTTAGAATTTTAAATGGATAAAATTGTCAATCGTAAATTGTTATAAATTTTTCAAAAATCTGAATGGTAAATTGTCAAAATGTAGTCTATTAAAATTTGACAGTCAGTAGTCAAAACTGTCTACTGGCAAAAAATAAATATCGAAAACCTTTTCGTTTGTTTAGTTTATTGTTGAAGTCAGGATTTTAAATAGACAAAATTTACAGCTGTCAAAATAGTCAATTGTCTCTTAAAAAAAAAATAAGTGTGTTGAAAGTTAATGTAGAAAACGATTAAAAAGCAAAATAAAAAATTGGTAAAAATTGTTTATTGTCAAAATTGTCTGTACGTTGTCAAAATTATCCACTTTCAAATTCTAACACTGTAAACCTTTTTTTTTATAAATAATTGTCAAAAGTTATAATTTAAAAAAAACTGCAGTAAGTTGTTTTTAAAGTCAATCTTTACAAATCCACTATTGACAATAGATTTTTAACCTTTTGTTAAAATTGTTCATTGTCAAAATTGTCAATTCTCAAAAATCATTTGTCAAAATTGAATAAATCGTGAAAAATTTGACAGTCAGTAGTCAAAACTGTCTGCTGACAAAAAAAAAGAATATTAAAAAATTTTTCATTTGTTTTGTTTATTGTCGAAGCCAAGATTTTAAATAGATAAAATTTACAATTGTCAAAATTGTCAAAGAATTGCTCTTAATAAAATCTAATGTTTAATTCTTTGAATTGTCAAAATTATTAAATTAAAATCATCTTTGTCAAATTGACAATAATGGACGTAAAAATTGTCAATATTGTCAAACGTCAAAAAGATTAAGTAATTGGTGTCAAAGAATCAAAAATTAAAATTGCAAATTGTCAAAATGTAATTATTAAAATTGTCTACTATAAAAAATGATAATCAGCTGTCAAAATTGGCAAATAATAACACCGAAAATTCTTTTGTCACAATTTTTAGGATTAAGTAAGTAATCACTGTCAAAACTGAATGTTTTAAATAATCAAAAATCTGAAATTGTCAAAATTTGAAAGTTGACAGTTACAATTGTCTATTGACAAAAAAATATTAGAACTCAAATGAAAGCATTTGTTTAGTTTAATAATAATAAAAATAGGCTTTATTTCTATTCTTAAATTACAATAAAGTACAATAACAAAGAAAGTGCGTCACAATTGTTTATTGTTGAAGTCAGGATTTTAAATAGACAAAATTTTCAGTTGTCAGAATTGTCAATTGTCTCTTATAAAAAATTAAGTGGAAGTTAATGTTGAAAACGATTAAAAAGCAAAATAAAAAATTGGTGAAAATTGTTTATTGTCAAAATTGTCTGTAGGTTGTCAAAATTATCCACTGTCAAATTCTAATACCGTAAACACTTTTTTGTGAAATAATTGTCAAAAATTATAATTGAAAAAAAAATCTGAAATAAAAAATGTCAACTGTCTGATAAAAAAAGTCTGTAAGTTGTTTTCACAAATCCCCTATTGACAATAGATTTTAAACCTTTTGTTAAAATTGTTTATTGTCAAAATTGTCAATTCTTAAAAGTCATTTGTCAAAATTGAATAAAATTGAATAAATC
The DNA here is from genome assembly GCA_963969525.1 of Ontholestes murinus. Taxonomy (NCBI): domain Eukaryota; kingdom Metazoa; phylum Arthropoda; class Insecta; order Coleoptera; family Staphylinidae; genus Ontholestes; species Ontholestes murinus. Next base: position 2,562,550 of record OZ018393.1, read on the forward strand.
TGAAAAAATTTCAAAATTTTTAATAATTTCTGACTAATTAATTGTCAAATTGTCTACTAGTTGTCAAACTGAATTATCAGATGTCGAGCTGCTAAAATTAATACTAAACATTTATATAATTGCTGTCAAAAATTAATGTTAAAAACAATTCAAATTTTAAATTGGTAAAATTGACAAGTCGAAAAAATATTTATTTTTAGGATTTTAAATTGTCAAAATTGTCAAACGTGTCAAAAAAATATCTTAGCCAAAAAAATATTGCCAATTTATCTTGCTACTTGACATAATCATGTCCTGTCCGATAAAGCTTAAACGAATAAAGAAAATTGACAGTTGATCAAAAGTCAATGCTATACTTAGGATTGGAAATTGTCAAAAATAAGCGATTTCTGTCAGTTTCTGTAGATTTCCAAATTGTCAAAATTTAGTTATCAAAATTGTTTACTGTCAAATTATCGGTCATTTGTCAAAATTGTCTATTGTCAAATGCTAATACCGAATAACTTTTGGTTGGTTAATTATCAAAAGTTAATTAATAATTAATATTCAGTTGCCTAAATTGTCAATTGTCATTTGTCAAAAATTAATAGTTTATATTTTGTCAAAAAGAAATTGAATTAAAAATTGTTATTTAAAAAAGGAGTAAACATAAAATGAATTACTTTATATTGTTTATGGTCAAACATAATAATTTCCAACTATCAATTCTATTTAGTCGTTGTCAAGAAATAGAAAATTGTCAAAATTGTTAATTGTCAAAAATTAATATCATAATAATAATAATGTTAATTGTAATTTGTCAAAAATATACACTAAAATCAATCTCCAGTATTGGCAAAACAAATCAGAAAAAAAATTGTCACAAAAAATTATATAATTGTCCAAATTTTTTGTGGGAGTCAAAAATTAAAATTTAATATTTTAAATAGTCAAACTAACCTTTGTCAAAATTGATTAAAAAAACACTATGCTAAAATTATTTTATGTCAAACTCTCTATTGATTTGTGTAACAAAATGTCAAAATTTATTTTAAATTATCAAAATTATCAATTGTCGATAAAATCAATATAAAATCATCTTACCTAAATATTGTCACATTTTCTAACAGGTGTCAAATTATTGCCAAAATTGTCAGTTATCAAATTGAGATGTAAAAATTGTCAGAATTGCCGAACGTCAATTATTATGAGTTGTTTTGCGAAAATTATTAATTGTCAAAAGAATTAATACTAAAATTATCGCAGTTAAAAAATATATTGTTTTCAAATTGACCATAATCGATAATAATCGTCAAAATTGTTAAACGTCAATTATTATGTTATTATTAAATAATTGTTGTCAAAAGCAAATATGTCAAACGATCTATATCAAATTGTCAAACTTATTAATTGTAAAAAATTTAATACTAAAATAATGTTGGCTAAAAAATTATTACATTTCTTACCAATATGTCAAAATTATCAAAAAAGTGTCAGTTGTCAAATTGCCGATAATTGATGTAAAAATTGTTAAACGTCAAATCTTATGATTATTTAATTGCAGTCGAAACTTAATGTGTCAAACGGTATATTTAATATCAATACTAAAATTAGTGTCAAATTGCCCACTGTCAAAATTGTCAAGCGCCAATTTCTGTAAAACTAATTTATTTAAAATTATTAATTGTCAAAAAGTTATCACATATTCTACCAGTTGCCAACATTGTCAAAAAATATATGATCAATTGTCAACATTGTCAATTGTCAAAATTGTCAGTTGGCATTTATCATTTGTTAGAAAATAGTACTAAAATGTACTTAATAAAAAAAATTCAAATTGACAGTCATTTGACATTTATCTATTGTGAGAATTATTGTATCGTAATTGCAAAATAATTAAAAATATTATGTTTTTTGTTTTAGCCAATGGGCTGAACGGTGGTGGTTATTACGGTGGTTCCGGAGCGAACAGTCCGGCCTACAACAACTCGAGGCCGAGCTCTCAGACGGCCAACCGACCAACGGTCGACAGTCTATTGGACGAATTGAACGCCGGGTAAGTTTAAACGCCAATTTTTTTTTCTACTTTTGCACTTATAATAATAATTCTTTTCGAACAATAAATTTTGGAGATTTATTATATCGTCGATTTTTTTTTCCTAAAATTTTTGGACGCTCATCTAAATATCCACCTGTGTGTGGGTTTATTTTTACCAACATTATCCCACGAAATTTATCGATAACTAAGCGACGGAGGAGATGATGACATCACGATAGACACAAAAAATGGACTCTTCGATATAACGAACCGTCACTACACCGTTCCTCAGCATCTCCAACGCTCGCGAACTATTTGACAATAACATCATTGATATTTTAAGAGGCGCCCTATTTTTAGCAGTGTCGCTATTTTTATCGTTGCCAAGAAAACCCAAAAACCGCGTCGGCGTGTCTATTCATTAAAAAAAATAATAAAGAAACGAAACGCACAATTGCATAAGAATTGCAATTCATACAACCATAAATACATTTATTTATGGATAAATGTAGACATCAAAATTTAAAATCTTCGATTGTTTAGTTCATCATGGATTAAACTATCATGAAAACTAAATACCATTAAAAATTATTATTCAAATTGTTACAAGTCTAAAAATAATAACAAACCAAGTAAACGCAACCAAAATAAATCAATTAAACATACATTAAATTTTGTATTTGCCCAAAACTGAATCTCCCAGAATTTTCAAACTATTATCTGATAAATATCAACTGTCAATTGTCATTTGTCATATCTTGTTAAAACTTGATTATTCTCAAATATTATTCCTATTATTACCAACTGTCAATAGTCAAATATAATAACCTTTATTAACGGAATTATCAAAGTTAATTAAATCATTCAAACAAATTCAAATTTCCATTAATATTATTTTAAATAATTTTAAAAGAACGATATTAATTTTCGCACTCTTTGATCTCTTAATGAAAAAGTAAAACACGTTCACGAATATCTATTTCATTAGGTGTTTTTTTGTTTCTGTTAGTTTCTGGATTGTTTTTATTTTTTGGCTCACGTCAAAGGTATCATGTTTGGTCGAAAAATGAATGGACGATAATAAAAGCGACGTGCGGTTTTCGAATTGTAACCGTTTGCCAATTTCTGGTGTCGGAAAATGGCTACAAACACACATCTGTTTTTTTTTTTCCTCTTATTTCTCTCTGGCGACGACGTCATGGTCGATGATTTTTCCGCGTTATTATGTACGCCGTCAATCAAATTTTAACTAGTTTACAGAATGCATCGTGCCCGTTCCAAAAATTAAAAGTTACAAAGCAAAATTACATTTCATCAATCACAAAATTAAAACGTTTATTAGCCAAGGAAAGTGGTTGTTACTTCAAAATGAGATTTGTTTTCTCTAGCTTCTGTAAATTTTTACATTTCAACTGTCATCTGTAACATAACAGCTTCTATATTAAGTTTCTTATAGTTTTAATTGTTTCGAATGAGTGTCCTATTTGTCAGCTGTTGTCTGGCATCTAACAACTTCTAAATATCATGGGTCTAATATAATTTGATAAACATTGGCCATCTTCTGCGACTGTCAATAGTCAATTATCATCTGTCAACTCTCAAGTAACGTATGCCAAATATAAACCCTATCATCTATAAGCTGTCAAAAATTTGCAACTATTATCTGGTAAATGTCAACTGTCAATTATCATTTGTCATATATAATCTGTTAAAACTTACTTATTGTCAAATATTCTTTCTATTATTACCAACTGTCTATAGTCAATAACATGTGTCAAATGTCAAATAATTTATTCAACTATAAACCCTTATTAACTCCTTTTAAGTTTTAATTGTCATTTATCAAGTGCCAATTGACATCAACTGTCAACTGTATTTTTTCAACTATCGTTTGTTTAATGTCAACTATTAACTATCATCTGTTAAAATCTTAGAATTATGAATATTTCAAAATTTTTCAATTTTTATTAATAAAGTGTATTTTAATATTATCTACTGTCAATAGTTTTTTTTTATTTGTCAATAGTCATTTTTAATTGGCCATTTGACCTATCAACTGTTAAAAATGATTAGACCATAGTCTGACAAATGTCAACTAATCATCTGTCATCTGTCAAATATCATCCGTCAACTGTCAAGTAACTATTAATTGTTACCTATTGTCTATCAACAGGCAATTGAAATAAAATGTCAATTGTAGTTTTTTTATGATAAATATCATCTGTTAAAATCATATAATCTAGAAATATGTTTTGAGTGGTGTGACTGAATTTCACCTGTCATTTATTTTAACTTTTATATATGACAAAGCTTTATACTCTAAATTTTAATTCTCGTAAATAAAGTGCATTTTGACATTATCTATCATCTGTCATTTTTGATAGGTCATCTGTCAACTGTTCTTCGCCACCTATCAACTGCTAAAAATGCTCTAACAATAATCTAACAAATTTCAATTAATAATCTGTCAGATGTATCATCTGTCAACTGTCAAGTATCGTATGTGAACATAGCATATGTTATTTGTCAACTATCATCTATCAACAGGCAATTGAAATAAACTGCCAAATTTGCCATATATCATCTGTTAAAATCATACAATCTTGAAATATTTTTTTTAGTGTCTTCTATCAACTCTTGGCTCTCACTGATTTAATTTTGAAAGTCATTTATTAATTTTCATGTATCACAACACAACACCTTATGAACTGAGTTTTAATTGTTAAAAAAGTGTATTTTGACATTATCTACTGCCACCTGTCATTTGTCAACAGTCATTTTTTTATTAGCCAACTTTTATCCATCATCTATCAACTACTAATGACAAGTGACAAATGTCAACTAATCACCTGTCATCTATTAAATGTCAATTATCATACTGAAAAGTATCGTGTGTGTACTATCATCTGTTATTTGTCAACTATCATCTATTGTCAATTGAAATAAACTGTCAACTAGAATTTTCTGACGATTAATGTAAATCATACAATCTTGGAAGATTTTTTTGAGTGTGAGTTCTCACCTGTCATTTATTTTATTTATTAATTTCATCTGTCCCAACGCGCCTTATACACTGAGTTTTAATTGTCATTAATAAAGTGTTTTTTGATAGTATCTACTGTCATCTGTAATTTGTCAACAAATAAATTTTCATTGGTAATCTGTCGACTGTCCTGCGTTACCTATCAACTGCTAAAAATGCTTGGTGTATCATCTGAAAAATGTCAATCAACTGTCAAATGTCATCCGTTAACTGTCAAGTATGGCATGTTAAATATTATCTGTAATTTGTCAAATATAATCTATTATTTGTCAAGTACCAACAGGCAATTGAAATAAACTGTCAACTGCAATTTTCTGATGGTAACTGTCATCTGTCATTTATCAAATATCATCTGTTAGTATTATACAATCTTAAAATATTGTTTTTTTGATTGTCTTCTATCAACTCTGAGCCCTCACTGTTTAAACTTCACTTGGCAATTATTAATTTTCATTATTTTGTCATTATCTACTGTTGTCTGTCGTTTGTCAACTGTCATTTTTCATTAGTTATCTGTTGTCAACTTTTCTCCGACACCTATCAACTTCTAATGACAAATGACACATTTCAAGTAATCATCTGTCACCTGTCAAATGTCAATTGTCATCTGTCAATAGTTGTCTCGTGTGTGAATTATCATCTGTTATTTGTCAACTATCAAGTATCAACAGATAATTGAAATAAACTGTCAACTGTAATTTTCTGATAATAAAAGTCATCTGTAATATATCATCTGTTAAAATCATACAATCTTAAAATAATTTTAGAGTGTCAATCAACTAAATATCTTCTGTCATTTATTTTATTTATTAACTTTCGTTTGTCACATACACTAAATTTTAGTTGTCATTTGACATTATCTACTGTCATTTATCATAAATCACCTGTCAACTGTTCTTGGTTACCTATCAACTACTAAAACTGCTTTGACCATAATCTGACAAATGTCAACTAATCATCTGTCACCTGTCAAATGTCAATTATCATCTGCCAACTGTCAAGTATCATGTGTGAACTGTCATCTGCTATTTGTCAACTCTTATCTATCAACAGGCAATTAAAATAAACTGTTCTGATGATAAATGTCATCTGTCATTTACTAAATATCATCTGTTAAAGTCATATAATCTTTAAATATTTTTTTTAGTGTCTTCTATCAACTCTCAGCTCGTATTGATTAAATGTCACCTGTCATTTATTTAATTTATTCACTTTCATCTGTCATAACAAATTATACACTAAATTATTTAATTGTCATTAATAAAGTGTCATTTGACATTATCTACTGTCATCTTTCATTTGTCATCAACTGCTTTAAATTTTAAATTATCTACTGTCTTTTGTCATTTTCTATATATCACCTCTCAACTGCTCTTAATTACCTTAATAACTGTTAAAAATGCTCTGACCAATGTCATGAATCATCTGTCAAATGTCAATTATCATCCTTCAACTGTCAAGTATTGTTTGTAAAGTAGTATTATCTAACAAGAGGCAATTGTCATTTGTCATTTGCCATATATCATCTGATAAAATTATCTTAAATATATTTTTGGGTGTCGCCTGTCAGTTTGGTAAAATATACTTCATTTTGACATTATCTACTGTCATATGGCATTTGTCAACAGCCATGTATAGTTAATCAACTATCAATTGTTAAACATGCTCTGATCATAATTTGACAAATGCCAACGAATAATCTGTCCTCTACAAATGTCAAACATTATTACATCGACTATCAAAAATTTAATGTGAACTGTCATCATCTATCATCCATCAATTGTCAAATATCTGTCATCATTTATGAATTGGCAATTTAAACAATGTGTCAATAGCATTTTTTTTGATGATGAATGTCATCTGTCATTTGCCATATAACTAACTCATTTTATTTTTCAATTTTACAAAGATTTCTTTACTGTCATCTATCAACTTCAAACTCTCTCTGATAAATCTGTCTTTTATTCATTTTCATATGACACAATTGTCAATTGTCAATAGATATTTTTCATTTTTTATACGTCACATATCATGTATCATCTGTCCGTCATCTACAAACTGCTAAATGTCGATAATTTGACATTATCTACTGTCTTTCTTCAACAATCTTTTTTTTTATTATTTGTCAACTATTGTCTATCACTTATCAACTGTTAAATATTATTGTATCATATAACTACAATCTGACAAATGTCAACCAATCATCTGTCATCTGTCGACTATCAGTTATCAATCATCAACTGTGAAATATCATATGTAAAATTATTAGTTGTCAAATAGGTCAACTATTTATCAGATGAAGTTTTTAAATTTTTAATGTCACCAGTCATTTGCCATGTCAACACTCAACTGTCATTTATTTATTTTTAACTGTCAAAACTCCTTTTACAATTGTAAAAGTTGACATTTGTCGGATAATTAAGATTTGACAGATGATTTTGATAGCTGATGATTTGATGATAAATGAAAATGACATATGACAGTAGAAAACTGTAGGACATCGTTTTTGGTACCTCAGTATAGAAGGTGTTATGATACGAGACAGTTGACAGATGAAAGTTAGTAAATGGCATTTTAACATTTGACAGGTAAGAGATGACATTTGACAGATATCATAATATAAAAATTGGCAATTCTCAAATGATAGTTGACATTTGACATGTAAGAGATGAAAGTTGACATTCGTCAGATGATAATTGACATTTGACAGGTAATAGTTGACAGTTGATATTTCTCAGATGATAATTTATTTATTTAAATACCATTATAAAATTGAAGTTTAACATGTATCAGATAAAATTGTCACTTGTCAGATGATAATTGACATTTGACAAATATTAGATAACAATTGGCACTTGTCAGATGCTAATTGACACTCTACAGGTAAGAGATTGACATTTGTCAGATGTTAATTGACATTTGACAGATTTCAGATAAAAATTAGCACTTGTCAAATAATAATTGACACTTGACAAGTAAGAGATGACAGTTGACATTTGTCAGATGATTATTGACATTTGACAGGTAAGAGATGACAGTGTACATTTTTCAGGTGATAATTGACGTTTAATATATATAAGATGAAAATTGTGACTTGTCAGATGATAACTGACATTTGACAGATATCAGATAAAAATTAGCACATGTCAGATGGTAATTGACACTTGACAGGTAAAGATGACAGTTGACATTTGTCAGATGATAATTGACATTTGACAGATATTAGATAAAAAAAAGTAAGAGACGAGAGTTGACATTTGTCAGATGATAATTCACGTTTATATCATATGTCACTTGTCAGATGATAATTGACATTTGACATATCAAATAAAAATTGACACTTGTCACATGGTAATTGACATTTGTCAGGTAAGAGATGAAAGTTTTCATTTATCAGATGACCATTGACTTTTAACAGGGAACACTTGACATTTGTCAGATTGCAGTTGTCCATTGACATTTAGCCGATAGATGACGGATGAAATAAGAAAATTAGTGTTGACAGATGACAGCCGATAACAATAGGACAGAATTTTAGTAATCTTGGAATATAAAATGTTGTGATGGAAAACAGCCGAAAGACAAAAATTAGAATGACAGTTGACAGTCGACATTAAAAAAATATATTTAATTGTAAAATTTTATCATAAGATATATGACAAATGACACTTAATAGTTTATATACGATACTGGACAGTTGACAAATGATAAATAAAAAATGAAAGTTGACATTTTTAGATGACAATTAGCATTTAACAGGTAACAGATGAATGTTGATATTTATTGATATGATAATGACAAATGACATTTGACAGATATCAGAAAAAAATTGTCACTTGTCAGATGTCACATGTAAGAGATGAAAGTTAACATTTGTCAGATGCTAATTGACTTGTGAAAGCGAACAGATGACATTTGTCAGATTACAGTTGTCCAATGACATTTGACGGATGAAAAATTGAAAATTAGTGTTGACAGCTGACAGATAACAGCCGATAATAGTGGGACAGAATTTTTGTAAACTCAGAATATAAGGAGTTGTGATGGAAAACAGTTGAAAGGAAAAAAAATATTTTTAATTTTAAAATTTTATCAGATGATATATGACAGTTGATAGTTCATAAATGATACTTGACAGGTGATAATTAACATTTGATAGAGATAACAGATAAAAATGGACATTTTTTAGATGACTGTTGACATTTGACAGGTAACAGATGAATGTTGGCATTTATCAGATGATAATTGTCATTTGAAAATTGGCACTTGTCAGCTGACAAATGACAGCCGATATCAATGGGACAGAATTTTGTAAACTCAAAATATAAGGTGTTGTGATGGAAAACAGTTGAAAGATAAAAATTGACACTTGTCAGATAATAATTGACATTTGACAGGTGAGAGATGAAAGTTGGCATTTACCAGATTATAATTGACTTTTGCCAGGGAACAGATAATAGGTGACATTTGTAGGATTACAGTTGTCCATTAGCAGCTGACAGATAAAAAATTAAAATGAGTGTTGACAGCTGACAGATGACAGCTGGTAATAATAGGGCAGATTTTTTTTAAAACTGAACATAAAATGTTATGTTAGAACAAGACATTTGACAGGCGAAATTTAGAATGTTAGTTGAGGGTTAATCAGTGGAAATTGCCAGTTGACATTCGGCAGTCAACATTTTTTTTTTAATTTTAAAATTTTATCAGATGATACATAACAAATGACAGTTGATAGTTTATATATAATATATGACAGTTGATAGATGATAGTTAACATTTGTTAAACAGATGGAAGTTTACATTTTTAGATGACAATTGACATTTGACAGGGAACAGATGAATGTTGGCAATAATCAGGTGATAATTGACATTTGACAGATATGAGATGAAAATTAGCACCTGTCAAATGACAATAGACATTTGATAGGTAAGAGATGGAAGTTGACACTTGTCAGATTTGACAAATGAACAGATGCTAGTTGACATTTCTCAGATTACACTTGTCCAATAACATTTAACGAATGAAAAATGAAAATTAGTGATGACAGCTGATAACAATGGGACAGAATTTTTGTAAACTGAATATGAAATGTTGTGACAGAAAAGTGTTGACGGACGAAACTTAGAATGGCAGTTGTGGGTTGATCAGTGAAAATTTCCAGTTGACAGTCGACAGTCAAAAAATATATATTTAATTGTAAAATTTGATTAAATTATATATGACAAATGTCAGTTGATAGTTTATATATGATACTTGATAGTTGAGAAATGATAATTAACATTTGATAGATAACACTTGAAAGTTGACATTTTTAGATGATAATTAACATTTGACAGGTAACAGATAATGTTGGAATTTATCACATGATAATGACAAATGACATTTGACAGATAACAGATAAAAATTGTCACTGATGACGATGTACATTTGACAGGTAAGAGATGAAAGTTGACATTTCTTAGATTACAGTTGTCCAATGACATTCGACGGGTGTAAAATGGAAATTAGTGTCGACAGATGACAGCCAATAACAATGGGACAGAATTTTTGCAAACTCAGAATATAAGACGTTTTGATGAAAAACAGTTTGAAAGACGAAAATTAGAATGACAGCTGAAGGTTGATCAGTGAAAATTGCCAGTTGACAGTCGAGAGTCAAAAAAATATTTTTAATTGTAAAATTTCATCAGATGATACATATCAAATGACAGTTGATAATTAACATTTGATAAATAACAGATGAAAGAAATGATAATTGACATTTGATGGATAACAATTGAAAGTTGACATTTATTAGATGACAATTGACATTTGACAGGTAACAGATGAATGTTGGCATTTATCAGATGATAATTGACATTTGACAGATACTTGTCAAATGATAATTGACAATTGACAGATGATTGTCAAATGACAATTGGCATTTGACAGGTAAGAAATGAAAGTTGACATATGTCAGATTACAGATGTCCAATGATGAAAAATGAAAATTAGTGTTGACATCTGACAGATAACAGCCGATAGCAGTGAGACATAATATATAGGTTTTATAATTAAAATCATGAGAAACAAGTATATGATATATTAAGTGGGACATCATTTTTTAAAACACAGAATGTAAGATTTTGTGATCGAAAACAATTGACAGATGAATGACAGTTGAGGGTGAATCAAATTGCCAGTTGATTGGCAACAGTCACAAAAATTATTTTTAATTGTATAATTTTATCAGATAAATAAACTGTCATCTATGAATTTTTTGACATATACATAATAGATGATAAATGGTGAATAACAGTTGACATTCATAGAATACTTGGCAATAGATGATAGTTAGCATATTTGACAAATAAGATAACTGATTACAATTGACAGTTGACATTTAGTAGTTGATAGATGACATATAGTTGACAAATGATAAACGAAAATTGACAAATAATTAATGAAAATGGCTGTTGACAGTTGACAAGACAATTGGTAATAAAATTAAATTCAAAACAATAAAATATGTGTGTTAAATGATAGTTGACAGATGAAACAAAACAGATATTATGCGACAGAAGATAGTTTTTTAGATGGCAATTGAATGGCTCGGTTAAAAAATGACCATTGACATGTTACAATTGATATATCATAGTTTACATTCATCAGAAGATTAAAGTTATCCAATAACATTTAACAGTTAATAGACGTCAGAAAACAGTTCATAAATGACTGTTGACAAATAATAGTAGATTGTGTTAGATTATAAATGATCAATAACACTTACCAGTTTATGGATGTTGTTTAGATATGACAATTCATGACAACATAACATAGCAATTAAATCCTAGCTTGACAGTTGAAATTAACAAATGACAGCTGTAAGTTTACATTTAATTGATTTTTATCAATTGACAAATGACTAAACAGTCAAAATTTTAGAAATTTTAGAAAGTAAATTGTGATAGATGACAGTTGACAGTTAGCAATGACTTTTATTAGTTAGAAGTTAATCAAAAAGAAAATTGATAGACGACAGATAATATATTACAGTTGATAGATGTCGATTGCAAATGACAGTTGATAGTTTATAGATTGTAGTCAACAGTTGATACATAATACTTGTCAGTTTAGATTTTATAGATTACAGTTCACTAATCATATTTCACTTGATTTTCAAAAAAATTAAATTTTGGAAATTTAGTATATACGGTGTAGTGACAGGTGAAAATTAGCAGATGACAGTTGACAGATTAAAATTCACAGTTGATAGTTGACATTTGACAATTGACAGATGGAAATATCTTAACGTTATGAAAATCCAGGAGGAAGAAAATGAAAGACCAAAAAATTATTGAATTTAATAAAAAAAATTATTTTATAAATATTATAAACAACAGATGGCAGTTATAACCTGAGATTTGAAGACAGTTATCAATTGACAGATGACAATTGATAGTCAATAAATGATAGATGAATACGAATTCGTGATTTGTGGCTATTTAAGCAGAGTTATTTTTTTTGTAGTTGTTGAATTTTAATACTTGACCACAAAAAAAATGTATTGTAACATTTGTTTTGTTTTCCCGTGTTGTTTATATTCTAGTTTCTTGACCAGAATTTTACCGTTTATTTTTATATGAGCGTACGAAATGTGTCCGTTACGAAACTTTTGGCCCGAATAACTTTGAATAACAATTTTCAAAAGAGTTTTATTTATTCCTATGTTTGCAAATTTTCCAGTGATGTCATCTACACGGGCCCTCGCAAGGTGACCATCACCGTGAAGGAGACGAAGACCGAAACTGGATATCCCGGAGAGACGGAGCTGATCTCCCAGCACGTCACGCAGGCGCACGCTCCTCCGGCGGCCTCCACGGCCACCAGGGAGCTGGACGACCTCATGGACACCCTCTCCGAAATCAAGGTGAGCAGATGTGCGCCGTTTCCATTTTTTTAATAGGGGTTTTAATACGTTTTTTTATGGGTACATTATGTGAATGTTGGAAATGCACCAGCGAGTGAATTCCGAAAATAACTCGGGGCGTCGGCGGCGTCGCGGTGGAGGGGTCCTGGTGGGGATTTAAAGTTCCCCGATGGGAATTAGGTTAAACTGGTTCAGTTTCCAGCGGCAGGCGAGCGCACAGAGGAGGCCCTCTTTCTGATCCGCCATCCCGGTGTTCTCTTCTTGCAGGTGAGCAAGCAGACGGTCTCCGATTCGGTATACGCACGACCGGAAAAGGCCAGCCAAAAGCAGAACTTGGATCGTATGCTAGGTAACCTACAGGCAGACATGAGTCGTCAGGGGATCAACACCAGCCAGAAGGGGTGCTGCAACGCCTGCGAGAAGCCGATCGTCGGACAGGTCATCACCGCGTTGGGGAAGACCTGGCACCCGGAGCACTTCACGTGCGCCCACTGCACCCAGGAGCTGGGCACCAGGAACTTCTTCGAGCGCGACGGCAAGCCGTACTGCGAGACCGACTACCACAACCTGTTCAGCCCCAGGTGTGCGTACTGCAATGGGCCGATTTTGGATGTAAGCACCGACGCGCGATTTTGTATTATTCGGGGGAGGCGGGAATTTCTTTAATCTTTCTCGTGTTACAGAAATGCGTGACCGCCTTGGAGAAGACGTGGCACATGGAGCACTTCTTCTGCGCGCAGTGCGGCAAGCAGTTCGGCGACGAGGGCTTCCACGAGCGCGAGGGTAAACCTTATTGCCGCGACGACTACTTCGACATGTTCGCGCCCAAGTGCGGATCCTGCAATCGCGCCATCATGGAGAACTACATTTCAGCCCTTAATGCCCAATGGCATCCCGATTGCTTCGTCTGCAGGGTAAGGAATACTAACAATAAACACTTAATTTATTTTTAATCAATGAATTTTTAGTTATATATATTTTTTTTTTAATTATTCAGAGTGACTAAAATAAGTTTGCAAAAAGGATTTCATTTTAATAACTAACATTTTAAAAATAGTATTAAGAATGTAGAGTGTAGATTAATCTAATTATAACACACTAAAAAAATAACACTTCAAAATTCAAAAATTAATCATTCAAAAATGAAAAATTTAAAAAAATTCATTTGAGAATCATATAAACAATCAATTTTTTTTTAAATAGATAATAAGGATGGTAAAAAAGAAGTTGATTCAATATAGAAAAATATGATTTAAAAATATTCAAAATAAATAAAAATAAAAAAAAACTAGAGACTACAGTAAAATAAAAAATGCTATTTGCAAAACAGAACTTTTAAATTGAATATTAAAATAGAAACGACTGACAAAATAAAATTATGCTAAAAATCGATTAAATGTAAGCTTTAGGATGGTAAAATAAAGTCCTAAAAACTGGACCAAAAAAATATTTTCCTATTTTAAAGATAAAATTTATGTAAAAATTGAATCGTAGAAAATACTTATACAAATATTTTTTGCAATATTTATTGAATTGAAAGGTTTATTTAATAAAAACCAAAAATAAAAAGGAAACGTTCGTAAATCAATTTCTTTATTGAATTTAAAATAAAAAATGGTGAAAAAATTATTCCATCACTGATTACCCGAAAACTACAAAATTAGTCCAAATTGTTGACCTTGACTCACTTTGAGAATACTGAATATCGAACGAATGATAAATCAAATCAATTAAAAACCGATGATGGACTCGTTTCAATTCAGTGGGTCTCATCTCTAAAGATATATATTTCGAAATTGATTTAATTTGTTTAAATCCAATTAAATCATTAATAGATATATTGTTATTTTGATAATAGACTGGTTGCAATATAATTTGATATCATTTTCAATTGTTAATTTAACAATGAAAACTTATTTCTATATATACATGATTATTAATCTTTAACTTCACACCCATCCCCATCTCCTTAATGTAGTAGACTAATTTCAAACTATTGCATCTCATCCAAATAGTAATCCATAACAGATAATAGTGATAAAGAATTATTTCTATATTTACACAATTCTATTCTCAATAAAAAAATAATTTTCAAATCAGTAACACAAATGAAACACTTTTTAACTTTGTTTGTATAACTGTGACTCAATCAATAAAATCAGTTTTGATATATTTAAACTCATCCCTGCGGTAACTCTCAATTGAATTCCAAAAGAATGCTGAATGAAAGATATATTAGTTTCATACTTAATGGGTTTTAATGAGTGTAAATAATGTGGAAGTATTTTTCTTTACCAAAATTACTTTGTAAAAATTTTTAAGGATAATTAATTTATACAATGATTCATTAGCTTAATAAGACTTGAGGTTATGGATTCGAATTTAATGACCCTAAAAGAGTAATTAATAATAATAATGAGCAAAATAAAGACGTTTGAATTTAGGGGAATTAATTGAAAACTATTTGCGACTTAATCGAAAAGCAATACGTTTCTGGCTCACCTCCAGAAGGACTAAATATAGGATGGCACTCCAGTCCACTAAATTTATGGAACTCTCTCTCTCTCCCTCCCCCTCACTTATGCCCGCAAAATTTATAAATACCCGTCGAAATGTAAATAACGAACAGACGAGGGGCGATTTATAAATTGCAGCGGAACCCCCCAAACCGGCGATGCCACCCCGCGCACCGCCCGCCGCGCCCCCTTCGAGGAGGGTGTCTGCGTACGGTGCGCCGTGTGGTATCCCACCCACCACCAGCGCAGGATTATCCCCCAAACAATTCTTGATCGTTTACTCTGATGATCCTCAGGATTGCAAACAACCAGTCCAAGGAAAGTCGTTCTATGCCATCGAAGGGAAACCCGTCTGTCCGAAATGCATCGGCGCCGACGAAGAGGAGGAGGACGAATGAACAACTATAACAACAACACCGGACGCATGATGACCATTATGCCCCCCACCCCCCAAATCTTTACTTCCACAGCCGCCCCCCTATCGAGAACTATGTCTTTTTACGCTGTCTCCTATATTTATATTTTAAATTATTTTAACACTGAGAAAGATGAGCGATATATATATTTGTATAATAAATATATTGAATAAAAAAATGATTAAAAAAAAAACAAATAAAAAAAAACAAAAAATAAAAAAAAAAAACGAAACAATCGTGCGTGTGGTGTATTCACACGCGTCGACCTTGACACCGTACAAGGTCACGCGTACTTATCATCACGTTGGCCGCAGGGGGGGCGGCTTTTGTTTAATCTAATTGACACGCCAATTTTCACCTGGCGATGCGGACGAAAACGTTCGCGGCGTGTTGATTTAAGACGTTTGATTTAAATGTAAATCAAACAGAATCTAATGCCAAACTAAATATAGATATGACGTTATAACTGTAAATTCTAAATTTCTAAGGTGAATCAATTAAAACCTGAAAATGAAATTTTCATCTTCCATTTTGTTTCTACCAACGTGATAGCAATTGTTTTTATTTATATTCATAAAAGCATTGTTCAATTATAAATTATGAGGTTTTTAAAGTTAATTCCTCGTTTTATAATTATTAAAACCTCCGAATTAATTCTTCTTCCAAGTTACGTTTAGAGCGTCGCCATTTTATTTCTACCAAAGCCAAGGCGATTGTTTTTACTTACAATTATAAAAAATTCTAGGACTATAAATCCTGAGAATTTTAAAACAAATTCCTCATTCGGTTATTTATTTACCACCATTAAAACCTCTGAACGTGTTTTCTTCTTCCACTTTCCGTTTAGAACGTCGCCATTTTGTTTCTACCTAAGCGATGGCGATTGTTTTTATCTACAACCTCAAAAGCATTGTTTAACTATAAATCTTGGGCTTTTAAAGTCAATTCCTCGTTTGGTTAATTTTTTACAATCATTCAAACCTTCGAAATATATTTAACTTCTTCCAGTTTACGTTTAAATCGTCACCATTTTATTTCTACTCAAGCGATTGTTTTTATTTATAACTATAAAAACATTCTTTAACTATAAATCTTGAGCTTTTAACGTATTTTATATAAAAAAGCACTCAAACGTTTCCAATTCATTGTGAGTGTCGAAATTTAGATTATTTTTATTTTCTTCTAGCCGCATGCAAATCCCCAAAGGCAAAATTGTTTGTGTCTGTTTAAAGCGATGATAAATCAAGTAGAAGCGAAGGTGTGCGCGTGTTTTCGCGTGTGTACGAACACCAGACGGAACGCGATGCCAGTGCACCAATTTACTGGATCTAATTGAATTATTCGACTTTTGCATCTATTAATTCCATCCGACCCCGGGCCAACTGCCAGGAACACTAAATTTCACGCTAATAGCCCGTTATGTAACGCCACGACGATGTGCGTACACAGTTTTCCGTCGAACAAAACAAATGATGCAAAAATATTAAAATTACAAAATCTTCGAGATTCTTTTATATTGCATACATGTCAATCATCTGAACGTTCAGCTGAAAATAATAATTAGCCACTTCCCTTTACACTCCTGCTCGCACATTACTTTCAAAAATAATTGTGGGGAAAGGGGCTACGCAAGAAACAAAGTTAAAATTAAAAAAAATAAGTACACACTCTAAAATAGAAATATATATACAATAATCTTTATTTGGACACATTTACAATACATAATAACATTTAACATACAAATAAATAAATGGTGTTAGTCCGTCAGGGCTATAGAAGCCCAAATAGAAATATAAAACGTTAATTATATTATTTTTCGTACTAAAAATACTGCCACGTTAAAACCATACTAGATTAAACTATTAACGGTGAAAGCTTCTACTTCGTTATACATCATAATTCACAAATGAAACATTTTTTAACTCCCAGTTATACGAACAAAGGCCATTGATTGTGTACTTTCGCCCATTTTATAATAAATCTATTACAAATTGTTTTTCGCCATTAAATTAATTAATCTATTGTCTTGTCCGGACGTTACACTAATTTCTCTAATTGCCAATGGATAAATCTCAATTAATTACCTTTAAAATACGAGTAAAAAGTATTACAGGTTGTTTAATTGTGGAGGCGTTCACTTTGTGGTACATCATGAATATAATTAAAAAGACACGATGACTTTGTTTTACCACTTTATCACTTTACCACTATAAATGCTAAAACAAAGTCATCTCGTCTCCTTAATGAATTACAGAGTATTTATCATGTGAAAATCATATTTATATTTCTAATTGAATTATTATTTTATATTTATTTTAGGATTGTAGACAACCATTTGCCGGCGGCTCGTTCTTCGATCACGAGGGTCAGCCCTACTGCGAGACCCACTACCACCAGAAACGTGGCTCCCTGTGCGCCGGCTGCCACAAGCCGATCGGCGGCCGCTGCATCACCGCGATGTTCCGCAAATTCCACCCCGAGCACTTCGTCTGCGCGTTCTGCCTCAAGCAGCTCAACAAGGGCACCTTCAAGGAGCAGAACGACAAGCCCTACTGCCACCAGTGCTTCGACAAGCTCTTCGGATAACCGATCAGAACATAGCACGAGAACGAGGCCATATTAACATTTAAGTTTATCCACACCCTTCTTATTACCTATTAATAACGGAGCTTTCTAACTCTCGACCTGGTTACGGGCTGATTTTATTTTATCGTCATTATTATTATTACTTTATTTTTAATCTATGTTGTCCTGAAATAATTACACTCGTTACTTATGCATTTTTTTAATTCGATTTTAATTCTGGTTAAGTGTAGCTTTTTAATCGTTGAATGCCAAAATCTGTTTTTAGTGGAGAGAGGTTTATGTACATGGAGAAGTGATATATATGTGCGTGTAATTTAGTGTAAAGAGAAATAAATAATACTTATGTTGTATATTAATAAAAAAAAAAACAAGTATAGTTTATATTTACTCACTAATCACTAAATGTTAAAATTTATTATATACACCTCATCAATTTCCATACTATAAAAGCATCCTTTCGTATTAACCACTTGTGCTATAAAGACGTGCCACACACGTCAATGTTACCGCATGTTATATTGTAGAGTGCGGCACGACTATCGAGAGTTAAATCGTAGCTCATGTGGTTAAAAGTAAATAATTCAATGCAGAGAAATGTCAACAAAATTCCTATCGATTTCACACACACCTCGTCACCCAAGCATGGATGTTTCCACTAGTCCCGTCATCCATTTCTTCACTCTCGAAAACTATCTTTCTTCTGAACACTGATTGCATTTCCCACTTTGAGGAGTTTTGTATACGTCTTCTAACATAACATATTGTTTAAACACGATATCACAGATTCACGCTGGTCGTTCAACATGTTAAATACGTATAACAAATTAATTAACCCATTGGAATTGGTCATAAAAAATTTAGCAATAAAAATCTACATAATAAAATAGTTTAATCATATAAAAACTCAAAACCGATTTACAATCATACAATTGTCTTTAGATATAATATGAAACTTAAAATTAAGGTACTTACAAGCATTTTATTATTATAATTAATTTCACTATTAATAATTAATAAATAAAATCACAATTAACTTTATATTAATTTAAATATTTCAAACAATTCATTACGGTCCTGTCAAAAAACAGTGCTACCAATCACAGCCACCATAGAGCGTAAACAACAAGACGGTCAATCAATTTCCGACTCTTCACTTTCATCTTTAACCTCGGTTTTAAGGTGCATTTCAAGCAAATCCAGCGTCTGTGCGTTAATCTTCTCCGGCACCTCCTCCTCCACCGTTTCGAGCACCTTATCGTTGGCCTCACGCGCCGCTTTCGTTAAATTCAACAGCTGCATAAACTCCAATTCCGTCTTACTGATTTCCTCGTCCGTCTTCTCCATGCACTTGATTAACACCTCTTTCGCCGCCTGCAATTTAGCCAATCTTCCATCCGTAACACTCATTATCACCGATAAATTATTATAAAAAATTAGCAACTATTTAATACAATAAAACTTAACCTTAATATACGATTTATATTATTTACATGTTGGCATTATCTAAAACCAACGTAAACATTACAAAACGAAATATTTGCCTTATTTTCAACCCCTAATAACATGATTTAAATATACCCATCCTTATATTTAATAATTTAATGTTTAAAAATTATTATTTCAATACAAAATTCGTCGCTAAAACCATTAATTTAAAAAATATTAGCACGCAAAATTTTACCATAGTTGGGAACACTGCTCCACTAAACGTCAAAACGTTGATGCATCTTCTTGCATCGTAACCTCAAACACCGGTTTTCCAACAAATCTGTTAATAATTTATAGTGTAGCGTCTAAACAGATAAAGTAAGTAATTATTCTAATACAGTATATTAATTAGTAATTGTTAACGTCGCTAAAAGATTAATTGTTGTGATGTAATATTACACCATAAAAAGTTTTAACATTTGTGAGGCCAAACCAAGATTTAAATACTTACACAGAGTTGTAATTTAAATAAGTGGCTTTTAATATGAATAAAATATTACAATAAATAAAGAGATAATGTATTGGGTGCTTATTTATAAAAATTAATTAAGTAGAAACGTTGTCGATAAAAGTAACTTTATCGCAGTTAAGTATTATTAAGCACTAATAATCTTCAAGTAACTCCATCAACCAATTTATTATTAACATTATTATTTTGTTTTGACAAGTGAAATATTATATTTACAGAATCCCACGGACTTTCAGTAATTATACAGGGTGACTGACGAAAAACCTTTGGTGCTGTATCTCGCTTATTTTTTATCCGATTTTAATAAATAAAACATCAAATTAAACCATTTTTAAAAGACTTTAATAGGATCTGAACTGTTATTTTTTCTCGCACCCAGTTTTTGACAAAATACGATCAACATTTTTTTTTTAAATTGCACTGTATATATATTTTTATTGATTCCCAAGGAGATTTTTTTTCTGAATATAAAATTGTAGACAAATTTATCTATACATCAAACTTAAGTCGAAAAATTGAGGATTAAAAAAATAAATAAAAAGTCAAGTATCCATTGTAAACAATATACAGACCCTATTTTAAATGTCAAAAGTGACAGTGACAGCCATTGATACAATACTGCAACGATTTTTAATTATTTCATAATTAAAATGTTGCAATATTTCAAACACTGTACTAGAATTTTGTGCTTCTACAGAAATCGTTTTTCAGTTTTTGAAATCTTGCAACATTTTTATTATGAAATTATTAAAAATCATTGCAGTATTGTACCAATGACTGACACTGTCACTTTTGACATTTGGAATAGGCTCTGTATATTGTTTACTATGGGTATTTGATTTTTAATTTTTTTTTTTAATCCTCAATTTCTCGACTTTGGTTTGATGAATGGATAAAATCGTTTACAAATTTAGATTCAGAAAAAAATCTCCTTGCGGATCAGTACAAAATATATATACAGTGCAATTTGAAAAAAAAACTTGATCGTCTTTTGTCAAAAACTGGATGCAAGAAAAAATATCAGTACAGTTCATATTAAAGTCTTTTAAAAATCATTTAATTTGATGTTTTATTTATTCAAATCGGATCAAAATTAAGCGAGATACAGCACCAAAGGTTTTTCATCAGTCACCCTGTATGAACTACACGATTGATAGTGGAAGTCATTACTTTGTGATACATTTAGGAATCGTAAACTTTTACATTACTTTTATAAAGAAACTGCAATTGTTGATATCACACACCGATATCGTGAAAGTGCAGTTTTCCACATTTTAATTTCTAATCGTTTTTAACTGTTTCTTCTGGCATTTAACTCTTTTTATAAATAATCTTCAATTCTTTCCATTCATCAAGTTTTTTCATCCTGTTTTATCTAACTCTTAATTATTTTTTCATTTTTAAAAACGTAGGGTTATTGACACGATTTGCAAGTCAAATTTTTTGTAAATTGTCAAAAAATCTGAATATTAAAGGATGAGCTGTCAAAATTGTCAATTGTCAAAATTGTTTACTGTCAAAAAATCAGAATGTTGAATAATGACTTGTTAAAATAGTCAGTTGTCAAAATATATTTTTTTAAATTTAAAAATGGGGAATTTTATTTTATTGTCAACATAATAAAAGTTTTAACAATTGGTCGCTGTCAAAAATGAATGTTGGTAATAACGATAATTGACTGTCAGTTGTCAAAACGTTTTTTTTTTAATTGTCGTTCTCTATTTAAAATAAATTTTTCTGGAATCGTAAGATTATTGTCAGAATTTCTAAGTGATTCAATTAATTGCAATTGTATAAGTAAATGATGACTTGTCAAAATTGTCAATTGTCAAAAATTTTATTTTATTGTCAACATAATAAAAGTTTTAACAATTGGTCGCTGTCAAAAATGAGTGTTGATAATAACCATAATTGACTGTCAGTTGTCAAAACGATTTTTTTCAATTGTCATTCTCTATTAAAAACAAATTTTTCTGGATTATTGTAAGAATTTTAAAGTGATTTAATTGATTACAATTGTAGAAATAAATTAGGACATTTGTCAATTGTCAAAAATCAATATGTTTTGTTTTAAATTTTGTCAAAAAATGTGAATTTTATTGATATTGTCAACACAAAAAAAAATGTTTTGAAAATAAAGTCAATTCAAAATTGGTAGCTATCAGAAATGAATGTTGATAAATAACGAAAATTGACTGTCGATTGTCAAAACGATTTTTCTAATTGTCAAAATTCTCTATTGAAAATTGATCTTGAGTTGTTTTTTTTTTTGTTTTATGTTAATAACTTCTGAACGAATTATCGGATTTGAGAAATTCTTTTACCATTTGATTTCTTGTATTGAAATTATCAAAATAGAACAGAAAATGAAAATTTGCGCTTCAATTGTTTTTCTGTTTTTTGTTATAACTTTTAAACTAGTGACCGCATTTAAAAAATAATCGCACCATTGGATTGCTATGACCGAAATTGTTTCGAAAAGATAAAAAAATGAAAATTGATCTTCAATTGTTTTTCCGTTTTTCGTTAATAACTTCTGAACGAATGATCGGATTTAAGAAATTCCATCAACAATTAATTTCCCGTATCGAAATTATCAAAATAGAACAGAAAATGGAAATTCGCGCTTCAATTGTTTTTCTGTTTTCTGCTATAACTTTTAAGCGAGTGATCATACATGAAAAATAATCACACCATTCGATTGCTACGATTGAATATGTTTGGAAATGATAAAAAATGAAAGTCGATCTTCAATTGTTTTTTTTAGTTTTTCGTTAATAACTTCTAAACGAGTGATCATACCTGAAAAAATAATCACACCATTGGATTGCTAAGACTGAAAGTGTTTAGAATGATAAAAAAAATGAAAATTGATCTTCACTTGTTTTTTAGTTTTTCGCTAATAACTTCTGAATGCATGTTTGGATTTAAGAAATTCTTTTACCAATTGATTTCCCGTATCGAAATTATTAAAATAGAATATAAAACAGAAATTCGCACTTCAATTGTTTTTCTATTTTTTTGTTATAACTTTTAAATGAGTGATCGTACTTGAAAAATAATCACACCATTAGATTGCTACGACTGAAATTGTTTAGAAAAGATTAAAAAAATTAAAATTGATCTTCACTTGTTTTTTAGTTTTTCGCTAATAACTTCTGAATGAATGTTTGGATTCAAGAAATTCTTTTACCAATTGATTTCCCGTATCGAAATTATTAAAATAGAATATGAAACAGAAATTCGCACTTCAATTGTTTTTCTATTTTTTTGTTATAACTTTTAAATGAGTGATCGTACTTGAAAAATAATCACACCATTGAATAGCTACGATTGAAATTGTTTAAAAATGATAAAAAATTAAAATTGATCTTCAATTGTTTTTTTCGTTTTTCGTTAATAACTTCTGAACGAATTATTGGATGTAAGAAATTCTTTCACCAATTGATTTCCCACATCGAAAATATCAAAATAGAAAAGAAACTGAAAATTGCGTTTCAATTGTTTTTCTGTTTTTTGTTATAACTTTTAAATTAGTGATGATACTTGGAATATAATCGCACCACTGTATTGCTACGATCGAAATTGTCAAGAAAAGATAAAAAAAATGAAAATTGATCTTCAATTGTTTTTTAGTTTTGAGTTAATAACTTCTAAACGAATGATCGTATTTGAGAAATTCTTTCACCAATTGATTTTCCGCATTGAAGTTATCAAAATAGAATATAAAACAAAAATTCGCGCTTCAATTGTTTTTCTGTTTTCTGCTATAACTTTTAAACGAGTGGTCGTACTTTAAAAATAACCACTCTACTGGATTTCTACGATCGAAATTGTTTAGAAATGATAGGAAAATGAAAATTGATCTTCAATTGTTTTTTAGTTTTTCGTTAATAACTTCTAAACGAATGATCAGATTTGAGAAATTCTTTCAACAATTGATTTCTCGTATCGAAATTATCAAAATAGAATATAAAACAGAAATTCGTATTTCAATTGTTTTTCTGTTTTCTGCTATAACTTTTGAACGAGTGATCGTACTTGAAAAATAACCAGTCTACTGGATTTCTACGATCGAAATTGTTTAGAAATAATAGAAAAATGAAAATTGATCTTCAATTGTTTTTTAGTTTTTCGTTAATAACTTCTGAACGAATGCTCGGATTTAAGAAATTCTTTCACCAATTGATTTTCCTTATTGAAGTTATCAAAATAATATTTTTAGTAATATTTTCTTAACAATATTTCGTACTATGATGATCATTAATTTTTTTTAGGGATGGTTGTGCGTAGTTACAACGATGAGCTCAAGTTTTTGGAGAAGATCAATCCGCACTGCTGGAGGATCAAGAAGGGTTTCCAGCCGAACATGAACGTGGAGGGTGTGTTCTACGTGAACGCCACGCTGGAGAAGCTCATGCTGGACGAGCTGAGGAACGCCTGCAGGCCCGGAATGGTGGGTGGGTTCCTGCCCGGGGTGAAACAAATCGCGAACGTCGCCGCTCTGCCGGGAATCGTCGGTAAATCGGTTGGTTTACCAGATATCCATTCCGGATACGGATTCGCCATTGGTAACATGGCCGCCTTCGATATGGACAATCCTGATTCAGTCGTTTCTCCAGGTAAAAATAATTGATTTTAAAATTGCCGTAAATTTAAAACATTAAATTTGTTTGCTAATAACTGCAAATGATTAAGTTGGCTGTTCTTTGGTATGATAAATTTTAGTTTAAAATCTGCTCATTATTTTCAGGTGGTGTAGGTTTTGATATTAATTGCGGTGTGCGTTTGTTGCGGACGAATTTGTACGAGAAGGATGTTTTGCCCGTTAAGGAACAGTTGGCGCAAAGTCTGTTCGATCACATTCCAGTAGGAGTTGGTTCTAAAGGTAGGTAATTCATAAATAAACCGAATTTGGCCTTCAACAACTAAGTTAACTAGTTGTCTAATCAACTAACAAACTCCTATTACAACAACCAAGTTATCATAACTAATTTTATCGGTCTTCACTAAACTGACCTGAATATAAAAATAATTGCGTTGACCTAATGACCAAGTGAATTTGTAATCGCAATAACGCGACATCTATTATCTAAAATGTAGGAAAATCTTTGTCAACTGTTTTTTTCCATAAAATTTAACAGTACTTCAGTAATTTCAAATATTTTTGACAACTTGCCACGGAGGTTGGTACATTGTGGTAGTTTGCGTTATTAAAAATCTATTATTTGTGTTTTAAGGTATAATTCCGATGAACGCTAAAGATTTAGAGGAAGCACTAGAGATGGGAATGGATTGGTCACTGCGTGAGGGCTACGTATGGGCCGAGGACAAAGAACATTGCGAAGAATACGGTCGTATGTTGAACGCCGATCCTTCCAAAGTCAGTATGCGTGCCAAAAAACGTGGACTACCTCAGGTACGAAAAAAATTTGAAATTAAAATTTAGGTTATGTTGTTGTTTACTGAAAAACTCCATTGTTTTTTTTTGTTTATAGATTGTCAATTGTTTTTTTTTGTTTATAGATTGTCAATTGTTTTTTTGTTTATAGATTGTCAATTGTTTTTTGTTTTGTTTATAGATTGTGAATTGTTTTAATTTTGTTTTTAGTTGGGAACGTTAGGTGCCGGTAATCACTACGCCGAAATCCAAGTGGTGGACGAGATTTACGATAAGTGGGCCGCCTGCAAGATGGGCATCGAGGAGATCGGTCAGGTGTGCGTGATGATCCACTCGGGGAGTCGCGGTTTCGGCCACCAGGTGGCGACCGACGCCCTCGTGCAGATGGAGAAGGCGATGAAGCGCGACAACATCGACACCAACGACAGGCAGTTGGCGTGCGCGCGCATCCACTCCAAAGAGGGACAGGATTACCTGAAGTCGATGGCGGCCGCCGCCAATTTCGCCTGGGTCAACAGGAGCTCAATGACGTTCCTAACAAGACAGGTGATTAATACATTTAATTATTGTTTCCTTGTCAATGACAGCTATAGATCAGTTTCGAACCATTTGGGTCTTGTCTGCATGAGAACAATTATTAATTATTTAAACGTTGCGATCATTGGTTAAATAGTGATTAATGGGTTTGCAGGCGTTCGCCAAACAATTCAACACGACTCCTGACGATTTGGACATGCACGTGATATACGACGTCTCTCACAATATCGCCAAAGTCGAGGATCACATCGTCGATGGTCGTCCGAAGAAATTATTAGTGCATCGTAAGGTTAGTGCCATGACAAAAATTCTATTTATTTTAACGGGTGTCCAACAATTATTGCAGTCCTGGGTGGCGTTGGAATAAAAAACGTAGGTCGATTCTTACATGTTGCAAATAAATGAACTGACATTTTTAATGCACATTTAGGTTATGTTTTACAATTAACATGTCAGTTCATTTATTTGGCACATGAAAGAATTGACCTACGTTTTTGATTCCAACGCCACCCGGGACTGCAATAATTGTTGGACACCCGTTATATTTAATATAAGAAATAATCGTAATTTAGTAAGTAAAAGGCAATTAAATATTGGTAAGGATATCTGATGTTTTTAAATTATCAATTCTAACTGCTAGGTGCTAGTAAATAATATTGTAGCAAAAGGTGTTTGTGGTGATTTAGAAAATCTAAAGGGCCATCTATTGTACTTGACGAAAACTGCAACGTCATATATGTGTAGATAGCGCCATCTGTTGCCATAGCGGAGAAACTGTACGGACGGTGAAAAATTTATTAGGTTGAGTTATAGCGCCATCTAACGTTTTTAAAGAAGAGTCATATCAATTAAGAATGTTTGTGTGAATAAACTCTGCACTTTTATTTTAATTATTTGTAATATTTGTAATTTTTAAGAAAGGAAACCAAAGATTAATAAATAAATAAAGGGCACATCAAAACTTGTTTCACGCTCATATTCTCGTATAGTTTTTTCTTTTCTTACATCTTGTGTACTTGACAAAAAAGACAACGCCATCTGGCGTTCTGGAAAAATTGCAATGATAGAAAATGAAAATTGATCTTTAATTGTCTCATTTTTTTAGTTTTTCGTTAATAACTTCTGAAGGAATGATCGGATTATAGAAATTCTTTCACGAATTGATTTCCCGCATTGAAGTTAGTAAAATAAAACAGAAAATGGAAATTCGCACTTCAATTGTTTTTCAGTTTTTGGCTATAACTTTTAAACGAGCGATCATACTTGAAAAATAATCGCACCATTAGATTGCTACGACTGAAATTCAATTCTGAAAAGTTTAAAAAAATGAAAGTTGATCGTCAATTGTTTTTTACTTTTTTGTTAATAACTTCCGAACGAATGATCGGATTTAAGAAATTCTTTCACCAATTGATTTCCCTAATCGAATTTATCAGAATAGAACAAAAAGTAGAAATTCGATCTACAATTGTTTTTGGTTTTCTTGCCATAACTTTTAAACGAGTCATCATACTCGAAAAATAATCACACCGCTGGATTGCTGCGACCGAAATTGTTTAGAAACGACAAAAAATGAAAATTGATGTTCAATTATTTTTTACTTTTTCCTTAATAACTTCT
This sequence comes from Ontholestes murinus, assembly GCA_963969525.1. Taxonomy (NCBI): domain Eukaryota; kingdom Metazoa; phylum Arthropoda; class Insecta; order Coleoptera; family Staphylinidae; genus Ontholestes; species Ontholestes murinus. Next base: position 2,590,556 of record OZ018393.1, read on the forward strand.
AAACGAATGATCGGATTTAAAAACTTCTTTCACCAATTGATTTCCCGCATTGAACTTATCAAAATAGAACAAAAAATGGATATTCGCACTTCGATTGTTTTTCTGTTTTTTTTGCCATAACTTTTAAACGAGCGATCATACTTGAAAAATAATCGCATCATTGGATTGCTACGACTGAAATTGTTTAGAAAAGTTAAAAAAATGAAAATTGAACTTCAATTGTTTTTTACTTTTTCGTTAATAACTTCCGAACGAATGATCGGATTTAAGAAATTCTTTCACCAATTGATTTCCCTAATCGAATTTATCAGAATAGTACAACAAGTAGAAATTCGATCTTCAATTGTTTTTGGTTTTCTTGCCATAACTTTTAAACGAGTCATCATACTCGAAAAATAATCACACCACTGGATTGCTGCGACCGAAATTGTTTAGAAACGACAAAAAAATAAAAATTGATCTTGAATTGTTTTTTACTTTTTCGCTAATAACTTCCGAACGAATGATCGGAATTAAAAAATTCCTTTACTAATTGATTTCCCACATTGAATTTATTAAAATAGAACAGAAAATGGAAACTCGCACTTCAATGTTTTCCTGTTTTATGCTATAACTTTTAAACGTGTGATGATACTTGACAAATAATCGCACCATTGGATTTCTACGACGGAAATTGTTTAGAAAAGTTAAAAAAGTGAACATTGATCTTCAATTGTTTTTTACTATTTCGTTAATAACTTCTGAACGAATGATCGGATTTAAGAAATTCTTTCACCAATTGATTTCCCTAATCGAATTTATCAGAATAGAACAAAAAGTTGAAATTCGATCTTCAATTGTTTTTGGTTTTCTTGCTATAACTTTTAAACGAGTCATCATACTCGAAAAATAATCACACCACTGGATTGCTGCGACCGAAATTGTTTAGAAAAGTTAAAAAAATAAAAATTGATCTTCAATTGTTTTTTACTATTTCGTTAATAACTTCCGAACGAATGATCGGATTTAAGAAATTCTTTCACCAATTGATTTCTCGCATAGAACTTATTAAAATAGAACAGAAAATGAAAATTCGCACTTCAATTGTTTTTCTGTTTTTTGTCATAACTTTCAAACCAGTGATCATATTTGAAAAATAATCGCACCACTGGATTGTTACGACTGAAATTGTTTAGAAAAGTTGAAAAAAATGATAATTGATCTTCAATTGTTTTTTACTATTTCGTTAATAATTTCTGAACGAATGATCTGATTTAAGAAATTCTTTCACGAAATGATTTCCCGCATTGAAGTTAGTAAAATAGAACAGAAAATAGAAATTTGCACTTCAATTGTTTTTCAGTTTTTGGCTATAACTTTTAAATGAGCGATCATACTTGAAAAATAATCGCATCATTGGATTTCTACGACCGAAATTGTTTAGAAAAGTTAAAAAATGAAAATTGATTTTCAATTGTTTTTTTAGTTTTTAGCTAATAACTTCCGAACGAATGATCAGATTTAAGAAATTCTTTCACCAATTGATTTCCCTAATCGAATTTATCAGAATAGAACAAAAAGTAGAAATTCGATCTTCAATTGTTTTTGGTTTTCTTGCCATAACTTTTAAACGAGTCATCATACTCGAAAAATAATCGCACCATTGGATTGCTACGACTGAAATTGTTTAGAAACGTTAAAAAAATGAAAATTGATCTTCAATTGTTTTTTACATTTTCGTTAATAACTTCCGAACGAATGATCGGATTTAAGAAATTCTTTCACCAAATGATTTCCCTAATCGAATTTATCAAAATAGTACAAAAAGTAGAAATTCGATCTTCAATTGTTTTTGGTTTTCTTGCTATAACTTTTAAACGAGTGTTTATACTTGAAAAATAGTCACAGCATTTGATTGCTACGATCGAAAATGTTTAGAAAAGACAAAAAACGAAAATTGATCTTCAATTGTTTTTTTACTATTTCGTTAATAACTTCCGAACGAATGATCGGATTTAAGAAATTCTTTCACCAATTGATTTCCCTAATAGAATTTATCAAAATAGAACAAAAAGTAGAAATTCGATCTTCAATTGTTTTTGGTTTTCTTGCCATAACTTTTAAACGAGTCATCATACTCGAAAAATAATCACACCGCTGGATTGCTACGACTGAAATTGTTTAGAAACGACAAAAAATAAAAATTGATCTTCAATTGTTTTTTACTTTTTCGTTAATAACTTCCGAACGAATAATCGGATTTAAGAAATTCTTTCACCAATTGATTTCCCTAATCGAATTTATCAGAATAGAACAAAAAGTAGAAATTCGATCTACAATTGTTTTTGGTTTTCTTGCCATAACTTTTAAACGAGTGATCATACTCGAAAAATAATCACACCATTAGATTACTACGACGGAAATTGTTTAGAAAAGTTAAAAAAAATGAAAATTGATCTTCAATTGTTTTTTACTTTTTCGTTAAAAACCTCCGAACGAATGATTAATTTTAAGAAATACTTTAACCAATTGATTTTCCGTATTCAAATTATTAAAGCATAATGGAAATCGAAATTCGAACTTCAATTATTTTCTGTTTTTTTTTTTTCATTTTAACGAGTGATTGGATTTGAAAAATATTTGCGCCAGTTGATTGCTTAATAGTTAAAAGAGCAGATGTCACAACGTCATCAAATTTTGTAGTGGGGTAAATGTGAGGTTAATGAAAACTGCATTAGATTCCGAAAAACAAAATGTAGCGCCATCTAGTGTTGAATATTTAAAATAAATCATTGTATCGATTAGAATGTGTCTGTGTGTGTGTGTGCGTGTGTGTGTGTGTGTGTGTGTGTGTGTAATTTCTACGATTTTATTGGTGTGTTTATCAAAGCGGATTTTACACAGTATTTTTAGAATGATAAATCGAAATCATAGCGCCACCTAGCGTTAAAAATTCTTTTCATTCGTTATCAGCGATTTTATTGCCCATTTTCACATATTATCAGAATAATTTTAATAAATCGAAAGAGATAAATCGAGTATACGTGGGAGCAACAACAGCGCCATCTGTTGTGTATAACAAAACCTACAGAGCCGTCTAGTTGAAAAAGCACAAAAATCGCAGCGTCGTCAAATTTCGTAATAGAGTAACTGTACTCTGTTAGTCAAAAATATATTGGATGATAAAAACAAAACATATAGCGCCATCTAGTGCCGATTGAAAGCAAAAATCATTGCATCTGTTAGAATTTAAGTGCAATTATAACGATTTTATTGGCGTTTAATGAAACCCAGTCACTATCATGTCACTATGTTTAGTAAATCGAAAAACTCGAGAGCGCCACCTGTTGTACTTAGCAAGAAATACAACGCCACCTAGAGTAAAAAAGCGAAAACGAAAACCGCATATAATTTCGTAATGCTGTATTTGTGGGATTAATAAAAAAACTGTATTAGATAACCAAGACAAAATACAAAAAAGTAAAAACTGCGTTAGATAATTAAAATATAGCGCCATCTAGTGAGGAATTATTCAAAAATTAATTTCATCAACTAGAACGTATTACACACGTACGTTCAAAGATTTTATTTTATTTGATTAACAAAATGCAATTTATATATTATTACAAAGTATTTTTAGTAAATCGAAAGAGTTGTTTGTTTAGTGTAAGTGACAAAAGCGGCAGCGCCATCTGGCGTGCATAGTGGAGTAAGTAAGAAAAATTGCTACGTAGTGGAATTACTGTGCGGCTGGTAAAAAAAAATCATTAGATGTAGAGGACGAATAGTAGCACCATCTAGAGTTTAATAACTTTTTGGTGTTTTAATTTAATTAATTATGATTTTATTGCTATAACAGGATAAAAACTACAACGCCAACAAACAACAATGCATTGTTTAGTTTAGCGCCATTTGGAAATTATTTTACTAGTTAGAAACGTTTGGTATCGGTAGAGTACAACGCCATCTAGTACCTACAGTAAACACGTCAGCGCCATCTAGTTTCTTAATGGTTTTGTTCGTGCGTGTGAACAAATGTTAGCGCCATCTAATGTTTTTTTTTTCAATTAAAATCTATTTAATCAGTTTAAGTTAGGTTTTTATAATTATTATTTTGAATTTATTTACCTCCAACAAAACTGGTTTTATCTACACACAATAAGACTAGTATTGTGTACTAAATGTGTTTACTAAATTTAAGGCGCCACCTAGTGTACGTATAAAAATTGGCAGCGCCATCTAGACACTATTTTTGGTTTGAGTTTACGTGAAGTGTTTTGCAAATGAAAATAACACACAGTTTATTTCTCACTTCACTTGTTTATTAAGTGTTAAATGTACATTTCCTTCACAAGGTGAACATTATCAATAACAAATAACAAAAACATTGATAATGTTCACCTTGTGAACGAAGTGAAGTAAGGAATAAACTGTTTGTTATTTTCATTTGTAGTATTAAGAAATGACAACAATATCTTCTTTACCTAGCAAAAGCAATAGCAACATTAGTGTATTTTGTAACGTATTAACGCCATCTGGTGTATATACTGGATTAAGTAAGAAGAAAACCTAGTGTATTTAGTGTAAGTGATAAAAACGATAACTCTAGAGTCTATAGAAAACAAAACTACAGCGCCATCTAGTGTAGATAGAAAGAAACAATAGCACAATCTAGTTTATAACACCAAAAAAACACAGCATATCACAGACAGCGCCATCTAGTTAACAAAAGTTACAACAAAAAATAGTCATGTCTGAAATATTCAGTAATGTGTTAATATAACAACTGAATGCGCTACGTCGACTTCTAAAGGAAAACAATTATCAATCATTGAATGTTTTTAGGGATCGACAAGGGCGTTTCCTCCACATCACCCTCTAATCCCGGTTGATTACCAATTAACCGGACAACCAGTTTTAATCGGTGGCACAATGGGAACGTGCAGTTACGTCCTCACCGGAACCGAACAAGGAATGTTGGAAACGTACGGATCTACGTGCCACGGAGCTGTAAGTGTTTTTTCTCAATTAAATCTGATAACAGCGCCATCTCTGAAACATACAACTTATAAGCAATTTCTAAATCGATGATGTAACCGTAAGAATTGAAAGGAAAATCTATTTACTATTAAAGCAAGATGATATCATTAAGGTGACATCTATTATCTAAAGTGTTCACTATTGTTGGTTTTAATTTACGTGTTTAATAAATGAAAATAACATACAGTTTATTCCTTACTTCACTTATTTATTTTTTGTTTATTTTAAACAAGTGAAGTAAGGAATAAACTGTGTGTTATTTTCATCTAAAGTGTTGCATTAAATTTCCCTAGTTGAGTGGATAAACACCGAAAATTGTAAGGAACAACAAAAATAAACAGTAATTTAATGTTTTCACATTATTATTATTGTTGTAAATAATGTGAAAACATTGAATTACTGTTTATTTTATACATCATTCTCAAACAGACTTTTAGTTTTATGCATTAGATCGATCAGATTTTTTCCGATAGATGTCGCTTTAATAAGTTTGAGGATAAATTACTTATCATTATTTTTATTTATTTTTTAGGGTCGTGCTCTGTCTAGAGCGAAATCGAGGAGGAACATTCAATACACGGACGTTTTGGAGAAACTGGAGGACATGGGCATCTCGATAAGGATAGCGTCACCGAAGTTGGTCATGGAGGAGGCGCCCGAGTCGTACAAGAACGTCACCGACGTGGTGAACACGTGTCACGCAGCGGGAATCAGCAAAAAGGCCATCAAATTAAGACCGATCGCCGTTATTAAAGGATAGTACCGGCTGATTAATGCGTGATTTTCGTGATTAATTTATTCTCAATCTGAGCATATCTCAAGTGCTCAAACTTAAGTTAATGAATTATTGGAATACTAAATAAATTGATAAAGAAGGATGGAAAATAAAGTCGGAAACGAATCATTTAAAATTGTTTTTGTGTAATAAACCTTTCCTATTTTAAATATTTGATGGTAGAGGTGTTTACTTCGTGGTACATCTTGAATGACTTGTAATTGAGATAATGACTAGTTTATGGTCGAAACTATAGTCACTGTAATTCTTGAATGTTGTCGACGTTAACTTGGTACGTTTTATTAAGATAATTAACACTTTAACTTTGTTCTACCACAAAAATATTTATTGCTGTGTTTGATAATGAACTGTGAATGTTCGAAACTATAGTCACAACAATAAATATTTTTGTGTTAGAACAAAGTTAGTGTTTTTTATTTTAGCTTTTTTTTTGAAGAACACATCTAAGTTTCTCGTGAAGATTTTTAAAATTAATAACTCAAATACGAAACTTTTTGTGAGATTATAAAAGTCAAGCGGAAACTGATTCATCGTTCAGGAAAGGAAAACCGATCATATTTTTTCCAGTTAATTTTTTTTTTCATATTTGCACTTGAATATTTCTTTCAAACACTCTAATCTAAGTCCAAACAAAGTTTAGATATACGCAGTAATGGGCGTTTTACAACCCAAACAATATAATCGTTTACGGATCATAAAAACAGACGTTACATTGCAGTTATCGATCGTTATCTTCTAGATAAGATTTTTATGTGCGTAAATATAAGCAGCAAATGTGAGGACAATTCATATCCACATTCAGATAATCACCATGGCTGATAAACAAGAAAATCAAAATGTAGGTGAGTAAAGTATTTTTTCATGTATAGTGACAGTAATTAATTAATTGTATTAATATTTATGGTTTATATATTCTCCAATTGAACGAATATACACTAAGGGTTTTGTTTGTTTTCGACTTCATCTGCACTACTCTGAAGCAAGCTACAATATATCGAAACCAATCTGTAGCTATTGTAGACATGGAAAAATTAACTAAATATTTATAATTAAATCTCTGAAGCAAGCTAAAATATATCGAAAACTGTTGTTTACATGGAAAAAATAATTAAAAATTGCTTTAGTGGTGTAGTGTTGATGTAAATGTAAAACTGTGGTTTCTATTACTTTTAATTATTAAATAGTTAGGGCTTTTATGCAATAATTTTGTTAATTGTGTTTAATTGTTTTTGTGTTATAGAAACTTCCAATTCACAAAAGGAAATCGTCGAAGAGGTGATGATAGTACCGAAGATTATCAAACCGAGCAAAAACGCCATCGATGTCCCGGTGAGGCGTTCTGTACCGGAGGACATAAACGGCGACCCGATACCAGAATTTTTCGAATAATAAGGGTGTAAGGAATTTATGGGTGTGAATAAAATTAGCTTACGTTAATAATAAAATTGGCGTTTTAATAATTACAAAATCCTAAAATATTCTCATCATCACTCCGGCGGCCGCTTGTGCGCGCCCCAACCGTGGAAGCACTTGGTGAACCGTTTCGACTCCTTGTTCTTGAGCGTCAGGAACAGCTTCCTGATGCGGTCCGGCTGTTTGACGCGCATGTGCTGGATGTAGACCTGCGCTGACTTATAGGCTAGTTTGATCTCCACCTCGCTGCACTTCGCGCCCAACCAGAGGAACACCTGCTCCCCGTTATCCAGTATCATTATGTCATCATCCGCCAAATCATCCTAAAAAAATATTAAATAGTTGATTAATCGATAATTGTTAATAATTAGTAACAGATGGCGTTGGTTTATAAATAATAGATTGTATTGATGAAGGGTGTTTAGTGTATTACCTGGCAAAAGTCGGAACACTTTTCCGACACGATGAAATAACCCTTTTCGTTGGAGCACCGGAACAGACGCGTGTACTCCATGAACTCGGCTTCCCTCTCGTACGGTTTCTTTCCGTTCAGGCCAACCCAGAAGAAGTTGTCGGGCTCCTCGCCCTCGTTCAGGACCTGGAGACTCACCCACGGGCTGTTGAACATGTCTTCGGCGATCTCGCCCACAAGGCGCGCCTCGTCTGGGTCCGCCTTGGAGCCGATCCACACGTACACGATACCGGAATCGCCTTGCTCGAAAGGCACGTTTAAAATGTAGCTGTAATAAACACGAAAAATTATAATAATTTATTGCAAATAATTAAAACTAAGTTTAATGACATTAAGATTTTGAATATTTTATCTAAAACTAATTTAGATTTAGAATATACCCACCAGAATGCGGAGTTTAAGGCCGTGGCATCCGGTCGTATCTGTATCAATCTCGTGTTCAAGGCGCTACCATTCGATCTGAGGTGGTAAAACTCGACGGCGTTCTTATCCTTCTGTTTCCTCTTACCCTGGTGTATTATAAACTTCCGTTTAAAGTGTGCCATAAACTTCATATTCTCCTGCTGCTGATGTGTCCTGACCACCTCCAGCTTATCCTCGAATAAAGCCTTGAACTTCTTCTGCAGCGTAAACGTGAACGTGAGCCAACCCATATTGGACGCCTCGCGTCCCTGCCAGAAGTACACGACGCACTGGAAGTCCTCCTCCAGCGGTTCGCCCTCCTCGATATCGTCCGCGGGTATCCAGTACCGGCAGAGGAAGACGTAGCAGTCCATCGAGTGGAAATGCCCGAGCTCTTCTTCAGGCAACCGCACGAACTTCTTACCCTCCAGCACGAACGCCTCCATCGCCTCCAGGTCGTCGTTCCACTCGTCCATCAGCTGTTGCGCTTCCGTCAGTGTCATGGCGGGCTGCCTGGGCGTGAATAATACTGTCAGATCGGCCTTGGTCTCCTGTTGACGCGCCCACTTCGTCAGATCGGCGCCGGTCTTCTGCACCGATTCCGCCGTCCTGGTGAAGTCGACGGCGATGACCTCGTCCCAGCCGATGAATTTGTACTTGAACACTTGCGACTCGGTGTCCTCGCGAACGCGCGTCACCACAGCATAATCCGGACGGTCGATCATGTTGAACAATTCTTCAGAGAGCTTAACGGCGGCCGTCTTCACCAGGCGTGTAGATTTTTTACCAACCCTACAAAAAAATAAATACATAATAATTCAATCAATCAAACTAGATTTAAAATAAGATTGCGACGAATAAATCATTATTTATATTAATAATGCAACGTACAAACAACAGACGTCACTTTAATGTTGTATTTTCTATTAAAAACGCGGTTAAATTCCTTTCTAAACTGCTTAACCGCGTTTTTATTATCAATATAATCTTCACATAACTCAAGAACACATACAAATTGTATTTTCTAGTAGTAGTGTTTGGCTATCGACCACTTGGTCCTTCCGAAGTGCGATTTGTGTTGTTACTTTAAAGGATCGCCCCCGTCACTCTAAAACACCATTAATTGTATTGTATTTTCTATTTTTACGTAGTGTGGGCTTTTCTTTACAATAATAATGAATATTTTGGCACAGAAACGTTTCTATTCTTTAAGAAATGAATTTTTTAAATTTATAATTGAACTTACCAGACGAAAACATCTAAATAACAATCCAAAATATAAACATTTTTACTATTCAACAGCGTGTTGACCAATTTCCCGTGCGGAACTTCCACCTGCGGCAACTCCAAATAGCCCATTCCCAACTGTACCTGATACAGTCGTGGAGGAACCGGTGTAAACGTGGCGTCAACATGTTCCTTTAAAAAGTAAATACATTAAAAATCCGTTCGTGTTGTTTTAATCAATCAATTATTCTACCTCGATTGGATCTTCTGGTTTGTTACCCTCTGGCTCACCCAAAGCCAACCAAAACTCGGTACTTTCCGAGCCCATCGTTTCCGTGATGACCTCCGCTTTGTTCTTGCGCTCGTTTTTGTTGATCTTCTCCGCCATTAATCGCGCTTTTGATTTTAAAGTATTTTTCGAACTCTTTCCGTACCAGAGGAATATTTTTAGGCCGGTGTCGAGGACGAAGACGAAGCGCGGATCGAGGGATTCAGACGAAACCGCAACGGGCTCCAGGTGGATTGAAGCGCCTGCCGCGTGCACACGGTAAAACCTCACTTCATACGTCTACAAGAAAACAATAATTTTAATAACCTAATAACAATAATAAAATAATAAAAAACGAAATATTTTCGTGTTTTTTCTAATTATAATAACAATAATTTTATTCTATAACAACAAAAAATTGATTCAAAATTCGAGTGTGATATTTTTCAAGAATAAAAAACAGTTGAACACCATCTACTTACTAAATCTTCAACAGTGAAGAAACCGCTGGACGTCCGTCCTCCCTCTATGTAGGTAATCCTGGCGTCGAAGAGGGACAGAAACTCTTCGGATTCGTCCCCCTGTTCCTCGCGTATCGTCCTGCACTGCGCCCCTAGATAATTCCTCAAGTTGACGGCGTGTATAGCCGAGCACGCCCTTTTATCCAACTGGAAAATAAATAAATATTCAAGATTAGGAAATAAATTATTAAAGACGAATAATTATTAACGTAATCTTGACCTATCCCAATAAATTATTCGTTGCTCTAGCGTACCCCTGACCTACGCTAATAATTAATGCATTTTCCTAGCGTACCCTTGACCAACCTCAATTAATTATTTATTGCCCTTGCGTTCTCTTGACCTATCCCAATTAATTATTTATTGTCCTCTTGTACTCTTGATCTATCCCAATAAATTAGTCATTATCCTAACGTACTTTTGACCTACATTAATAATTCGTGCATTGGTGTAGCATAGTCCTGACCTTTCTCAATAAATTATTGATTCTCCAGGTCTATGAGAAACAATTGAAAGAATTGGTTTTTAATTTAAAAACCCCGAAATGATACATTTTATATTCTTCTAATTAATAATTATTATAGTTTGTTCTTTAAATTATATATTCATTCAGTAAAATAGTTGGGAATGTTTTATTAATTAGAGGGTGGGATAGAGGCCACCCGCCCACCCTACATATGCAATAAAAACAAAATTACAAACTCTGTTTTGCACTAATTTCCTTTCAATCAAAACAGTGTTTGTAGTTGGAGTTCCAATGTATAAGTAGGGTGGGCGGGTGGTCTCTAACCCACCCTCCAATCAGTAAAACATAAGCGAGGGTTTTAATTAGATATTGTAAAATATAAATTTATCGAGATTTATTCTTACAAATACTTCAAATAATTTTTGATGATGTTTTACTGATTGGAGGGTGGGATAGAGGCCACCCACCCACCCTACATAGGCAAATTAAAATTACAAACTCTGTTTTGTATTATTTTCCTTTAAATCAAAACACTGTTTGTAGTTGAAGTACAAATGCATATGTAGGGTGGGTGGGTGGCCTCTATCCCACCCTCCAATCAGTAAAACATAAGCATGGGTTTTAATTAAAAATTGTAAAATATAAATAAACACAAAATAATTGCGATTTTTAGAGATTTATTCATACAAATATTTCAAATAACTTTTGATGATGTTTTACTGATTGGAGGGTGGGATAGAGGCCACCCACCCACCCTACATATGCGATAAAAACTTAATTACAAACTCTTGCATTATTTTCATTTAAATCAAAACACTGTTTGAAGTTGGAGTACAAATGCATATGTAGGGTGGGCGGGTGCCCTCTAACTCACCCTCCAATCAGTAAAACATCAGAAGGTATTTTAGTGGGAATTATTTGTACAACTAAACAAACTTTAAATTATATTTCGCCCCTTAATTACAAAAAAATCGGTTTTAAATAACGAAAACGTTATATTCTTCAAATTAATGATTATTACAGTTTTTTAATTATATATTTATTCGATAGAATAGTTGGGAATGTTTTATTGATTGGAGGGTGTGATAGGCGCCACCCACCCACCCTACATATGCAGTAAAAATAAAATTACAAACTCTGTTTTGCACTAATTTCCTTTAAATCGAAAACAGAGTTTGTAGTTAGAGTTCCAATGTATATGTAGGGTGGGTGGGTGGCCTCTAACCCACCCTCCAATCAGTAAAACATAAGCGAGGGTTTTTATTAAAAATTGTAAAATGTAAACACAAAATAATTGCGAATTTTAGAGATTTATTCATACAAATATTTCAAATAACTTTTGATGATGTTTTACTGATTGGAGGGTGGGATAGAGGCCACCCACCCACCCTACATATGCAATGAAATCTAAATTACAAACTCTGTTTTGTAATATTTTTCTTTATATCGAAACACTGTTTGTAGTTGGAAGTTCCAATACATATGTAGGGTGGGTGGGGGGCCTCTAATCCACCCTCCAACCAGTAAATCATCAGAAAGTATTTGAATGGAAAATATTTGTACAATTAAACAAACTTTAAATATTATTTCACCTCTTAAATACAAAAAAAAGGTTTTAAATAATGAAAAATTTACATTCTTCAAATTAATGATTATTACATTTTTTTAAATTATATATTTATTCGATAGAATAGTTGGGAATGTTATATTGATTGGAGGCCAAACATATGCGATGAAATCTAAATTACAAACTCTGTTTTGCATTATTTTCCTTTCAATCAAAACAGTGTTTGTAGTTGGAGTTCCAATGTATTTGTAGGGTGGGTGGGTGGCCTCTAACCCTCCCTCCAACCAGTAAAACATCAAAAAGTATTTTAGTAGGAAATATTTGTACAATTAAACAAACTTTAAATTATATTTCGCCTCTTAATTACAAAAAATAGGTTTTTAATAACGAAAACGTTATATTCTTCAAATTAATGATTATTACAGTTTTTTAATTATATTTTATTCAGTAAACTAGTTGGGAATGTTTTATTAATTAGAGGATGTGATAGGTGCCACCCACCCACCCTACATATACAATAAAAACAAAACTACAAACTCTGCTTTGCATTATTTTCCTTTAAATCGAAACACTGTTTGTAGTTAGAGTTCCAATGTATATGTAGGGTGGGCGGGTGGCCTCTAACCCACCCTCCAATCAGTGAAACATAATCGAGGGTTTTAATTAAAAATTGTAAAATATAAATAAACACAAAATAATTGCGATTTTTCGAGATTTATTCATACAAATATTTCAAATAACTTTTGATGATGTTTTATTTATTGGAGGGTGGGTTAGAGGCCACCCACCCACCCTACATATGCATTAAAAACAAAATTACAAACTCTGTTTTGCATTATTTTCCTTTAAATCGAAAACAGTTTGTAGTTGGAGTTCCAATGCATATGCAGGGTGGGTGGGTGGTCTCTAACCCACCCTCCAATCAGTAAAACATCAGAAAGTATTTTAGTGGGAAAATATGTTTACAATTAACTAAACTTTCAATTATATTTCACCACATATTTATATTAAAAAACTATTGTTTTTTCAATTATATATTTATTCTGTAAAATAGTTGTGAATGTTTTATTTATTGGAGGGTGTGATAGGCGTCACCCACCCACCCTACATATACAATAAAATCAAAATTACAAACTCCCTTTTGCACTAATTTCCTTTCAATCAGAACAGTGTTTGTAGTTGGAGTTCTAATGTATATGTAGGGTGGGTGGGTGGCCTCTAACCCACCCTCCAATCAGTAAAACATAAACGAGGGTTTTAATTAAAAATTGTAAAATGTAAATAAACACAAAATAATTGCGATTTTTCGAGATTTATTCATACAAATATTTCAAATAACTTTTGATGATGTTTTACTGATTGGAGGGTGGGATAGAGGCCACCCACCCGCCCTACATATGCAATGAAATCTAAATTACAAACTCTGTTTTGTATTATTTTCCTTTACATCAAAACACTGTTTGTAGTTGGAGTACAAATGCATATGGAGGGTGGGCGGAGGGCCTCTATCCCACCCTCCAACCAATAAAACATCAGAAAGTATTTTAGTGGGAAATATTTGTACAATTGAACAAACTTTAAATTATATTTCAACCCTTAATTATAAAAAATAGGTTTTAAATAATAAAAACGTTATATTCTTCAAATTACTGAGTATTACAGTTTACTAATTATATTTTATTCAGTAAAATAGTTGTGAATGTTTTATAGATTGGAGAGTGGGATAGGCGCCACCCACCCACCCTACATATTCAATAAAATCTAAATTGGAAACTCTGTTTTGTATTATTTTCCTTTTAGCCAAAACAGAGTTTGTAGTTGAAGTTCCAATGCGTATGTAGGGTGGGTGGGTGGCCTCTATACCATCCTTTAATCAGTAAAACATCAGAAAGTATTTTAGTGGGAAAATATGTTTACAATTGACCAAACTTTAAATTATAACACCACGTATTGTATTTATAAAAAAACCTTTTATTACTGTATTTTAATTATATACTTATTCGGTAAAATAGTTAGGAATGTTTTATTAACTGGAGGGTGTGATAGGTGCCATCCACCCACCCTACATATGTAATAAAATCTAAATTACAAACTCTGTTTTGTATTATATTCCTTTAAATACAGACAGAGTTTGTAGTTAAAGTTCCAATGCGTATGTAGGGTGGGTGGGTGGCCTCTAACCCACCCTCTAATCAGTAAAACATAAGCGAGGGTTTTAATTAAAAATTGTAAAATATAAATAAACACAAAATAATTGCGATTTTTAGAGATATATTCATACAGATATTTCAAATAACTTTTGATATTGAATTTGAAGGAAACGTTAGCAAGCAGTTTCTATTCAAGACTTACAACACTTTTTCAAATATTTTTCAGTTTCAAAACAGTCAAAAATGTGCTTAAAATTATTAAAATCAAGGAAACGTTAACAGCGCCATCTATTGTTATCGAATAGTGTAACAATAACGTAAGCTTATAATTTTTGTACTTTGTAAAAAATGGTTTAAAGCTGAATTAATTACATTTTAAAATTGTAACTTGGAAATTGTTGTCGTTTGTTGGTTGACAAACTGTCACTCTCAAATTCAATTACTAACCAATCAATTGTCAAATGTCAATTAGCGGTGTTAACTGTCGTATTATAAATATTCCAGTAGTAAACCAATATAATAATCGACTGCAAATTTGCTGATTGATAACACACACATACACTGTCAAATGGCTAATGTCAATTATGACGGCTTAGAGTGAATTATAAACTATCAATTGATAAGTGCAATTTTTAAAACTATGTTACAATTACTATCGTTTTGTCGTTAAGGTTTATTAAATGATAAAGCTAAGTTGTCAACTGTCAAATGACTCTTATTAATAGTAGACTGTTATTATTATAAAAATAATTTATTAATAAAACTTATTTTAATTTAACTATGGCTTTAATTTTTCGAGTAAAAATTCTAACTTTCAAATGTCAGTTGTCAATTATTTGGGTTTAAAGTTGGTTATAAACTATCGAATGATAACTGCAATTGTTAAACTATATGTTTACATTAATAATAATAATCTTTATTAAGAGTTGTCATTTTATTCTTGTTATTATCATTTTATTCTTGTTATTATTATTATAAAAATGGATTAAATTTAACAATCGTTTTAATTTTTCGAGTAGTAACTTTTACTGTCAAATGTCAATTACGATGACTTAAAGTAGTTGGTTATAAACTATTAAATGATAACTACAATTGTTAAACTGTATGTTTAAATAATTATCGTTTCGTTTCGTGTTTGACGTTTATTAAATATCAATATTAGCTGTCATCTGTCAGCTGTCAAATGACTGTAATTAAGAATTGTCGTTTTTTTTATTATTATTATTATAAAAATAAATCAAATGTACTAAATTAAACAATCGCTTTAATTTTTCCAGTAGTAACTTTTACTGTCAAATGTCAGTTGTCAATTATGATGGCTTAAAGTTGGTTATAAACTATCAAATGATAACTGCAACGGTTAAACTGTATGTTTAAATAAACATCATTTCGTGTTTGTCGTTACTACTAAATGTCAAATGTTAGCTGTCATCTGTCAACTATTAGATTGTTACTAATTGTCAATTATCAAAATGTCAAATGATAATTATAATGTTAGGATCGTATTGAAACTCGTTATATTTAAGTATTGACTACCAACGTCAACTGTCTTTGTCACTATATAGTTGTCAACTGACATTTGTCAGTTATCATACTTATTATATTGTTAAGAATTGACTCTCAACGCCGACTGACAGATATTAATTGCCAACCAACTACTGTCAAAAGAAAATTGTCAATTATCAAGCATAATCAAACCATAATTAATATTAGGATAATATCAAAACTCGTTATATTTATGTTTTGACTATCAACGACAACTGTCAAAAAACAGTCACTGTTACTATATAGTTGTCAAATCACCCTTGTCAATTATCAACTGTCAAACCATAATTAATACTAATTGATTAATTGTTGAGGCGTTCACTGTGTGATACATCTTGAATATTTAAATATAATTAATACTATTAGGATAATATCAAAACTCGTTATATTTATGTTTTGACTATCGTCAAACTGTCGAAAAAACTGTCACTGACACTATATATGTAGTTGTCAACTGACATTTGTCAATTTTCAACTTTCAAATGATAATTCATTCTATTAGAATAGCATCAAAACCCAATATATTTAGATTATGAATATCAACGTCAACACACAAATATCAATTGCCAAACAACCATTGTCAAAAAAACCTGTCACTATCACTATATAGTGGTCACACGCGTCTTTACTTGAAGTAATCAGGTAATGTATGTAGAGGATAATTAATATTATTGGGAAAATCCAATATACCAACAGCACCATCTATTGTTTCCCTTTTTAGAATACAAATATTGACATTTACATCAGCAATAGCGCCATCTATTATCGAAAAAAGTACTGAAGTTTAAGAATTTAGCACAAAAAAGTCAAATGATTAAAGCTTTTTTAAAAGTGTTTAGAACAACAGTCACCTTGAAATTTTACATTTTTTGTTGAATAAAAAACAATTTTTCACATTTTTCAAAATTATTCTAATCAAAACAAAACACTTTTGGGTTTTTTGTTTTTTTTTTAGGTTTCGTAGGAGCTGTTATTGATAATGAGCGCCCAGCACTCGAAATATTTATCTAAGCATAGAAAATAAAGTGCGAAGAAAGTATACAACAGTGTTATTTAAATCTTTTGGTTACTCAACTGTTTTTAAAGCTTCTGGCGATTTCAATTGTTTTGTTTTTAATTTAAATTGGTTTCGTTTGTTAATCTACACTGTTTTTTTTTTTAATTTTTAATTGTTTTTGTCAATTTTAATTATTAAAAAAAATATCAAATTTCGTATTTGGTAAGAAAGAAAATGTTTTCAGGTGGTTTTTTCATATTAAATTGTTTTCTCTTTTTTATAATACACTTTTCACTTCACTGTGTTAATATAAATTTAAGTAAAAAATCGGTCGGTAAATAATGATTACTATAGTTAACTGTTTAATGGTTACAATTATTAGTGAGACCAATATATATGAAACCAGGTCAATCACGAACAATTGTGAATACTCACCGAGGCCTTTTCGCCTATCCAGAAATAGATCTCCCAGTTTAGCGAGCCGGAATCGTCCAGTGTGGTCTTGAGGACGATGTAACAGTCGCCCTCGTAGAACTTTCCGTGCGCCACCTCGTCGATTTGATTCGGCAGGAAATTCTCGATCTCCCAGATGTTCACGCCCGGCACGTGGCCGGCGTCGTCGTCGAAAAACTCGGAATAGTCCAGCGGCGGCTTTTCCAACGTTTCATCCCATCTTTTAGGCCTATACAAATAATATATTAATAATAATCAGCGCAGAAAATTTTACTGTGGCGCCATCTGTTGGAATATAGAGGTTATAGTTTTATCCTAATTATTAAATAAATGTTAATTAGCAAAATCCACAGAAGGTAGAAGTAATATATAATTATATAAATAATAACAAATATATATTATTTCAATTTCTCAACAGATGGCGCTACAGATGATCAATATCGTATTTCTCTTAGCGCCATCAAAATTGAATTTGACTTTGTATTAAATCATAATTTAGACAACTTACTGCAATTTAACAACAGATGGCGCTAAGAGAAATTGTACCTCTCATCAGTGTAATAATTATCATTATAAAGTGTTGATGGCAAACTGTTTTCATACTTTTCTAAAAAGAAAACCAATGAAATCCTCAGAAATGACTGACCAAGTTGACAATATTGCTTTATTTGAATGAGAGTAATATATATTTGACGTTGGTTATATTATGATTTATTACATATTATTTTTAAAAAAATTTAAATATATTATGAGTGATTAGTAGTAAAATGAATGGTGCTTTAAAGTAACTAAAGAGGTTCATTTACACACAAATAAATACACAAATCATGGAGGAAGGACAACGTGGTCGATAATCAACCCACACAATACCATAACTTTTATTTGTCATAGCGCCATCTATTAGAAAATCGCGGTAATATTTACGATAATTATATATAGGTGTTATTATTAACATAATGTTCCACCAAGTGATTAATGAGAAATATGTATATGAATTACGTACGACTCTTCTAAAATGATTATTCGGTTTGAAGACTTTTTATTATAATTTTCGAAAGATAAAAACATTCATTAAGGGAATTATTTATGGAACCTAATATTTAAAAAAAAAATGGTCCGTCATAAACAAAAATTCAGGTTTCAATTTACACGTGGCAGTTAGCCAAAGACTACTACTTTTTACAGCGCCATCTATTAATAATATTTCATATCCTTTTACAGTTTTGTCTGTCATACAAAAATTTAGGCTTCGTTTTACCCAAAGGCTACTACTTTTTACAGCGCCATCTATTAGTAACATTTCATATCCTTTTACAGTCATAATTCGATCTAAACGCAATTTAATATATCTTTTGATAGATTTACTAATGCAATTATTAAGAAGGCTCAATATTTCTCATACTCACTTAACAAATTCTGCCTTCAATTCACTCTCAGTCTTATTACTGTCCTTATCCTTGGCGACATCTTTCATCCCCTGAAAAAAAAAGCGATAAATCGATAATCACGTTTTTTTTTTCGAACGTCTCACCTTTAATATCTTGGCCTGATCCTGGTCGGCCTCCTCGTGATCCCTCCTGCCCCTCCTCAGCCTCATCTTCCTCGCGATTGGATCTTTGCTTGGGTCTGAAAAATACTTTCGTGATAAATTTACAGGATAAAAAGAAATCAAATCAATTTATTCATATTCATATTAATAATACAACAGCGCCATCTATCATCGAGTGGATTTTTTTAATTTTAGAATTAACGAAAAATGATTTGTCTAAATGATTTGGTTATATTTTTTTCTTCCGTTCTTAGTACAATCATATATTTATTTATGTAATGCATGCTACATAAAGATTAAATACAGTACAACTTGAATTAATTAAATTTTAGAAGTGTATTCAATTAAAACAATATATTCAATTCAATCATTGATTCAAAATTATTATTTGACAACTATAGATTTCGAATTGTACGTCCCATCAGCGTAGTGATTATCATTATGAAGTGTTGATAGCAATTTAAATATAACATTTATTCAAAAACTGTTTTCATACTTTTCTAAAAAGAAAACCAATGAAATACTCAAAAATTATTGACCAAATTGACAATGTTTATACATTACCGTCTTTGTCCAAAGGAGATGAATCGATTGTATTGTTTTTTTTTCTCTTAACTATCTAAATTAAATAAAAATGAAAACTTTGAAGTTATTAACATAATATACTTTCACTAATTTTGTTATGTATAAACAGGTAATAAATATTTTATTATCATCAGCAAAGAAATTAAATTAACGAAGAAAGTTATTATATTGCGTTATTATAATCATCTATAATTAACTACGCTAGGATAATTTAAATATTAATGCCTTTAAAATATGCTAAAAAAATAAATATACGCTTATTTAACAAGGCTCATTAGCCTCGTTAAATAATCATTTTTTCCAATCTCATAATTAAGTAATAATTACGCACGAAAGAAAGTGTTTGTATTTGGTTTTAACGACTCAAAACTCACTCTGTGAGGCCGGCGGCGGCGGCACCATCGCCCCGGCCAGCCGCAGCTGATTCTGCAGCGAAAAGTCGATGTTGTAGAACTCCAGGCCGGCGCCCCTCGTCATCTCCGTGGGCTTGGGCGGCATCACCAGGTCCGGATTGTTCCTCAGGTCCAACGAGTCGAGGTCGTTGAGCAGGTGTATCGCGTCGGGCAGGGTTATCAGACGGTTAGAGCTTAAATTCAGCTTCCTCAACGAACCACACCTTAAAGAAAAAAAAATGAATATTAAGATTGATTAATGGTTAACTTAGTGATACACCTTGGAATTTTAAATAAAACGCTTATATTATTGATATCACACTTTATGACTTCAACAAAGTAATTAGTTAATTAATTAACATAGAGATATATAATGAATATAATTCATCATTTTTTAAATTGATATTTTATTTATCAATAATTTCACCTGCACAATCCTTCCGGTATCATTTCAAGTTGATTGTTTGAGGCGGAGAAAATTTCAAGGCAGCCCAACTTTCCGATGCCAGATGGTATACCCTCGAAATCCAGTTGATTATCATTCACGTAGAGCCTCCGGAGGGTGGAAATCTTACACAGGGAGGCCGGAAGGCTGGTCAGCTTGTTGTGCGACAGATTGAGCGTGTCCAGTTTCTGCCACAGTTCAACAGCTATTAAACAGAACAGAAAATAATTTAATAATTAATTAATCTCCTTATGATTCATTTCATTTGTTTTAAAAAGTTTTCAATCAGGTAAACAAGTTAATCATTATAGCAGACAAAACAAAAAACATTTATTTTGATTAGAACTAAAAACACTTGGATTGTTTCAGAAAATGTTTATTATTTCTTCTCGTGTTTTTAGTTCTAATCAAAATGGTTCAAAAATGTTTCACCACGGTTTAAGTAAGCAATAAAAACATTTATTATTATTAACTCTTTGCACACCAGTGGATTTAATTTAATTTGAGTGGAAAAGGGTTAACATTTTCAACAGGCTTACATTATACAAAAAACCTGTAAATAAATAACATTGATTTTTTAATATTTACATCAAACTTACCAATTAATCAGCTTAGACAATATTATATTTATTTAAAAATACACTAACCTGTTGATAGTTCAGTGATTTCGTTATCGCTGAGGTTGAGCCGTCTGAGGTTGGGCAACGAGTAGAGAGAGTCGGGTATTTTGGGCAGCGCATTCTGCGCCAGGTCGACGTCCGACAGGTGCACCAGGCTCTCCAGGTTGCCGGGAAAGTTGGCCAGGTTGCGGCTCGTGTTGCGCATGTGCAGCGTCTCCAGGTTGATCAGCGACGGCAACTGCCTGAACTGGAAGTGCCCCAGCGGATTGTTGTTCAGCACCAGGGTCTTCAGGTTGGCCAGGCGGCGCGTCTGCGGCGGCAGCGTCTCCAGACTGTTGTTGCTCAGGTTCAGGAACAGCATGTCGGTCAGATTGATGAAGAGCGAGTTCGGCACCGCTTCGATACTGCACGTAAATAAAAATACGTTAATAATTAGAAAAAACACGAAAAATTTTCGTAAAAAATACATTAGTTCGCAACCTTAAAAGTTTGTAAATACAAAAATAACACAACCATTAATACAGTCATAGCATAATCAATTATAAAATTAAAAAATGGTGATGTGGCCATCATAATATTTTTCCCAAAAACTATGAGGTTTACGCAAAAGAGCTATTCTTAAAAATTTGCTCAATTGTTGATTCTTTACAATTACTTTTTATATAAATTTCATTTAACTCATATAGTTTATTAGTAATGGGCAAAAAAATGTCGAAATTTTAAAGTTAAGAACTTTATGAAACACATATTTTAATAAAACTTGTTCAGTTTTTCATTCTCTTTAATTTTTGTTTGAAAAGTTGTCTTATTTTTCAAAGTTTGTTTGAATAAATCTATTAAATTTTGCCTTAACGGTTTACAACTTCAAATTAAAACCCTCGCTTATGTTTTACTGATTGGAGGGTGGGTTAGAGGCCACCCACCCACCCTACATATACATATAAGTTTTAATTCCTTATCGTCTCGCGGTTTCCAATAAAATTAATTACAAAACTTTCGTATAAAAAAGAAATTAAAAAGGTAAAATTTTTGATTGAGTAAATTAGTAAAAATTTGATGCATGATGGGTGGCAGACTTTAAATCTAAATTAGATAAGATTAGCCATAGAAAGTCACTTATATTTCAACTTAAATTTGGATAATGGTTTATTTTTTTTTAAATACAAGGTTTTATTGTTTTGTAAGCAGCAAAATCATCAACAATTATGTATTTAAAGTGATCATGTATATGTAGGGTGGGTGGGTGGCCTCTAACCCACCCTCCAATCAGTAAAACATCAGCGAGGGTTTTAATTAAAAGTTGTAAAATACAAATAAATACAAAATAATTGAATTTTTTAGAGATTTATTCTATCATATTTCTCAAATAATTTTTTTGATGATGTTATACTGATTGGAAGGTGGGATAGAGGCCACCCACCCACCCTACATATACAAATAAATTTCAATTAATAATCGTCTCGCGGTTTGGAGTAAAATTAATTATAAAACTTTTTGGATAAAAAAGAAATTCAAAAGGTAAAATTTTTTAGTGAAGAAATTAATAAATTTTTTATGCATGATGGGTGGGCAGACTTTAAACCTAAATTAGATAGATTAGCTATAGAAGGCCATTTATACTTAAACTTAAATTTGGAATATACTTTATTTTTTATTATACACAAGGATTTATTGATTTTTGCAGCAAAATCATCAACGATGAGGATTTAAAGTTATTAGGGTGGGTGGGTGGCCTCTATCATAAGCGAGGGTTTTAATTAAAAGTTGTAAAATGTAATGAAACATAAACAATGGTGATGTGGCCATCATAGTATTTTCCTTACATTTTTCTCAAAAACTAAGGGGTTAACGCGAAAAGGTTGTTTCTAATAATTTGCTCAATTTTGGATTCTTTACAATTACTTGTTATATAAATTTCATAAAACTCCTATAGTTTATTAGCAGTAGGCAAAAAAATATCAGTAATAGTAACTGTAAACAGGAAGTAGCAACCATTAACCAGATGTTAAACCCGGAAATAGTAACCGGAAAAAGTAGGTATTTACCTGAAACCATAAGTCAAACACGGAAATAGTAACCGGAAACTTGACGTAAACCCGGAAATAGCAACCGGAAACGTGAAGTAACAACCGGAAATAGTTACCAGAAACAGGAAGTAGCAGCCGAAAATAGTAACCAGAAACAGGAAATAGCAACCGGAAACAGGACGTTAAACCCTGAAATAGTAACCGGAATTCAAAACAAATCAATTTTTTAGGTTATGGCCGGTTGGAGTTTACTGAAAAACTCACATTTTAGGTTAGGTCGGAAGGCAAAATTAATAATTATTATAGAATCATTTGCTTATTGTTAAACTCTAACCTAATTTAATGGCCGAAACTATTAAATGCTTTAGGTTAGAGTTAGTTAGAGTAAGGCTTTAACTTAATTTTATCATCAAAACTAATAGATTTTTTGTTCGGTTAGAGTGTAAAACTAATGATTATTAAGTATAATATGTTTATTATCATCGATGCTAAACAATTTTTTGATTAGAATGTAAAACTGTAAATTATTACGATCAAAAAACAACTGGCGGCTATCGTTGGAGTTTTAACACATTTACAGGAATCTACATTACAAATTACCGACAACTGATAAGGATAAGATATTAAAACACTTTGTAATCAAATAATAGTTGTGGAGGCTTTCACTTCGTCATACATTTTGATAATTCAAAATAAATAAAACAATTAACTTTGTAATCACTTTCGTCACTGTGTACACAGTGAAGATAATAAAATAGTGGTTACAAAGTGTTTTATTATCGTATTTATAATATTCATGTAACTCACCATTTAATATTTAATATTACATATTTAGTAACTGATAAGGACTTTGGTGGAATAGCGGACCTCTGGAGATATGCAACCAAACATACACCACTCGTATATACATTTAAAGACGTGTTTTTTTTTATATTACAACAAATAACACCTTTAATAAGTCCAAATATTCAAAATAAAATTTACATAATGAAACATCAAAACTAATCAAATTGTTAAGTTAAAAGTGGTTAGAGTGCAAAAGAAATGCTTACAATAAAATCTTCTTACTTAATCATCAAAATAATCAATTTTTAAGGTTAGATATATCAGTTTAACTTTATTTTTAGGAATTTATGTTTCAAACGAAAAATTTCTGTATTTCCTATAATTAGATTTACCAATCTATTAATAAATACTAACGGGTGTCCAACAATTATTGCAGTTGGAATAAAAAACGTAGGTCGATTCTTCCATGTTGCAAATAAATGAACTGACATTTTTAATGCACATTTAAGTTATGTTTGACAATTAAAATGTCAGTTCATTTATTTTGCACATGAAAGAATTGACCTACGTTTTTGATTCCAACGCCACCCGGGACTGCAATAATTGTTGGACACCCGTTATTATTATTATTATTATTTGCCCAGAAGAAAAATATTAGTAGTATACAATTGTTGTAAAATTCTAACCTAAAATACTTATCGATACCAATCATTTTTAGGTTAGAATTGGTTAGATTGCGAAACAAATGACTTTTATAGAATCATTTGTTTATTTGAAAACTCTCTAACCTAATTTAATAATGGAAAATTATTTTTTTTAGGTTAGAGTTGATTAGAGTGCAAAAGAATAGATTATTATAAAATATTGTGTTTATTGTAAAACTAACTTAATTTAATAATCAAATTAATCTTTTTTTTTGGGCTAGAGTTGGAGTGCAGAACATACGATTTTTATAAAATGATTTATTTATTATAAAGCTTTAACCTAATTCAATCGTCAAAATTAATCATTTCTTTTAGGTTATATAACCAACTATAAATGCAAAATTAATGATTTTTATAGAATGTATGTATCTATTGTAAAACTCTAAATTAATCTAATTTAAGGATCGCAATGAATCCATTTTTTTAGGGTAGCGTTGGTTATAGTTTATTGTAGAACTCTAACCTAATTTAATCAGCGAAAATAATCATTTTTTAAGTTAGAGTTGGTTGGAATGCAGAACAAATGATTTCTATAGAGTCATTTGTTTATCAAATTGTTAGTTTATAAGTAACGGGTGTCCAACAATTATTGCAGTCCCGGGTGGCGTTGGAATCAAAAACGTAGGTCGATTCTTACATGTGCCAAATAAATGAACTGACATTTTAATTGTCAAACATAACCTAAACGTGCATTTAAAGTGTTGTTTAAATTCACGTTTAGGTTATGTTTGACAATTAAAATGTCAGTTCATTTATTTGGCACATGTAAGAATCGACCTAAGTTTTTGAATCCAAGGCCACCCAGGACTGCAATAATTGTTGGACACCCGTTAGTTAAAGGGCAGAAGAAATGATTATTATAAAATCATCTGTTTATTTTAAATCTCTAACCTAACTTGATCAAAATAATCAATTTTTAAGGTTAAATTCGCCTAGAAAAAAAATATTATTATAGAATTGTTTGTTGTAAAATCCTTTTAGATTAGAATTGGTTAGAGTGCAGAACAAATGATTTTTATACTTACCATCATTTGTTTATTTCAAAACTCTCTAACCTAATTTAATCATTCAAAATAATCGTTGTTTAGGTTAGAGTTAGTTAGAGTGGAAAAGAATAGATTTGTTATGGAGTATTTGTTGATTGTAAAACTCTAACCTAATTTAATCATCAAAATACTCAGTTTTTTGAGGTTAGAGTTAGAGTACAAAACAGACGATTTTTATAGAATGATTCATTTATTCTAAAGCTCGAACGCAATTAAATGTAATAATTATTAATCAAAATTAATCACTTATATTTTAGGTTATCGTTGGTTAAAATGCAAAATAAATGATTTTTATAGAATCATTCGTCTATTGCAAAACTCTAACCTAATTTAAGCATCGCAATGAATCATTTTTTTAGGGTAGAGGATTTTCTAATGATTAAATTTTCTGTATATCAAATTTTTTAAACATTAAATTTTCTGTATTCAGTTTTTTCCAAACATTGAATTTTCTGTATATAGAACATAAAGAATTTTATAAATATTAGGTATTCTAGGTATCTAATCGTCTAATGATTGATGAATTTTCCGTTTATGGAAATTTAAAACATTGAATTTTCTATGTGTATATTAAATTTTCCAAACATCAAGTTTTCTGTATTTGGATTTTCAAAACATTAAATTTTCTTTCGTTGATATGTTTAGAAAATTTGGTCTACAGAAAATCAGACAATTTAATAAATAGAAAATTCAATGGTTAGAAAATCCAATCATTAGAAAATGTGACATCCAGAAAATTAACTGTTTATAAAATTCTATATACCTACAGAAAATTCAATGTTTAGAAAAATCAATACACGGAAAATTTAATGTTTGGAAAATACCATATACAGAAAAATCAATGTTTAGAAAATTCGGTCTAAAGAAAATCAGTAAATTTGATATATGGAAAATTCAATGATTAGAAAATCGTATGTTGGATTTTCTAACCATTGAATTTTCCATTTATCAAATTGTGTATACACAGTTAATTTTCTGGGTGTCACATTTTCTAATGATTAAATTTTCAGTATATCATATTTTTTTGTATAAAGATTATTGAGAATTTTATAAATATTAATTATACTAATATCTAATTATCTAATTTTCTGTGTGTAGAATTTTAAAACATTGAATTTTCTATATATCACAATTTCTGTATATGGGATTTTCTAAACATTGAATTTTCCATATATCAAATTTTCAGTGGATTTCTAAACATTGATTTTTCTGTAGATTATTTTTTCTAAACATTGAATTTTTTGTACATCAAATTTTCTGGATATCGCAGTTTCTAATTGTTATATGTTCATTGAAAAGCGTTTGAGCGTAGACTGTCTTTATTATAGAACACACGATAGTAAACACCAGTTAACTATTGATAATGAACACATAGTACATTTAGCGATTAAATAAAATAGTGAAGTAAGAACTGTAACTGTGTTTATTTATTAATTAAATAGTAAATTTCACGTAACTCACAAAATAATATTGAAAAAACACACGAGTCGGTGTCGTGGTAGGCAACCTTATTAACATGTGTATCTAACATATACACCATAACATCTCCCCTTTTAATAAAAAATACAATAATTGCATCTCTTATGAATTCTTCTATTGATTCATTGTTTTGTCTGTCGTACAGTGAAGAATTTGTATCTTTCATACACGAAATTTTCCTTGGGAATAAAATATTCATCAAATTTTTTCTTTACCGCTGCTATTTTGTCTTGTTCGTCATCAGTGAAGTGAAACATGTTGAATATTTAAATTGCCTTTATTATAAAATACACGAGTCGACGCCATAATAGGCAACCTCATTTACACGTATAACACTAATGATTAAATATTAGGTTTTCTATATATCTAATTGTCTAGTGATTAAATTTTCTGCTTATAGAATTTTTAAACATTGATTATTCTATACTTATATCAAATTTTCCATACATCGAATTTTCTAAACAATAAATTTTCTGTATATAGGATTTTCTGAACATTGAATTTTCTGTATATCAAATTTTCTAAACATTGTTTTTTTCTGTATATAGGATTTTCTAAACATTAAATATTCTGTGTATCGAATTTTCTAAACATTGGATTTTTTGCATATAGAATTTTCTCTATCGAGGAAACTTTGAATTTAATGGATATCGCCTTTTCTAATGTTTTCTGCTTACACAATTTTCTAAACATTGAATGTTCTTTATAATAAATTTTCTGCATTCCGATTTTTTCGAATATTGATATTTTCTATACATTATTGAATTATACTTAATCATTTTTTAGGTTAGAGTTGGTTGGAATGCAAAATGATTTTTATAGAGTCATTTGTTTAATGTAGAACTCTAACCTAACTTCATCATCGGAACCAATCAATTTGTTAGGTTAGTGTTGATTAGAGTAGCAAACAAATGAAAACTATTGAATCATTCGTTTATTGTAAAAGCATAACGTGGAATTAAATCATCAAAGCGAATCAATTTCTTAGATAATAAATTTAAAAATACGAAAACATTTCGTGAATCTACAACATCTACAACTCATTGTTGTAGATTCACGAAATGTTTTCGTATATTTAAATTTATTATTTAATTTTCTACAACGAACTAAAGGATTTTAATACATATCTTGAATTTTGGAGGCGTTCACTTCGTAGTACATTTTTAATGAATAACAGAAAAACGTTTTAACTTTTTTATACTACTTTTTATTTTTATACAACACTTTGTGACTAGTTTCGAATTACACAGTAATCATTATCAAACTAAGTGACTTAGTTTGATAATGATTACTGTGTAATTCGAAACTAGTCACAAAGTGTTGTATAAAAATAAAAAGTAGTATAAAAAAGTTAAAACGTTTTTCTGTTATTCGATTTTAATACATTTTATCAATTTCTTAGGTTAGAGTGCAACAAATCTTTTGTTTATAGCAAAACTAACCTAATTAAATAATTGAAATAACGTATTTTTATTTTAGGTTAGAGTTGGTTAAAGTGCAAAAGCATTAATTACATTCATTTGTTTACTATAAGACGCTAACCTAAATTAATCATCAAAGTTAATCAATTTTTTACGTCAGAGTGAACAACAAGGGGACATTATAGAATCATATATTTGAGCAAGACTCTAATTGTTGTTTTGGTAATTGGAGGGTGGGATAGTGGACACCCACCCACCCTACATACATATTTTAACTTGATTTATAAACAGTGTTTACAATTTTAAAAGAAGCAAACTGCTAACAAGACTAAATAATTTTTCAATTATTTTAAAACAGTGTTGCAATTGAAATTAAAATGTATATTTAGGGTGGGTGGGTGACCACTATCCCACCCTCCAATTACTTACACATAACCAAAGGTTTTATGTAGAGAAACTGCACAAAATGATGAAATTTTCAATGTGAATAATTATTTTCTACAAACACGTTTTGACAAAAAACTTTGTTAAACTTTCTAACTTCTCTTACAACTTTGTTTTCAATTAATTAAATAATTATTCACAGTTTTGTTTGCAGTATGCATTTTTCTAAATTTTAGACACTGTTGGTAACTAAATTTTCATTAATTATTTAGGGTGGTTGGGTGGCTTCGAACCCACCCTCTAATTACTTGAATATTACCAAAAGCTTTCTTCATGAAAACTGTACAAAATAATATAACCAATTATAGTGTCAATAATTGTTTATGTATCAAGTACATTTGTGTCAATCTTAGTTGATGTTTTTGGTAATTGGAGAGTGGGACAGTGGCCACCCGCCCACCCTACATATACATTCTAACCATCATTATAACACTGTCTTCAATTTTTTGAACAAATATACACATGATTGATTTGTAATTTGCGTTTCTCTAAATTGTAAACACTGTTTGTAATTAGAGTTTAAATGTATATGTAGGGTGGGTGGGTGGCCTCTATCCCACCCTCCAATTACTTAAACATTAACAAAGGTTTCTCTATAGAAAAACTGCGAAAAATGAAAAAAATAATATAAATATTTGTTTATGCATCCAGGACATTTTAGAAAATCTTAGTAGTTGTTTTGGAAATTGTAGGGTGGGATAGTGGCCACCCACCCACCCTACATATTTATTTAAACTTCAGTTATAAACAGTGTTTACAATTTAGAAACATTCAAACTGTAATCGAAAGTGTGAATAATTTCTCAATTAATTAATAACATTGTTTTGATTAAAGTTAAACAATATATGTAGGGTGGGTGGCCACTATCATTCCCTCCAATTACTTGGACATTAACAAAGGTTTTGTTTAGAGAAACTGCACAAAATGATGAAATTTTAAGTGTGAATAATTATTTTTATATCAAGCACATTTTATAGAAAACTTTGTTTGATGATTTAGTAATTGGAGTATGTGATAGTGGCCACCCACCCACCCTACATACATATTTGAACAACAATTAAAACACTGTTTTCATTTAATTATTGTTTGCAGTTTGCATTTTTTTTAAATTGTAAACGCCACTGTATGTAACTAAAATTTAAATAAATATGGAGGGTGGCTAGCCTCTAACCTATCCTCTAATTACTTGAACATTAACAAGGGTTTTTTTTTCCAAAGAAATTGTAAAAAATTAAAAATATTATTGTGGATAATTAAAAACCTTTTTAAGAAAATTTTAATTAATGATTTAGTAATTGGATTATATGACAGTGGCCAAATACCCACCTACATAATAAAATGTTCTGTATATCAAATTTTCTAAACATTGGTTTTTTTTGTATATGGGATTTTGTAAGCATTAAATTTTCAGTGTATCGAATTTTCTACACATTGAATTTTTTAAATGTAGAATTTTCTCTATCGATGAAATCTTGATTTTATTGGAAACCACATTTCTAATGTATTCTGTTTATAGTACTTTCTGAACATTGAATGTTTTTTGTAATAAATTTTCTGAATACCGATTTTTCCAAATATTGATATTTTCTATACTTAATTATTGAATAATATAACAATAATCATTTTTAGGTTAGTCATATGTTTAATGTAGAATCTAACTTACCTTAATCGTTTGAACTAATCAATTTGTTAATAAGGTTTCATTTCACTCAATTTTATATATTTCTCTGTTATATACTTACCGATTGTGACTTAAATTGAGTACGAGCAGAGTCCTGGCCCTGTCCAGTCCCTCGGGCACCTCTTTGAGGTTGTTGTGGCTCAGGTCGAGAGTGGTGAGCTCGTCCAGGTTGAAGAGGTCGGCCGGTATGCCGGAGCTCTTCACCTTGTTGTGCCGCAGGTTGAGCGTCCTCAGGCAGTTCAGCTCGGTCAGCTCGCCGTGCAGCCTCTCCAAATTGTTGCGCGTCAACGACAGGTGCTCGAGCTTCTGCAGGTTGCCCATCTCCTTCGGTATCTCAGAGAGGTTCGTCCTGTCAAGCTTGAGCCACTGCACACCCGTCATAAGACTGACCGCCTCAGGAAATCTGTCCGACTACAAATAAATATATAAAAATATTAATAAAAGGATTAATTAAGCACTTGGTTATGTTTCACTATTTTTATATTTCTCCGACTAGTTTCGACCGTTGGTCATAACTCCTTGAGAATGACCAACGGTCGAAACTAGTCGGAGAAATATAAAAATAGTGAAACATAACCAAGTGCTTAATTAATCCTTTTATTAACATAAAAATGTTTCACCACGGGTTAAGTGAGAAATTAATTAATCGTATAAAAATATTATTTATTTAATCTTTTTACGCTTAATTGAAAGGCTATTTTTATAATTGACTTATACCACTATCTGATGAAGAAAATGGTTGCAATCGTTACTACATGGTATTCCATACCTACACTGAATTGAGAAATTCACTGTTTTAATTTGTG
The DNA here is from genome assembly GCA_963969525.1 of Ontholestes murinus. Lineage (NCBI taxonomy): Eukaryota > Metazoa > Arthropoda > Insecta > Coleoptera > Staphylinidae > Ontholestes > Ontholestes murinus. Next base: position 2,621,837 of record OZ018393.1, read on the forward strand.
GTTAAAACATAATTTTTCAATTCTGTGTTATGCCACGATTGTTTAACCCCTTCCCGCACAATTATTTTTGATCGTAATGTGCTTGTGCCAGAGATATCTCGGGCGTATGCGGGAAGTGGTTAATCATTAAATTTACTCCATGTTTAACCCCTTCTCGCACAATTATTTTTAAAAGTGGTTTTGTGTGCCCGAGATATCTTGGGCGTATGTGGTTAATTAACCCCTTCCCGTACAATTATTTTTGAAAGTAATGTGCTCGTCCTCGAGATATTTTGTGTGTATGCGGGAAGTGGTTAATTAATAAACTGAAGGGATCGTCGGATTTAGGAAATAATGGTGATTATAAACTTACCCAAACAAAGCTATCGTTAAATAATTCGGGTTTAAAATAAAATTACAATTGATAAACAATGAAGTAAACAAAGAGAAAAACAATTGCATAAGCTGCCGTGATCTAAATAAAAACATTAAATTAAACGTTATGTGTGAAATGCTCACGCTGAAATCATTCCTGGTGAAGTCGACGCCCCTGACGAAGGGCAGGACGCCGGTGTTGGCCGTGTGCGACATCGCGCCCCCTTTTTTTATTTTCACCCGAGCGTCTTTTAGGTTATGTAATCACCAAACTACTGTCGCGCCCCGAAAATGTTCACGGATCGGGGGGGCGTTTTCACATCGTTCGTCCGTCCGCACCGGATCGAATAATTGGGTGACGGCGAGGCGATAAATAACTGACACACATAGTTTCCGTACGCGCGGTCGTCGCCGTGTTGTTTGTGGAAAGCCCGTGAAAAGCGCGAGCGGGGGCGTATAATTAGTAGTGGCACTTTCGATTACGGGCCGCCGCGCACATTACACGCTCACTGATAATCCGCGAACGTCGATTTCTTTCGCGATAATCGCACACACGCTGATAAGTAAAAAAAATAAATAAATAAATATAAAAGTGCGTTTGACAGTTGGGCGCGGTGTTGCCGGTTCGCCAGCAGGAATCATCATCAGCAGGAATATACGGAGTGACTAATTGTGAATGAAAATATAATTATTAATACATTTATTATTAGAAAGAGTTATTATTAATAACTTAAAAGAAGAAATATATTTATAAATATTGTAATTTGTATGGTTATGCATAAATAAACCTGGAATGAATTATTAAAGTAGAATTTCTTTTTCTTACATGTAGATTTTTTTTTTACATTATTCACAGTTATTTAAACGCTTTTGTTTACTAGTTTACATCATTGAAAATATTACAAATAAACAAAGTGTATTTTTGCTTAGTTTTTATGATAAAACATAGAGGAATTTATAATATTTACTGCGCATGAAAACACATTGTTATTCGGAAACTTTTGCCTTGAATTATGGGGAATTATTATAATTGTTTTTGGCGGAATATTAAAAACACATCATTTATTATGTATTATTATTATTTCATAATAAGTATTGGAGTAATATTTTGATTATATTTTTTTAAACACATTATTTATTCGTTTCGATTACTACAATTATAATATTATATTATATTATTATATAATATTATACAGGTTGGAGGATGGGTTAGAGGACTCCCACCCACCCTACATTTATAATTTTATTTCAATAACTGTTAACGTTTTAATCTTCAAAAAAGAAACATAACAGTGTTTGTGTTAATGTAGACAAGCAATTAAAACGAGTGTTTTAGTTTAGGTTTAAATGTATATGTAGGGTGGGTGGGTGGCCACTATCCCACCCTCCAATTTTTATAACCTAAACGAAGGTTTTTCAAAAGTAAACGTGTATTACATATTCACTCAATAATACGATTTTAAGGAGAGATACACTCGACAGGCTGGCCGTTAACGTCGACACATGTAGTGTTCGGTACATTTACCACAAATCTCTTTTTCCTGGACAGTGTCTCATGGGCGGGACAAGTGGCTTCGTTAGAATCCATTTCTGTAAAAAGAATGAAATTTTGCTGTAATATTCATACAATAAAAATTAATCGTGTTATGGACCTTGCTTTAACTTTATTATTTATTTTTATCATTCATCATATGTAAAACATTCTTAAATACAGGGTGACTGACGAAAAACCTTTGGTGCTGTATTTCGCTTATTTTTTATCCGATTTTAATAAATAAAACATTAAATTAAACCATTTTTAAAAGACTTTAATAGGATCTGAACTGTTATTTTTTCTCGCACCCAGTTTTTGACAAAATACGATCAACATTTTTTTTTATAAATTGCACTGTATATATATTTTTATTGATTCGCAAGGAGATTTTTTTTCTGAATATAAAATTGTAGACAAATTTATCCATACATCAAATTTAAGTCGAGAAATTGAGGATTAAAAAAATAAATAAAAAGTCAAGTATCCATTGTAAACAATATACAGACCCTATTTTAAATGTCAAAAGTGACAGTGACAGCCATTGATACAATACTGCAACGATTTTTAATTATTTCATAATTAAAATGTTGCAATATTTCAAACACTGTACTAGAATTTTGTGCCTCTACAGAAATCGTTTTTCAGTTTTTGAAATCTTGCAACATTTTTATTATGAAATTATTAAAAATCATTGCAGTATTGTACCAATGACTGACACTGTCACTTTTGACATTTGGAATAGGCTCTGTATATTGTTTACTATGGGTATTTGATTTTTAATTTTTTTTTAATCCTCAATTTCTCGACTTTGTTTTGATGAATGGATAAAATCGTTTACAAATTTAGATTCAGAAAAAAATCTCCTTGCGGATCAGTACAAAATATATATACAGTGCAATTTGAAAAAAAAAAGTTGATCGTCTTTTGACAAAAACTGGATGCAAGAAAAAAAATCAGTACAGTTCATAGTAAAGTCTTTTAAAAATCATTTAATTTAATGTTTTATTTATTCAAATCGGATCAAAAATAAGCGAGATACAGCACCAAAGGTTTTTCGTCAGCCACCCTGTATAATAAATATATTTTGTATTATTATTACTTATAATTAGGTTAGTTAGTATAGTTAATTTTAACTATAATTTAATTATGTTCTATTTTATTATTATTTTATGTTGTAAAATGGGTTCTCCTTTATTTATTTATTTATTTCGTGTATAAATTAATTATTATTGTAAACATCTCACAGTGTGTGTATTATTAAATAAAAATAATTATCAATACATACCTTCAGATTTATTTTCTTCCTCACTTACATCTGTAAATTATAAAAAAATAAAACTGTATTTGTGATGGTGTAGAGACTTAATAATTACTTACCTTCAGGTGGATTTTCTTCCTCATTCCCACCTGTAAATAAAACAATAAACTATTTGATATGGTTTAATTAATTGAATGTAATGTTAGTTTAAAGGTTAAACAAAAACGTTCACTTTGATATCAATAAAGTAAACGTTTTTGTTTAATTTTCAGTTAACGTCTCAAGCATTAATCAATTAGTTTAAATGATTTTATATCACTAAATCAATCTGTGTATTTCTCTGGTTAATAAAAATCAACATCTCAAATCGAAATTATAATAATAATATATTAGAAATAGTCGATAATAATATAAAAATACTTACTCATACTGCGAACGATTTTGTCTAATAATAAGTTTCGATATTTTCAAGGGCGGTCGTCGTTGTGGAAATGCCGACGATCACTACAAATTCCACATTTAAAGGCTCCCCAACGGAAATAAGTGGGGGAAATGAGCGATGAAGAGTTTTAATTTGATTCACCCAGAGAATTGATATTTTATCTATTGTGACGCAACGCAAATAGAATTTTATCTCAATTATGATTTAGCAAAGTGTTGCGAAAATTAACAACTATGGTTGTAAAAAAGTAACCAAACGAGGAATATACTCTAAAAGTTCAGGATCTATAGTAAAATAATGGTTTTATAATTATAAACAAAAAAAATCGCAATCGCTTTGGTGGAAACAAAATGGCGATGCTTTAAAGATAAACTGAAAGAAGAAAAATGCTTTCAGAGGTTTGAATGATTGTAAAAATATAACCAAACGAGGAATTTATTTTAAAAGCTCAGGATATATAGAAAAAAAATGGTTTTATAATTATAAATAAAAACAATCGAAATCGCTTTGGTGGAAACAGAATGGCAACGCTTCAAACGTAAACTGGAAGTAAATAATGCATCCAAGGTTTGAATGATTGGAAAAAAATAACCAAACGAGGAATTCACTTTAAAAGCTCAGGATTTATAGTAAAACAATGGTTTTATAATTACAAACAAAAACAATCGCCAACGCTTTAGTGGAAACAAAATGGCGACACTTCAAACGTAAACTGGAAGAAGAAGCAGACGTTTTATTTATGCTATTAGCAATACATATTCAAATTCAGGAAAGCAATTTGATTATTTTCAATTCAAGTTTACATCGTTGCCATTTTGTTTCCGGAAGTGATATATCAATTGTTTCACGGTGATGTTAAAAATACGTTAATTCTAAACGGATTTATTTATTTAAAATAACATGGAAACTAATATTGATGAGAATTTTTAATGAAAATAAAAACAGTGTCAGTGGATGAATTTTCCATGTATATGTAGGGTGGGTGGGTGGCCTCTATCCCACCCTCCAATCAGTAAAACATACGCGAGAGTTTCGATAAAAATTTATTTAATTATAAACAAGTTTCTGTTATGATTTATTTACGTAAATATATTCTTGTGTGCGAATAAAAATGTTATACAATTCACCATTTTCGGAAGTTATACATCAATTGTTTCACAGTAATGTTAAAGATACATCAATTATAATATAAGTGTAATTTTTAAACCAATCCTACTATTAATTAATGTTTTATAAATTTTCAAACCCACGAAAGCAATTTTATTTTTCTTCAATTCAAGTTTACAACGTCGCCATTTTATTTCCGGAAGTTATACATCAATTGTTTCACGGTGATGTTAAAGATACATCAATTATAAACGTATATTGTAATTTTTAAACCAATCCTACTATTAATTAATGTTTTACAAATTTTCAAACCTACGAAAGCAATTTTATTTTTCTTCAATTCAAGTTTACAACGTTGCCATTTTGTTTCCGGAAGTGATACACCAATTGTTTTACAGTGATGTTAAAAATACATCAATTATAAATATACTTTGTAATTTTTGAACCAATCCTACGATTAATTAGTTTTTAACAAATTTTCAAATCGACGAAAGCAATCTGATTTTTTTCAATTCGAATTTAGAGCTTCGCCATTTTGTTTTCAGATGTGATACTTCAATTGTTTTACGGTGATTGTAAAGATACGTTAATTATGAACATGTTTTGTAGTTTTTAAATGAATCCTACCGTTAATTTAATTTTTATAAATTTTCAAACCTAGGAAAGCAATTTGATTTTCTTTAATTCAAGTTTACAGCGTCGCCATTTTGTTTTCGACAGTTATACATCAATTGTTTCAGAGTGATTTTAAAGGTACGTCAATTATGAATGTATTTTGTAATTTTTAAACCAATCGTACGATTAATTAAGTTTTTACAAATTATCAAACCCATCAAAGCAATTTGATTTTTTCAATTAAAATTTACAGTGTTGCCATTCTGTTTCCGGAAATAATACATCAATTATTTCACAGTGAAGTTAAAAATGCGTTAATTCTAAACATATTTATTTATTTAAAACAACATCGAAGCTAATATTGAAGAGAATTTTTAATGAAAATAAAAACAGTGTCAGTGGATGAAGTTTCCATGTATATGTAGGGTGGGTGGGTGGCCTCTATCCTACCCTCCAATCAGTAAAACATACGTTAGGGTTTTGATAGATGTTTATATAATTATAAACAAGTTTCTGTTATGATTTATTTACGTAAATATATTCTTGTGTGCAAATAAAAATGTTATACAATTCACCATTTCCGGAAGTTATACATCAATTGTTTCACAGTAATGTTAAAGATACATCAATTATAATATACGTGTAATTTTTAAACGAATCCTACTATTAATTAATGTTTTACAAATTTTCAAACCCACGAAAGCAATTTTATTTTTCTTCAATTCAAGTTTACAACGTCGCCATTTTATTTCCGGAAGTTATACATCAATTGTTTCACGGTGATGTTAAAGATACATCAATTATGAACGTATATTGTAATTTTTAAATCAATCCTACGATTAATTATTTTTTTACAAATTTTCAAACCCACGAAAGCAATTTGATTTTCTTCAATTCAAGTTTACAACGTTGCCATTTTGTTTCCGGAATTGATACACCAATTGTTTTACAGTGATGTTAAAAATACATCAATTATAAATATAATTTGTAATTTTTGAACCAATCCTACGATTAATTAATTTTTAACAAATTTTCAAATCGACGAAAGCAATCTGATTTTTTTCAATTCGAATTTAGAGCTTCGCCATTTTGTTTTCAGATGTGATACTTTAATTGTTTTACGGTGATTGTAAAGATACGTTAATTATGAATATATTTTGTAATTTTTAAATGAATCCTACCATTAATTTAATTTTTATAAATTTTCAAACCTAGGAAAGCAATTTGATTTTCTTCAATTCAAGTTTACAGCGTCGCCATTTTGTTTTCGACAGTTATACATCAACTGTTTCAGAGTGATTTTAAAGATACGTCAATTATGAATGTATTTTGAAATTTTGAAACCAATCGTACGATTAATTAAGTTTTTACAAATCATCAAACCCATCAAAGCAATTTGATCTTTTCAATTTAAATTTACAGTGTTGCCATTTTGTTTCCGGAAATAATACATCAATTATTTCACAGTGATGTTAAAAATCCGTTAATTCTAAACAGATTTATTTATTTAAAACAACATCGAAGCTAATATTGAAGAGAATTTTTAATGAAAATGTAAACAGTGTCTGTGGATGAAGTTTCCATGTATATGTAGGGTGGGTGGGTGGCCTCTATCCCACCCTCCAATCAGTAAAACATACGTTAGGGTTTTGATAAATGTTTATATAATTATAAACAAGTTTCTGTTATGATTTATTTACGTAAATATATTCTTGTGTGCGAATAAAAAACTTATACAATTCACCATTTCCGGAAGTTATACATCAATTGTTTCACAGTAATGTTAAAGATACATCAATTATAAACGTATATTGTAATTTTTAAACCAATCCTACTATTAATTAATATTTTACAAATTTTCAAACTCACGAAAGCAATTTTATTTTTCTTCAATTCAAGTTTACAACGTCGCCATTTTATTTCCGGAAGTTATACATCAATTGTTTCACGGTGATGTTAAAGATACATCAATTATGAACGTATATTGTAATTTTTAAATCAATCCTACGATTAATTATTTTTTTACAAATTTTCAAACCCACGAAAGCAATTTGATTTTCTTCAAATCAAGTTTACAACGTTGCCATTTTGTTTCGGGAAGTGATACACCAATTGTTTTACAGTGATGTTAAAAATACATTATTATAAATATTCTTTGTAATTTTTGAACCAATCCTACGATTAATTAATTTTTAACAAATTTTCAAATCGACGAAAGCAATCTGATTTTTTTCAATTCGAATTTAGAGCTTCGCCATTTTGTTTTCAGATGTGATACTTCAATTGTTTTACGGTGATTGTAAAGATACGTTAATTATGAATATATTTTGTAATTCTTAAATGAATCCTACCATTCATTTAATTTTTTATAAATTTTCAAACCTAGGAAAGCAATTTGATTTTCTTCAATTCAAGTTTACAGCGTCGCCATTTAGTTTTCGACAGTTATACATCAATTGTTTCAGAGTGATTTTAAAGATACGTCAATTATGAATGTATTTTGTAATTTTTAAACCAATCGTACGATTAATTCAGTTATTACAAATTATCAAACCCATCAAAGCAATTTGATTTTTTCAATTAAAATTTACAGTTGCCATTTTGTTTCCGGAAATAATACATCAATTATTTCACAGTGATGTTAAAAATACGTTAATTCTAAACAGATTTATTTATTTAAAACAACATCGAAGCTAATATTGAAGAGAATTTTTAATGAAAATGTAAACAGTGTCTGTGGATGAAGTTTCCATGTATATGTAGGGTGGGTGGGTGGCCACTATCCCACCCTCCAATCAGTAAAACATACGCGAGGGTTTCGATAAAAATTTATTTAATTATAAACAAGTTTCTGTTATGATTTTTTTATGTAAATATATTCTTGTGTGCAAATAAAAATGTTATACAATTCACCATTTCCGGAAGTTATACATCAATTGTTTCACAGTAATGTTAAAGATACATCAATTATAAACGTATATTGTAATTTTTAAACCAATCCTAATATTAATTAATGTTTTACAAATTTTCAAACCCACGAAAGCAATTTTATTTTTCTTCAATTCAAGTTTACAACGTCGCCATTTTATTTCCGGAAGTTATACATCAATTGTTTCACGGTGATGTTAAAGATACATCAAATATGAACGTATATTGTAATTTTTAAACCAATCCTAAGATTAATTATTTTTTTTACAAATTTTCAAACTCACGAAAGCAATTTTATTTTTCTTCAATTCAAGTTTACAACGTCGCCATTTTGTTTCCGGAAGTGATACACCAATTGTTTTACAGTGATGTTAAAAATACATCAATTATAAATATACTTTGTAATTTTTGAACCAATCCTACGATTAATTAGTTTTTAACAAATTTTCAAATGGACGAAAGCAATCTGATTTTTTTCAATTCGAATTTAGAGCTTCGCCATTTTGTTTTCAGATGTGATACTTTAATTGTTTTACGGTGATTGTAAAGATACGTTAATTATGAACATATTTTGTAATTTTTAAATGAATCCTACCATTCATTTAATTTTTATAAATTTTCAAACCTAGGAAAGCATTTTGATTTTCTTCAATTCAAGTTTACAGCGTCGCCATTTTGTTTTCGATAGTTATACATCAATTGTTTCAGAGTGATTTTAAAGGTACGCCAATTATGAATGTATTTTGTAATTTTTAAACCAATCGTACGATTAATTCAGTTTTTATAAATTATCAAACACATCAAAGCAATTTGATTTTTTCAATTAAAATTTACAGTGTTGCCATTTTGTTTCCGGAAATAATACATCAATTATTTCACAGTGATGTTAAAAATACGTTAATTCTAAACAGATTTATTTATTTAAAACAACATCGAAGCTAATATTGAAGAGAATTTTTAATGAAAATGTAAACAGTGTCTGTGGATGAAGTTTCCATGTATATGTAGGGTGGGTGGGTGGCCACTATCCCACCCTTCAATCAGTAAAACATACGCGAGAGTTTCGATAAAAATTTATGTAATTATAAACAAGATTTTGTTATGATTTATTTACGTAAATATATTCTTGTGTACAAATAAAAATGTTATACAATTCACCATTTCCGGAAGTTATACATCAATTGTTTCACAATAATGTTAAAGATACATCAATTATAAACGTATATTGTAATTTTTAAACCAATCCTACTATTAATTAATGTTTTACAAATTTTCAAACCCACGAAAGCAATTTTATTTTTCTTCAATTCAAGTTTACAACGTCGCCATTTTATTTCCGGAAGTTATACATCAATTGTTTCACGGTGATGTTAAAGATACATCAATTATGAACGTATATTGTAATTTTTAAACCAATCCTACGATTAATTATTTAATTACAAATTTTCAAACCCACGAAAGCAATTTGATTTTCTTCAATTCAAGTTTACAACGTTGCCATTTTGTTTCCGGAAGTTATACACCAATTGTTTTACAGTGATGTTAAAAATACATCAATTATAAATATACTTTGTAATTTTTGAACCAATCCTACGATTAATTAGTTTTTAACAAATTTTCAAATCGACGAAAGCAATCTGATTTTTTTCAATTCGAATTTAGAGCTTCGCCATTTTGTTTTCAGATGTGATACTTCAATTGTTTTACGGTGATTGTAAAGATACATTAATTATGAACATATTTTGTAATTTTTAAATGAATCCTATCATTAATTTAATTTTTATAAATTTTCAAACCTAGGAAAGCATTTTGATTTTCTTCAATTCAAGTTTACAGCGTCGCCATTTTGTTTTCGACAGTTATACATCAATTGTTTCAGAGTGATTTTAAAGGTACGTCAATTATGAATGTATTTTGTAATTTTTAAACCAATCGTACGATTAATTAAGTTTTTACAAATTATCAAACACATCAAAGCAATTTGATTTTTTCAATTAAAATTTACAATGTTGCCATTTTGTTTCCGGAAATAATACATCAATTATTTCACAGTGATGTTAAAAATACGTTAATTCTAAACAGATTTATTTATTTAAAACAACATCGAAGCTAATATTGGAGAGAATTTTTAATGAAAATGTAAACAGTGTCTGTGGATGAAGTTTCCATGTATATGTAGGGTCGGTGGGTGGCCACTATCCCACCCTCCAATCAGTAAAACATACGCGAGGGTTTCGATAAAAATTTATTTAATTATAAACAAGTTTCTGTTATGATTTTTCTACGTAAATATATTCTTGTGTGCAAATAAAAATGTTATAAATACAATTCATCATTTCCGGAAGTTATACATCAATTGTTTCACAGTAATGTTAAAGATACATCAATTATAAACGTATATTGTAATTTTTAAACCAATCCTACTATTAATTAATATTTTACAAATTTTCAAACTCACGAAAGCAATTTTATTTTTCTTCAATTCATGTTTACAACGTCGCCATTTTATTTCCGGAAGTTATACATCAATTGTTTCACGGTGATGTTAAAGATACACCAATTATGAACGTATATTGTAATTTTTAAACCAATCCTAAGATTAATTATTTAATTACAAATTTTCTAACCCACGAAAGCAATTTGATTTTTTTCAATTCAAGTTTACAACGTTGCCATTTTGTTTTCGGAAGTGATACACCAATTGTTTTACAGTGATGTTAAAAATACATCAATTATAAATATACTTTGTAATTTTTGAACTAATCCTACGATTAATTAGTTTTTAACAAATTTTCAAATCGACGAAAGCAATCTGATTTTTTTCAATTCGAATTTAGAGCTTCGCCATTTTGTTTTCAGATGTGATACTTCAATTGTTTTACGATGATTGTAAAGATACGTTAATTATGAACATATTTTGTAATTTTTAAATGAATCCTACCATTAATTTAATTTTTATAAATTTTCAAACCTAGGAAAGCATTTTGATTTTCTTCAATTCAAGTTTACAGCGTCGCCATTTTGTTTTCGACAGTTATACATCAATTGTTTCAGAGTGATTTTAAAGGTACGTCAATTATGAATGTATTTTGTAATTTTTAAACCAATCGTACGATTAATTAAGTTTTTACAAATTATCAAACCCATCAAAGCAATTTGATTTTTACAATTAAAATTTACAGTGTTGCCATTTTGTTTCCGGAAATAATATATCAATTATTTCACAGTGATGTTAAAAATACGTTAATTCTAAACAGATTTATTTATTTAAAACAACATCGAAGCTAATATTGAAGAGAATTTTTAATGAAAATGTAAACAGTGTCTGTGGATGAAGTTTCCATGTATATGTAGGGTGGGTGGGTGGCCACTATCCCACCCTCCAATCAGTAAAACATACGCGAGGGTTTCGATAAAAATTTATTTAATTATAAACAAGTTTCTGTTATGATTTTTTTACGTAAATATATTCTTGTGTGCAAATAAAATATATTTAAGATATTTCCTGTAGTGATAATTGTTTTATTGAATTTTTTTATCGCCTGAAAATTCTTTCAATTTTTCCAATTTCAGTTTTAAGCCTTTCCGTTTTGTTTTTCCATCAGCGATGGTCGATTGTTTTGTAGAATTTTTAAGATTCGTTCTTTCTCTAAGTACGTGTAAAACTTAAAGTTAATTCCTACGATGGAATTTTGTTTTTATTCACCCGAATTATTTTTACACATTTTTTCCAAATCCAGTTTCAAGCGCTATTATTTTGTTTTCTATCAGCGTGCGTCAATTGTTTTTGTAGTATTTTAAAGATACATTTTTTTTCTGAATGTGTCTAAGAAATTTTAAGGTAATTCTTTTAGCGATATTTTTTTAATCGCCTGATAATTTTTTCAACTTTTCCTATTTCAGTTTGGTTTACCGGCAACGTGCGTCGATTGTTTTGTAGAATTTTAAAGATACGTTCCTTCTCGTAGTACGTAACAAACAAGTTAATTCCTACGTTGATATTTTGTTTTAGAACTTGTTTTTAATCACCTGAAGTATTCCTTGTACCTTTTCCAAATCAATAGGTTTATAACATTGTATAATCCATTACATTATACAATTGATATTTTTGGTTTGACAGTTTAGCAGTGTTTTTAAAATCACTTCGAAAGTTATTGTAAAATGTTATTTATTTTAAACATATATTTGTAACATACTGTAATTACCTCGCATATAATTGAATCTTTATTAATTTTTCTATACCTGTATTTTTTTATTTGTTAATTAGGTTAATTAAGTAGTTTTGTAAATATTCCCTGTAATAAGATTATTTTCTAATCTGCTGGGCAATAAATTCATTATTATTATTATTAAGAAAAATGCATTCGGAGGTTTGAATGATTGTAAAAAAATAACCAAACGAGGAATTCACTTTAAAAGCTCAGGATATATAGTTAAACAATGCTTTTATAATTATAAATAAAAACAATTGCCATCGCTTTGCTGGAAACAAAATGGCGACGGATCAAACGTAAACTTGAAGAAGAAAAATGCATTCGGATGTTTGAATGATTGTGAAAAAATAACCAAACGAGGAATTTACTTTAAAATCTCAGGATTTATAGTAAAATAATGGTTTTATAATTATAAACAAAAACAATCGCCATCGCTTTGGTGGAAACAAAATGGCGACGTTTCAAACATAAACTGGAAGAAGAAAAATGCATTCGATGTTTTGAATGATTGTAAAAAAATAACCAAACAAGGAATTTACTTTAAAAGCTCAGGATTTATAGTAAAGTAATGGTTTTATAATTATAAACAAAAACAATCGCCATCGCTTTGATGGAAACAAAATGGCGACGCTTTAAACATAAACTGGAAGAAGAAAAATACATTCGGAGGTTTGAATGATTGTAAAAAAATAACCAAACGAGGAATTTATTTTAAAATCTCAGGATTTATAGTAAAACAATGGTTTTATAATTACAAACAAAAACAATCGCCATCGCTTTTGTGGAAACAAAATGGCGACGCTTCAAACATAAACTGGAAGAAGAAAAATGCATTCGGAGGTTTGAATGATTGTAAAAAAATAACCAAACGAGGAATTTACTTTAAAATCTCAGGATTTATAGCAAAACAATGGTTTTATAATTATAAACAAAAACAATCACCATTGCTTTCGTGGAAACAAAATGGCGACGGATCAAACGTAAACTGAAAGGAAAAAATACATTCAAAGTAAAGATAATACACAACATATATAAAAAAGGGTTTATTTCATTAACATTGTGAAGAAAAACATCATGTCTCTATTTCTTATAATATTAAAGCAGTAAATAAATTATGAAAATATTGCATCAACATCTTTGCCGTTAATGTCTTTACATTGATTCGGATTCTTCGATGGTACATCTATGGGGTGTCTTTTTCCCCTGGAGAGCTTCTCCGTAGCATTATGGGCGGGACAAGTGGCTTCGCCAGAATCAACTTCTGTAAAATGAAGGAAAGTGTAAAATTAATACAACATGTAGGCTGAAAGACCTACGATCGATAGCCATGAAGAAAAGGGAAAAGAATAAGACGAAGAATCACAAAAACTGTTATAATTATATGTATTAAATTAAATTACCTTTTATTCTACAATGTTTGACCAAGAGGTAAATGAGAAAAGCATTAAAGAAATATATGTACTATCTTCAATAAAGTCGTTTTCTCTCTCTAATATAATAAAATTGATTTATGTTAAAGGCATTGCTTTAATTTCATTACACTACTGCACATTCGATGGAAAGGTATAATAGAAATTTTTTAATTAAAGCACTTGTCATTTTCCATGTTAATATTATTAAAATTGTTACAATTTTTATAATGAATATATTTTTTAATTCGTAAAAAATGACCTTCTGAATATCATTTCATGCGTGTATTATTAAATAGTAACAATTGTTAATACATACCTTCTGGTTTAGTTTCTTCCAAATTAATATCTGTAAATAAAAAAATAAACAACCCTTAACATTAAAAATGTTACACCACGTGATAAACGAGAATCAAATTCAACATAAAAAAATAACTTTATTTCACATTAATTAATTGAACGTAATGTTATAATTAAAAAATCAAGTTTACCTAAACTACAGTAATATTATACATTATTTTTATCACTTAATCAATCTGTTTTTTACAGAGATTTATTTTTCTGGCTAATCAAATTGATTACAACAAATAAAAACAATCGATAATAACATAAAAATACTTACCCATTCTGCTGTATTAAACGAAACGATTTTGTCTAATAATAAAACGTGGATATTTATTTTTCAAGGGCGGTCGTCGTCGTGGTAATGCCGACGATCACAACAAATTTCACCTTTAAACGCTTTCCAACTGGAATAAGTGTGGTAACGTAGTGGGGGGGATTAACAGTTTTAATTTGATGCACCCATGATGTTACAAAATATATTTAAATAAATCTATCCATTTAAATTTTTCTAGCGGTACCTAAAAACGTATATTTAAATATCCCGATCGAAAATATTTATGTCAACATCGTTAGCTTATAAAAAAGGAAAGTTTTTCCTTCCTTATTACCATAATGGATTCGATTAAACGAACTTATCTCCTTAATTATCATAACAATTTACTCAAAATAGGAAAATATTTACTTAAGAGATTTGATTTGTAGGAATAAATCAACTGAACGGACTTTAAAACCGTAAAATTTATACACATTTTAATGATATTATTTATTTATAATGCAATTTATTTTTAATTAACTGTAATTTTTAAATTAATTTAGTTTTAATATTTAGTTATTCAATATTGATAACGTTGATGAATGTATTTATTAGCTAAATCTGGTAATCCCTAAATACGCAATTTATAAATCTTTACTTATCAATCAATTAATGCATTAGCTATCTGTAAAAAGTCTTATTTATACAAACAACCTTTTATTTTGATTTGGTATTTCAATTAACGCTTTTAGTCACGCTTATGTATTTAGATATTTTAAACTAAAAATCTAACTTAAGGTATGTGTTAATAAACTTATTATTATTATTATTATTATGTCCGGAATTTTCAGTTCTCGAAGGTGTTTTCTTAGCTAAAGCAATGGAAAAAGTAAAAAACTCTAAATCATTTGAACACAAACAATAATGCTCTTAAGGTTAATCAAATTGAATTATTTTTGGAACCATTTATTGAAGGTATTTGTTCGGACTAGTGAACATTTTGGAGATTACTGTACACCCCTATTGTTCTGGGAGGTGACCGAACCGGTTTTAAATATATTTTTGGTCATCCCGCATTTGGGGTAGCAGTGACCGTTTCTAAAATGTGACTATCTACCTGCCACTCTGCTCCCCCGCTTCCCCCCAAATAGATCAAACACATCTGCACCCATAAAAATAATAGTTTTATAATTATAAATAATAACAATCACCATTGCTTTGGTGGAAACAAAATGGCGACGCTTCAAACATAAACTGGAAGAAGAAAAATGCATTCGGAGGTTTGAGTGATTGTAAAAAATTAACCAAACGAGGAATTCACTTTAAAAGCTCAGGATTTGTAGTAAAACAATGGTTTTATAATTATAAATAAAACAATCGCCATCGCTTTGGTAGAAACAAAATGGCGACGGATCAAACGTAAACTTGAAGACGAAAAATGCATTCGTAAGTTTGAATGATTGTAAAAAAAATAAACAAACAAGGAATTCACTTTAAAAGCTCAGGATTTGTAGTAAAACAATGGTTTTATAATTATAAATAAAAACAATCGCCATCGCTTTGGTAGAAACAAAATGGCGACGGATCAAACGTAAACTTGAAGACGAAAAATGCATTCGGAGGTTTGAATGATTGTAAAAAAATAACCAAACAAGGAATTTACTTTAAAAGCTCAGGATTTATAGTAAAACAATGGTTTTATAATTATAAATAAAAACAATCGCCATCGCTGTGGTGGAAACAAAATGGCGACGCTTAAAACATAAACTGGAAGAAGAAAAATGCATTTGGCGGTTTGAATGATTATAAAAAAATAACCAAACAAAAAAAATCACTTTAAAAGCTCAGGATTTATAGCAAAACAATGGTTTTATAACTATAAATAAAAACAATCGCTAACGCTTTGGTCGAAACAAAATGGCGACAGATCAAACGTAAATTTGAAGACAAAAAATGCGTTCGTAAGTTTGAATGATTGTAAAAAAATAAATAAAGAAGGAATTTACTCTAAAAGCTCTGGATTAGTATACTAAAATAATGATTTTATAACTATAAATAAAAATAGTCGCCTTCACTTTGGTGGAACCAAAGTTACGACACTTCAAACTTAAACTTGTGGAAGAAAAATGCATTCGGAGGTTTAAATGATTGTAACGAAATAACTAAACGAGGAATTCACTTTAAAAGCTTCGGATTTATAGTAAAATAACGGTTTTATGATTATAGACAAAAAAAATCGCCATCGCTTTGGTGGAAACAACATGGCGACGCTTTCAACGTAAACTGGAAGAAGAAAAATGCATTCGGAGGTTTGAATGATTGTAAAAAAATAACCAAACGAGGAATTCACTTTAAAAGCTCAGGATTTATAGTAAAATAATGGATTTATAATTATAAATAAAAACAATCACCATCGTTTTGGTGGAAACAAAATGGCGACGTTTCAAATATAAACTGGAAGAAGAAAAATGCATTCGGAGGTTTTAATGATTGTAAAAAGATAACCAAACGAGGAATTTACTTTAAAAGCTCAGGATTTATAGTAAAATAATGGTTTTATAATTATAAATAAAAACAATCGCCATCGCTTTGGTGGAAACAAAATGGCGACGTTTCAAACGTAAATTAGAAGAAGAAGATGCATTCGAAGGTTTGAATGATTGTAAAATAATAACCAAACGAGGAATTTACTTTAAAAGCTCAGGATTTATAGCAAAATAATTGTTTTATAATTATAAATAAAAACAATCGCCATCGCTTTGGTAGAAACAAAATGGCGACGCTTCAAACATAAACTGGAAGAACGAAAATGCATTCGGAGGTTTGAATAATTGTAAAAAATAAACCAAACGAGGAATTCACTTTAAAAGCTCAGGATTAATAGTAAAACAATGGTTTTATAATTATAAATAAAAACAATCGCCATCGCTTTGGTAGAAACAAAATGGCGACGGATCAAACATAAACTTGAAGACGAAAAATGCATTCGTAAGTTTGAATGATTGTAAAAAAAATAAACAAACGAGGAATTCACTTTAAAAGCTCAGGATTTGTAGTAAAACAATGGTTTTATAATTATGAACAAAAACAATCGCCATCGCTTTGTTGTAAACAAAATGGCGACGCTTCAAACATAAACTGGAAGAAGAAAAATGCATTCGGAGGTTTTAATGATTGTAAAATAATAACCAAACGAGGAATTTACTTTAAAAGCTCAAAATTTCTAGTAAAACAGTGGTTTTATAATTATAAACAAAAACAATCGCCATCACTTTGGTGGAAACAAAATGGCGACGCTTCAAACATAAACTAGAAGAAGAAAAATGCATTCGGAGGTTTGAATGATTGTAAAAAAATAATCAAACGAGGAATTTACTTTAAAAATTCAGGATTTATAGTAAAACGATGGTTTTATAATTATAAATAAAAACAATCGCTATCGCTTTGGTAGAAACAAAATGGCGACGTTTCAAACCTAAACTGAAAGACGAAAAATGCATTCGGAGGTTTGAACGAGTGTAAAAAAATAACCAAACGAGGAATTTACTTTAAAAGCTCAAGATTTCTAGTAAAACAGTGGTTTTATAATTATAAACAAAAACAATCGCCATCACTTTGGTGGAAACGAAATGGCGACGCTTTAAACATAAACTGGAAGAACAAAAATGCATTCGGAGGTTTGAATGATTGTAAAAAAATAACCAAACGAGGAATTCACTTTAAAAGCTTAGGATTTATAGAAAAATAATGGTTTTATAATTGCAAACAAAAATAATCACCATCGCTTTGATGGAAACAAAATGGCGACGTTTCAAACGTAAATTAGAAGAAGAAGATGCATTCGAAGGTTTGAATGATTGTAAAATAATAACCAAACGAGGAATTTACTTTAAAAGCTCAGGATTTATAGTAAAACAATGGTTTTATGATAATAAACAAAAACAATCGCCATCGCTTTGGTGGAAACAAAATGGCGACGCTTCAAACATAAACTGAAAGAAGAAAAATACATTCGGAGGTTTGAATGATTGTAAAAAAATAACCAAATGAGGAATTTACTTTAAAAGTTCAAGATTTATAGTAAAATAATGGTTTTATAATTGTAAACAAAAACAATTGCCATCGCTTTGGTGGAAACAAAATTGCGATGCTTCAAACATAAACTGGAAGAAGAAAACAACATTCGAAAGTTTTAATGATTGTAAAAAATAAACCAAACGAGGAATTCACTTTAAAAGCTCAGTATAATAGTAAAACAATGGTTTTATAATTATAGGAAAAACAATCGCCATCGCTGTGGTGGAAACAAAATGGCGACGCTTCAAATATAAACTGGAAGAAGAAAAATGCATTCGTAGGTTTGAATGATTGTAAAAAATAAACCAAGCAAGGAATTTACTTTAAAAGCTCAGGATTTATAGTAAAACAATGGTTTTATAATTATAAACAAAAACACTCGCCATCGCTTTGATGGAAACAAAATGGCGACGCTTCATACATAAACTGGAACAAGTAAAATGCAATCGGAGGTTTCAATGATTGTAAAAAAAATAACCAAACGTGGAATTTACTTTAAAAGCTCAGGATTAATAGTAAAACAATGGTTTTATAACTACAAACAAAAAAAATCACCATCGCTTTGGTGGAAACAAAATGGCGACGCTTCAAACGTAAACTGAA
This sequence comes from Ontholestes murinus, assembly GCA_963969525.1. Taxonomy (NCBI): domain Eukaryota; kingdom Metazoa; phylum Arthropoda; class Insecta; order Coleoptera; family Staphylinidae; genus Ontholestes; species Ontholestes murinus. Next base: position 2,640,976 of record OZ018393.1, read on the forward strand.
AGAAGAAAAATGCATTCGGAGGTTTGAATGATTGTAAAAAAATAACCAAACGAGGAATTCACTTTAAAAGCTCAGGATTTATAGCAAAACAATGGTTTTATAATTATAAATAAAAACGATTGCCATCGCTTTGCTGTAAACAAAATGGTGACGGATCAAACGTAAACTTGAAGAAGAAAAATGCATACTGAGGTTTAAATGATTGTAAAAAAATAATCAAACGAGGAATTTACTTTAAAAGCTCAGGATTTATAGTAAAACAATGGATTTATAATTATAAAGAAAAACAATCGCTATCGCTTTGGTGGAAACAAAATGGCGACGCTTCAAACATAAACTGGAAGAAGAAAAATGCATTCGGAAGTTTAATTGATTGTAAAGATAAACCAATTTACTTTAAAAGCTCAGAATTTATAGCAAAACAATGGTTTTATAATTATAAACAAAAACATTCGCCATCGCTTTGATGGAAACAAAATGGCGACGCTCCAAACATAAACTGGAAGAAGAAAAATGCATTCGGAGGTTTGAATGATTGCAAAAAAATAACCAAACGAGGAATTTACTTTAAAAGCTTAGGATATATAATAAAACATTTTTTTTATAATTATAAACAAAAACAATCGTCATCGCTTTGGTGGAAACACAATGGCGACGGATCAAACGTAAACTTCAAGAAGAAAAATGCATTCGTAAGTTTAAATAATTGTAAAAAAATAACCAAACGAGGAATTTACTTTAAAAGCTCAGGATTTATAGTAAAATAATAGTTTTATAATTATAAACAAAAACAATCGCTATCGCTTTCGTGGAAACAAAATGGCAACGCTTCAAACATAAACTGGAAGAAGAAAAATGCATTCGGAGGATTTAATGATTGTAAAGAAATAACCAAACGAGGAATTTACTTTAAAAGCTCAGGATTTATAGTAAAACAATGGATTTATAGTTATAAAGAAAAACAATCGCCATCGCTTTGGTGGAAACAAAATGGCGACACTTCAAACATAAAATGAAAGAAGAAAAATGCATTCGTAGGTTTGAATGATTTTAAAAAAATAACCAAACGAGGAATTCACTTTAAAAGCTCAGGATTTGTAGTAAAATAATGCTTTTATAATTCTAAACAAAAACAGTCGCCATCAATTTGGTGGAAACAAAATGGCGACGCTTCAAACATGAACTGGAAGAAGAAAAATGCATTCGGAGGTTTGAATGATTGTAAAAAATTACTAAACGAGGAATTTACTTTAAAAGCTCAGGATTTATAGTAAAACAATGGTTTTATAATTACAAATAAAAACAATCGCCATCGCTTTGGTTGAAATAAAATGGCGACGCTTCAAACATAAACTGAAATAAAAAAATGCATTCGGAGGTTTGAATGATTGTAAAAAAATAACCAAACGAGAAATTCACTTTAAAAGCTCAGGATTTATAGTAAAACAATGGATTTATAGTTATAAACAAAAATAATCGCCATCGTTTTAGTGGAAACAAAATGGCGACGGATCAAACGTAAACTTAAAGAAGAAAAATGCATTCGGAGGTCTGAATGATTGTAAAAAAATAACCAAACAAGGAATTTACTTTAAAAGCTCAGGATTTATAGTAAAACAATGGTTTTATAATTGTAAACAAAAACAATCGCTATGGCTTTGGTGGAAACAAAATGGTGACGCTTCATACGTAAACTTGAAGAAGAAAAATGCATTCGGAAGTTTAGATGATTGTAAAAAATAACCAAACGAGGAATTTACTTTAAAAGCTCAGGATTTATAGTAAAACAATGGTTTTATAATTACAAACAAAAACAATCGCCATCGCTTTAGTGGAAACAAAATGGCGACGCTTCAAATATAAACTGGAAGAAGAAAAATGTTTTGAAGATTGTAAAAAAATAACCAAACGGGGAATTTACTTTAAAATCTCAGGATTTATAGTAAAAGAATGGTTTTATAATTATAAATAAAAACAATCGCCATCGCTTTGGTGGAAACAAAATGGCTACGCTCCAAACGTAAACTGGAAGAAGAAAAATGCATTCGGAGGTTTGATTGATTGTAAAAAAATAACCAAACGAGGAATTCACTTTAAAAGTTCAGGATTTGTAGTAAAACAATGGTTTTATAATTATAAATAAAAACAATCGCCATCGTTTAGATGGAAACAAAATGGCGACGCTTTAAACATAAACTGGAAGAAGAAAAATACATTCGGAGGTTTGAATGATTGTAAAAAAATAACCAAACGTGGAATTTATTTTAAAATCTCAGGATTTATAGTAAAATAATGGTTTTATAATTATAATTAAAAATAATCGCCGTCACTTTGGTAGAAACACAATCAATGGCGACATTTTTAAAATAACATGTAGGAATGACGTACGTCATTTGTGAACGTTTTAATTAGTACTTTAAAAAAATGGATGATGATGACTGTTACTGCCAGAAAGTATTAGACATAATACCTTCAGACATACCCGAAGCTTTCACTGAACGGGAAGGATTGAATTTGGATTTTGGAAACGTACACATTGGTCGTAAGAAATGTTTAAAGTACTACATACGAAATCACTCTGAGGTGAATAATTTTCTATTCATTTTAGTATTTGCATAACATTAACAATGTTATAATTTTAGAAAACCGTTGAATATACAATTACACGCGATCCCAACGTGAATTCTTTATATCAAGTCTTCACCTTTTCCACCTACAAGTTAAGCCTGGAAACGAAACGCTCTGTAATTGTGAAGGTGTGTTATCAACCTCTCTATCCTGATAGTGGTGACGTTGACACGTTCTTATTGACCGATTCTGCGAACAACATTACCACGATTAGTACTCGTGGTGTTGGTGAAGGGCCTTTATTACAAATTTCGATGAATTTCCTGCGTTTTAATACGTGGGATGAGAGGAAAATCTGTAAGCACACCATCGAATTACGTAACGATTCAGACGTTGACGCTACAATTCATTTCGACGTCGATGTTAATGATCCCATCTTTAAAATCGATAAGATTAACGCTACAATCCCAGCGAGGAAATACCTCTTCGTTAACATCACATTCACACCTGGTGATTACGGCGTGTACGGAAGGAGAATCGATTGTTTGATTTTACATCATGTAAGGAAACAGTTTTATTAAATTGTTACTACGATTAAACAATTTTTAGGAACCAATTTTATTGGAAATTTTCGGAGTGCATAGTCGTAAAAACGAACTACACGATTACACCCTTATACATTGTCCGCGTAAAGGTGAACTAGGCATGAATTTTAATACCTACATGCAGGACGTGCAGATGGTGATGATGAAGGGGGAAAATCCGCTCTTTTCCCTTACGGAAAATTACATCGACTTCAACGGGGTGACCTTACTCACTGAAAAAACAGATTTTTATAATAAAACGATGGTCACATCTTTAACCAATCACATGCAGACTAGTATTTTAGTCAAATTCGAAAATGGTATTTGCTTTTTGTAAGGCTAAACATGTATTAATGCAGTTTTTCTTTTTAAAGATGATATTTTTAAAATCAATCCGTTAGAGGTGGAGATACCGCGTTTGGAGTCTGCCCTTTTCGAGTGCACCTTTTGCCCCGATCGGCCAGATTTTTTGTACCACAAAAAACACACCGGCAGGGTTTTGTGGAAAGATGAAAGGGGCTTCTCTGAAGGGTTTAAACGTCTGGAAATACCCCTATCGTTCACCTTAACACTCTTAGGTAGTATACACTAAGTCAGTTGTTAAAATAATAAAATGTTTTCGATGTTAAAAATCTACACCGTAATCAAACGTCCGCTCTTTCAATTATATTGAATAATTATTTATATTTTTGTTTTGTAATATATATTACAGGTCATTCATTTTTTGATAACACCTTCTGGATCCCCCAACTCGATATAATGCCGGAAATGATCGTTCTACCGCCAGCAGTACCTGGTACGCCTTCGTACTACACGTTCCAGCTTAAGAATCGTGGTTATCTGCCGGTGTCATTTAAATTTTTGCCGCCAAAAAAGACGTAAGAAATATTTTTTTTTAAATTTTAGAACGTTTTATTGTTAATCAAAATCTCTAACTTCTATAGTCTACTTGATGTCTAGATCTAGTCATCGTGGATTTGAATTCTATCAAAGTACAAAAATGTAAACATTCATTTTGATCATAAGAAACGTTAAATAGATTTTCTTTCACTTTTTGTCAGTTGATTATAGACAATGTTAGAATTAACAATTAGCAAAATTTCAAATTATCATATATCACCAGTCAATTGTCAACTATCAACTGTAATCTGTCAACTATCATTTGCCATGTGTCATCTGTCAATTGTCAACTATCAACTGTCATTTATTAACTGTTATTCATCAACTGTCAACTATTATCGGTCAAATATCATCTGTGGACTGTCATTTATAAAATGACATTTGTCAACTGTCATCTGGCAAGTGTTACATGTAATCTGTCAACTGTTATTTATCACCTGTAAACTGTCAACTGTCAGTATCTATCGTGTATCACCTGTCAATTGTCAACTATTTATCAACTGTCATCAGACAATATTATTACCTGTAATTTGTCAATTGTTATTTATTAACTGTAAACTTTTAACTGTTACTTGTAAACTACTAAATGTCAACTGTCACTATCTAGCAACCATAATTTGACATATGTCATCTGTCAACTGTTATTTATTAATTGTCATCATTCACTGTCAACTATCACCGGTCGTATCAATTAGTAACTATCAACTATTAACTGTCAACTGTTGTCTAACTTTCAACTAACATCTGTCAACTATTATCGGCCATGTGTCATTTGTCAACTATTAACTATCAAGTATCATCTGTCAACTATCAACTGTTATCTTTCAATTGTCACCAATCAATTGTCAACTATCAACTATCACCTGCCATATGTCATTTGTCAAATGTCAATTATTAACTGTCATATGTCAAATGAAATTTATCAACTGTCATCTGTTAACTGATAACACTCAATTGTCACTATCTATCATGTATCACCTGTCAATTGTCAACTATTTAACAACTGTCATCTGACAATTGTTACCTGTAATCTGTCGATTGTTATTTATCAACTGTAAACTATTAGCTGTCATCTGTCAACTGCCAAATGTCAATTGTCACTAACTAGTATATGTCATCTGTCAACTGTTAACTATCATCTGAAATACGTCATCTGTCAACTGTCATTTATTAATTATCATCTATAAACTGTCAAATATCCCCGGTCATCATTTATCAACGGCCATCTGTCAACTGTTAAATGTCAACTATCAACTGTTATCTGTCAACTGTCATATATCAACTGTTGTCTAATTTTCAACTAACATCTGTCGACTGTCATCGGTCATGTGTCATTTTTCAACTATTAACAAGCAAGTATCAATTCACTGTAAGCAAGTATCATCTGTTAACTGTCACTATCTGTCATGTGTCACTAGTCAATTGTCAACTATCAACTGTCATCTATCATCTGCCATATGTCATCTGTCAAATGTCAACTATTAACTATGATTTCTTCAAATGTCAATTATTACGAGTCATATGGCACCTGTGTACTGTCATATATCAAATAACAAAAAATAAATTGTCAACTATTTATCAACAGTTATCTGTCATTTGTCATCTGTCAATAGTTAACTGCCATCTGTCATCTATCTGGTATATGTCACCTGTCAATTGTCAACTATCAACCGTCATGTGCTAAGTATTATTGACCATATGTTATCATTTATTAACTGTATCCGATTAACTGTTATCTGTCAACTGTCACTATCTGTCGTATCACCTGTCAATTGTCAACTATAAACTGTTATCTGTCAACTGTAACTGTTAATTGTCATCTATCACTTGTCATTTATTAATTATCATCTATTAGCCGTCAACTATCGCCGTACATATGTCGTCATTTATTAACTGTCATCTGTCAATTGATATTTATCAACAGTTATCAACGTAAATTTTATTTTATCAATAACTTTCTATTTAATAATTATCAATTATTATTTATAAAATAAAACTGTCAAAATTGGCACGTTCCATTTTGTTGTCATTTACCAATTGTCACAATTTGACTTCAGTTGTCAATTATAGAAAATTAGCATCACTTATAAAATTTTTATATCAGTTGTCAAAATTTACTGTCACGTTTTAAAATTGCCAATATGCAAAATTTCATGTCATTTGTCAAAATTTGGATCAATTTGTCAATTATAGAAAATTGATACCGATTGTCAAATTTTATTATATCTATTGTAGAAATTGACAATTTTTAAAATTTTGCGTGATTTTTAAAGAGAGTGTAAAAATGTGTAATTATTAGAATTATATAGCCGAAAATGTCATTTATTTTGTCAGTTGTCAAAATTGTCAATTGCTTAAATTTGTTATCAGTTGTCAAATAATTTTTTTTTGAATTTATCAATTGTCAAAAATATCAATTATTAAAATTGTCAAAAATAAAAAATAAATGTTCATTGTCGAAATTATTAATTAGCAAAAATTTTTGATCAATTGTCAAATTTGTCAGTTGTCGAAATTGTGCTTTAATAGTGTCAACTATGAAAATTTTCAATTATCAAAACTTTGTCATTTGTCAAAATTCAGTCAGCCAAATTTTTGTCAATTACGAAATCAGTTGTCAAAACTTTCAAAATTGTCAATGGACACTAAATTTTGAGCATTGACATTTTTAAAAATCGTAAAATTTTAAAATTTGATATCATTTGTTAAATTGTCAATTACCAATATTTAACGTGTTTTAAAAGTGTGAACTGTAAAAATTTTCAATTATCATAACTTTGTCAAAATAGCATATCAGAAATTAAAATTTATTGTCAATTGTCAAAATTAAATTGTCAAAACTGTCATTTGTTAACGATGTCATTTATTTTGACAGTAGTCAAAATTGAAATTTTCTAAAATTGTATATCAGTTGTCAAATATTGACACACTGATGTTAATTGGCAAAAATAGAATTATCAAAATTTATTGCCAATTGCCAAAATGATTAATATTTAAAATTTTATTGTGAGTTGTCAAAACTGTTATTTCTTGACAGTTGTTAAATACAAATTTTAAATCAGTTTTCAAAGTTAAATTTTGGATATTAGTTGTAAAATACAGAAATTTGATGTTAATTGTCAGAATTAGAATGATTAAAATTGTCATTTCTTGTCAGTTTTTGAAATGGGGTCTCAATCATCAAAATTTTAAGTCAGTTGTCATTTATTTTGTCAGTAGTCAAAATTTGATATCAGTTACCAAATACAGAAATTTGATGTAATAGTAAAATTCAGAATTATTAAAATTCATTGTCAAATTTAGAATTACTAAAATTTATTGTCAATTGTTTATTTTCTGTAAGTTATCAAAATTGTCACTTCTTGTTAGTTTTTAAAAATGGGATATTATTTATCAAAATTTTAAATCATTTGTCAAACTTGTCATTAATTTAGTCAATTGAGAATGTTAATTTTCAAAATTGCGTATAAGTTGTCAAAATTATTATTTTTTGTCTGTTGTCAAATTTATATCTTTGTTTTGTTGGAAGCAAATTATCTTGAATTAAAATTTTAACAAATTTCGATAATTGACAATTTTAAATTATTAAGAATTGTTAAAATTTTGACAAAAAAAACTTGAAATTTTGACAGTTTATGTCCAATTTTGACAATGGCAATTTGAACAACTGTAATCACATTTCTACAATTGTTAATTTTCACAATTAAAATTTTTACAACATAAATCAAATATTGACAATTATTATTCAGTTTTGACAATGGCAATTTACAAATGACATCAAATTTTGAATTGCCTATTTTTAATAATAATTTGTTAACATTTTATATCGGTAGTCAAAATTGTCAGTTGTTTAAAGTTTGATATCATTTGTCAAAATTTAACATCAGTTGTCAAAATTAAATATTATTTGTCAAAATTTGGTATTGATTGAAAATTATAATTTTTTCTCAAAGTGTCAAATGTCGAAATTTAATTTTAATTATCAAGATGTTATGTCAGTTGTCAATGTTGTCATTTCTTGTCAATTGTAAAATGTTAATAACTAATTAACTGTCAGTTAAAATAGTCGATTACCAAATCAATCAATTACCAAATTTCCTGTCAATTGTCAATACTTGTCAGTTGTCAAAATTGTTGAAGATTGTGTCAAATGTCGAAATTTCACCGTCATTTTTGTCAATTGTCAAATGTTAATATTAAATTAACTGTCATTTATCAAATTAATTAAACGGCATTTGTCTACTCTATGACAGTGCAAAAAATGTCAATTGTCAAATTTTAGGGTTATGTGTCAAAATTGCCAAATGTCAAAATTAACATATTAACATTTTATGACAATTATTAAAACTGTTATCCCTGAATGTCTGTCAATATCGTTTGTCAAATTTTATATCAGTTATCTACATTTTACAGTTCAATTGCCAAAATTTAACATTACTTATCAAAATTAATTGTCTTTCTTTATAAATTGTCAAATGTTAGTATCAAATTAATTGTTAGTTACCAAAATTAGTATTAAATATCAGTTGGCAAATCTATCGAAATTGCGAAAAAATGCCTATTGCCAAAAAGTTTAGTGTCCTCAGTTAAAATTGCCAAATGTCAAAATAAATTTGATATCGGTTGTTAAAATTGTCAATTTTAAAATTAGATATCGTTTGTCAAAATTTAGTATCAGAAAAGATTCGCCAAAAGTTGGCATTAATTGCCAATTATTTAAATTTGACATCAATTGGCAACACTTGATGTCAGCTGTTAAAATTTGACGTGAATTGACGTGTAGTGTCAAATGTCGAAATTTAATTTTAATTATCGAAATGTTGTCAATTATTAAAATTCTCATTTGTCAAATGTCAAATATCCAATTAACTGTCAGTTACCAAAATTATCAATTACCATACCAAATTTATGTTAAATGTCAGTTGTCATTTTTTTTTACATATTTTAATGTTCGCAATCAAAAGTGAGGAATGTCAAAATTTGATATCAATTCTTAAAACTCTGTGGATTAAAATGATAATTAAAATTGTAATGTTCGAACTTTTATCAGTTGTCAAATTAGTCAAGTGTCAAAATTAGATATCAAATGTTAGCATCAGTTGTTATTTATAGATATTTGAAATCAACTGACAAAATTTAATATTAGTTATCAAAATTCATTGAAAATTATCAATAATTAAAATTTTATGTCAGATGTCAAATTTCTCAATTGTCAAATGTTATTATTTAAGTAACTGTCAGTTACCAAAGTTGTCAATTATCAAATTAGTATTAAATGTCAGTTGTCAAACTTTTTGACATTGTTAAAAAATGTCAATTGTCAAATTTTAGAGTGCGTAGTCATAATTGCCGAGTGTCAAAATTTTATATTATTAAAATTTGATAAAATTAACGTTTTACGTCAATTATCAAAATTATTATACCTGAATTTTTGTCAATTGTCAAAATTAGATCAAATCAAATGCCAGTTACCAAACTTTTTGACATTGCCAAAAAATGTCAATTGTCAAATTTTAGAGTGTATTAGTTATCAAAATTCATTGACACTTATCAATTATCAAAATGTTGTGTCAGTTGTCCAATTTGGGATTTTTTGTTAATTGTCAAATGTTATTATTTAAGTAACGGTCAGTTACTAAATTAGTACTAAATGCCAAATTTTTTGACATTGTAAAAAAATCAATTGTCAAATTTTATCAGTTGTCAATTGTCAAAATTAGATATCATCAGTTATTTATGGATACTTATGTCAAAATTGACAGTTCATTTGTACAATGCATGATAGATAAAGATTAAATAAACAAAAAAAAAACAAATTGAATAAATTTAATATTGGTTATCAACATTAATAATCAGTTGTAAAAAATTATCAATTTTCAAAATGTTATGTTAATTGTTAATAATTGTCTTTTTTTATGTCAATTGTCACATGTTAATATAAAATTAACTATTAGTTACAAAATTGTCAATTACCAAATTAATACTAAATGTCAGTTGTTACAGTTTTCTATATTGTTAACAAAAATGTCAATTGTCAAATTTTAGGGTTCATAGACAAAATTGCCGAATGTAAAACTTTGACATTAATTTTGAAAACTCTGTCAAGTAAAATTTTATGTTTAATTTTCATGAATTTTTGTCAGTTGACAAAATTATCAATTATCCAATTTGATATCAGTTGTCAAAGCTTTTTAAATTGACAGATCAATTGTCGAAATGTAATATTAGTAATCAAAAGTCTTGTTCAATTGTCAAATTTTAGAGTACGTAGTCAAAATTATTAAAATTTGATAAAATGAACATTTTATGTCAATTATCAAAATTATTATACCTGGATTGTTGACAGTTGTCAAAATTATCAATTGTCAAAATTAGATATAATTTATTATACCTTTGTCAGTTGTCAAAATTGTTAATTGCCAAAATTAGGTATCATTCGTCAAATGTTGGCATCTGTTGTTAAGTAAAGATATTTGACATCAAATGTCAAATTTGATGTCAGTTGTCAAGATTTGTCATTTTTTTTTTGTCAATTGTCAAATGTTATTATTAGAGTAACTGTCACTTACGTGAGTACGTAGTCATAATTGCCGAATGTCAAAATTCGATATTAAACGTTTTGTCAATTATCAAAATGATTATACATTTTTGTCAAAATTAAATATCATTTGTGAAATTTTGTCATCTGTTGTTTTTTTTTATAGATATTTGACATCAATGGTAAAATTTGATATCAGTTGTCAAAATTTGACAGTACGATTGTCGAAATTCAATAATTATTATCAGTTGTAAAAAAAATCAATTTTGAAAAACATGTCAATTGTCAATTGTCAAATGTTAATATCAAATTAACTATCAGTTACCAAAATTCTCAATTACCAAATTAATATTAAATGTCAGTTGCTAAAGTTTTCGATATTGTTAAAAAAATGTCAATTGTCAAATTTTAGAGTTCATAGTCAAAATTGCCGAAAGTAAAACTTTGACATTCATTTTGAAAACACTGTCAATTATCAAAATTGTAATTCTTAAATTTTTGTCAGTTGACAAAAATGTTAACATTAGAAATCATTTGTCAAATTTTGTCATCAGTTTTTAATTATAGATATTTGATATCAATTGTCCAATTTGATATCAGTTGTTTAAGTTTTTTCTTTTTTTTTAATTGACAGGTTAATTGTCGAAATGTAATGTTAGTTGTCAAAATTCTTTGTCAATTGTCAAAATTGTTTTTTTTGTCAATTGCTAAATGTTAATATTAATATTAAGCGGCAGTAAATAACATTGTCAATTACTGAATTGGTATTACATGTATGCTGTCAAATTTTCGACATTGCAAAAAAAAATGTAAAATGTCAAATATTAGTATTCGTAATCAAAATTGACAAATGTGCAAATTTGATATCAATTTTTAAAACATTTATGGCAATTAAAATGATAATCAAAATTTTATGTCAATTATCAAAATGGTAATACCTGAATTATTGTCAGTTGTCAAATTTGTTAAAATTAAATATCATTTGTGAAATTCTGGCCATCAGTTATTAATTATAGATATTCGACATCAATTGTCAAATTTGATATCAGTTGTCGAAATTTGACGTCAATTGTCGAAATTTAATATCAAAATTTATTGTCAAAATGTTATATCGCATGTCAAAATTGACCTTTCTTGTCAATTATCAAATGTTATTATCAATTTACCGTACGTTACTAAAATTATCAATTATTAAATTAGTATTAAATGTCAGTTGTCATATTTTTATTTTCCGAAATTGTAAACAAATGTCAATTGTCAAATTTTCGGAGTCAAAATTTGATATCTATTTAGAAAACATTCTTTTAGTTAAAATGATAATAAAAATTTTATGTCAATTATCAAAATTGTAACGTCTGAATTTTTATCAGTTGTCAATTGTCGAAAGTAGATATCGGTTATTGAAATTTGACAGGCATTTAATACTAGTTATCAAAATTAATTGTCAGTTGTCAAAATTATTTATTATCAAAAAGTTTTTTCAGTTGTCACTTTTTGAGTTGGTAAAATTGAATATCAAATATCAAAATAAACAAAATTAGACATTTTTACTGTTATCAATATTAAGGACAGTTCTGTAAATGTAACGAAAATGACAATTATTTAGAAGGTCAATTGTTAAGGTGTTTGAAAATTGCAAATACATATTTTCAATTAATTAATTGAATGTCAATTGTTAAAATTACCAATTGTGACAATGGGGGATTTAGTTTCAGTTGTCAATTCGACAATTTTGACGACTGATTTTTTAATTTTCAACAATTTCAATCATTTATTCTAATCGATTAGGATACAACCGTCATCAAATTTGCACAATTAAATTTTGAACAATCAACAACGAATTTCTACAACTCACTAATTGACTTAAATTTTGACAGTTGACATTTTTGACAAAGTACATCTATTTTCCGCAATTAACAGTCAATATCAAATTTTGAGAATGATAATTGTGACAATTGCCATTAAGTTTTTATAATTTTTACACTGGCAACTGACATGAAATTGTATAAATTGACAATTCTGACTGAACTGACAGCAGATTTTCTGAATTGACAATTTTCAAAAACTATTAAATGTTAATAAATATATTTTTGACAACAATCAAGTTTTTATTATTTAATATTCAGTTTTTACAATTTAATGTTGAAAATTGTCAATTTTGACAATTCTACAAATTAATATACAATTTTGACATCGGACATCAGATTTCGACAATTTAGAATTTGACAACTGACAAAATGAATTATATATAAATGAAGCTTTAAAGAAAATGAAATTTATGTGAATGAAACTCAATAATTTTCTAAAGTTGTAATATTCTTAAAAAAATAGTTTTTTTATGTAATAATTGAATTTTACTTGTATGGAATTTTCTGTGCAATGAAATATAAATTAGAATTTTTTATAGATGAATTATTTTTATAGAAATTGAAATTTTCTCTTTGGAATGAACATCAAAAAACTTTTTCTGTGCATTGACTTTTATTAAAAAATATTTTTTTCTCTATGATAAATTTTACAGAAACGTAATTTTCGTTAAAAATAATTTTATACGCTTGGAATTTTCTGCTAATTAAATTTTTCGAGCATATAATTTTATAACAGAAAATATTTCCTCCGCATTGAATTTTCCTTAAATTAAACGCGATTATTTTTATATTCGAATGAAAAAAACAAACGTTTTTCTCAGCCTCTTGATTATTTGTTCATTTTAAATTCGCGTGTAAAAGGAATCAAAAAAACGTTCAGGATATTAAGTAATGCATTTCCGATGTTCATTTTGGATCAAAGACGGCGATTAAATATAATAAACTTCCTTTTAACTCTATAAATTATGAATTCCTCGAATCAAAACGTATGGTTGTTAATATTAATAAACATCAAGCCGATTAGTAATAAATTAAATAAATCAACACTTGATAATGACCTTGTAATATATTTTAATTGTTATTGAATATTTTTGTAAATATTATAGGTAATTGTGGAGGCCTCTACTTTGTTATACATTATTTATATATGTGATTGAAAATAATAATAATTACTATTATTAGTTAATTTACAACGTAAAGGACTTTTATATATTTTTATGATTGTAAATACTAAAAAAAGGCATTAATATGTTTGTAATCTTTGCAGGAATTTTATTATCAAACCCATGCTCGGATTGGTGAACGATTACCGTCTTCTGGTCGCACAACTGCAAAGCGATGTTAATAATAAAGAGTCAAAAGTGTACGTGGAACAGTGGAGGGTGATGTTGAATGATCGCAGGGATCACCTCTTGTATTTTCACCTGAAGGGATTAGCTGAGGTGCCTAGCGTGATTGTTGGGGATGGAAATAGGGTGAAGTTTTCTTGTGTCCAGACGGGATGTAAGGAGATGATGAGCGTGCCTTTAAAAAATAATTGCCAACATCGATTAAGGTGAAAAATTATTATCCATTAAATTATGATTTAAGCCTAATATCGTAGGTACGAGTTTGTGGTCGGCCAAGATGATTTATTTGAAATCGCAAATGCTACGGGTGAATTGTCCCCTAATGAAACCGTCCGTCTCGACTGGTATTTTCAGAGTTCGAAGAACATCTGCGCTAAATACAGCGTGAATTGTATGGTGCATGTGTTGGAGAAGAAGCGTGGGATTGTTGGTGGTTCTTATGATACACCGGTTGATGTCTACGTGGAAAGCGCCTTTTCGGAATTGTGCGTGAGTGATGATGATGAGGAACTTTCCCTAAATCTATTTTATGATTAGAAAATAAAGATTTTTTAAATGTTATGTGTTGTTTAAACTATTAAAGTAAATGTAAAACACTTTTTATATTTTAGTGTTTTCCGAGCGTTCAAAATTTGGGCACGGTTGAATGCGAGTCGCTTAAAACCTTAACTTTCTCTTTGCACAATTACGGACCAACTATAATACACTACGTTTTGGAAAAGGTCGTACCTTCAAATGATCGTTCGATTATCAACATCATCGGCGCTGTTGGGACGGTGGTTCCAAACGCAAAAACCACCATCAGGATCGAGTACAAACCGAAAGGTGTCGGTCAACACGATGTTACCATAATCTACAAAATACGCAAATCCTGTCATAGTCTTGAAGTATTACCAAATTACGAGAAAGTCTTGTTTAAAATTACTTGCACAAGTTTGTATCCTTATATACAGGTAGTTATTTAAAAATTATAATAATTTATTTTTTTAATTAAAGCTTTTATCTTTATAGGTAGTTAATATTATACATCATAATTTTGGAAAACTTTTCACGAAACCATCACTTTGGGATCTTTTCAATATCGACCAGTAATTTACAGCCTTAACAATAAAATTCAATCGTTACAATCTTCCCACTTATAGTTTAAACCAAATGTTGAGGAACATCGAACGCGATGAAACGATTCAGATCGAAGCTCAAGCTCCGGATTTTGAAATTTCTGAAGAGACACTGTGCGCAGTTATCCTCTTCAAAAACTTCACCGCATTCCCAATCGATGTGGAACTCAAAAGGAGGAAGCTGTGCGATTGCAAACTGCTAGAAATAGGCGCTAGTATTTCGTTGAGGAGGAAACAATTCGATTGTCCGCATCGTGAAATATTCTCCTTTTCATTCGAGAAGGAAATTAAAGGTGTCATTAATTTTCAGCCAAATTGTTTACAAATCGCCCAACTACGCTTACGCTACAGTTTGGAAGGTGAGAACGTGATGAGTTACGAGATGGTTTTCCCCTACAATCGCCGATTAATACTCGATTTTACGATTAAATCCCTCGGCGATTTCGACGGTGTAATTTCGAAATACACACCGACGTTCGGGCTACAATTAGAACCGGTTTGTTTGAGTGAAATGGTACCACAAATACAGGTAAGAATATTCAACACCTAAAATTATCTATATTATAAAATCTGTATTTAATTTTAAAAAGGCGTTTTGGATGTATAACAACACCTCAAAATCAATCGAATATAGTTTGGACCTGGAGGAAATCGATAACATCAACTGCGTGTATGAATACAAAATATTCGAATGTTTAAATCCATCCGGTGTAGTTGATGAATACAACAGGAAGGCCCTAATGTTTCGTTTCATGCCTATTGAAAGGAAACATTTCGAAGTAAGAGTAACATAAAAAAATCCATCAAAAGAATAAATTTAAACACTACAACAGGTTAAAATACCTTTGAGTATGGGCAATGAAGAAACCGTATTCCTACTTTCGGGTATTGGCAGGAAATCATTCCAGGGTTACTACAAAAAGGATGAGAAGATCATCCCCTCTATTAAATACGAAGTCCCTATAACACTTTCACAAGATTTTATCCAGATTAACCCAATGCCCATCTGGAGTTCGGCCACAGTGTTGATCTTCATCAGGAACACATCAGAGAAGAGTATAATCGGTTATTCCTGGTTAAAGTAAGTATATCAAACAAGGTATTAGAGTAAATGCGTAGGATATATAGTTATAAACAAAAATAATCACCATAGCTTTGGTGGAAACAAAATGGCGACGCTTCAAACATAAACTGGAAGAAGAAAAATGCTTTCGGAGGTTTGAATGATTATAAAAAAATAACCAAACAACGAATATACTTTAAAACCTCAGGATTTATAGTAAAACAATGGTTTTATAATTATAAACAAAAACAATCGCCATCACTTTGGTGGAAACAAAATGGCCACGCTACAAACGTAAACTGGAAGAAGAAAAATGCATTGGGAGGTTTGAATGATTGTAAAAAAATAACCAAACGTGGAATTCACTTTAAAAGCTCAGGATTTATAGTAAAACAATGGATTTATAAATATAAATAGAAAAAATCGCCATCGCTCTGGTGGAAACAAAATGGCGATGGATCAAACGTAAATTTGAAGACGAAAAATGCATTCGTAAGTTTGAATGATTGTAAAATAATAACCAAACAAGGAATTTACTTTAAAAGATCAGGATTTATAGTAAAATAATGTTTTTATAAAATAAAATAAAAACAATCGCTATCGCTTTGATGGAAATAAAATGGCGACGTTACAAACGTAAACTGGAAGAAGAAAAAGGCATTCGGAGGTTTGAATGATTGTAAACAAATAACCAAACGAGGAATTTACTTTAAAAGCTCAAGATTTATAGTAAAACAATGGATTTATAATTATAAACAAAAACAATCGCCATCGCTTTGGTGAAAACAAAATGGTGACACTTCAAACATAAACTGGAAGAAGAAAAATGCATTCGGAAGTTTGAATGATTGTAAACAAATAACCAAACGAGGAATTTACTTTAAAAGATCAGGATTTATAGTAAAATAATGTTTTTATAAAATAAAGTAAAAACAATCGCTATCGCTTTGATGGAAACAAAATGGCGACGTTACAAACGTAAACTGGAAGAAGAAAAATGCATTCGGAGGTTTGAATGATTGTAAAAAAATAACCAAACGAGGAATTTACTTTAAAAGCTCTGTATTTATAGTAAAACAATGGTTTTATAATTATAAACAAAAACAATCGCCATCGCTTTGGTGGAAACAAAATGGCGACGCTTCAAACATAAACTGGAAGAAGAAAAATGCATTCGGAGATTTGAATGATTGTAAAAAATAAACCAAGCAAGGAATTTATTTTAAAAGCTCAGGATTTATAGTAAAACAACGGTTTTATAATTATAAACAAAAACAATCGCCCTCGCTTTGGCGGAAACAAAATGGCGACGCTTCAAACATAAATTTAAAGGAGAAAAATGCATACGAAGATTTGAATGATTGTAAAAAATAACCAAACAAGAAATTTACTTTAAGAGCTCAGAATTTATAGTAAAATAATGGTTTTATAATTATAAACAAAAACAATCGCCATCGCTTTGGTGAAAACAAAATGGCGATGCTACAAACGTAAACTGGAAGAAGAAAAATGCATTCGGAGGTTTGAATGATTGTAAAAAAATAACCAAACGAGAAATTTACTTTAAAAGCTCAGAATTTATAGTAAAACAATGGTTTTATAATTATAAACAAAAACAATCGCCATCGCTTCGGTGGAAACAAAATGGCGACGGATCAAACATTAACTGGAAGAAGTAAAATGCATTCGGAGGTTTTAACGATTGTAAAAAAATAACCAAACAAGGAATTTACTTTAAAAGCTCAGGATTTATAGTAAAATAATGGTTTTATATTTATGATCAAAAACAATCGCAATCACTTTGGTGGAAATAAAATGGCGACGCTTCAAACGTAAACTTGAAGAAAAATGCCTTCGGAGGTTTTAATGATTGTAAAAAAATAACCAAACGTGGAATTCACTTTAAAAGCTCAGGATTTATAGTAAAATAATGGTTTTATAATTATAAACAAAAACAATCGCCATCGCTTTGGTGGAAACAAAATGGCGACGGATCAAACATAAACTGGAAGAAGAAAAATGCATTCGGAGGTTTGATTGATTGTAAAAAAATAACCAAACGAGGAATTTACTTTAAAAGCTCAGGGTTTATAGTAAAACAATGGTTTTATAATTATAAACAAAAACAATTGCCATCGCTTTGGTGGAAACAAAATGGCGACGGATCAAACATTAACTGGAAGAAGTAAAATGCATTCGGAGGTTTTAACGATTGTAAAAAAATAACCAAACAAGGAATTTACTTTAAAAGCTCAGGATTTATAGTAAAACAATGGTTTTATAATTATAAACAAAAACAATCGCCATCGCTTTAGTGGAAACAAAATGGCGACGCTTCAAACGTAAACATGAAGAAGAAAAATGCATTAGGAGGTTTGAATGATTGTAAAAAATAACCAAACGATGAATTTGCTTTAAAAGCTCAGGATTTATAGTAAAACAATGGTTTTGTATTTATAAACAAAAACAATCGCCATCACTTTGATGGAAACAAAATGGCGACGCTCCAAACATAAACTGGAAGAAGAAAAATGCATTCGGAGGTTTGGATGATTGTAAAAAAATAACCAAACGAGGAATTTACTTTAAAAGCTTAGGATTTATAGTAAAACAATGGTTTTATAATTATAAATAAAATCAATCGCCATCGCTTTAGTGGAAACAAAATGGCGACGCTTCAAACATAAACTGGAAGAAGAAAAATGCATTCCGAGGTTTGATGATTGTAAAAGAATAACCAAACGAGAAATTTACTTTAAAAGCTCAGGATTTATAGTAAAACAATAGTTTTATAATTATAAACAAAAACAATCGCCATCGCTTTGGTAGAAACAAAATGGCGACGGATCAAACGTAAACTTGATGACCAAAAATGCATTCGTAAGTTTGAATGATTGTAAAATAATAACTAAACGAGAAAATTACTTTAAAAACACAGGATTTAGAGTAAAACAATAGTTTTATAATTATAAACAAAAACAATCGACATGGCTTTGGTGAAAACAAAATGGCGATGCTACAAACGTAAACTGGAAGAAGAAAAATGCATTCGGAGGTTTGAATGATTGTAAAATAATAACCAAACGAGGAATTTGCTTTAAAAGCTCAGGATTTATAGTAAAACAATGGTTTTATAATTATGAACAAAAACAATCGCCATCGCTTCGGTGGAAACAAAATGGCGACGCTTCAAACATAAACTGAAAGAAGAAAAATGCATTCGGAGGTTTGAATGATTGTAAAAAAATAACTAAACGTGGAATTTTACTTTAAAAGCTCAGAATTTATAGTAAAACAATGGTTTTATAATTATAAGCAAAAACAATCGCCATCGCTTTGGTGGAAATAAAATGGCGACGGATCAAACGTAAACTTGAGGACGAAAAATGCATTCGTAATTTGAATGATTGTAAAATAATAACCAAACGAGGAATTTACTTTAAAAGCTCAGGATTTATAGTTAAACAATGGTTTAATGATTATAAACAAAAACAATCGCCATCGCTTTGGTGGAAACAAAATGGCGACGGATCAAACATAAACTGGAAGAAGAAAAATGCATTCGGAGGTTTGATTGATTGTAAAAAAATAACCAAACGAGGAAATTACTTTAAAAGCTCAGAATTTATAGTAAAACAATGGTTTTATAATTGCAAACAAAAACAATCGCCATCGCTTTAGTGGAAACAGAATGGTGATGCTTCAAACATAAACTGGAAGAAGAAAAATTCATTCGGAGGTTTGAATGATTGTAAAAAAATAACCAAACGCTAAATTCACTTTAAAAGTTCAGGATTGATAGTAAAACAATGGTTTTATAATTATAAACAAAAACAATCACCATCGCTTTGGTGAAAACAAAATGGCGACGCTTCAAACATAAACTGGAAGAGAAAAAAATGCATTCGGAGGTTTTAATGATTGTAAAATAATAACCAAATGAGGAATTTACTTTAAAAGCTCAGGATTTATAGTAAAACAATGGATTTATAATTATAAACAAAAACAATCGCCATCGCTTTGGTGGAAACAAAATGGCGACGCTTCAAACATAAACTGGAAGAGGAAAAATGCATTCGGAGGTTTGAATGATTGTAAAAAAATAACCAAACGAGGAATTCACTTTAAAAGCTCAGGATTTATAGTAAAACAATGGTTTTATAATTATAAACAAAAACAATCGCCCTCGCTTTAGTGGAAACAAAATGGCGACGCTCCAAACATAAACTGGAAGAAGAAAAATGCATTCGGAGGTTTAAATGCTTGTAAAAAAATAACCAAACGAGGAATTCACTTTAAAAGCTCAGGATTTATAGTAAAACAATGGTTTTATAATTATAAATAAAAACAATCGCCATCACTTTGGTGGAAACAAAATGGCGACGCTTCAAACATAAACTTGAAGAAGAAAATTACATTCGGAGGTTTTAATGATTGTAAAAAAATAACCAAACGAGGAATTTACTTTAAAAGCTCAGGATTTATAGTAAAACAATGGTTTTATAATTATAAATAAAAACAATCGCCATCGCTTTGGTAGGAACAAAATGGCGACGGATCAAACGTAAATTTGAAGACGAAAAATGCATTCGTAAGTTTGAATGATTGTAAAATAATAACCAATCGAGGAATTTACTTTAAAAGCTCAAGATTTATAGTAAAACAATGGTTTTGTAATTATAAACAAAAACAATCGCCATCACTTTGATGGAAACAAAATGGCGACGCGTCAAACATAAACTGCAAGAAGAAAAGTGCATTCGGAGGTTTGAATGTTTATAAAAAAATAACCAAACAAGGAAATTACTTTAAAAGCTCAGGATTTATAGTAAAACAATGGTTTTATAATTATAAATAAAAACAATCGCTATCACTTTGGTGGAAACAAAATAGCGACGCTTCAAATATAAACTGGAAGAAGAAAAATGCATTCTGAGGTTTGAATGATTGTAAAAAAATAACCAAACGAGGAATTTACTTTAAGAGCTCAGGATTTATAACAAAAAAATGGTTTTATAATTATAAACAAAAACAATCGCCATCGCTTTGGTGGAAACAAAATGGCGACGCTACAAACCTAAACTTGAAGAAGAAAAATGCATTTGGAGATTTGAATGATTGTAAAAAAATAACCGAACGAGGAATTCACTTTAAAAGCTCAGGATTTATAGTAAAACAATGGTTTTATAATTATAAACAAAAACAATCGCCATCGCTTTGGTGGAAACAAAATGGCGATGGATCCAACATAAACTGGAAGAAGAAAAATGCATTCGGAGGTTTCAATGATTGTAAACAATAAATCAAGCAAGGAATTTATTTTAAAAGCTCAGGATTTATAGTAAAACAATGGTTTTATAATTATAAACAAAAACAATGGCCATCGCTTTGGTGGAAACAAAATAGCGACGCTTCAAATATAAACTGGAAGAAGAAAAATGCATTCGGAGGTTTCAATGATTGTAAACAATAAATCAAGCAAGGAATTTATTTTAAAAGCTCAGGATTTATAGTAAAACAATGGTTTTATAATTTTAAACAAAAATAATCGCCTTCGCTTTGGTAGAAACAAAATGGCGACGCTCCAAACATAAACTGGAAGAAGAAAAATGCATTCTGAGGTTTGAATGATTGTAAAAAAATGATCAAACATGGAATTTACTTTAAAAGGTCAGGGTTTATAGTAAAACAATGGTTATATAATTATAAACAAAAACAATCGCCAACGCTTTGGTGGAAACAAAATGGCAACGCTTCAAACATAAACTGGAAGAGGAAAAATACATTCTGAGGTTTTAATGATTGTAAAAGAATAACCAAACGAAAAATTTACTCTAAAAGCTCAGGATTTATAGTAAAACAATCGTTTTATAATTATAAACAAAAACAATCACCATTGCTTTCGTGGAAACAAAATGGCGACGGATCAAACGTAAACTTGAAGAAGAAAAATGCATTCAGAGGTTAGAATGATTGTAAGAAAATAACCAAACGAGGAATTTACTTTAAATACTCAGGATTTATAGTAAAACAATGGTTTTATAATTATAAACCAAAACAATCGCCATCGCTTTAGTGGAAACAAAATGGCGACGCTTCAAACATAAATTGGAAGAAAAAAATTCGTTCGGAGGTTTGAATGATTGTAAAAAAATAACCAAACGAGGAATTTACTTTAAAAGCTCAGGACTTATAGTACAACAATGGTTTTATAATTATAAATAAAAACAACCACCATTGCTTTCGTGGAAACAAAATGGCGACGGATCAAACGCAAAATTGAAGACGAAAAATGCATTCGTAAGTTTGAATGATTGTAAAAAAATAACCAAACGAGGAATTTACTTTAAAAGCTCAGGATTTATAGTAAAACAATGGTTTTATAATTATAAACAAAAACAATCGTCATCGCTTTGGTGGAAACAAAATGGCGACGATTCAAACATAAACTGGAAGAAGAAAAATGCATTCGGAGGTTTGAATGATTGTAAAATAATAACCAAACGAGGAATTTACTTTAAAAGCTCAGGATTTATAGTAAAACAATGGATTTATAATTATAAACAAAAACAATCGCCATCGCTTTGGTGGAAACAAAATGGCGACGCTACAAACATAAACTGGAGGAAGAAAAATGCATTCGGAGGTTTGAATGATTGTAAAAAAATAACCAAACGGGGAATTTACTTTAAAAGCTCAGGATTTATAGTTAAACAATGGCTTTATAATTATAAACAAAAATAATCACCATTGCTTTCGTGGAAACAAAATGGCGACGGATCAAACTTAAACTGAAAGAAGAAAAATGCATTCGGAGGTTTTAATAATTGTAAAATAATAACCAAACGAGGAATTTATTTTAAAAGCTCAGGATTTATAGTAAAACAATGGTTTTATATTTATAAATAAAAACAATCGCCATCGCTTTGGTGGAAACAAAATGGCGACGCTCCAAACATAAACTGAAAGCAGAAAAATGCATTCGGAGGTTTGAATGATTGTAAAAAAATAACCAAACGAGGAATTTACTTTAAAAGCTCAAGATTTATAGTAAAACAATGGTTTTATAATTATAAACAAAAACAATCGCCATCGCTTTAGTGGAAACAAAATGGCGACGCTTCAAACATAAATTTGAAGAGGAAAAATGCATTCGGAAGTTTGAATGATTGTAAAAAAATAACCAAACGAGGAATTCAATTTAAAAGTACATGATTTATAGTAAAATAATGGTTTTATAATTATAAATAAAAACAATCGCCATCGCTTTGGTGGAAACAAAATGGCGACGATTCAAACATAAACTGGAAGAAGAAAAATGCATTCGGAGGTTTGAATGATTGTAAAAAAATAACGAAACGAGGAATTTACTTTAAAAGCTCAGGATTTATAGTAAAACAATGGTTTTCTAATTATAAATAAAAACAATCGCCATCACTTTGGTGGAAACAAAATGGCGACGCTTCAAACATAAAGAAGAAAAATGCATTCGGAGGTTTGAATGATTGTAAAAAAATAACCAAACGAGGAATTTACTTTAAAAGCTCAGGATTCATAGTAAAACAATGATTTTATAATTATAAACAAAAACAATAGCCATCGCTTTGGTGCAAACAAAATGGCGACGTTTCAAACATAAATTGGAAGAAGAAAAATGCATTGGGACGTTTGAATGATTGTAAAAAATAAACCAAGCAAGGAATTTACTTTAAAAGCTCAAGATTTATAGTAAAATAATGGTTTTATAATTATAAACAAAAACAACCGCCATCGCTTTGGTGGAAACAAAATGGTGACGCTTTAAACGTAAAATGGAAGAGGAAAAATGCATTCGGAGGTTTGAATGATTGTAAAAAAATAACAAAACGAGGAATTTACTTTAAAAGCTCTGGATTTATAGTAAAACAATGGTTTTATAATTATAAACAAAAACAATCACCATTGCTTTGGTGGAAACAAAATGGCGACGGATCAAACGTAAACTTGAAGACGAAAAATGCATTCATAAGTTTGAATGCTTGTAAAAAAATAACCAGACGAGGAATTTACTTTAAAATCTCAGGATGTAACAAAACAATGGTTTTATAATTATAAACAAAAACAATCGCCATCGCTTTGGTAGAATCAAAATGGCGACGGATCAAACGTAAACTTGAAGACGAAAAATGCATTTGTAAGTTTGAATGATTGTAAAAAAATAACCAAACGAGCAATTTACTTTAAAAGCTTAGGATTTATAGTAAAACAATGGTTTTATAATTATAAACAAAAACAATCGCCATCGCTTTGGTGAAAACAAAATGGCGACGGATCAAACGTAAACTTGAAGACGAAAAATGCATACGGAGGTTTGAATGATTGTAAAAAAATAATCAAACGAGGAATTCACTTTAAAAGCTCAGGATTTATAGTAAAACAATGGTTTTATAATTATAAACAAAAACAATCGCCATCGCTTTGGTGGAAACAATATGGCGACGCTTTAAACGTAAACTGGAAGAAGAAAATGCATTCGGAGGTTTGAATGATTGTAAAAAAATAACCAAACTAGGAATTTACTTTAAAACCTCAAGATTTATAGTAAAACAGTTGCTTTATAATTATAAACAAAAACAATCGCTTTTAAAATAATAAAATTATATTTTTATAGGTGTGAAATTGATGAGATAATTGAAATCAACGCCATACCGAAGAAAGGAGTGCTTCAACCTTACGATTCCCACCCCGTTATACTAAAAATTAATTCATTCGGAAAACCCTGTAAACTCCGCCTGCAAATCTCTTGCAAACTACTCGATCACAACGAGTATTACCTTTACAAGAAATCCGTGGTGGCTTACAACTGCCGACAGGAGCAGATCAAAGACGAGTTTACCATAACCGAACACGGAATTTCCTATCCTGTAATTGTTAATATTTTAATGGTTGATAATTATTAAATTATTTATCATTATATAGATAAATGATGTTATCGTGCATCCTTTCCCGAAACAATTCTTCACAACGGTTTGTGTAGACGTGATCATCACCAGTGTGCCTGATAGAGACATCCATCACACTCCGCAGGAACAGTTGGCGCATTCACCAATCAACGGCCTCACTGTCGACGGCCTCCTTTTGGATAAATTACGCCTTGAATTACCGCACTCTTCGCAGGAGTCGATTTTCACCACCGCCATCTATTTCGAGCGCAAGGAACAACAACGGCGTAAACGTCCTTGCCGCGGCGGTTGGAAATTCGAATCATCATCAGAAGAGTCCGAATCAGTCGAGGAGGAAGAGAACGAATTCATAAACGACGATCCTCTTTTTTATAAAAACACATTGCAATGTTTAATAGCGTAAGTATTTAATAAAAAACACGATTTTATTTATTAAATTGTGTTATTTTTTTAGTGATGCTGTTTTTTCATCACTATTTAAGGAAATACTCACGAAACGTCGCTTAGAAGCTCCTTTATACTACGAACAAATAAAATTGGATCGAATGAATGAAACGGAGGCTTTGGCTGAGAGGGAAGCGTGCATACAGGAACTTCATAATAATCCTCCACCACAATTAATCGCTGACGTACTTAAAAAAATGATTTTCGATAGTTGTAAGGATGTGTTCGAATTAGATCTACAATGCACGGATGATGGTTTGGAGAAATGCAACGGAAATTTCTTGTAAAATAAAATATTTTCATTGTAAATGTTTAATCCGTTTAAAACACGCTAAAAATTTGTCGCCGTTGTTTCGCGTCACCTTCTGTCCCTCCTCGGTGCTGCTGTAAAGTTTCTCGACAATCGGATCATCAACCTGAAAATATATAAAATCAGTTTTAATATAATAAATATTTAAAAACGTAAAACCCACCAAATCAGTTTCGGTTAATCGTTCAAACAGTGGATGGTCCTCTAAGTGTTGAACAATCCACTCGTGTAAATCCTTAACATCGGTGACCGTGTAGACTATCCCACCCTCGGCTAATACATAAGCGTACTCTGCCAATAAGCTCGTGTTAATAATCCTCCATTTGTGCTTAGCCTTCTTGAAATGCGGATCCGGATAAAGGAAGAACATTTTCTTCAGCTGAAATTATTGTTTATTACATTAACAATAAAAATACGATAGATTTAAAATTGAACACAATTCAGGATTGGTATTGTAATTATATGTTTATTGGTTACATTACCTGTCCTTTCTTAAAATAATTGGGAAGGTACTTCATGGCGTTAGTCCTCAGGCAGGCGACGTTCTGGTACTGTCCAGGGTGTTGGGAACGCAGGGCTGCAATCCTGTCCATCACGTAATCAGAGACCTTGACTCTGATTTCCATGCCTAACATCAACGTGTCTGGAAACATGGGCGACAGCGTAATCAACAGACCGCCGTATCCACAGCCAACATCCGCAAACTCTACTCGACTCGTGTCTTTTTTGTTCGGATAGTACTTCGACCAGTCCATTTCATCCGGAGTACGTGGACTGTAAATATCAAACCAAAACTAATCATTCTATTTTCAAAAAGGCAAAAAAAATGTTTCAAAATGTCAAACCTGTCAATTTTGCAGGTTATGAAAAAAAGCAACAATAAATAATTGAATATGTCAAAACTGTTATTTTTTTAGGTTATAAAAAACTGTTGTTCAAAAGTCCACTCTACAAAAAAAATAATTGAAAATACATATGTCAAACCTTTAAATTTTTTTATTTACGATCATACAGAAAGTAGACGCTTTTTGCATCATTTTTCATTGTAAAAGTGGCTTTTTAAAGCACTAGTGCTTTTTTACGTTTTTATTGCACGGTAATGTCAAACTGTTTTTACTGCACAGAAATGTCAAATTTGACAGATGAATATATTATAGCACAAATTTTCGACGAAAAACTTAATTTTTTATTAATTGATACAAATAACTAATAAACTATAAATAAAATACATAATACAAACGAAATGGCAGATTTAAGAACTCTGAAGATTTCATTTAATGCAAGTCGAAGCGGTTACAATAAAGCGAACATTTTTTCCATAAATAATAATGGCGGCCGACATTTGTGCAACTTGTTTACTGGTTGCTAAGTAACACTTTCATTAGTGCACTGCGGGTAAAATATGTTTTCATTAATTGAATTATTGAAATGACATTAAAATATTACTCATAAGAATATATTCTTTGAAATCCTACGATCGAAGATAAAATTTTGTAAGGCACACGTGTAAAAAGTTTCTTTATTGCACTCCTGGCTTTAAAAAAACTCGCTCGTTCCTCGCTCGTGTTTTTAAACGCCAGTTCGTGCAATAAAGCATCACTTTTTACACTTGTACCTTAAATAACTAATAGGCTATAGAAAATTATTGAGTTACAAAAATTATTAAACCTATAAAAATAAACATTCAATTGTTTTTTTTTCTTTCTAAAAAAGGTAAGGAAAAACAATTCAAAAATTTAGTCTAAAAAAAATTAACAATTGAATGTTTAATTTTTGTAGGTTATAAAAAAATAATTGAGTTTAAAAATCTTCACATAGGAAAGCAAAAACAAACAATTGAATTAATTTTTGTGCATTACGAAAAACAATTGTGTTAAAAAAAAACAATGGAATATGTAAAACCATTAAACAACTGAAATTTGAAGATCGAATAAAATTTACTTACTAATCAATGCAATGATCGGCGATTGGATTCGAGTGTGCCCTCTGTCTGTAGTACCTCTTCTGAGGAAGGTTTATCGGCTCAGCTGCACTATCCACCTCCATTTTTTATTTCTGAAAATTGAAAATAATTAGTCTTTTCACTACACAAGCCTAATAAATTAATATTTATAAGAATTTCCTCACCAGAATAGACACAATTAATTAATTTACGACATTAAGTTGACAGCTGTCGTTAATGGGGAAATTCAATAAAATTTACCGAAATAAATTATTCATCCGAATCACTTTGTATGTTTTTAATTATAGTTATTATACGTAGAACTGAAATAAGTATTTTAAGTATTTATTGCAACGATCTTTAGTTGAGAGGAAAGTTTGGATGCATGAAAGCATCATTAATTAAAAACATGGCCGTGCAATCAACTGTTTCCAAAAAATCTTGACAAACACCGTTACCCAATCGCAATCATATAAAAAGTCCGATAAGTAAATGAAATTAAAACAATCAGACATCATAAGTACCTTGCCCACACTTAACACACAATAAAGGTAATTAAATTCACCCTTAACGAACCTCAGTTATGCAGTAACAAATTTACAGTTTTAAACAGTTCATAACAGTTCAAAGAATACAATTATTTAAATTATACGTACGTAATCCCCCAAGGTCTTCAAAATATCTACTTACAAGTCTTTAACAATCAATTAATCACAATTAACTTTACACCATGATAAATAAAATATTTCACAAGAAACGTGAAAGAGTTAACATAACCTCAATCTGTATTTGTTTACGTTATTTTTGTTTTCTAATTTAAGTTTCCATTATAATTTTTAGATAATTACCATTAATGATTAAAGCTTATAATTGTGCCCTTAAATTAATGGAAATATTCTCAATTACAGTAAATATAAAAATAAAAATTAAATTTTGAATTACCGACATCTATTGGTATAAAATTTTTTGTGTATTCAAGTTCGATCACTGTCAGTTGAAATTAAAACCTGTTTGATAAAATTAAAACATAATAAAATTGTTTTGCTATTATATTTATACATTCATTAACTAATAAACTTAAAATTAAATCAAAATCAATTAATGGATAATCATTAAATTGCAACCTTATAAATAAATATTCTATGGTTGAGATGTTTCTTGATGAAAATCCATATTTACATTAATTTAAAATAAAACACCACGTGTTTAAGTAGCAATTGTAGCAGTGCCTATTATAAAATAACTGTGAAACTAAAAATAGTGTTTCATTCTGCCTTAAATTCAAGTAACGAATATATATATATTACCCAAAACATATACTTTTATAAATATAGTATAAAGACAGAGTTTTAATTTAATTCTAATAATTTTAATATTTAATTCAAAATCATAACGTGTATATTAATCAATTAATGAATTTAACTATGTTACTACTAGCGCCATCTAATTTTGAAAACTGATATGTACAAATTTTCTTTAATACGTCTTTATTCTTGTATATTGTGTTGCCTATTCTAGATTTCGTATTATTATTTTAAATATAAAACATTACATTATTATTGTACGCGAGAAAATTCTCAATTTAGTGATTTTTTACGCGCAAATTATTAATTATGAACAGAATAATTAATAAATAAGGTACCTAATTATGAAAAAATTATAATAAAACAATTGTATTTTTAACAGTTGAAGTGATTTAAATTTTATTTATTTGTTTAATTAATTACTACTGATGTTTATTAATTGTTAAGGTAAGATAATTTATTAATAATTGTATGATTTTATATGCGTACATTTTATTTCTAGTTTAATTCTAAATGGAAAAGTACGAAGTGATAGGTCTATTGGGGGAGGGTTCTTTCGGGAGGGTTTATAAGGCCAAACAAGTGGCTGACTCCTCGTTCGTCGCCCTGAAGGTGATAAGTAAGGTTAGTGAGTTGTTTGTGAGCAAATAAAAGAGACAAACGATTACGGTTTACACTTAAAATTAAGTAAGGTTAGTAAGTTGTTTGTAAACAAAACAAACCGCATATTTGCAGCTATAGTTTAGAATTAATTGAAGAATTAATAAGAGTGTAATATTAAAAAAGCTGAGATTTTCAGATAATTACTGCAGTTTTTAAAAACATATTTAATTGTTTCGTTTATTATTAATGACATTAAACTGTTTTGTTGTAACAATGACGCTGTTTGATTTGTTGAGACTCTATATTATTCCATATTATCAAAGAAAATAAAAAGTTTCCAGGTGTGTAATTTAATAAAAGCCCAATTATAGATAATTGACGGTTGACAGAATATACTTGTCTGAAGACGGGTGACAAATTATAATCGGCAGATTAAATAATTGATATGTGATAATAAGATGGCAGTATACGTATGAAGATAATTAGTATTAGATAAGTAGCAGATGACAGATGATAGATGATGGTTGATAGAATGCAGGTGATACTTGACAGTGACAGTCAGATGGCAAATAATAGACAATAGATTAGACAATAATCAGATGACTGAAGACAGATTACAAATTATATGATGACAGATAATAAATGATAGATGATGGTTGATACATAGTGGGTGAATACTTAACAGTCAGATGACAAATAATAGATTAGATAGTTGGCAGTTTACAGATGATAGATGATGATGGTTCTTAAACAGATTAAATTTGCCAGATAGTTGATAGATGACAGTTTACACATGACAGATGATGATAGTTCATAAACAGATGATAAATGACAGTTTACAGGTGATAGATGACAATTTACACATAACAGATGATGAAAGTTGTCACATGATAGATGGTGATAGTTCATAAACAGATAATAGATGACAGTTTACATATAATAGATAATAATAGTTCATAAATAGATTAAATTTGCTAAATAGATGATAGATGACAAATTACAGATGATAGATGATGATAGTTCATAGACAGTTTACAGATGATACATGGTAATAGTTTATAAACAGATTAAATTTTCCAGATGGATGATAGATGACAGTACATATACATGATGATAGATGATGATATTTAACAGATGATAGATGTCAGTTTACAGATGATAGATGATGATGGTTTATAAACAGATGATATTTGCCACACAAATGATATTTAACAGATGATAGATAATGGTTATTCATAAACAGATGATAGATGACAGTTTACAGATGATAGTAGTTCATAAAAAGATTCAATTGCCAGATAGATGATAGATGACATTTACACATGATAGATAAAGATACTTCATAAACAGATGATATTTACCAGACAGATGATATTCATCAGATGATTGCTGACAGTTTACAGATAAAAGATGATAGATGACAGTTTTCCAGATAGATGATAGATGACAGTATACAGATGATAGATGACTGTTTACAAATGGTAGATGATGATAGTTCATAAACGGATGATATTTGCCGGACAGATGATAGATGAGAGTTTAAAGATGATAGATGATAGATGACGATAGTTCATAAACAGATGATATTCGTTGAACAGCAGATGACAAATTATTGTCAACAGATTAAATAATTAACAGATGATAATTTGTACATAACGGATGTTGTTTTAGAGAAGACAGATGGAAAATTATAGAGTAATTGACAGATGACAGTATACAGATGACATATTGTTTGGTTATTGAGAGTTTATAGATTAGATAAGTGAAAGATAACAAAAGATAGATGACAATTTGATTCACAGAAGACAGACGACAAATGGTAGATGATAGATTAAATTCTTGATAGATAATTAATAATAAATTATATAATTGATAGATGACAGATGATGACAGTTGATTGATATTATCCGACAGTAGACAGACGATATTTGCTTAAAGACAGATGGAAAATTATTGATGAAAAATTAAATACTTGAGAGCAGAGTACAGATGACATATGATTGTCGGCAGTCCATAGATTAAATAAGTAACAGATGACAAGTGATAGATGACAACTGACAGATGATAGATGACAAGTGATAGATGAATGTTTATATGATCGTTGGCGTTTATAGAGTTGATATGTCACAGCTGACAGATGACCACAGATACCAATAATATTTGACAGATGACAAATGATAACAGAACATAGAAAAATAATTTCTCAAGACAGATGACAAATTATTGATGAGAATAATTGACAGATGACAACTGACAGATGATAGTTGGCAGTTAATAGATTAGATATGTAACAGATGATATATGAAAGTTTATAATTGACATCTGACAGATGGCAGTGTACAGATGACAGATGATTGTTGGCAGTTCATATACATTAAATAAGTAACAAATGACTGATGACAAGTGATAGATGAAAGTTTATAGATGATTATTGGCAGTTTATAGATTTGATGTGTGACAGCTGACAACAGATACATGACAGTTGATGGTTGATAGTTTACAAATAATATTTGACAGATGACAAATGATAACTGAACATAGACAATTTTTTTCATAAGACAGATGACAAATCATTGATGAGAATAATTGACAGGTGATAGATGATAGTTGGCAGTTCATAGATTAGATATGTAACAGATGATAGATGAACGTGTATAGACGACAGACAATTGTTGACAGATAAGAGATTTAATCATTGACAGCTGAAAACTGACAGTGTACAGATGACAGATGATTGCTGACAATTCATAAATTAAATAAGAAACAGATGACAAGTGATAGATGTATGTTTATAGATGACAGATGATTGTTGGCAGTTTATAAATTTGATGTGTGACAGCTGACAGATGACAACAGATACATGACAGTTGATGGTTGATAGTTTACAAATAATATTTGACAGATGACAAATGATAACTAAACATAGACAAATTTTATCATAAGACAGATGACAAATCATTGATGAGAATAATTAACAGATGATAGATGATGGTTGGCAGTTCATAGATTAGTAATGTAACAGATGATAATTGACAGCTAACAACTGACAGATGGCAGTGTACAGATGACAGATGATTGTTGACAGTTCATAGATTAAATAAGTAACAGATGACAGATGATAAGTGATAGTTGAATGTTTATAGATGACAGATGGTTGTTGTCAGTTTATAGATTTGACATGTGACACCTGATAAATGACAACAGATACATGACAGATGATGGTTGATAGTTTACAAATAATATTTGACAGACGATAGATAATTTATTAAATTCTTGATAGATAATAAATGATAATTTATATAATTGACAGATGACAGATGATGACAGTTGATAGATATTAACTGACAGAAGATATACGATATTTGTCTAATAACAGATGACAAATTATTGATTTAATAATTGACAGATGACAACTGACAGATCATAGATGGTTGTTGGCAGTTTGTAGATTAGATATGTAACAGATGATAGATGAAAGTTTATAGATAACAGATGATTGTTGTAAGTCTACAGATTTGATATGTGAAAGCTGACAGATGACATTAGATACATATCAGATGATGGTTGATAGTTTACAAATAACATTTGACAGATAACTAATGATAGGTAATGTATTAAATTTTTGATAGATAATAAATAATAAATTATATAATTGATAGATGACAGTTGATAGATATTATCTGATAGAACACAGACAAAAATTTTCTTAAGACATATGAAAGATTTAATAATTGACAGATCATAGATGATTGTTGGCAGTTCATAGATTAGATATGTAACAGATGATAGATGAAAGCGGATATTATCTGACAAAACACAGATAAAAAAATTTTTAAGGCAGATTTTCTTAAGAAAAATTATTTATGAGACTGAACTTCGCCTTCTCTTTTATTATACAAATTGTAAACATATTTTTCTATGATCAATAAAGACGTATTATTATTATTATTATAATAATTGACAGATAATAGATGATTCCTGGCTGTTCGTAGATTATATATGTTATAGATGATAGATGAAAGTTTATACATGGCAGATGATTGTTGTAAGTTTACAGATTTAATATATGACAGTTGACAGATTAAAGTTTATAGATGACAGATGTTTATTGGCAGTTTATATATTTGACATGTGGCAGCTGACAAAAGATACATGACAGATAATGGTTGATAGTTTACATATAATATTTGACAGATGTCAGATGACAAATTATTGATGATAGATTAAATGATGCCAGATGTCAGCTTGTAGATGATATTTGAGAAGACATATTAATCAGAACATTTGGACAAATGTCATAAAATAATTGGTAGATAATTAACATGTGGCACATTAATGATTATAGATGACAAATGACAGTTAACACAAAGACAGATGATTTTTGATAGAAAACATGATAAATAATAGATAATAGTTAAGATAGTTGACAGTTTACAGATAATATTTGACAAATGACAGATGATAAATAATTAGACAATTAACAGATGGCAGATGATATTTGACTGAAGACAAATTGCAACTGACAAATATATAGTCAGATTAAACAATTGGCATATGACATATGTTAGATGTGCAATTTATAGATTTTTCAAGTGACAGATGACAAATGATGGATAATAAATGGTTAATAAATTACAGATGATATTTGACAGAAGTCAGATAACAAATGATAATAACAGAAAATTGTAACAGAATATTGATAGATGACAGGATGAATATTTCTTTTTTATTCAATTTTTCATTCCAGACATACGCGTTTATGTTATGGTGGTTTGAGGGTAGGATAGTGGCCACCCACCCACCCTACATATACAATAAAACTTAAGCCACAATTGCTAGTTTTAATTCTTCAAAATAACAACACAAATATTGCTGTAGTTTTTCTGAAAACCAAACCAGTAATAGTGATTTATGTACAAATGCATATGTAGGGTGGGCGGGTGGCCACTATCCCACCCTTCAATTCAGAAAACCGTCAGGCGAATTATACTAAATAATCATTTACTTACTAAAAGTAGAAATCTCTATTTGTTACACAAAATTGTTTCTCTTTTATATATTTTTTACAAGTGAATATTTCTATTTTATTCAATTTTTTATTCCAGACAAAGGCGTTTATGTTATGGTGGTTTGAGGGTAGGATAGTGGCCACCCACCCACCCTACATATACAATCAAACTTAAGCCACAATTGCTAGTTTTAATTTTTCAAAATATCCAACAAAAATGCTGCTGTAGTTTTTCAAAAAACCAAACCAGTAATAATGGCGGATGTACAAATGTATATGTAGGGTGGGTGGGTGTACACCATCCAATTAATAAACCCATAAACAATTTTTACTAAATAATCACTTAATTACTGAAAGATTTTTGTTGTATTTATTATGAAAATATTTAATTTATCTTTTATATATTTTTTCACGAATGAATATTTCTTTCTCATTCAATTTTCTATTCCAGACATAGGCGTTTATGTTGTAGGGGTTGGAGGGTAGGATAGTGGCCACCCACCCACCCTACATATACAATAAAACTTAAGCCACAATTGCTAGTTTTAATTCTTCAAAATATCAATAAAAATATTGCTGTAGTTTTTCAAAAAACCAAACCAGTAATAGTGATTGATGCACAAATGTATATGTAGGGTGGGTGGGTGGCCACTATCCCACCCTTCAATTCAGAAAACCGTCAGGCGAATTATACTGAATAATCATTTAATTACTAAAAGATTTCTACTCTATTTGTTACACAAAATTGTTTCTCTTTTATACATTTTTTACAAGTGAATATTTCTGTTTTATTCAATTTTTTATTCCAGACATAGGGGTTTATGTTATAGGGGTTGAAAGGTGGGATAGTGGCCACCCACCCACCCTACATATACAATTAAACTTAAGCCACAATTGCTAGTTTTAATTTTTCAAAATATCCAACAAAAATGCTGCTGTAGTTTTTCAAAAAACCAAACCAGTAATAATGGCGGATGTACAAATGAATATGTAGGGTGGGTGGGTGTACACCATCCAATTAATAAACCCATAAACAATTTTTACTAAATAATCACTGCAAGATTTTTGTTGTATTTATTATGAAGATAGTTCATTTCTCTTTTATATATTTTTTCAAAAATGAATATTTCTTTCTCATTCAATTTTCTATTCCAGACATAGGCGTTTATGTTATGGGGGTTGTAGGGTGGGATAGTGGCCACCCACCCACCCTACATATACAATAAAACTTAAGCCACAATTGCTAGTTTTAATTCTTCAAAATAAAAACACAAATATTGCTGTAGCTTTTCTGAAAACCAAACCAGTAATAGTGATTTATGTACAAATGCATATGTAGGGTGGGTGGGTGGCCACTATCACACCCTTCAATTAATAAAACCGCCAGACGAATTTTACTGAAAAATCATTTAATTACTAAAAGATTTCTACTCTATTTGTTACACAAAATTGTTTCTCTTTTACACATTTTTTACAAGTGAATATTTTTTTTTTATTAAATTTTTTATACCAGACATGGGCGTTTATGTTATAGGGGTTGAAAGGTGAGATAGTGGCCACCCACCCACCCTACATATACAATTAAACTTAAGCCACAATTGCTAGTTTTAATTCTTCAAAATATCAATAAAAATATTGCTGTAGTTTTTCAAAAAACAAACCAATAATAGTGATTGATGCACAATTGTATGTGTAGGGTGGGTGGGTGTCCACTATCCCACTTTTCAATTAAGAAAACCGTCTGGCGAATTTTATTAAGTAATCATTTAATTACTAAAAGATTTCTACTCCATTTGTTACACAAAATTGTTTCTCTTTTACACATTTTTTACAAGTGAATATTTCTGTTTTATTCAATTTTTTTTATTCCAGACATAGGGGTTTATGTTATGGGGGTTGGAGGGTAGGATAGTGGACACCCACCCACCCTACATATACAATAAAACTCAAGCCACAATTGTTAATTAATTAATTTTTCAAAACATCCACATTTGTAAGATTATATTTAATAGAAGATAGATAATATTTGACAGATGATAAATGATAAATAATAGATTACAGTATTGACAGATGACAGATAATATTTGACAGATGATAAACGATAAATAATAGCTTACAGTATTAACAGATGACAGATAATATTTGACTGAAGACTGATGACAAATTATAGATGATAGATTAAATAGTCGACCGATGATAAATAAAAGATATCATCATCTGTCTAGATGATAGTTGATAAACAGTAAGCATTTACCAGAAGACAGATGACATTCGATAAAAAGCAGATGACAATTGTCGAGTTAATAGATTAAATAATTGACAGTTTACAGATGACGGATGATGATTGGTAGATTACAGATGATATTTTAGAGTAGACAAGTGACAAATTATAGATTAGTAATTGGCGGATGGCACTGTACAGATGTCAAATTATTATTGACAGTTTATAGATTAGTTAAGTGACAGATGATAGCTGACTGCTGACAGATGATAGATGACAGATGTCTGATACATTGATAATTGACATAGTTGATAGATGATAGATAACAGAAGATATTTAACAAAATACAAATGATACTGATCAGAAAACAAATGATAAATTATAAATAAAAGATTTAATAATTGACAGGTGACAGTATACATATGACGGATAATTGTTGGCAGTTTGTAGGTTAGATAAGTGACAGCTGACAGATTATATTAGACATAAGACAAATGACAAATTATAAATAATAGAATAAAAAATTGACAGATGACAAATGATGAGAGTTAATAGATAACAGGTATTGTTTGACATAAAATAAATAATAAATAATAGATAAAAGATTAAATTATTGACAGAACAATTGTTATTTAACAGAAAACAAATGATAGATTAATCATTAAAAAATTAACAGTTTTTATTTTTTGAAAGGTTTGGAAAGTTAGGTTACCAGTGTATGTAGAGATTTAATGTTCTTATTTTTCTTGATTATTTTACAGAGTTATTTATTGAAAATGGTTTTATGAAGTAGGTCAGTTGTACGCTTCATTATAGATTTATTCATTGCAATAGGTCCGAACTGCGCTAAATTAAATCTACACAGTTATTAAAATGTACTTTTCGTTATCTAGAGAGGCCGTTCTGTCAAAGAGTTGAAAGGCCTGCGGAGAGAATGCGAGATTCAGCGGTACCTCCACCATCCGAACATCATACAGATGTTGGACTCTTTCGAAACGGAAAACGAGGTAAGTATACTAACACCCTAAATAAAATTGCAATAATCAATTGTGTCGCTTGTAAATCCTTTCAGATCGTCGTCATTACGGAATTCGCGCACAAAGAGTTGAACTACATTTTAGGAAAGGAGGGTTACCTACCCGAAGAACGCGTGCAGGCCATCGTTTGGGATTTGGTGTCCGCACTGTATTATCTGCATTCACATAGAGTATTACATAGGTAAAAAGATAAATAAATAATATTACATTAGGGGAATTTAAACTCTTGTTCTGCTCCATGTTTTTATTTCAGTTACCTGACACGTGTTTCGATTTTACAATCATTATCAAAGGTATATTTAAAAATCAGTTTTAAATATACCTTTGATAATGATTGTAAAATCGAAACACGTGTCAGGTAACTGAAATAAAAACATGGAGCAGAACAAGAGTTTAAATTCCCCTAATGTATACATACCGTTCCATCAAGAGTGTAGCGTAACAAATATTGAATTTATAAATAATATTAACTTTAGGTATTTAATTTTTGGCACCCGATAAAGGGACGTTATAAAAATACGTACAATTATTTGTGGTCGGAATTTGAAGAGGTATTTTTATTTTTTTAAGGGATTTAAAACCACAAAACATCCTCCTTGATGCAAACAACGTCGCCAAACTTTGCGATTTCGGTTTCGCGCGCAACATGAGCACCGGAACGCACGTCCTAACCTCAATTAAAGGTCGGTTTTTTTAAAACCTCTCACAAAAACCAATTTCACGTCTACAGTTTGTGAAAAATTACAGGTACGCCTTTATATATGGCACCGGAACTGATCGAGGAGCAGCCTTACGATCATAACGCCGACCTTTGGTCGTTGGGCTGTATCGTTTACGAATTATTAGTCGGTGCGCCTCCCTTCTGCACCGGATCCATCCTGCACTTGATCAGGCTGATCCGACACGAGCAGATCCAATGGCCCACCTTCATATCCGACGATTGCGTTTCGTTCCTCAAAGGGCTCCTGCAGAAAAACCCCTCGAAACGGTTGGCATGGCCTGAAATTTTGAGTCATCCGTTCGT
This sequence comes from Ontholestes murinus, assembly GCA_963969525.1. Lineage (NCBI taxonomy): Eukaryota > Metazoa > Arthropoda > Insecta > Coleoptera > Staphylinidae > Ontholestes > Ontholestes murinus. The sequence continues at coordinate 2,679,799 of OZ018393.1, forward strand.
CAAGGGGCACATCATCATCACGGAGAATACGCCTAGCATGCCGCTGACTAGGCCGATGTCGGCGAATACGTTGCAGGTTAAGGAGCAGCAGAGGAATCAGCATATTAATCAGAAGACTGGAGCCAAGTAAGTAAGTATGGTAAATAAATTGTGAAATATTTTCCTTTCCTTATGTTTAGGGTGAAGAATTTAGATGCGCAAACAGATTCAATAAAAAACAACACGAGTAAGGGTAGTAAAAATTCGAACTCTAGCTGTGAGAGGGTTAAGAAATCCGATACGAATTTACACGAGGATTTGGCGAGGCTTTCACTGCGTGAACAGGATAAGAAGACGCCGGAGGTGAAGCTGCGTACGCCGCTTAATTTTTACGAGGATAATCAACCTATTGAAAACGATGAATGGGTCGCGTTTTTGCAGAAGACCATCGAGGAGATTATGAATTGTGAAATTGGATGTTTACTACAGGCGAATTCGACTAATGTACTCGTGAATCCGCTGAGGAACGTCCACGCCAGCTCCAAGGTCATCGGATTCGTTGCCAGTTTATTTTCATTACCGTTCATCGTGCATGGTATTAGTAAGGAAACTTTAATGCAAATACAAAAGGTAAATAGTTAAATAGTAGTTGATTGATTCGGTTGGGTGCCAATGTTTGAATGTTTAAGGTGTATTTAGAAGTGAAATTGGTTCCGAATTTAGTCTACGCTTCGAAATTAATGACCAGCAGGAGGATAATCTCGAGCGCTTCTTCGACGCCCACGCCGACGAATTCTGCTCAGTTCACAGCGCATAACATGAAAGCCTTGGAGGAGTTGACTGATGACGATCTGCAAGGTCTGGAGTTTATTTACTTGCTCATTTGTCGCTTGGTGTATTTGGATGTTGATTTTCTTAATCAGTTCTGTGATGCCGTGGTAATATTGAACGTCCATCAGCTGTTGCAAAGCCTCCTAACTTTATGTAAGTTAAAGTTTAATGATTTTACCAATTAAATATAATTTTTGATTAATATAAACGTAAAACCTATAAACTAAAAAAATTAAGAAACAAATAATATATTATACAAGATGAAACATTTTCCATCTATTTATATATCACAAAGTGTGATTTATTCTGCAATTTTTGGTGTCCAACAAGTTTTTTAGTCAAATGCAATGTGAAATTTGTAGAGAAAATATATTTATTTGATTCCTTTTTCCTTTTAAATTTATATATAATTATTATGTAATTTTTGGTGCCCAACACGGGGTAATACATTATACATTGTGTTTTTTTTAATAGCCAAGCGCAGGGTGAAAATTGTTTCCGACATCCTCTCGATCCTGACGCAAATATTAAGGAAAACGCCGGAAAACACTGAAGTGATAGATAAGGTCGTCACGAACGCGAGTCCGACAGATGGCAGGAAAACTGCAGGGCTTGATTTTGTGGGGATTTTACGCAACGGCGATACTCTGCTGCGCGAGCGTTGCTGCTACCTGCTGCTCTTTTTAGGGAAGACGTCCTCGGGAATCCTGCGTTGCGTTTGGAGTGAGAACGTGCGCGAAACACTCGAGGCTCTGATGTACGATTCCATCGAAAACGTTAGAAACGTTAGTATTTTGTTTAAATTATTTATTCAGTCGTTTCACGCTGGTGTTTAATTTTTTAGGCTGCTGAATCGGCGGTCGATGAATTGAAGGGCTTAGAGTTTTACAGGAATCGACCTACGAGCGAAACGAATAATTCAAAATAGTGATATCCCACAAATTTACGCAGAAAGGTGTGATGATGAATCAATAATATAGAAGAAATTGATTTGATTGTATACAAATGTCGCGGAGTAAAGAAAGGCTGATTTTAAGAAGTTTGAAAAATCGTTTAAAGGAAAATTAACATCACCTGATTGATGGAAAGGATGTAGTTATATAAAAATGATTTAATGCATTTAATACAGGAGGTATTTACTGCATTATAACTTTAATACCAAAAGTAAAACACTAGTAAATATGTAGGATGGGTGGGTGACCTCTATCCCACTCTCCAGTCAGTAAAACATTCTCAAAAATTATTTGAAAATTTTGTATAAATGAATCTCTAAAAATTGCAATTATTTTGTGTTTATTTACATTTTACAACTTTTAATTAAAACCCTAGCTTATGTTTTACTGATTGGAGGGTGGGATAGAGGCCACCCACCCACCCTACATATACATAAAAACAATAATTCCTTATCGTCTCGCGGTTTCCAAAAAAATTAAACACAAAACTTTATGAATAAAAAAGAAATTAAAAAGGTAAAATTTTTGAGTGAGTAAATTAGTAATAATTTGATGCATGATGGGTGGGCAAACTTTAAAACTAAATTAGATAAGATTACCTTTGTCATTTATATTTAAATTAAAATTTTGATTTTGTTTTATTTTTTATTACATAAAGTATTTGATTGTTTGTAGCAGCAAAATCATCAACGATTAGCGATTATGTTATTATGTATTTGTAGGGTGGGTGGGTGGCCCCTATCCCACCCTCCAATTAGTAAAACATAAGCGAGGGTTTTAATTAAAAGTTGTAAAATATAAATAAACACAAATAAATTGCAATTTTTAGAGATTTATTCATACAAATATTTCAAATAATTTTTGATGATGTTTTACTGATTGGATGGTGGGATAGAGAGCAACCCACCCACCCTACATATACATAAAAACAATAATTCCTTATCGTCTCGCGGTTTCCAATAAAATTAATCACAAAACTTTTGAATAAAAAAGAAATTGAAAAAGTAAACTTTTGAGTGAGTAAATTACTAAAATTTTGATACATGATGGGTGGGCAGACTTTAAAAACTAAATTAGATAAAATTACCTATAGAAAGTCATTTATATTTACACTCAAATTTTGATTTTGTTTTATTTTTGATTACATAAAGTGTTTGAATGTTTTTAGCAGCAAAATCATCAACGATTAGCAATTATAGTTATCATAGCATATGTAGGGTGGGTGGGTGGCCTCTATCCACCCTCCAATCAGTAAAACATCAGCGAGGGTTTTAATTAAAATTTGTAATATAAATAGACAAAATAATTGCAATTTTTAAAGATTTATTCATACAAATATTTCAAATAATTTTTGATGATGTTTTACTGATTGGATGGTGGGATAGAGGCCACCCACCCACCCTACATATACATAAAAACAATCATTCCTTTACGTCTCGCGGTTTTCAATAAAATTAATTACAAAACTTTTTGAATAAAAAAGAAGTTAAAAAGATACAATTTTTGAATGAGTAAATTAATAAAAATTTGATGCATGATGGGTGGGCAGACTTTAAAAATAAATTAGATAAGATTAACTATAGAAAGTCATTAAATTTACACTCAAATTTTGATTTTCTTTTATTTTTTATTACATAAAGCGTTTGATTGTTTTTTAGCAGCAAAATCATCAACGATTAGCAATTAAATTATCATGTATATGTAGGGTGGGTGGGTGGTCTCTATCACACCCTCCAATCAGTAAAACATCATCAAAAGTTATTAAAATTTTTTTTTTATGAATAAATCTCTGAAAATTGCAATTATTTTGTGTTTATTTATTTTTTTAACATTTAATTAAAACCCTCGCTTATGTTTTACTGGTTGGAGGGTGGGATAGAGGCCACCCACCCACCCTACATATACATAAAAACATTAATCCTTATCGTCTCGAGGTTTCCAATAAAATTAATTACAAAACTTGTTGAATAAAAAAGAAATTAAAAAGATACAATTTTTGAATGAGTAAATTAATAAAAATTTGATGCATGATGGGTGGGCAGACTTTAAAAATAAATTAGATAAGATTAACTATAGAAAGTCATTAAATTTACACTCAAATTTTGATTTTCTTTTATTTTTTATTACATAAAGCGTTTGATTGTTTTTTAGCAGCAAAATCATCAACGATTAGCAATTAAATTATCATGTATATGTAGGGTGGGTGGGTGGTCTCTATCACACCCTCCAATCAGTAAAACATCATCAAAAGTTATTAAAAATTTTTTTTTATGAATAAATCTCTGAAAATTGCAATTATTTTGTGTTTATTTATTTTTTTAACATTTAATTAAAACCCTCGCTTATGTTTTACTGGTTGGAGGGTGGGATAGAGGCCACCCACCCACCCTACATATACATAAAAACATTAATCCTTATCGTCTCGAGGTTTCCAATAAAATTAATTACAAAACTTGTTGAATAAAAAAGAAATTAAAAAGATACAATTTTTGAATGAGTAAATTAATAAAAATTTGATGCATGATGGGTGGGCAGACTTTAAAAATAAATTAGATAAGATTAACTATAGAAAGTCATTAAATTTACACTCAAATTTTGATTTTCTTTTATTTTTTATTACACAAAGAGTTTGATTGTTTTTAGCAGCAAAATCATCAACGATTAGCGATTAAAGTTAACATGTATATGTAGGGTGGGTGGGTGGCCTCTATCACACCCTCCAATCAGTAAAACATCATCAAAAGTTATTAAATTTTTTTTTTTATGAATAAATCTCTGAAAATTGCAATTATTTTGTGTTTATTTATTTTTTTAACTTTTAATTAAAACCCTCGCTTATGTTTTACTGATTGGAGGGTGGGATAGAGGCCACCCACCCACCCTACATATACATAAAAACAATAATTCCTTATCGTCTCGCGGTTTCCAAAAAAATTAAACACAAAACTTTATGAATAAAAAAGAAATTAAAAAAGGTAAAATTTTTGAGTGATTAAATTAGTAAAAATTTAATACATGATGGGTGGGCAGACTTTTAATCTAAATTAGATAAGATTAACTATAGAAAATCAAACTCAAATTTTGATTGTGTTTTATTTTTTTTTACATAAAGGGTTTGATTGTTTTTTAGCAGCAAAATCATCAACGATTAGCAATTATAGTTATCATGTATATGTAGGGTGGGTGGGTGGCCACTATCCCACCCTCCAATTAGTAAAACATAAGCGAGGGTTTTAATTAAAAGTTGTAAAATATAAATAAACACAAAATAATTGCAATTTTTAGGGATTTATTCAAACAAATTTTTCAAATAACTTTTGATGATGTTTTACTGATTGAAGGGTGGTATAGAGGCCACCCACCCACCCTACATATACATATGAACATTAATTCCTTATCGCCTCGCGGTTTCCAATGAAATTAATTACAAAACTTTTTGAATAAAAAAGAAATTCAAAAGGTAATATTTTTGAGCGAGTAAATTAATAAAAATTTGATGCATGATGGGTGGCCAGACTTTAAATTTAAATTAGATAAGATTAGCTATAGAAAATCATTTATATTTAAACTCAAATTTTGATTTTGTTTTATTTTTTATTAAATAAAGGGTTCGATTGTTTTTTAGCAGCAAAATCATCAACGATTAGCAATTATAGTTATCATGTATATGTAGGGTGGGTGGGTGGCCACTATCCCACCCTCCAATCAGTAAAACATCATCAAAATTTGTTTGAATAAATCTATTAAGTTATACATATATATATAGAATATTTTCGAAATTTTTATTTAATAAAAGATGTCGCTATTGGGGTAATTACAGAAAACTGTAAAACAAATGCGAACAAAAAACATTTGGCTCGAAAACTTCACATAACCTATAAAAAAAATTGTAAACAATCAGTGTTTTTAATTATTTTCAAATCATTAATCAGTGAGATCATACAATACAACAACACCGAAAGGTAAGTGCAGAAATAATTATTAATTTTATTATTAATAATATTATAATTGTCATTAAATTTCATCGCGAGTTTTTCTTATCAACAATTAATTAAATAACATAATGATTACGTAATTTATTTTATTGGTTTATGAGTTACGCGTGGAGAAATTTAATTACTCAAAATAATAATGCCCGTTTGCACCGCAGCTACTTAACCATTGATTAAAATTTAATCACTGGTTAACGAAAAATCGGTTTGCACCGCAACTTTGCCCCGGTTAAAGTCCCCCAAAAACGTCAAATATTTAACCAGCCGATTTTGGCCGGTTAGCGTGCCAAATACGGAACGACTAACTTCAGGACGTTTATAATCGTGAAGTTCTTTATGTAAATTTATCAGACATATTTTATAGTGCTAACCTCTGCTAACAATCGATTTGATAATTGACGAGATTGATGACTTGGATGTTATTGATTTCATTAATTTCGGCACAGTACACTAATATATTATAGGTAGTAGTTTGTGAATTTCGGTTTACCTCGTCAAATAAACGTTAGGTTAAACTATTTTGATTTATATTAATTGAAGGCGACATTGATTTTCCAGTTGATTGGTAAGCTTTTAATATAAAAAGAATGATAAACATTTATAAATGTTTCTTTTTAGCAATAATTGTGTTTCACCTATGAATCAGTTGCTGACATGTCTGCGGTATTATGCCACAGGTGGACATTTGCAAACTATAGCAGATAGTACTGGAATGCATTGGCTACAGTATCCAGAATTGTAGTATGTGTTATAAAAGCAATTGCCCAACACCACCGAATGTTTATTAAGTTCCCAACTATGGAAGCAACCCAAGAAGTTTAGCAAGAGTTTTTTAAAATCGCTGAATTTCCACGTGTTATAGGAGCTATAGATTGTACACATATTAAAATAAAGTCACCTGGTAAAGTCAATTTATTATAAATTACTATAAACACCATACAAATCATCATTGAAATGTAAATTATTAAATATATTTGAGGTGGCTTATTTAAAATATACAATTTATTACAAACATTACTTAATTTATTATAAATAAAGTGTTATCTTTATTGCATTAATATTAAATGTATTAATTTGAGGTATGTTTTGTAGGAGAAGATCCTGAAATTTTCCGCAACTGAAAATCGTATTTTTCAATAAATGTGCAAATCATTAGCAATGCGGATTTAAAAATCACAAATGTTGTTGCCAGGTGGCCAGGATCAGTTCATGACTGAACTATTTTTAATAATTCTAGAATAAATGCAGAGGCTGAGCAGGGATGCTACCAAAACTGCATTCTTCTTGGTAAGATTAAGAACATTATTTAGTGTTCTCTCAATTACTGTCAATTTTTTTAATTAATTTAAAACATTTCTCAGTTTTATAAAAGAAACTAGAAAGAAGGAAAGCATTAATGACATTTTTATCTATACACCTTAGCTGTTAATGGGTTTTCGGTTGCATTTGTTGCAGTGTACTGTCTGATGTGTGTCTAAATTAGACAACTCTTGGCCTCTATGAAATTCACTTATCAAATTCAATCTAATCAAATATTTTCTTCGGTATCTTATTAATTTAAGATTTTTTTATTATAAACACTATTAAGAGTTGTTAACAACAATGCACACTTGCAATGTACCAAAAAAATGCTGAAATTTCCAATAGAAAAACCATAAACAGGTAATAAAGTTTGTACCATCTAAATTTTACGGTGCATAGATAAAAAAAAAACCCAGGGTATATGATATGTCTGTTACTTCAATACAGGTGACAGCGGCTACCCAAACGAGCCATATTTATGCACCCCATTGATAAATCCCGTAACACAGGCGGAAATACTCTACAATGAATGTCACATCAAAACGACGGTGTACCAGAATTACCTGATGACATAAATAGAGAGATACAATTATTAATTATCAATGGAAATATTGATGCCATTAATAATAACAATAATAATATTGGGAATGTCTGGAGACAGTTAATAAATAATTATTTTAACAATTTATAGTTTAATAAAAGTTATTTAAATGGAGTAATTGTATTTTTTAAAATTTTATGACCAAATTTAAACACTTTCCGCATTTCGCTTTCCTTTGATATACCAAAACACTCTGAAACTTGTTCACGCGTGTAATGAATAAGAAATATAGGTTAAGTATATAGACACTCCACTGTCAATTGTACGGCATAAAAATACCAAAAATAAAAATTAAAACCCTATAAAAACGTGTGCTCTCTATGTTATTACTCTGTGATCGGTGGTTACTTAATCAGCCGACGGTGCAAACAAAATTTTCTGGTTAAAGTTAATCGCGATTAGTTAATCGAAAAATTTAACCAGAACTGGTGCAAGTGGCCATAATTAAAATACACTCTTTTCACAAATTAAATTTTTGTTTTGGATAATTACATCAGTATTAAATTATCTCATCTAATTTCTAAATTTATTCTTGTAAATGTGTAAATATTATGATTATAAATTAAATAAATCCATGAGGGCATTTAATTTTAAATTGCTTATAATTTATCGAGTGTCACCACGTTTAACATATAGATGTCGCTACTTAACATTTTAAATATTTCAATTGCTTCATACACAATATAATTCCTTAGGTTTTAATATTTAAATTGTCACACGTAACTAATAAATTAATTATATAAATATAATTGTAGTGATTTCAATCTTTCTAATATTTTCTTATTAATTTACACTAACTTTCATAGATGTCCGATTAATTAACTTCTCACTTAACCCGTAGTGAAACATTTTTATGTTAATAAAGGATTACTTAATCCTTTATTTCATAGATGTCAACACTTTGGTATTCGATATATAGATGTCGCTACGCGTAAAGTTTTCTTTTCCCATAATCACGAATGTCATCACACACACGCTTTAACTTACCGTTATCACGCACAGATGTCGCCGACTGTCGTATTTTCGTTAAATTTTCAAATTGAACATCGCGTTTCGGATTTTATTGTATTCTCTCTCTTCGCTAATTGGCGACAATTTCGACGAAATTGCACAAGGAAAACGGCGCCCGGCCTTAATTATTATTAACAACTGGAGGAAACGCCTGTCGCGCTCGTTTTACCCAATATCCCGTTGCGATTTTATAGCGCGAAAACAAAAAAAAAACGACGACGACGACGTACGAAAATATTTCTACATCAAATATTATAATAATAACAATGTGAATATAATTTAATAAATGAAAGGTAGCAAATAAAAATGACAAATGAAAGTGTAATTAAATAATATATAACAAATTTCATATGTTTTTTATAGTATATGACAATTGACAAATGACAGATTAAAATTATATAACAAATGACAAATAAAATGATTAATTGATAAATGGCAGTGGACTGAAGTATAATTTTTTTTGCCAGTAAGAAATGTCAATATTGACAGTACCAAAATTGTTAACGTTGGCAGTTTACCAGTTTTTGATGGTACAGACTTTGATATCAATTTTTGACAGTACGAAATATCAATATAGACAGTACAAAAAAATATCAAGTTGGCAGTTTAAAATGTCATTTCTAAAGGTTCTGATAGTAGATATGTTGATGTCAATTTCTGACAGTACGAGATAATGTCAATATTGACAGTACAAAATTTATCAGTTGTTGATGTCAAATTTTGACAGAACGAAATGTCAATATTGACAACATAAAAATTGTCAATGTTGGGAGTTAACAATGTTATTTCTAAAGGTTCTGATAGTATCTCTACTCTACTTGATGTCAATTTTTGACAGTACAAAATAATGTCAACATTGACAGTATAAAAAATGTCAATGTTGGCAGTTTACAACGTTATTTCTAAAGTTTCTGATGGTAAAGGAGTTGATGTCAATTTCTGACAGTACGAAATAATGTCAATATTGACAGTACAAAATTTGTCAGTTGTAGATGTCAATTTTTGATAGAACGAAATGTCAATATTGACAACATAAAAATTGTCAACGTTGGGAGTTAACAATCTTATTTCTAAAGGTTCTGATAGTAGAGACGTTGATGTCAATTTTTGACAGTACGAAATGTCAATATTGACAGTAAAAAAAATGTCAATGTTGGCAGTTTAAAATGTCATTTCTAAATGTTCTGATAGTAGAGAAGTTGATGTCAATTTTACACAGTACGAAATAATGTCAATATTTATAGTACAAAATTTGTTAATTGTTTATGTCAATTTTTAACAGAACGAAATGTCAATATTGACAACATAAAAATTGTCAATGTTGGGAGTTAACAGTGTTATTTCTAAAGGTTCTGATAGTAGAAACGTTGATGTCAATTTTTCACAGTACGAAATGTCAATATTGACGGTACAAAAATTATCAATGTTGACAGTTTATAATATTATTTCTAAAGGTTCTGATAATAGAGATGTTGATGTCAATTTTTGACAGTACGAAATAATGTCAATATTACCAGTACAAAATTTGTCAATTGTTGATGTCAATTTTTGACAGAACGAAATATCAATATTGACAATATAAAAATAATTGTCAATATTGGGAGTTAACAATGTTATTTCTAAAGGTTCTGATTGTAGAGACGTTGATGTAATTTTTGACAGTATGAAATAACGACAATATTGACAGTACAAAAATTAGCAATTGTTGATGTCAATTTTTGACAGAACGAAATGACAATATTGACAACATAAAAATTGTCAACGTTGGGAGTTAAAAATGTTATTTCTAAAGGTTCTGATAGTAGAGACGTTGATGTCAATTTTTGATAGTACGAAATATAAATATTGACAGTACAAAAATTGCTAATGATGCTAGTGATGTTGATGTCAATTTTTGACAGTACGAAATGTCAATATTGACGGTACAAAAATTGTCAATGTTGGTAGTTTATAATTTTATTTCTAAAGTTTCTAATGGTGGAGACGTTGATGTCAATTTTTGACAGTACGAAATGTCAATATTGACCGTACAGAAATTGACACATGACAGTTGAAAATTATATAACCGTTATTATCACATATGACAGTTGACATATGATAGATGACAATTATACAACCGTTTCTATAACATATGACAATTGGCACATGACAGTTGATAATTACATAACTGTTTTTACAACAAATGACAGTTGACGAATGACAGATGAGAATTATACAACCATTTCTATAACATATGACAATTGACACATGACAGTTGATAATTATATAACCGTTTTTACAACATATGACAGTTGGCGAATGACAGATGACAGTTTTACAACTGATTCTATAACCTATGACAATTGATACATGACAGTTGATAATTATATAACAGTTTTTACAACATATGACAGTTGACGAATGACAGATGACAATTATACAACCCTTTCTATAACATATGACAATTGACACATGACAGTTGATAATTATATAACCGTTTTTATAACATATGACAGTTGATAAATGACGAAGGGCAATTATACAACTTTATTTGTAACATATGACAGTTGACAAATGATAGATGACAATACAACTGTTGTTAAAACATCTGACTATTGACACATGACAGATGACAATTGAACAATCGTTTTTTATAATAAATGACAATTGACACGTAACAGATGATAATTATACAACTAATTTTATAACCTATGACAATTGACACATGACAGATGACAATTATTCTACTGTGTTTATAAAATAAGACAGTTGACATTTATATAACTATTTTATAATATATGACAGTTGACAAATGATACATGACAGATGGCAATTATATAATAATTTTTATCACATATGACAGTTGACACATGATAGTTGACAATTGTACACCTCTTTTTATAACATGTGACAGTTGACAATTATAGAACTGTTATTACAACATGATAATTGACACATGACAGTTAACAGTCGTATATCTGTTTTATAACATATGCCAGTTAACACATGACAGATGACAAATATACAACTGTTTTTTTTAACATATGACAGTTGACACATGATAAATGACAATTATACTACTGTCTTTATAACAAATGGCAGTTGACAAAAGACAGATGACATTTATATAACTATTTTTATAATATATCACAGTTGACACATGACAGTTGACACATGAATGTTGACAATTATACAACTGTTTTTATAACATCATAATTGACACATGACAGTTGAAAGTTGACACATGACAGTTGACAATTGTATAGCTGTTTTTATAACATGATAATTTACACATGACACTTGACAGTCGTATATCTGTTTTATAACATATGACAGTTGACAGATGACAAATGACACATGATAAATGACAATTATACTACCGTCATTATAACATATGACAGTTGACAAATGACAGATGACATTTATATAACTATTTTTATAATATATGACAGCTGACACTTGACAGTTGACACATGATTGTTGACAATTGTACAACTGTTTTTATAACATGCGACAGTTGACAATTATACAACTGTTTTTACAATGTGATAATTGACACAGTCAATTATTGACGGTTGACAGTCATTTTCTGTTTTATAACATATGACACTTGACACGTGATATATGATAGTTAGACAACTGTTTTTATAACATATAACAATTGACACATGACAAATATACAACTGTTTTTATAACATATGACAGTTGACACATGATAAATGACAATTATACTACCGTCTTTGTAACATATGGCAGTTGAAAAATGACAGATGACATTTATATAACTATTTTTATATTATATGATAGTTAGCAAATGACGAATGACAAATGATATATGACAAATGGCAATTATACAATAATTTTTTACATAAGACAGTTGTCACTTGATAGTTGACATATGATTGTTGACAATTGTACAAGCTGTTTTATAAGATGTGACAGTTGACAATTACAAAACTTTTTTTATAACATTGACACATGACAGTTGACACATGACAGATGACAAGTATACAACTGTTTTTATAACATATGACAATTGACACAAGACAAATGACAAATATACAACTGTTTTTATAACATATGACAGTTGACACATGATAAATGACAATTATACTACCGTGTTTTATAACATATGATAGTTGAAAAATGACAGATGACATTTATATAACTATTTTTAAAATATATGGCAGTTGACAAATGATACATGACAGATGGCAATTATATGTTTAATCATTTTTATTACATATGAAAGATGACACTTGACAGTTGAAATTGTACAAGCTGTTTTTATAATATGTGACAGTTGACAATTATACAACTGTTTTTATAACATGATAATTGATACGTAACAGATGACAATTATACAACTGTTTTTAAAACATATTATATGACAATTGACATGACAAATATGCAACTGTTTTATAACATTTGGCAGTTGACACATGACAAATGACAATGATGGCAATTGACAATTATACAACTGTTTTTTATAGCATGATAATTGGCACGTGACAGTTGTATATCTGTTTTATAACATATGACAGTTGATACGTGACAGATCACAATTATACAAGTATTTTTATGACATATAACAATTGACACATGACGGGTGACAAATGATATATGACAAATGACAATTATATAATTATGTTTATAACATATGATAGTTGAAAATGACAGATGACATTTATATAACTATTTTTAAAATATATGACAGTTGACAAATGATACATGACAGTTGGCAATTATATGTATAATCATTTTTATTACATATGACAGTTGACACTTGACAGTTGAAAATTGTACAAGCTGTTTTTATAACATGTGACAGTTGACAATTATGCAACTGTTTTTATAATATGATAATTGACACGTGACAGATGACAATTATACAACTGTTTTTATACCATATGACAATTGAGACATGTCGGATGACAAATGATATGACAAATGACAATTATATAATCATTTTTGTGACATATGACAGTTGACAATTGTACAGCTGTTTTTATAACATGCGACAGTTGACAGTTATACAACTAATTTTATAACATGATAATTGACACATGACATTTGACAGTGTATATCTGTTTTATAACATATGACAGTTTACACGTGACAGGCGACAATTAGACAACCGGTTTTATAACAAATGATAATTGGCACATAACAGTTGACAAATGACAGATGACAATTACACATACGTTTTTATAACATATGACGATTGACACCTGACAGATGACAATTATAAGATTGATAAATTACAGTGGACACATATTAATAAAGAAAGAGTTGGGAATCTTTTATTAATTGGAGGGTGTGATAGGTGCCACCCACCCACCCTACATATACGATAAAATCTAAATTACAAACCCTGTTTTGTATTATTTTTCTTTAAATCAAAACAGAGTTTGTAGTTATAGTTCCAATGCATATGTAGGGTGGGTGGGTGGCCTCTAACCCACCCTCCAATCAGTAAAACATCAGAAAGTATTTTAGTGGGAAATCTTTTTACAATTAACCAAACTTTACAATAAATTTCACCCCTTAATTACAAAAAATAGGTTTTAAATAATGAAAACCTTTTACTCTTCAAATTAATGATTATTACAGTTTTTTAATTATATATTACAGTAAAATTTTTTGAAATTTCCCAACATGGAGAAAATAATTTCCATGTCATCCGTCATATGTCAACTGTTGTTTGACATCTGTTGTACTGTTATCTTTTAATAATCAAATGTTCATTTTTAACTGTCATTTATTATCTTGTATCTCTTATTTATCATTATCTTCAACTATCTGTTTTTTTTATCATTTATCGTCTGTCATTTGTTTGACGTATGCCATCTGTCATTTGTCAATTGCAATTCTGACATCTTAATGTATTGATGGTGATGTTGTAATAATTGATATTAAATATAAAGACACTTTTGGTATCGAAAACTGTACAATTAAATCAATAAATGACTATTATTTTTATCATCGGGAATATTTAAGGAGAAAGTTAACCAATATAAATATAAAGTTTATTGTACGAACGAAACGAAAACATGATATTACCAACATCACCATTCAAGAACGGATAATGTTTAAACATGAATGATTCACCGGCGTAAGTGGAGAAATTCCATAAAAGGCAATTATTATCGTTTTAAAAAGTGGCGAACGGAATTTTCCATTATTATTGGGCCATCCATTTTGTTTACCGTTGTAATAAAGTAAGCACAGCCCAAATTCGCCGGGCGATTTCACGTGTGCATGCGCGCGCGAGTACAATTTACAATGTTTTTTTTTTTATTTTTTATTTTTGCTGCTGCGGTTTCGCAATGGTATATGGATCCGCGGCCGGAGAGAAAGAAGAGAGAAACGGAGAGAAAAAAAAAAGAAGGTGCACGCGCGCGATATTTGAACAGGTTTACTTTACCCGGGCGCAGAATAGGTTTGAAAGTTGCCGAAATCGAATTGGGAATGCGTGTCAGTATCACACGATTCGCTTTTATCGTATAAGTTTTCTTATGTAGCCGGCGAATACGAGGGAATTTCGTGTGAGATTATTTATAAACATTGGAGAGGCCAACGACCGGCCCATGTCTAGATTGGCGCGCGTTGGTCGTACCCGACCCAGTCATGGTGGTACTTATTGGTGGTGTTCTGCTGGTACTACATATCACAACACAAAAAAAAATCTACACGAAATTTTCCATCATCACTAATTACTATTGAATAATTGAAAAGTTTTAAACTAATAAAATAGTTAATCCTGCAGTTATGTTTAATAATTATTAAAAGATAATTTCATTTTGATTTAAAGAAAATGAAAATTGTCTAAAATCAATTATCAATTAAATATTTAATCGATCGATGTTTTCGCATTCCTCAACACACACACACACTAGTACGAAAAAAGAAAGAAACGCGCGCGTTATCTGAATCGCATAATTGAATAGTTTCACCTTGAGCGAATCGGTTTATCATGCGGTGTGAACGACACCAGAAGGCTTCGAATTCCTACCTTTTTGTTCCAACACCTTTTTTTCCTCTGCTTCTGATTAATTCCATTCAATGACCACGAGATTTCTTCTCGCTCTTGTACTAAATATACAATCTGTTTTAACGAGTTGTACACACCTACAGTAACAAAAAAAAATATCATGATGAAAAGAACCATTAACTACCGGTGAACCGGTAATATTTTTTTTTTATTCAGGCTTGACATACCGTAAGTCACAACAGTAAGAAATTTATATAGTCTAATCAGATGTGGTGGAAAATTTTTGACAAATAGAAGAAAAAATATTGATATAAGAACATTCGTAGAAAATTTGAGCAAAAACATTGCGATAAAATAATGTAAGAAGTTATGGAAATTGGAGGGTGTGATAGTGGCCACCCACCCACCCTACATATACAATGAAACTTAAAAGCTAAAACACCGTTTTAAGTTTTTTGAAAACCTCAGTAGTAAAACTGCTTTAGAATTTGGAAACTTACAAAGTCACAGTGTTTTGAAAAAAGGAAAATTTTTGACAAATAGAAAAATATTGGAAAATTCTAGAATATTCATAGAAAATTTGCACTAAAACATTCTAATAAAATAATATGAGAATTGGAGGGTGTGGTAGTGATCTCCAACCCACCCTACATATACAATGAAACTTGAAACACAGTTTCTTGAAAACCTCAGTAGTAAAACTGTTCCCCAATTTAGAAACTAACCAAGTGACAGTGTTTTGAAAAAACAAATTACTGGGTGGGTGGATGTTTGTCAATATTGACAACTGACATTAAATTTTGACTATTGACACTTTCAACAAAAAAAAAACAAATCTTGACCATAAAAATTTTGTCAACATTAAATTTTGATAATTGATATTAAGTTTCTACAATTAACAACTGATGCTAAATTTTGACAATTGACAATTTTAAAATTTAACGTAAAGGGTAAACATTCAACAATTTTGATAACCGATATGATATGACATTTTTAATAATTGATACTTTTGAAGACTGGTTGTAAATTGTAATAACTGATTTGTAATGTCATTTGTCTTTAAATTTCTATATTTCATTCATAAAATTTTAATAACTGATAATTTTGACAATTGACAATTCATTCAAATAAATAACCTCCATTTTGACAATTGAAAAGAAATTTTGATATTTTACAATTATAACAATTTTGATTGAATGTTTTGACAGATGACAGTACGATTTCAAAACTAATATTAAAATTTGACCATTGACGTTTTTGACTTTGTCAACAATTTTGACAACTGACAATCAATAATAATAATACCAAATTAGGTAGGTAATAATAAATTTGGCAAATGACAGTTAATTTTGACACTTAACAATTTTGACAACATCAATTTATTTATCAATTTAGATAACCAATGCAAAATGTTGACAAATAATATATAATTTTGACAACTGAGACAAAAATAGACTGAACGTTATTTTTAAATATTTTGACATTAAGAGAAAATTGACAAATGACACATGACAATAATATTTACAGGTTTTTATAACAGTTGACTCAAAATAAATGACAATGCTAATTGATGACAGATGACGGTTGACAGAAAACAAATGACAAATGACACAAATCGTAACATAGTAAAAAATTACAATTGACAATTGATTTTATTGAAAATAATTGAAAATTTGGCAATTGACAGTTAATTTTGACCATTGATAATTTTATTTTATTTTGACAATTGACATCAAACACTTAATAATTTTGACAACTAATATAAAATTTTGACATCAATTTATTTAATTTTTTGGACAACCGTTGCAAATTGTTGACAAATGATATCTAATTTTGACAATGGAGACAAATGTCTATACATTGAACGTTATTTTTAAATTTCTTGGCATTGAGAGAAAATTGACAAATGACACATGACAATAATAAATTTTAAAGGTTTTTATAACAGATGACTCAAAATAAACAACAATGCCAATAGATGAGAGATGATAGTTGACAGATAATAAACGTCAGATGACAAAAATGGCCACACAATAAAAAATGACAATTGACAGAATGCAGAATGCCTTTTTTGACACAACACTAAAATTTGAGAATTAATATTATTGACAATAATTTAAAAGTTTGGCAACTGACAGTTAATTTCGACCATTGATACTTTTAACAAAAAATAAAAATTTGATCAATTAATGTCAATTTTGTGTTACCCAATATCAATTTCTTTTGACAGTTGGGGTATTTTAATTATAAGCAAAATCACTATCTTTATTTTTTTTGTCATCAAAGAAACATTGCTGTGACAATTGACAAAAAACACATGACAATAACATTTCGAGTTTTTATGACTCAAAATAAAAAATAGACAAAAGAGGCAAAAGATGACAGCTGACAAATAACAAATGTCAAATGGTACAAGTCGTCACACAATAAAAAATGACAATTGACAGAACGAAAATGACAGAAATCATATTTCCATCAATTGACCTCAATTCTTTTGTCAATCCTAAACACAATTTAGATAAATGACAACTAACTGACACAATAATAAACATTTGACAATGTGACAGCTGACAAATGACACATGGCAGGTAATGGATTTTAGAGGAACATATGTCTCAAAATAAATGACTACCAATAGATAAAAGATGACAGTTGACAGATAACCAATGACAAATGACACAAATCGTATAATAATTTAAAAAAATGACAATTGATAGAATGGAAATAACTGTTTTGACAACAAACATTTAAAAATTGACATTATTGACAATGTCAACAGTTTTGTCAACTAACGTTCAATATCTAATCTGGCACTTGAAAAGTTTGACAATTGACAGTTAATTTTGACTATAGATAATTTTGACTACATCTAAAATTTTTGACATTTTTCATCATTGAAAATTTTTACAACTATTTAAATTTTGATCAATTGACATCCATTATTTTGACAAGTGAAACAACATATTTGACAAATGACATATAATTTTGACAACTGACAAAAAATAGACATTTGACAATTTTGATTTGGATAAGTTAATTGCAAATTAAAACACTATTTTTAAAATATTTTAACATTAGGAAAAACAGTACTGTGACAGTTGACAAATGACACATACAATTGACAAAATGGAGATGACTGTTTTGACAACAGACATTAAAATTTCAAAATTGACATTATTGACAATGTCGACAGTTTAATATTCAATACCTAATTTGGTAATTGTGAAGTTTGACAATAAATAATTTTGACAATTTCTAAAATTTTTGACACTTGACAATTTTGACAGCTAATATAAATTTTTGATCCAATGACATCCATTTTTTTTGACAACTGAATCAAAATTTTGACAAATGACATAATTTTGACAACTGACAAAAAATAGACTTTTGACAATTTTGATTTGGATAAGTTAATTGCAAACTAAAACGCTATTTTTAAACATTCATTGCGAAAATCTCTGCCGTGACAGTTGACAAATGACACATGACAAGTAATGGATTTTAGAAGAACAGATGACTCAAAATATATCACTGACAATAAAAGAGAGATGACAGTTGACAGATAACCAACGGGAAATGACACAGATCGTCTCATAATAAATAATGACAGTTAATAGATAACAAATGACAAATGACAATATTTGTTACATAATAAAACAATTACAATTGTTTTATTATGTAAAATAATGGAGATCAACATTTTGACAACAGACATTAAATTTTAAGAATTGACATTATTGACAATGTCGTCAGTTTTGACAACTAACATAACACTCAATACCTATTTTGGTAATTGGAAAGTTTGTCAACTGACAGTTAATTTTGTCTGTAAATAATTTAAGCAATTTTTAAAATGCGTTTAGTATTAAATTTTGACACTTCATTTTGACAACTAATAAAAATAATTAAAAATTACCAATAGATACGAGATGACAGTTAAACAATGACAAATGACACAAATCGTCTTATAATAAAAAGCATAATTAACATAATGGAGATGACTGTCTTGACAACAGACATTACAATTTAATAATTGACAACTAATAAAAATAATTAAAAATTCAAAATTTTGACAACTGAAATCAAATTTTGAACAATTGACATCCAATTTTTTGACAACCGAAGCAAAATATTTTGATTAATGACATCCAATTTTGGCAACTGACACAAACTTATACATTTGACAATTTTGATTTGGATAAGTTAATTGCAAGTTAAAACACTATTTTGACATTTAGTGAAATGATAAATATAAATTCTCAAATTTTTCAATTGTCATTTTTTATTATGTGATTTCTGTCATTTGTTATCTGTCAACTGTCATTTCTCTTCTATCATCAGTGATTTACCTGTCATGTGTCATTTGTCAATTGTCACGGCAGTGTTTTACCTAATGTCAAAATATTTAAAAATAATGTTTTATCCTGCAATTAGCTTATGCAAATCAAAATTGTCGAATGTCAATGTTTGTGTTAGTTGTCGAAAAATTAGATGTCTAAATTTTGCTTCAGTTGTCAAAAATGGACGTCAATTGTTCAAAATTTGATTTCAGTTGTCAATATTTTTAATTTTCAATTATTAAAATTTTATATTAGTTGTCAAAATTGTCAAGTGTCAAAACTTAATACTAAACGCATTTTAGAAATTGTGAAAATTATCTATGGTCAAAATTAAATGTCAGTTGACAAATTTTTCAATTATAAAATTAGGTATTGAATATTCGTTGTCAATAGTGTGGACATTGTCGATAATGCTAATTTATAAATGTTGTCAAAACGGTCATCTCTATTCTGTCAATTGTCTTTTTTTTTATTATGTGGCGATTTTTGTCATTTGTCAGTCATCTCCGTTCTATCAGTTGTCATTTTTTTTTATTATGAGACGATTTTTGTTAATTGTCCTTGGTTATCTGCCAACTGTCATCTCTTGTCTATTGGTAGTCATTTATTTTGAGTCATCTGTTCTTTTAAAATTCATTACCTGTCATTTGTTAATTATCACACTTTTGTGAAAATTTGCTTCGGTTGTTAAAAAAAAAATGGATGTCAATTGATCAAAATTTGATTATAGTTGACAAAATTTTCTATGATCAAAAATTTATATTAGCTGTCAAAATTGTCAAGTGTCAAAAATTTTAGAAACTGTCAAAATTATCTATGATCAGAATGAATTGTCAATTACCAAATTAGCTATTGAACGTTAGTTATCAAAACTGTCGACGTTGTCAGTAATGTCAATTTTTAAATTTTAATGTTTGTTATCAAAACAGTCATCTCCAATCTGTCAATTGTCATTTTTTTAACATGATACGAATTGTATCATTTTTCATTGGTTACCTGTCAACTGTCATCTGTTGTCTATTGGTAGTCATTTATTTTGAGACATCTGCTCCTCTAAAATCCATTACCTGCCAAGCGTCATTTGTTAACTGTCACTTTGTCAAATGTCTATTGTTGTGTCAGTTAGTTGTCATTTATCAAAATTGGGCTTAGGGTTGACAAACGAATTGATCGAAATATGATTTCTGTCATTTCCATTCTGTCAATTGTCATTTTTAATTGTATGACGTCTTGTGCCATTTATCATTTGTTGTCTGTCAACTGTCATCTTTTTTTCAAATTTTCAGTCATAAAAACTCTAAATATTATTGTCATATTGTTTTTTTTTTCATTTGTCATAACAATGTTCCTATTGACGACAAAAAAGTAAACATATTGATTATGCTTCGAATTAAAAAAAAAATTGTAAAAAAAATTGATATTAATTGATCAAATTTTTGATGTCAATTGTCAAAATTGTTTAAAATTATTAATGGCCGAAATTAACTGTCAGTTGCCGAAATTTTTCAACCATTGTCAATAATATCAATTTTAATGTATGTCGTCAAAAAAAAAGTCAAGTCCATTCTGCCAATTGTCATTTTTTTGTGAGACGATTCGTGTCATCTGTCCTTTGTTATGTATTTTTTTAAATTTTAATGTCTCGTCGAAACAGTCGTGACGATTTGTTATTTGTCATTTGTTATCTGTCAACTGTCATCTCTACATGAAAATTTACATATGACACTGGACAAATGGTAAATGATAATTGACAGAAGACACATAACAATTTACATATGACACTAGACAAATGGTAAATGACAATTGACAGAAAACATATGATAATTGGCATATGACACTAGACAAATGGCAAATGATAATTGACATATGACACTAGACAAATAGCAAATGACAATTGACAGAGGACATATGACAATTTACATATGACACTAGAAAATGGCAAATGACAATTGAAAGAAGACATCTGACAAAATACATATGACACTAAACAAATGGTAAATGACAATTGACAGATGACAATTTACATATTACACTAGACAAATAGTAAATGACAATTGACAGAAGTCGTATAACAATTTACATATGACACTAGACAAATGGTAAATGACAATTGACAGATGACAATTTACATATGACACTAGAAAAATGGCAAATGACAATTGAAAGAAGACATCGGACAAAATACATATGACACTAGATAAATGGTAAATGACAATTGACAGATGACAATTTACATATTACACTAGACAAATAGTAAATGACAATTGACAGAAAGCATATGACACTAGGCAAATGGTAATATCTTATTATATCTTATCTTACATATGACACTAAACAAATGGCAAATTACAATTGACAGAAGACATATGACAATTTATATGACAATAGACAAATGGTAAATGACAAATTACAGTACACACATGACAATTTACATATGACACTGAACAAATCGTAAATGACAATTGATAGAAGACATATGACAATTTACATATGACACTAAACAAATGGCCAATGACAATTGACAATTTCCCTATGCACTAGATCAATGGCAAATGAAAATTGGCAGAGTAGAAATGACAATTGTCATTGTGAAATGACAGATGATAAATGAATACAGATTGTCAATTAAGATGACAAATAACAATTTACGTACGAAAAATGATAGCATTTGACAAACCCCGATCGACAAATGGTAATTAACATTTAAGCAATGAAAGATATTAGAAGACTTAATGTCGAATACAAATAATAAAACTCTTGACAGATGACAATAGACTGTTAATAGTTAGTTAACAAAAGGCGAATTACTAATATCAGATAGAACACTTAATAGAACAGCCTCACGATAAATGACAAACGACACTTGTTAAATGATAGTGATTACAAACGTTTCTAGGTGAAAATAAAGAAATGTCATTTTTGTCATTTGTCATTACTACAGTAAAAATTTTGTAAATTGGTGTAATTTCATTGTAAGTTGTCGCAAGTTAATAAGGTAATTAGGTGTAATAACTGTTAATGTCATTTTTGTCATTAAGAAATATACTGCCGAAAAGATAGTTTACGTCATTCGGGGTTATTCCTAATGTGATTACAAATGTTTTTATGTGAAAATAAAGTAATGTCATTTTTGTCATTAGTGAAAAACAAAACATTTTTTACAGTAAAAGTGTTATCAATTGACTTCTCACGTTAAAAATTAAGTTTTAGGTTATTTATATGGTAATTACGTGTATTTTTATGTAATAAACTGTTAATGTCATTTTAGTCATTAGGAAATATACTGTTAAAAAAAATTTTTCGCCATCAGGGGTTGTTCCTGATATGATTAGAAACGTTTTTCTGTAAAAATTGATTAATGTCATTTGTGTCATTAGTGAAAAAATGTCATTTCTACCGTCAAAATGTGTTTTATCAGAAATCAATTCTAGGGTGATTGAATAAACGATTTTATGTGAAAATGAAGTATTGTCCTTTTTGTCATTAGTAAAAAAATGTCATTTTTCACAGTAAAAATGTTATTGGTGAAAATTTCCATTAAAATTAAGTTTTAGGTTATATGTATGACAATTAGGTGTATTTTTATTTAATAAACTGTTAATTTCATTTTTGTCATTAGAAAATATACTGTTAAAAGTATGTAAGTATGTTATGAAAAATATACGGGGTTATTTCTGATATGATTAGAAACGTTTTTCTGTAAAAATTAATAAATGTCATTTTTGTTATTAGTGAAAAAATTGTAATTTTCTACCGTCAAAATGTGTTTTATGTCATGAGTGATTATTTCTATGGTGGTTATTAACGTTTTTATGTGAATTAAGTAATGTCATTTTTGTCATTAGAAAATTTACTGTTGAAAAACTGTTTTATGTCATCAGGGGTCATTCGTAATGTAATTTTAAACGTTTTTTATATAAACATGGAAAACTGTCATTTTTGTCATTAGTGAAAAAGTGTTATTTTTCACAGCAAAAATGTTACCAGACGAACTTTATTCTTTGCATAAAAAATCAGTTTTAATTTGTCACAAGTTTGTCATTAGAAAATATACTGTTAACAAAGTATGTTTCGTCACCAGCGGTTATTCCTAATATCATTAGAAATATTTTTATGTGAAAACGAATAAATGTCATTTTTGTCATTAGTGAAAAAAATGGCATTTTCTGCTGTCCAAATGTGTTTTTTGCTATCAGTGAGTATTCCTGCGGTGATTATAAACGTTTTTATGTGAAAAATAAATGTCAATGTCATTTTGTCATCAGGAAATATACCTACAAAAAGCGTAGTCTATACCACCATAGGCTGTTATATGATAAACATTTTTTATGTGAAAATTAAGTAATGTCAATATTGTCATTAGCTGAAAAAAATATTTTCTAGAGTAAATGGATTCTTTTTGTAATGTTTTTTTTTCTCATTAGGAAATGTACTGCCAAAAACATGTGCTACACCATCAAGGATACGTTTCTATGAAAAAATAAAGAAATGTCATTTTTGTCATTAGTAAAAGAAATTCATTTGTGAAATTGTTTTGTATAAAAAGAACAGTTTTAAGTCGTCTTAAGTAATTTGTATGATAATTATGTGTATTTTTGATTTTTAGGTTATTTGTATGGTAATTAGGTGTATTTTTATTTAACAAACAGTTAATGTCATTTTTGTCATTAGGAAATTTACTGTTAAAACGTATTTTTCGTCATCAGAGGTTACTCCAGATATGATTAGAAATGTTTTTATGTAAAAATGAATAAATGTCATTTTTGTCATTAGTGAAAAAATGTCATTTTCTACCATCAATACGTGTTTTTTGCTATCAAAGATTATTTCTACGGCGATTATAAACGTTTTTATGTGAAAATAAAGTAATGTCATTTTTGTCATTGGAAAATTTACTGTCGAAAAACTGTTTTTTGACATTTGGGATCATTTGTAATGTGATTACAAACGTTTTTACGTAGGAATGGAGAAATGTCATTTTTGTCATTAAAGAAAAAATGTTATTTTCTTCCATCAAAAGATTTTTTTGTATAAAAATAGTTTTAAGTTATGGTAATTAATTGTTTTTTTTTTTTAAATTTTAATTACTGTTGAAAATCTGAGCTGTAAATTATAATTCTATTTAGGCATTTATTATTAATAATAATAATTGTTAATTGATGCCTATAACGGAGTTTTACACACAATTGTAATTTATAATTGTTATCCGTGAGAAATATATGTATTTTTATGATTGTTGGAAAATGTACGTGCGTAAAGTAAATGTTCGAAGGCTTTCCACGTGCGAGGTGGCGTGGAAAAAAGGCATTTTATCGAGCGCACAGACGTCATTCGTGGTTACACCTATAACCGTTCGTGAAAAAACGTCCGTAGGCATGCATGCATAATCGGTCGTCGTAATAATTCCCTTCTTTTTTCGCCCCGTTCGTGCACAGTTTTATTTTTTCCTTCAGATGTCAACCGTGGAGCGAAGTTACGGGAATCCTCCGTTCACGCTCCAGAAACCGGCCGCACGGGAGTTGATTGAAATTTAGATTTTTCCCACCTCTTAATTGATTAGATATTATAATAAGGTTTTACTGACGCAAGTCGACTTTTTCGCGTTTTTCCTTCTTGTCTATTTATAACACGCGCGCGCGGTAAGTGGCCGCGTGCAATTCCGACCGGACTTTTGGCGCGTTCTTGTTTTGCAACGTAATTAAGGTTTGGCCCAGATGCACCGCTGGTGTTGTTGTTGTTGTTGTTGTTGTGTATGCGATGGAGTGAAAGCTGCAACACACACACGGTGGCGGCAGCGTGTAGTGGAATACCTCGTGCATCCGACCGACGACTACTGCCGTTCTGCACTAGGATACCGCAGACTGCGGCGACCTTGCAGTTCAACGAACTTACTTACAAATAGACACAAACACACACATACACACACACACGCAAACAATTCGATTTATTATTCAGATGCAGTTTGCCGGTATTACTGGCACGAAACGTAATAGATTTCCGTTCAAATGCCTTTCCTTCTTTTTTTTTTATATTTCTATACACACACACACACACTTTGCGCGCATTTTCTGATTGCGTACGTTTACGGCGTGTTTGTTTGTGCAGAGAGGTATTCCCGGGTGTGCCGCCGCTTTTGAACTCTTTGCTCTCTTACGCAATCAACTCAATGTAATTTGCATTCCCATTTTCCGCATAATGAAACATCGAATTTTAATCGTTTAACTACGTCAATAGTATTAATATAATTATCAATCCTTTATTTATTTATTTATTCAAACATATTAATTAATTAATTAGGATATCAAATCCTTAAAAAACATAAAAAACCCTATAAAATAATAGTTACATAAATAATACGCAAAACGAACGATTGGTGCAAATAAATTTTAATTAAGACCCTTGTGGATGTTTTACTGTTTGGAGGGTGGGATAGTGCCACCCACCCACCCTACATATACACTTGAAACCTTAAGCTACAAACAGTGTTTTATTACCAAGGAAAACGATATCAAAACTCTTTATTTAAGCTTTATCGAACAATTTGGTGAAATTTTTTTAAAAATCCAACATTCCAATCGTAAGTTATGATGTAAAAACTAAAAAAAAAAAACAATCGAGTGACGATTTTCGTTTTAATTATCTCTTCATATTAACTTTATCAAAAGAAACATTTTGTCGAAAGAATTTTTAAAATCCAACATTCC
Organism: Ontholestes murinus; assembly: GCA_963969525.1. NCBI lineage: Eukaryota > Metazoa > Arthropoda > Insecta > Coleoptera > Staphylinidae > Ontholestes > Ontholestes murinus. The sequence continues at coordinate 2,706,485 of OZ018393.1, forward strand.
ATTCACGAGTTATGGAATAAAAAACTGAAAAACAATTGAGTGACGATTTTTGTTTTTTTTTCACCTCATCATAATAACTTATTCAAAAGAAACACCTTGGTGGAAGAATTTTTTAAATCCGACCATCTATTCATGCTACATTCATGCGCATTTTTAGTGCTTTTTAATTAATCATCTATTCATGATTTATAACATAAAAAACTGAAAACAATTGACGGTCGAATTTAATTTTTTTTATCTCATCTTAATCACTTTATCAAAAGAAACATTTTGGAGTAAGAATTTTTAAAATCCGATCTTCCGTTCATGAGTTATCACGTACGAAATGGAAAACAATTGACGATTTTTGTTTAGTTATCACATCACCTTAATCAGCTACTTGTTATTTGTCAAATCTCTATTTATCATCCATCAACTGTAAATTGTTATTTACAACATTCAACTTCTATTATCTTTACCGTTTTGTCGTTTTTTTATTATATGACAATTTGTGTCATTTTTATCTGTATCGTTGGTGATTTTTCGACTATAAGTTAAAATTTGTCATCTGTCACCTCTCATCCATTATATAAACCTGTAAAAGTTGTCATCTATTAACTGTCAACTAAGTCATTTAAGACTTCTATTACTTTAAATAGTCATCTTCTCTTTGTCAACTGTTTTTTTTGTTATGTGTCAAATGTCATTTATTGTTTTGTTGTGTGCCGATTTGTGCCATTTACCATCTGTAATCTGTGAACTGTAATTAGTGATTTGATTGTATCATCTATAACCTGAAATCTAACATCAATACACTAGATAAACGTGTAAAATATATTATCTATAAACTGTCAATTGGCAGTTTTGGTTAAAGCTGTTTTGTATTTGTTTTCTTTTAATTATCATCAATATGACTTGACCTTTGGCATTTGTTACTTACTCGTCCATTAGACAAACCTGTAAAATATGTCATCTATTAACTGTCAACTGTCATTTACGATATAACAATTTAAAAACAGTGTTTTAGCTTAGAATTATCAAAATTATCAAAATCTGTGTCAGTTGTCAAAACTAGAAATCATTAGTCAAAATTTTGCATTAGTTGTCAAAACGGTCTACTCCATTTTGTCAATCGTCATTTGTTTAAAAATTATGTGACGATTTTTGTCATTTATTATCTGCCAATTCCCACCTCTTTTCTATTGTCAGTGATTTATTTTGAGTCATCTGATCTTCTAAAATCCATTACCTGTCGCGTGTCATTTGTCAACTGTCACAGCAGTGTTTCTATAGATGTCAGAATATTTAAAAATAGTGTTTTAAATTGCAATTAACTTCAAAACAAAATTATCAAATAACTAACAACTAATTTTAAATATTAAAAAATACATTGATAACTCTTTTACTGTAAAAAATGTTTTTTTTTTCACTAATGACAAAAATGACATTACTTCATTTTCACATAAAAATATTTGTAATCACATTAGGAATAACCCCTGACGACGTAAAATAACTTTTTGATGGTATGTTTCCTAATGACAAAAATGACATTAACAGTTTATTAAATAAAAATACACCTAATTATCATAAAAATAATCTAAAACTTAATTTTAATGTAAATTTCCACCGATAACATTTTGATTGTGGAAAATAACAATTTTTCCATTGATGACAAAAATGACATTTATTTTTACATAAAAATATCTGTATATTTCCTAATGACAAAAATGACATTAATAGTCATTACACCTAATTACCATACTTACTCGCGACAATTAAAAACTTAAAATTTTTGAATGGAAAGAAAAAAATTCCACCGAACACATGTTTTTGGCAGTATATTTCCTAATGACAAAAGTGACATTAGAAGTTTATAAATAAAAATACACCTAATTACCGAAAACTTATTTTTATTGTTAAAAATCCATTAAAAACACGTTTACTGTAGAATTTTTTTTCTCACTAATGACAAAAATGACATTACTTCATTTACACATAAAAACGTTTATAATCACCGTAGAAACGATCTCTGATAGCATAAAACATATTTTGACGGTAAAAAATGACAATTTTTCATGAATGACAAAAATGACATTACTTTAAACGTTTTTTTTTAGTAAAAATTTACATAAAAAAATAACGTTTAAAATCACATTACGAATGACCCCTGATGACATAAAACAGTTTTTCGGCAGTAAATATTCTAATGACAAAAATGACATTACTTAATTTTCATATAAAAACGTTTATAATCATCATAGAAATAATCACCCATGACATAAAACACATTTTGACGGTAGAAAATTACAATTTTTTCACTAATGACAAAAATGACATTTATTAATTTTTACACAAAACGTTTCTAATCATATCAGAAATAAATAAAATACGCTTTAACAGTATATTTCCTAATGACAAAAACGACATTTCTTCATTTTTGCATAAAAATATTTGTTAGCGCCTTAGGAATAACCCCTGATGACAAAAAACAGTTTTTCGACAATAAATTTTCTAATGACAAAAATGACATTACTTAATTTTCATATAAAAACGTTTATAATCACCATAGAAATAATCACTCATGACGTAAAACACATTTTGACGGTAGAAAATTACAAGTTTTTCACTAATGACAAAAATGACATTTATTAATTTTTACATAAAAACGTTTCATATCATATCAGAAATAACCCCGTATATAACAGTATATTTTCTAATGACAAAAATGACATTAACAGTTTATTAAAAAAATACCCGTAATTTCCATAAAAAGAACATAAAACTTATTTTTAATGTAAATTTACACCAATAACATTTTTACTGTGAAAAATGACATTTTTCTCCACTAATGACAAAAATGACAATACTTCATTTTCACATAAACACGTTTATAATCACCCTAGAATTGATTTCTGCTAACTTAAAATACTTTTTGACTGTAGAAATGACACTTTTTCACTGATGACAAAAATGAAATTAATTAATTTTTACAGAAAAATGTTTCTAATCATATCAGGAATAACCCCTGATGGCGAAAAATACATTTTTAACAGTATATTTCCTAATGACAAAAATGACATTAACAGTTTATTAAATAAAAATACGCGTAATTACCATATAAATAACTTAAAACTTAATTTTTAACATGAGAAGTCAATTGATAACACTTTTACTGTAAAAAATGTTTTGTTTTTCACTAGTGACAAAAATGACATTACTTTATTTTCACATAAAAACATTTGTAATCACATTAGGAATAACACCGAATGACGTAAACTATCTTTTCGACAGTATATTTCCTAATGACAAAAATGGCATTAACAGTCATTACACCTAATTACCTTATTAACTTGCGACAACTTACAACTGACTTTTTATGCAAAGAAAAAATTGACACCAATTTACAAAATGTTTACTGTGGTAATGACAAAAATGACATTTCTTTATTTTCACCTAGAAACGTTTGTAATCACTATCATTTGTCAAGTGTCGTTTGTCATTTATCGTGAGGCTGTTATCAATTGATCTATTATCTGTTAAGTGTTCTATCTGATATTAGTAATTCGTCTTTTGTTAACTAACTATTAACAGTCAATTGTCATCTGTCAAGAGTTTTATTATTTGTATTCGACATTAAGTCTTCTAAATCTTTCATTGCTTAAATGTCAATTACCATTTGTCGATCGGGGTTTGTCAAATGCCATCATTTTTCGTACGTAAATTGTTATATGTCATCTTAATTGACAATGTGTATTCATTTATTATCTTTCATTTGTCAAGTATAACCTAATGTTATTTATGTCATATGTCTTCTGTCCATTGTCATTGGCCATTTGTCTAGTGTATATGTAAATTGTCAAATGTTATTTGCAATTTTTCTAATGTTATATGTAAATTGTCATATGTCTTCTATCAATTGTCATTCACGATTTGTCCAGTGTTTTATGTAAATTGTCATGTGTCTAATGTAAATTGTCATTTACCATTTGTCTATTGTCATGTAAATTGTCATATGTCTTCACTCAATTGTAATTTGCAATTTGTTTAGTGTCATATGTAAGATAAGATATAATAAGATATTACCATTTGTCTAGTGTCATATGCTTTTTGTCAATTGTCATTTGCCATTTGTCTAGTGTCATATGTATTTTTTTCAGATGTCTTCTTTCAATTGTCATTTGCCATTTTTCTAGTGTCATATGTAAATTGTTATACGACTTCTGTTAATTGTCATTTACCATTTGTCTAGTGTCATATGTATTTTTTCAGATGTCTTCTTTCAATTGTCATTTGCCATTTTTCTAGTGTCATATGTAAATTGTCTTATGTCCTATGTCAATTGTCATTTACCATTTGCCTAGTGTCATATGTAAATTGTTATACGACTTCTGTCAATTGTCATTTACCATTTGTCTAGTGTAATATGTAAATTGTCATCTGTCAATTGTCATTTACCATTTGTTTAGTGTCATATGTATTTTGTCAGATGTCTTCTTTCAATTGTCATTTGCCATTTTTCAAGTGTCATATGTAAATTGTCATATGTCCTCTGTCAATTGTCATTTGCCATTTGTCTAGTGTCATATGTCAATTGTCATTTGCCATTTGTCTAGTGTCATATGTCAATTGTCATATGTTTTCTGTCAATTGTCATTTACCATTTCTCTAGTGTTATATGTAAATTGTCATGTGTCTTCTGTCAATTGTCATTTACCATTTATCCAGAGTCATATGTAAATTGTCATATGTCTTCTGTCAATTGTCATTTTCCATTTCTCCAGATTCATATGTAAATTGTCATATGTCTTCTGTCAAATTTCATTTGCCATTTGCTATTAGTAATCCGTCATTTCATCATGTAAAAATGAATAAATGTCATTTTTGTCATTAGTGAAAAAATTGTAATTTTCTACCGTCAAAATGTATTTTATGCCATCAGTGATTTATTTTCTACGGTGATTATAAACGTTTTTATGTGAAAATTAAGTAATGTCATTTTTGTCATTAGAAAATTTACTGCCGAAAAACTGTTTTATGTCATCGGGGGTCATTCGTAATGTGATTTTAAACGTTTTAATATATAAAAAAAGCGTCATTTGTCATTTATCAAAAATCTTGTCATCTGCAATCGACCATACGTAATTTGACAATGTCATTTATCATGTGTCCATCACTATTTATCAAATGTCATTTGCCTCTTGCTATTAGTAATCTGTCATTTTATCATACGCGGTTATTTCTGATATGATTAGAACGTTTTATGTAAAAATGAATAAATGTCATTTTTGTCATTAGTGTAAAAATCGTAATTTTCTACCGCCCAAAATATGTTTCATGCCATCAGTGATTATTTCTACGGTGATTATAAACGTTTTTATGTGAAAATGAAGTAATGTCATTTTTGTCATTAGAAAATTTACCGCCGAAAAAATGTTTTATGTCATCATGGGTCATTCGTAATGTGATTTTAAACGTTTTTATATAAGAAAAAAACTGTCATTTGTCATTTATCAAAAGTCTTGTGCAATCGACCATACGCAATTTGACAAATGTCATTTATCATGTGCTTATCACTATTTGTCAAATGTCATTTGCCATTTGCTATTAGTAATCTATCATGTTATCATTCGAGGTTATTTCTGATATGATTATAAACGTTTTATGTAAAAATGAATAAATGTCATTTTTGTCATTAGTGAAAAAATTGAAATTTTCTACCGTCGAAATGTGTTTTATGCCATCAGTGATTATTTCTACGGTGATTATAAACGTTTTTATGTGAAAATTAAGTAATGTCATTTTTGTCATTAGAAAATTTACTGCCGAAAAACTGTTTTATGTCATCGGGGGATATTCGTAATATGATTTTAAACGTTTTTATATAAGAAAAAACTGTCATTTGTCGTTTATCAAATTATTATTATTTGTCTATCACTATTTGTCAAATGTTATTTATTATTATCGCATGTAAATTGTCATTCATCATCTGTAATCAACAATCTGTCATTCATCCATCATCTGTCACTTGTCAAGATTTAATAGATGACAGAAGAGCAGATGATTATTGGCATCTACTTAGAGGAGGTTAGAAAGAAGAGTTGTATATTTGATAAGTGACAGTAGTAGTAGATGATATGATGACCTGATTATAAATGACAAATGACAGATTGATAGATATGATAGAATAGAAGATAATAAATTTGATAGATAGGCAGCAGATTTGACGGATTATATAATTATAGAAGAAACAACTCACAGATAATAGAATGACAAAAAAGAATAGCTTTGATTTAAGAGAAAATAACAAATGATAGATTTTATCTAGATAAAATAAAATAGACGTTAGAAAAATGACAAAATACTGGATGGCAGATTTGATAGATGATAGAGGAATATTATAACATATGAGAAATTATAGAGGAATGATAGATGACAGTAATAAAAGAATGATAGACAATAAACAACAATCATTCTACCATGTGTCATCTGTTATAATGACAGATGAATGATTTTACCGATGATAGATAATAAATTTGACAGATGATGTAATGACAAAAACTAACAAATTTAATGGATCACAAATGAGCAGATGATAGATGAAATCTATATAGAGGAATATTGGAAATTAGAATTATATATTTGATAATCAACAGAATAATGGATGGCCGATTAGATGACAAATGACAGTTTGACAGTTGACATATAGGCCAGGTATCATAGGTAACAGATGATAGATTGTATTTAGAAGGAGGTAGGTTTTAAGGTATTATTAAAAATATGAAAAATTACAGAATAATAGATGACAGAATGACAACAGAAAGAAATATTTAACAGATGACAAATTATGAAATGACAATTGACAGAAATAGCAGATTATAGATATTAATTTAAATAGAGAAAGGTTGAAAATTTGACTAATATAAACAGAATGAAAGATAGATTTGATAGGCAATAACAGATGGCACATTTTAGATTACAGACCACAGGTGCGTTATAATGACAGATAATAAAATGATATATAGAGTTAGTGTCATCTGTCATCTATCATCTGGAAATTATTAATTGTCAATTGTATTTGACAATCTATCATCAGGAAATTGTTAACTGTCTGTGATTGACAATCTATTATCTGTGAAGTGTCATCATTAATGATGAATGTCATCTACAAATTGTAATATTATAGTACTACCTAATTAATTATTTTAATAAATTAAACTTCTATCGATCTAAACGAATCGTATGTTCATGAAAAAATGTTTTTGCAAAATTTTAATTAAAGTTAAGCATATAGAAAATTGCAGCTTGATTATTAAATAGGATTGAAGGTAGTACCAAAGAACTAAAAGGCGTAATTAAATGTTTATTCAACGCGAATAACGAAATACAACATTTGGTTGTTGAATTAAATACTTGGTATGATTTCACTACATTTCATACAACATAATTTGGATATTTTATATGCTTGGTACTTATTTATTAAATGACGGATAGTCCTGGTACGACCAGATTTTAATTGCCAAGAAAAAAGCACGCGCGTTACGAAACGCATAATAATAATTTGGACTTATATAAACAACATTCGTAAATTCGTAATTACGTTTCGTGGCGGAAAAGAGAGACGAATATTTTTTTGTTTGTTTGTTTGCGTTATTTTCCTTCTTTTTGCAATATTTCCCAACAGAAGCCGGTGATGACTTAATTGATTCGGTGTCTGTATTTTTTTCTTCTTTACTTCTTTAAATTAATTAATTAGCCGGCGCTGCGTTGCAAAATTCGATTTCGAAACGAAATGAAATCGGAAATTTTTACAGAGAACCGGTCCGTGGCCGTTTTTTTTTCTTTTCTTTCGCTGTTCCTTCTTTTAAACGACAGGTGCGACGAGCGAGCGAACATTTCGTGGCTTTTTGGCGCGAAAAGCCAAAGAGGAGGAGGTGGAGAGAAGACGAGAGAGAGAAGAGTGCGACCGCGGTGGGAAAGGTACGACGGCGGACGTGCGGATATGGAAATATAAATAGATGAAACGTGGTCCACTGACCTACTGACTACGGCACACCAATTTGACTCTTTTTTTTTCCTTTTGCCTCCCACTTCTATTTTTGGACGGGTTCGTTCACCTCGCCGCATATATATAACAGCCTTTCCTCAACAAGTCGAGGACCTCTATAGTACATGCTCGTACCTCTTATACACAACGACACCTCCGAGAGAAATTCTTGTTGTTTGTATGTATAAGTGTACCACCACTCCAACACTGAACCTCTCCCATATGACATTTCAAGCGAATTATTTTATTCTTCGGATCTGAACGAAAAATATGAATCCTTGAGGAACGACAATAATTCGTAATTTTTAATATTACTTTAGTCGAAGAAAAAAAAGGTACGCATACTATTAGAAAATATTGCATTGGTATCCCACAAGGATTCAAATTAGACCTATTCTTATATTTACCAAAGATTAATAATAATTATTTCTTAAATAATTTTCTCACTTATCTCTTGGTGAAACATTATGAAATAATAGCTGTAACAAGCGAAACTAGCTAAGTAAATATAAAAAATATGTGCAATCAAACAATGGTTTATCAATTAATTCTCTACCTATTATTAATTATTATTATTATTTATGTTAAATTTGTTTTCTCTAGCAAAAACCAAAATGACATTACAAAAATTATCAAAACAATTTATATCGGATATTTTACATTGATAGTTTAGTGAACCCGGGTCGGGAAAGCATTTCAGACATCGTTATTATCGAAATATTTCTTTATGTAATTCCCCCGGTGCCGCCATTTCTCTTATAAGCGGAGTGTTTATGTAAATGGTGACCGGATTGGGTTGTGCATAATTTACATTGTTAACAGTCGGAGAAAGATCGTCCGAGATAGATTAAAGATTTCCAGCTGCCGCTCTTTGCTCTCTTATAAGATTTAATTCACGGATGTGAAGGAGGGAAGAACGAAACGAGCGCGGCAGAGAGAGAACGAGGCGATAAAGTGGAACCCGATTTCACGAAACGGCGTACAACATGCAAAATACGACTGAGAAAGATCCGTAAGACGCGTGGTACGACGACAGTATGCCACTGGTATTGTCGATTGGTACCCGTTAAAATTAATTAAAAAGCACTAAAACCCTTTCTTCACAATTTTATTTAAATTCACAGATATATATATATATATAAAATTGCGAAGAAAGGTTTTTAGTGCTTTTTAATTAATCAAGTGTACCTTCACGTAACTCACAAAAATCAAACTACCCGTTAAAATGTTAACTTATTTAGAGTATTTCATCAAAAACGATCCAAAAATGTTGGCCAGTTAGAACCTTTTTGCATTTCTTCATGTCAGTTTTGAACTGCTTTTAAAAATGACTTTCTCACATATCACTTGGTGAAACATTCTGAACTATCGAAACCAGTCAAATCAATAGAGAAAAATTGTGTTTAATTCAATGTAAACCTTCATCAGTAATTGACTAAACTAATGGAAACACTGTAAATCGTATCTTATTAACATCAATCACATCAATCAACTATAATTTTTAAATAAGATTACAGACAACAACCAGCAAATATTAGATGACAAGTAGCACTTAAAAGATGACAATAAACAAATAGAAAATGACACTTTACTCGAATATTATCTGTCAACTGTCACATGACAAATGGCAGGTTTTTAAATATAGATGACATTCAATAGATGTCACTCATCAGCATTAAGAATATAACGACAGTTGACAGATCATATTTGTTTTAAATTTTTTAATCGTAGATGACAAATAATCTACAATATATTATTTGTAATCCTTGATAAAAAAACACGATCTGACAACTGTCATATGCTAAATGTTGTTGAGTGTCATTGAGATAATAACAGTTGTCAGATGACAAATAATCATATATTTTATGATTATTTGCAATCCCCGATAAAGAATACATCATGATCTGTCAACTGTTGAGTGACATTGAGATAATAACAGTTGAACAGTTGTCAGATGACAAACTCTTTGTTTGCATATTTCTTATTTTTTTAAACATAAAATTATCACACTGAATTGAAGAATTCACTTCGTTTTAACCACAATTATTTGTGCGAATAGTGAATTTGTTATTATGGACTACCTCGTAGTAACGGTCGCAACTTATTAACTAATTCATCAATTCATTTTTAATAAACACCCACCATCCATTATGTTTAAATAAAGTGACAGTTGACAGATAACCTCTTTAAGTGATGACCGATGACACGTGACTAGTTTTATTTAATAAATTACAGTTAACAGGTGACAGATGACTTTTTTTTTATCAAAGATGAGGTATAAAATATAAATGACAATTGACACTCGACATATAACACAGTGTCAAATGACACATTTTCATCAAAAAGGATGTATAAAATAAGAAATAAATGGCATGAGTAAAACACAGTTTGGCACTTTTTTCACTTGTTTTATTAAATGCTAGATGTACATTTCGGTTACAATGTAACCATTATCAATAGCAAACTAGTGAATATGCAGTTTGCTATTGATAATGGTTACATTGTAACCGAAATGTACATCTAGCATTTAATAAAACAAGTGAAAAAAGTGCCAAACTGTGTTTTACTCATATCAACATTTTCACGTACTCAAACAACCAAATTAAAAATAAATGGCAGTTGACACTTGACATACGATAAATGCCAATGACACTTTTTATTAAAGGTGACACATAATATACATTTATGATATACGGCAGATTTTAGGTTATATTTAGTAGACAGTTGACAGATGAAAAATTTTGCTTTAGACACAGATGACAATTGACAGATAAAATTAAATATTGACAGATGACACTTGACATATGCCATAAAAATTGACAGATGACAAAAGACAGATTATAGGTGACAATCGACAGATAATATTCAAGTACTAACATTTGACAATTGACATTAGTCATGGCATTTGACAGATAACAAAAGACATATTGTATTGACAACATTGATGGATGACAAAATTGACAGATAATATTCAAGTACTGACAGTTGACCCTTGAATTTAGTCATGTCATTTGATAGATAACAAAAGACACATTTTAGATTAGAGATGATAATTGACAAAAGACAATTGTAAATTATAGATGACAATAGGTAAATAATATTAAAGTATTGACAGATGACACTTGATATATACCATGAAATTTGACAGATGACAAAAGTCAGATTCTAGATTATAAACGACAATCGACAGGTAATATTAATAATATATATTAGTACTGACAATTGACACTTGACATAAGTCATGAAATTTGACAGATAACAAAAGATAACTTGTAGATTAAAGATGATAATTGACAGATACTATTTAAGTATTGGCAGATGACACCTAACATATGTCATGACTTTTAAAGCAAGATAAAAGATAGGTTGTAGATTATAAATGACAAGTGACAGGTACTATTTAAGTATTGTTATCTGCCAATCCACGTGTTATGACATTTAACGCACGAAAAAGACAGATTATAGATTATAGATCACAAATGGCAGTTCATATTCAGGTATTGACACATCAAACTTCACTAATGTAATTGCATTTGACAGATGATTAAAAACAGATTCTGGATTATACATGACAATTGATAAAAATATTCAAGTACTGACAGTTGACACATTAATAATATTTAAATATTGACACATGTCATGACATTTAATGGATGGCAAAAAACAAATTGTAGATTATAGATGACAATTGACAAATAATATTAAAGTATTGTTAAATGACACTCGATATTTTCCATGACATTTAAAGCACGATTGTAGATTATATATATCAATTGATACATAATATTTAAGTATTGACAGATGACACTTGACGTATGTCATGATATTTAACGCATGGCAAAAGACAGATTCTAGATTAGAGATGACAACTGAAAGATAAAATTTAAGTATTGGCAGATGACACTTACCATTTAACACATGACAAAAGATAGATTGTGATTGACAACTGTCAATAATGTATATGTAAATTGATTAATGTACTGTCAAACGTGATATATTTGACAACTGTCAACCTTGATGTCAAAAAATGTCAACTTTTTTTAATGAATTTATTAACTGTCATATTTTTTTTTCATTAAGTGTCAAACTTAATGTATCTGCCTAATGATAAAATTTGATAACTGTCATAATTAACGCTTTGACAACTGCCCAAATTGTCATATTGATCAACAGTCAAATCTGTTTTATGGTCAATACTAAAACTAGCTACATTTGTCAAATTTTAGATAAGTCTTAAGTGACAGATAATGTAAGAATTGACAGATAATATTCAAGTATTGACACTTGACATAAGTCATGACATTTGACAGATGACAAAAGACAAATTGTAGATTAAAGATGATAATTGACAGATCATATTTAAGTATTGGCATATGACACTTGACAAATATCATGTCATTTGATGGATGACAAAAGACAGATTGTATATTATAGATGACAATTAACAAATAATATTCAAGTATTGACAGATGACACATGTTACGATATTTAACGCATGACAAAAGACAGATTGTGATTGACAACTGTCAATCATGATGTATATGTAAACTGTTAAACTTGTTTTTTGTTTGTCAATTGTCAAAATTGATTAATGTACTGTCGAACGTTGATGAATTTTTGGCGTATTTGACTATTGTTTAAATTGACATTTGATAACTGTCATAATTAATGTTTTGTCAACTGCCCAAATTGACAATACTACAAATTATATATTTGTCTATTGTCAAATTTTACGTAAAAGTAATGTCATAACATTTGACAGATAATAAACGACATATTGTAGATTATAGATGATAATCGACAGATAATATTCAAATACTGACAGTTGTCACTTGACGTAAGTCATGACATTTGACAGATGACAAAAGGCAGACTGTAGATTATAGATTATGTTTATTTATGTTTTATCCAATAATTGGCAGATAATATTTTTGTATGACACTTGACACATATCATAATATTTATACTTGACAATACACAGATGTTAGATTATAGGTGACAACTGACAGATAATATTCAAGTATGACGGATGACAGATAACAAAAGATAGATTCTAGATTACATATGACAATTGACAGATAATCTTCAAGTATGACAAATGACACTTGACATTTGTCATTTGTTTCTTTATTCATTGTCAAGACAGATGACAAAAAACAGATATATGACAGTTGATAGATAATATTCAAGTACTAACAGTTGACACTTAACATAAGTCATAATATTTGATAGATGACAAAAGACAAATTGTAGAATATAGATGATAATTAGCAAATAATATTGACTTGACATATTGATGGACGATAACAGAAAGATTTTAAAATTATAGACGACAATTGATAAATAATATTGATAAAGTATTGACAGATGACACTTGACATATTTATTTAACGGGTAATACCATTGTACAGTGTGTACAGAAAGTAAAAATATAATAAAAATACATATGCCGTGAAAACTTGATAAATGACAAAGGACAGATTCTAGATTAAAGATGGCAATTGACAGATAATATTCAAGTACTGACAATTGACACTTGACATAAGTCATGACATTTAACAGATGTTTGATGAGTAAAGACAGATTGTAGATTATAGATGATAGTTAAGATAATATTTAAGTATTGACAGATGACACGTGGTGGACACATTGGTGGATGACAAAACAAAGAATGTAGATTATAGATTATAGATGACAAGTGACAAATAATATTAAAGAATTAACAGATGACATTTGACATATCCTATGACATTTGACAGATGACAAAAAACAAATTCTAAATTATAGATGACAATTGAAAAATAATATTCACAGTTGACACTTGACATAAGTTATGACATTTGACAGATGACAAAAGATAAATAGTAGGTTATATATTATAATTGATAAATAATATTAAAGTATTGACAGATGACACTTGCCACATTGACGAAAGACAAAAACCAATGGTAAATTATAGTTGACAATTGACGGATAATATTTAAGTATTGACAGATTACACTTGGCACATTGACAGATGACAAAAACAGATTGTAGATTATAGATGACAATTAACAGATAATATTTAAGTTTTGAGAGATGACACTTGACCCATTGACAAATGATTATAGATGACAATTAATAGATAATATTCAAATACTGACAGTTGACACTTTAATCATATTTAAGTATTGACATATATAATCCTAGACACATCTCATGACATTTGACAGATGACAAAAGACAGATTAAAGGTTATAAATGACAATTAACAAATACTAGTGACAAATAATACTTGACACTTTTTTTTAATATAAATAGTGAAACATGTCAAGACAACAACAAAAGACAGATTGTAGATTAAAGATGACAATTGACAGATAATATTCACAGTTGACACTTGACACATTAACGAATGACAAAAACCAGATTGTACATTATAGATGACAAATGACAGATCATATTTAAATATTGTCAGATGACACTTGACATATGTCATGACATTAACGCATAATAAAGGAGATATTGTAGATTATAAATGACAATTGACACATACTATTGACAAATAATACTTGACGCTTGTCATGAAATTTGACAGATGTCAAAAGACTGATTCTAGGTTGTTATAGATGACAATTGACAGATGATATTTAAGTATTGGCAGATGGCACATGATACCAGCCATGACATTTGACGGATGACAGTAGACAAATTCTAGATTATTGATTACAATTGACAGATAATATTTATATATTGACAGATTACAAATGACATATATCTTGACATTTAAAACATGACAAGAAAACATGTAGATTATAAATGACAATTGACTGATGACATTTATGTATTGAAAAATTGTAGATTATAGAAAACAATTGACAGTTAATATTTAAGTATTGACAGATGACACTTGACACATTGACGGATGACAAAAAAACCAAATTGTAGACCATAAACGACAATTGACAGATAATATTTAAATATTTACAGATGACACTTGACATACGTCATGACTTTAACGCATAATAAAAGACAGATTGTAGATCATAAATGACAATTGACAAGTACTAGTGTAAAATAATACTTGACACTTGTCATGAAATTTGACGGATGACAAAAGACAAATTGTAGATTATAGACAAATAATTTTTAAATATTGACAGATAACAGTTGACACATTGATGGATTACAAAAAAAAGATTGTAGATTATAGATGACAATTGACAAATAATATTAAAGTATTGACAGATGACGCTTGATACATGTCATGACATTTAACGCATTAAAAAAGACAGATTCACGATTATTTTTTCTGTCTAAATATCACCAGTATAAATCTTAGAATTCGAATTTTAAAGAAATTTTTGATTATCTCCAACCGTTTACGAGATATTTACAATTTTGTCTAAAAAACAATTGAACTCAAAAGTTGTTTTCTGTCTAAATATCATCAGTACAAATCTTAGAATTCGAATTTTAAAGAAATTTTTGATTATCTCCAGCCGTTTATTAAATATTTACAAATTTATGTAAAAAACAATTGAACTTAAAAATTGTTTTTTATCTAAATATCACGTATAATATAAGTATAATTCTCAGAAATGAAATTTTAAAGTATTTTTTGATTATCTCTTACCGAATACGAGATATATACAATTTTATGTAAAAGAGAATTGAACTCAAAAATTGTTTTTTTATATAAATATCATCAGTATGAATTTCAGAGTTGGATTTTGAAAGATTTTTTTTTAATTAACTCAAATCATTCACGAGATATTTACGACTTTACGTAAAAATAATTTAACTCAAAAATTTGTTTTTATGTAAATACCATCAGTTTGCACCTTAGAAGTTGATTTTTTTGTTTATTTCTAACTGCTTATTGAATATTTATGATTTTAAGTTAAAAACAATTGAAATCAAAAATTGTTTTTTATCTAAACATCACCGGTTTAATTTTCAGAAGTGGATTTTAAAAGAATTTTTAGATTATCTTAAATCGTTTTGAAGATATGTAAAAAAAAAAACAATTGAAGTTTCAATTATTTTTCAAGTAAATTTCAAATGTGGCTTTTTGGAATTTGATAATTGTTTCTTATTTTTAAAAATCTCAACCTGCAAAAAATTTTCAAAACGTATGTTTTTAAAAAAAAAAAAAAGAAATTTAATATAAATTTCAGTTTTATTTTCTCAAACACATCAACGCGAATACTTCTTTATAAATACAAGTGATTGTGATCGAAGTTTCAATGTTTATGCAGGGTGGGTGGGTGGCCTCTATTCCACCCTCCAATCAGTAAAACTTAAACACGAATTTTACTTACTTTTCTTCAACATTCGAGAAGTGTAATTATATTTCTTTTATTTCAGGTTTTGTTTGTTGCGATATTTTTTGAGTAATAGCCGTTTATAATATTGAGATTGATGGGTGGGATAGGGGCCACCCACATAAACAATGAAGTTTAAGCTAATTCTCAATTTCCTCAAATATATCAATAGTAATACTGTTATGAGAACAAAGAAAGAAATGTAGTAATTATAATGGAAATTAATGCGCGTATGTAATGGGTGGGTGGCCTCTATCCCACCCTCCAATCAGTACAAGTTACACATAATTTTTACTCAATTTTCCTTTGTCATCTGAAAGGTGTAATTATGTTTCTTTCATTTCAGGCTTTGATTTTTGTAATCATTTTCTTAAAAAGTAGCTCTTTGTAATATGCAAATTGGAGGGTGGTATAGAGGCCACCCACCCACACATATCTAATGAAACTAAATCTAAGGCTCTGCCTTATTTCCTTCAATAAAACCACACGGAAACTCCTATAGATACAAAGAAATTGAAACAGTGATAAATTTTATTTTGTCAATTTTCTTTTATTCAAATTTTGTAACTAAAATTATTGTAAACCGCGAGGCGATCAGTAATTAAAGTTAATATGTATATGTAGGGTGGGTGGGTGGCCACTATCCCACCCTCCAGTCAGTAAAACATCATCAAAGAAAATTTGAAAAATTTGCATGAATAAATCTCTAAAAATTGCAATTATTTTGTGTTTATTTATATTTTACAACTTTTAACTAAAACCCTCGCTTATGTTTTACACGATAACTTTAATTACTAATAATTGATGATTTTGCTGCTAAAAACAGTAAAATCCTTTATGTAATAAAAAAAATAAAACAAAATCAAAATTTAAGTTTAAATATAAATGACTTTATATAGCTAATCTTATTTAATTTAGATTTAAAGTCTGCCCACCCATCATGCATCAACTTTTTTCTAATTTATTCACTCAAAAAGTTTACCATTTTAATTTCATTTTTATTTAAAAAGTTTTGTAATGAATATTACTGGAAACCGCAAGACGATAAGGTATTAAAGTTTATGTGTATATGTAGGGTGGGTGGGTGGCCTCTATCACACCCTCCAATTATTAACAGATACACAAGAATTCTCGTATTTTTCTAAATAGATATTTATCGTAATGTAATTTAATTACCTTTGTATTAATATATTAATTTTAATGGTTTGCGATTTTTTTTCCCAAAACATAAAAGAACGGTTAAATGTGTAATTACAGGGGGAAACGATAATATAGCGTTAGTCAATTAGTATTAGCGAGACATTATTATTAGTTGTTGGCCCGCATAATTTACGGATCCGTGAGAGCAGCGTAGTACCGGTGACCCTGATCGGTGGCCACACAGACACACACACATATACATTTACATACACACGCACAAATGTATACGCATGTATGTACATACACGGGTCGTCGTCGTTGTCGTCGGGGGTGCCCCGGGTCAGCGCAATTGCGCCCATTCGTATGCGTGGCGCGGAGGTGCGTGAAATGGGCGCGGAAAAGCGCACGCACCGCGATGGAGCAACTCTGCACGAAATTTCGATAACGATAATGGATAACACGAAAATACAATACTCGGCGCCGGTCGTAATTGTCGCGCGCCTTGCGCAACCGTGTAGAAATTTCGTAAACGATTTTCGAAAAGAAACGGCCGCATTGCGACAGGCATGAAAATGGTCTCCTTCCCATATTTTCGGATTTCGTGTTTGTTCGAATTTATATGTGTGTGTACGATGAGCGCGCGCGGGGTCGACGTTCTGAGTGTGGCGGGTAACGGATCACTTTTACTCTCGTAGGTTGACGATCGAAAGAGCTGGCCGAAGGCGGTTTTCTTGAAGAGAGCGCGCGTACACTCCAGACATCGTCGGTCACTGGGTCTCTCGTTCCGAACACGATAATAATAGTAATAGGAGGACGCTGGATGCCGCCGCAGCCGCCGATGCCGATTGGCGGCGGCGGCGATCATCACGATAATGATAATGATCGGTGGTCCCTTCGAATTGTGTGTATGTATGTATGAGTGTGTGTGTGTGACCCGTAAAGACATCCTCCTCGTCGTCGTCGCACCGAGTTCGTTGACTCCTCGCAGCCGCGACATTGACGGCCGGCGAGGTCTCTTCGATTTTCTCTTTGGTGCACAACCAATTTTTCACATTCGTTTATGAATTATTCAAACCGTACTATCAAATCGCCAAACCGTATACGAAATCTAATTCAATCGTGCATCAATCAATATACCACCCATCACTGCTATTTAAATTCTAAAATTGTTAAACCTCTACAATTCTAATTATACAAATAAAAAAGAATCTAAAAAGTTTTACAATTAATCAATACGCAAATTGGACAAATATCAAACGTGTCAAATCTGACTGTTATTAAGTGTATCATTATGGCAGTTATTAATAACGTCCATTTTATAATAATTGTCAATTTTAACAAATTACCAAATAAATCAATTGACACTTTGTTGTTTGACAGTTTTCAAATGTAACAATTTTTCCACGACCAAAAATCAAGTTTGGCAGTTGATAAATATATCAATTTATATAGTTATTAATAACGTTAATTTTGACAGGTGTTCGAATGTATCAATTTTGACATTTAATTAAAAAAAGTTTGCAGTTGCTAAATACATCAACCGTTAATAATTTTTCAGTTACTATAATAAATAGATTAAGTTTGACAAATACGTCAAATTAACCAGTTACTAATAACTCAATTTTGACAGATGTCAAATATGTCACTTGTAACAGTTGGAAAATACGACTATTTAAACAGTTGAATTAATTTTCGAATGCTGACAAACACATAAGTTTTGACATTTAGTTATAACAGTTGACATTTACATCAATGTTGACAATTGTCTATAATGTTAATCCTGATATTTTTTAATTGTGTCAATATTGATAATTGTCAAAAAATTGACACTTTGAAAGTAAAGTTTGACAGTTAAAAATACGTCTATCGTGTATCATCTGTCTAATGACATTTATTATATATCATGTCAACTCATTTTGCAAGTATCATTTGTCATTAGTAACGTGTTATCTCTCATTTGTAAACTGATTGAAAATGATGAATGCTGGGTGGTTGTCATAAGTATTAGTTGACGATTTATTTTAGCCATCGTCTATCATATATTAGGTGTAATGTTTCATCTGTCATCTATTATTTGTTAAGTGTCAGATGTCACTTGTTGTTATAATAAATATATATCAAATGTCATGACAAACGCCATCTATAATTAGCAATCATTAGCTTAAATTTTATTTGTCAATTATTATCTATAACCTGAATATGCTTTTTGTCATTTGTCAAATGTCATGGCATATGTCAAAGGTCAGTTCTTAATACTTAAATATTATCTGTCAATTGTCATATATAATCTACAATGTATCTTTTCTTGTGCTTTAAATGTTATGACATGTGTCCATATTTTAATATTATACGTCAATCGTCATCTATAATTAAAAATCTGTCAAGTCATTGCATGTGTGAAGTGTCAACTGTCAGTACTTAAATTTTACCTTTCAATTGTCTTCTCTAATCTAGAATCTGTCATTTTTAATGCATTAAATGTCATGACACGTGTCAAGTGTCACCAGTCAATACTTTATTCATTATTTGTCAATTCAATATCTATAATCTGCAATCTGTATTTTGTCATATATCAATGTGCCAAGTGTCAATATTTAAAAATTATCTATCAATTGTCATCTATAATCTACTATATGCTTTTTTGACATTCGTCAAATTTTATAACATGTGTCAAGTATCATTTATCAATAGTGTGTGTCAAATGTCATTTACGATCTACAATCTGTCTTTTGTTATGCAGTAATCTAATGACATGTATCAATACTTTATTATTATCTGTCAATTGTCATCTATAATTTACAATATGCCTAAGATTTGTACTGATGATATTTAGACAAAAAACAATTTTTGAATTCAATTGTTTTCTAGATAAAATCGTAAATATCTCGTAATTGGTTAGAGATAATCGAAAAATTCTTTCAAATTCAACTTTTGAGAATCGTACTGATTCTATATAGATGAAAAACATTTTTTATTTCAATTTAGTCGATAATAATTTAATGATTAAAATAAATCGAGTCATTAGCGTCGGTATGGAGGCTAGAGAGGTGTAATCAAGGCCGTTAAATTTTGAAAGCTAATGGCGCAAAAATCGGACAGCGAACGTGTAGTACATGTGAGTGTGCGTGTGTGTTGGTGGGCCGAATTTTTTTTTCTTTTTTTTTTGAGGAACATACACGTGCGACACCACCTCACGAATCGAGAACACGCACACACGCACACGCACGCATTGCGGAACGAGAAGAAGAAAAACGGAACGGAGAACATAATGAATGCCAGTTTGCACGTGCCGGGAATACCTTTGGACGGCTTTGCGTAATTGGTGGGTGGGTGAAAACGAAACAATAACGAAATTATTATTATTGTTTGCAGGAAATGTTTCGTTCGGTTTGATCTTTTTGGGCATGAGTGCGAGTTCACCTAGTGCACTGGTTTCGAATATAGGTCGGTGCCTGCCTGCGTACGTTCCGGCTACGAGATTTTCAGAAGGCGCTACGCTACTACACGACAGTGTCATCGACCCATGATGGTCGTTACGGAATTTACATGGCACCGAAATTCATTTTTTTTTTGATTTTGGAAAGATTTGGCGCAATTTAGAGTGTGTTTCGCAAATGTTGAGGGTGGGGGTGAGGAGGTGGAGGAGATAAAACGTGATAGGTAGGTAGTTTGTGCGGCCACGAGAGCGCGGAGGATTGTAAATGTTGGTTGGACCTACGTTCATATCACATGAATGAGAAAGTCAGAGCCAAGGCTGAAGAGTCGGTCGCTGACCTGCTGCAACAGTACTAGGTGTAAGCAGCTGTACTGGTAGTAGTACACCCACCTCCGCGCGCAACACCACCACCACCACGTCCTCCGCACAAATGTCTATAGGAATCGCATTCCTTTCGATCGAAAAATTAAAAAAAAAAACAAAACGTGAAAAAGAAAAGGCAAAGCAAAAAAAAATACACGAGCGTTTGTATTAATAAAACAAAAGACTGCTGGCGGCTGTCGGTTAAGTGAAGGTTGATTACCTTTCCCTTGACCAATGATCAATTAATCAATTCATATACGTTTACCTATAATTACTAATATAAACATACTAGAAAATTTATGTAGATTAACTAATAATTAGAAAAACACGAAAGCATTTCGTAAATCTACAACATATGAGTCTTATTAAGACTACAAAACAAATTACTTGACAGACATTGAATGATACAAAAGTAATTTGCTTGTAACAAAAAGCAACATTAGTTTGAACGTATTTATTTCTGTGAAATAAACTAAAAATGGTTATTATGTAGATTGTTTTATATTCAGATTTTTTTTTTAAATAAATTAATACAGTCGTTTTTCTTAAACAAAATTTAAATCGAATGTTGCAAATTCAATTTGTGTTCCTAGCTGCGTTATGATATTCCTCTTGGGAAATATTTAAAAACCAATATTTCTGAATACAGTTAGAAATTTTTAAACTAGTTCTACATTATCAGTTTTTTCTTTAATTTTTAAAATAGATTAGCGCAAAATATCAGTGTTGAAACGCCCAAACATTATTTTATAATTATATAAGCTATTGCTTATATTTCCAATTTTTTTTTCTGTAACTGAAAAATTGGTAATTCAATCGATTGCTTAAATCGTTTCTGTTTTGTTTTTTTTGTAGTTGTTTGCGTTCCTTTGTTAGCGAGTAATAATTCCCTTTTAATCGTTTGGTCCTTGTATGTGTGGCGGTTTCATAACGCGCGTGTTTCTGCTTCTGTACGAAATTGTAATGATTCGGAAGCGGCCGTCCAGTGTGTGAACCGGACGACGACGACGGCAGCAACGGCGGCGACTTTCCCAAACTTAAAAGGCCATATTTCGACCGTTGGCACTCTCCCCTCATTGGGCAATGGCGGTTAATGTCCACTACACACTCGTACATAAATAATTTTTTAAAGAAAAAAACATGCGAACGCGCAATCAACGTTTACTCAACCAATATAACAAACAAAAAAATAAATGACAGCAACATAACCTCTAATAAAAATTACATTTCATGGTAATTATGGTTCTAATAATAAAATTTATTAAAACTTTTAGTTTGATAATGACTAGCTTTTAGTCGAAACTGTAGTCACTGTGTAATTTTTAAAATATCGTGGTAAAACAAAGTTATCGCCAACTATTTCAATTTTTAAAATATCTTATACCGCTATTAAAAAAATTTAATATATATAATGATACATATTTTTTGTCTGTCTGATCGTGTTACACTTCTTTGCTTTCTTCGGCGCGTTGCTGTTGTTGCTAGGCCGACGCGTCCATTTTTTTCTCCGCCTCCTCGAACCATTGCGAACAGCAAATTTTTCAATCGCGGCCATTTGACATTTCGCCAATGCTCAGCAATAATTTGGTCAAAAAGTCAACAACCTTTCTTCGATTGTGTGTGCCATGCCATGCTGTGTTTGTATGTGTGTGTGTGTGTGAGACGTATACGCACTCGTTAGGTTTCTAATTCCACCACGACGAACAGGAAAAAAAATATGAAGAAAACGAATTTCTCAAACTAAATTTACTAATTTTGAATTAAAACAAATAACTAATCTAATCTGGTCGATCGTGTAAAGAGAGCAAAATATTTTTATTACTCTGATTCTACAATTATGTTATCATGGTTGAACTCAGATGCATTTAGATTTAAGCAATTCGTGGCACATAGAATTGGGGAAGTTCAGCAATTATCAGTTATTTCTAATTGGTACCATTTGGGATCAGAGCAAAATCTCGCGGACTAATTATCGCGAGGTTCACTTCCAAATGAGGTAATAAATAATAAGTTATGGTGGCACGGTGCTGACTTCTTAAAATCTGGTTCTAGAATACTTAAAACATGTTCACCGAAATTTAACGAAAACGCAGAATTTCGAATATTGCTAGTAGCCCAAATAGATTTTCCTATTCCATGGTTAAATTTAGATAAATACACGAGTTTTGTAAAGCTATTACGTGTTACAGCGTGGATCAATTGTTTTATACATAATACATCAAATCCTAAAATTAAAATAACGAAAGAACTGAATGTAGACGAGTTAAATCATTCAGAAACACTTATAATCAATTGCCAAAGAAATTTCTCAAATTAAAACCAATCAACCAGCGGATACCATAATCCAGTTAAATCCATTTATTGATGGATCGGGAATTATTCGTGTGGAAGATGCATTAAGATAAGCTAAAAAACATTTGTTGGGGCGAAAAATTAATTGAGAAAATTACAAGAAGAATTAATGGCAAATCTAAGTATTGATAACATGCGTTGGCATTTCATAATATCACTTTGGCGGCATTAAATCAATCAAACGAATTCTATATAAAATCGCTGGTGGTGCAAGTCTAATGTACGGTGAGTTCTTCACATTGTTAACACAAATATAATCCATCCTATGTCCGCTATCCAATGATCCAAATGTTCTAACCGTCCTCACACCTGGCCATGTAGTAATTAATGTCACGAAGAGATTATTGCGTTAATAATTTTCATGCATATTTCTTGTTTTGTTAAAAAATAACCCAAAAACCTTTGATGATGTTGGTTTGATTGGAGGGTGGGATAGTGGCCACCCACCCACCCTACATATTTCTGCTTACACAAACCACGGTCAGTGATTAATTGCCCAAAAAAATTAAATCACTGTCTGTAATTTAAATAAACAAAATATGTAGGGTGGGTGGGTGGCCTCTATCCCATTATAAAAACAGTAAAACATTAGCAAGTATTTAGTTGTAATTATAAACGTCACGACGAGATTATTGCATTAATAATGTTCATGAATATTTCTTGTTTTGTCAAGAAAAATTTACCAAAAACCCTTGATGATGTTGTTTTGGTTGGAGGGTGGGATAGAGGCCACCCACCCACCCTACATATTTCGCTTACTTAAACCACGGTCAGTGTTTAATTGCCCAAAAAAACTAAAACACAATTGAGAGTGTTGTTTAATCAAAATAATCATAATTTAAAGTCGAGGTGTAAAAAAATATTTAGAGTGGGTGGGTGGCCTTAAATTATTGTAATAATCATTCATACGGCTATTATAACTACTGAAAATGTCTTAATAATGTTTTCTGTTTTGATTATGATAAAAAGACGCCCACCCACCTTACGTAATCATTTATAAATCAATTGAAAACTTTGCCTATATTTATTTTGTTTAACCAAATTGTGATTTAAGTTTCTGAATACTTAACCACTGAAAGTTGTTTGAGTAAACAAAATATGTAGGGTGGGTGGCCACCCTCCAATCAGTACAACCTACACATAATTTTTACTGAATTTTTCCTATGAAAGGTGTAATTATGTTCCTTCCTTTCATTTCAGGCTTTGATTTTTGTAATCATTTTCTTGAAGAAAAGCTCTTTGTAAAATGCAAATTGGAAGGTGGGATAGAGGCCACCCACCCACCCTACATCTATATTGATACTTAAACTAAGACTCTGTCTTATTTCCTCTAATAAATCAACATATAGATACGAGGAAACTAAAGCAGTGATTTTGATTGAAATTTAAATTCATTTGTAGGGTGGGTGGGCGTACTCTAATTAATTAAATTGTTTTTTTGAATAAATGCGCGATAAAAAAATCACCGTTTTACCTTTTGATTATGTGTTTTGCTAAAATCTTAACTGTTTTTTTTTATCATTATCATTTGTCTAATGTCAACAACAATCGACAGTCATTCATTTATCATGTGTCATTTGTCAACTGTCAATTTAATATATGTCATACGCTAAGATTATTCACCATACGTCATTGCTTGTCAGATGTTAAATGTCAAGTGTCAACTATTAACTGCCATTTGTCATATTTTAAATCTTGTCATTTTTAATCGACAATATGTCATCTGTCATGTTTCATTTGTCAATTGTCATTTATCATTTGTCATATGTAAACTGTTATTTGTCATCTGTAATTAACAATCTGTATCTCTCATTTTTGTCGAGTGTAATTTACCAACTTATTATCATTTGTCATATGTTAATTGTCACGTGTCTTATGTCAATTGCCATTTGCCATTTATCATCTGCCATTTGTCTAGTGTGATTGCAGTTTGTCGTATGTTAAAATTATCCATCGTCTATTATTATCTCTTGTCAGGTATCTTTTGTTATCTGTCATATTTTAAGGATCATTTGTAATTTATCGTCAAGCAATTGTTATTTTTGTCATCTGTAATCCGTCATGTGTTAACTGTTATCTGTCCATTTGTAATTTATCATGAATCGACAATATGCCACTTGCAAAATGGCATTTATCATTTGTCGACTACTGCTTGTCAAATATCATTCATCATTTGTAATATGTAAATTATCATTTATCATCTGTAATTTACATAGAGTAAATAAAAAATATATATTTGATAATTAACAGAATCGTAAATGATATGATGACCTGATTACAAATGACAAATGACAGATTGACAAATGGTGGATATTACAGAATATCATGTAATAGATTTGATAGATGATAAATTTAAAAAAAAACAGACGATTTGACAGATTGTATAAATATAGAAAACTAATTTGGAAGATAATAAAATGACAATAAATAATAAATTTGAGTAGATACAATTACGGAATTAAAAACATGACAGAATAAAATAGAGCAAATTTGATAGATGATAGAGGATTATTATAACAGATGCATTAATAAATTTGACAAAAAAAATAGATGATAGATTGGATGTATAATATGATGATCTGATGACACGTGATTATACAGATAGTTTAAGGTCATCTAGTGTCATCCAGTCATAATTCAAGGTCGTTTAACGATTATTGTAATTTATAGAAGGTCATCCAACATTTAACATCATCATTTAAAATTATTGAAGGGTCATCCAAGGTCATCTCATGGCTATTCCAGGTCGTTGAATTAAAACAAATTAGATAGTTTAAATTAGGTTACTTGGTGGCACTTGATTGTACAGATTATTTAAAGTCGTCTGAGGGTCATTCAAAATCACCAAAGGTCATCCAATAAATATTCAAGTTCTTTTAATGATTATTGCAATTTATTGAAGGTCATTCTACATTTAACATCATCATCCATGGCTATTCAAAGTCGTTGAATTAAAATTTAGATAGTTTAAATTTGATGACTTGATTGTACAGATCATTTAAGGTCATCAAAGAGTAATTCAAGGTCACCAAAGGTCATTCAAGGTCTTTTAAGAATCATTGTAAATTATTGAAACTCATCCAACATTTAACATCATCATTTTAAGTTATTCAAGTGTCATCCAAGGTCATTTCATGGCCATTTCAGGTCGTAGAATTAAAAATTAAATAGTTTAAATGATATGTGTGAGTCAATTCATTCCACTACGTTTTTACAACGATTTATCAATGAGGCAATTGTTTTTATAGGATGATTTTAATATATTTAGACTAATATTCTCAAAATCTAGAATTAAATGTGAAAGATATTTGTATAATACCACTGAAATTACTTTTCAATATCAATATCAGATCATCCAACAATCATTAAAGAGAATAAACAAGTATTCAAGATCATCAACCGATTATTTCAATTCAATTTAATATAGTGACTCTACAGTCCCGGGTCCTGACCTCCCTTGATTTATTCCTCTACTCTGTATGGCTTTTAGGATTTTTTTGGCGTCTCCTTCGAGAGCATTCTCTCATATCATCTCATCCATTTTGCACTTGTGCATCGATTATTATTATTTAATGAACTTTCAAGTTAATTTAGATTCATCCAATTACCATTCAAGGTCATATAACGAGCAATTAGAATTTTTAGATCATTCAATGGTTATTTATGTGCATATAACTGTAACTAAAGGTCCTTTAAGATCATCATCAAATTAAAAATCATTCAAGGTCACTGTTGTTTGTTTTTAAATCATCCAACGGTCATTCAACGTCAAATCAAGACCATTTAAGGTCATCTAGCCACCATTCAAGTCTATATAATGAATATTGAGGGTAAAAATAATGGTTGCGACCGTTACTACGTGGTAATTAATATCTGAAAAGTTCAATTTTTCAATTCAGTGCAAATACTCAAAGTCATTAAATAATCGTTTAAGAGCATACAAGACGTTAAAAGTCCCTCGAGGCCATCAAATAACCATTAAATGTAATTAAAAGTCATAAACAACCACTCAAGATCATTTAAGGTCATTCTATTATAATAAAAAATCACATAACGATCAATCAGAATTATCTATGGTGATTAAATGTGCATTTAATTGTCATTGACAGTCCTTTAAGATCAACAAAGGTTAACAATTTAAGATCATTCAAGATCATACAACGACTATTTTATGTTATCTAATTGTAATTAATGTAATTCAAGACAAATTCAATTCAGTTCGATGTTATTGGTATATATAATAAGGTTATTTAAGGTCATTAAATGGTCGCCCAAGAGAGTACAAGTCATTAAAGGGTCATAAAATGATAATTTAAAGTAATTCAAGGTCATGCTTTATTTCCTCTAATTTAAAATTATTAAACGTCATTCAAGGGTCATTAAAGTCTTTTAAAATTATTTATGTTCATCTGAACATCATTCCAGACTATACAATAATTACTCAAGGTTATTTTAGGTCATAAATAGTAGTTTAAAAATATGTGAATCATTAAAGGTCCCTTAAGGTCATTAAGGGATCATTAATCCAAAGATTATTATTTAATATCATTTAATGGTCTTACAATTGTTAACAAAGTAATTCAAAACCATTAAAGATAATATGACCATCATTTAGAATCACTTAAAAATCACTCAAGATTATAAAAGTCATTAACGTCATTCAAGACCATTTAAGGTAATCTGAATATCATTCAAGTTTATATACAACGATCACACAAGGTTATTTAACGTTAATAAATAGTCATTTGAAAGCACATAAGTCATTAAGGTTCCTCAAGATTATCAAATGATCAATCAAATTACCTCAATGTCACTCAGCTGTTATTTACATTACAGATGACAGAAATGCCTAATGGGTGATATACAATTAGAAAGAGGAAGGTTGGATGATAACAGACGCTCGTATTGTTTTGATTGGAGGGTCTGATGGTGGCCACTCACACACCCAGCATATACAACATTTAAATTTTGTTCAATCATTTTTGCTTGTGTTGTTTCCAAAACAAAACAGTGATGTTTATTTTAAGATTTTTGTAATTAAACTACAGAGTGTGGTCGAAGTTCAATTGTATATGTAGGGTGGGTGGGTGGCCACTATTTATATCTGGATGGGTGGCCTCTATCTCATAATTAAAAAGAGTAAAACATTAGCAACAATGTATTTGTAGTTATAAATGTCACGAGGAAATTTTTGCATTAATAATTTTCATGAATATTTCTTGTTTTGTCAAAAAAAATCAAACCTTGATGATGTTTTAATTGGAGGGTGGGATAGAGGCCACCCACCCACTCTACATATTTTGTTTACTCAAACCACGAACAGTGATTAAGTGTACAAAAAATCAAAACAGAATTGAGAATTGTGTTTAAGCAAAATAAACATAGCTTTTAATTTAGGTGTATTAAAAAATATGTAGGATGCCCTCTATCCACTAATAATAACAGTAAAACATTAGCTTGTATTTTGCTATAGTTATAATGTATTTTTCAAATCTTGCATATTTTGAATAGATTTTTTGCAAAAACTAAAGGTAAAATCTAAATAATAATTTTTATATTTCATTAAATCCCTTGGGTATGTTTTACTGATTTGAGGGTAGGATAGAGGTCACCCACCCACCCTACATATACAATTTAATTTTAGTTACTGATTGTCGTTTAATGTTCCAGTCTTTTTTTACAATAACAGTTTAGCAATTATATTTCTTGCAAATCAAAAGGCGATTAGTAATTTAAATTCCAATATATATGTGGGGTGGGTGGGTGACCTCTAACCAACCCTCCAACCATTAAAACACTCGCAAGATTTAATGAAAGAGTCCTAAACTTAATTCATCAATTAAACTGAAATAACTTTGATTTTATTAAAACAAACTAACCCACCCTCCAACCAGTAAAACTTTCGTCAGAATTGTGTGAAAAAGGCTTGTAATTAATTAATCAAATAAAATATAATAAATCTAAATTTTATATAAAATAAATTGCCAATCAAAAAAGAATAGAGGCAACCCACCCTACATATATAGTTTAATTTTAATTACTAATCGTCGTTTAATCCCAGTTTTTTTGTTTACAAATACAATTGAGCAATTATATTTCTTGCAGATCAAAAGGCGATAAGTAATTTGAATTTAAATGTATATGTAGGGTGGGTGGGTGGCCTCTAACCTACCCTCCAACCAGTAAAACACTCCCAAAATTTATTGAAAAGTTCTGCATTTAATTCATTAATTAAACTTTAGCGACATTGATTTTGTTAAAACAAATTATTAATTAAAACTTTTGATTATGTTTTACTGATTGGAGGATAGGATAGAGACCACCCACCCACCTACTTGACAAAACAAGATATATTCATTAAATTATTAATGCAATCATTTCCTCGTGACATTTATAACTACAACAAAATACTTACTAATGTTTTACTGTTTTTATTGTGGGATAGAGGCCACCCACCCACCCTACATATTTTGCTTACTTAAACCACGAACAGTGATTAAGTGTTCAAAAAATCGAAACACAATTGAGAATGTTGTTTAAGCAAAATAATCGTAATTTTTAATTTAGGTGTAAGAAAAAATATGTAGGGTGGGTGGGTGTCCTCTATCCACTAATAATAGCAGTAAAACATTAGCAAGTATTTTGCTATAGTTACAAATGTCACGAGGAAATGATTGCATTAATAATTTTCAACGATATTTCTTGTTTTGTTCTAAAAAAATCCAAAAACCCTTGATGATGTTGTTGTAATTGGAGGGTGGGATAGAGGCCACCCACCCACCCTACATATTTTGTTTACTCAGACAACATACAGTGCTTAAGTATTCAAAAACTTAAGTCACAATTTGGTTAAACCATTTCATTTCATATAACCAAAGTTTGTAATTGATTTATAAATGATTACATAAGGTGGGTGGGTGTCTTATAATCATAATCAAAATAGTAAACATTATGAAGAAATTTTCAGTAGTTATAATAGACATATAAATGATTAATTCAATAATTTAAAGCCACCCACTCACTCTTAATATTTGTTTACACCTCAATTTAAAATTATGATTATTTTGATTAAACAACACTCTCAATTGTGTTTTAGTTTTTTTGGGCAATTAAACACTGACCGTGGTTTAGGTAAGTAAAATATGTAGGGTGGGTGGGTGGCCTCTATCCACCCTCCAACCAAAACAACACCATCAAGGGTTTTTGGTAATTTTTTCTTGACAAGACAAGAAATATTTATGGAAATTATTAAAGCAATAATCTCCTCGTGACATTTATAACTACAACAAAATACTTGCTAATGTTTTACTGTTTTTATTGTGGGATAGAGGCCACCCACCCACCCTACATATTTTGCTTACTTAAACCACGAACAGTGATTAAGTGTACAAAAAGTCAAAACAAAATTGAGAATGTTGTTTAAACAAAATAATCAAAGTGTTTAATTTAGGTGTATTAAAAATATGTAGGGTGGGTGGGTGGCCTCTATTCCATAATTAAAACAGTAAAACATTAGCAAGTATTTTGCTATAGTTATAAATGTCACGAAGGAATGATTGCATTAATAATTTTCAACGATATGTCTTGTTTTGTTAAAAAAAATCCAAAACCCTTGATGATTGTTTTAGTTGGAGGGTGGGATAGAGGCCACCCACCCACCCTACATATTTTGTTTACACAAACAACGGACAGTGTTTAAGTATTTAGAAACTTAAAGCACAATTTGGTTAAACGATTTTTTTTTTTCACATAATCAAAGTTTTTAATTGATTTATAAATAATTATGTAAAGTGGGTGGTCGTCTTAACATAATCAAAACCGAAAACATTATTAAGAAATTTTCAGTAGTTATAATAGCCGTATGAATGATTAAAACAATAATTTAAGGCCACCCACTCACTCTAAATATTTTTTTACACCTCAATTTAAAATTATGATTATTTCGATTAAACAACTCTCCCAATTGTGTTTTAGTTATTCTGGGCAATTAAACACTGATTGTGGTTTAAGTAGGTGAAATATGTAGGGTGGGTGGGTGGCCTCTATCCACCCTCCAACCAAAACATCATCATCAAGGGTTTTTGGTAATTTTTACTTGACAAAACAAGAAATATTCATGAAAATTATTAACGCAATAATCCCCTCGTGACATTTATAACTACAATAAAATACTTGTTAATGTTTTACTGTTTTTATTATGGGATAGAGACCACCCACCCACCCTACATATTTTGCTTATTTAAATTACAGGCAGTGATTTAATTTTTCTGGGCAATTAAACACTGACCGTGGTTTATGTAAGCAAAAATATGTAGGGTGGGTGGGTGGCCTCTATCCCACCCTCCAACCAAAACAACATCATCAAGGGTTTTTGGTATTATTTTTTCTTGGCAAAACAAGAAATATTTATGGAAATTATGAATGCAATAATCTCCTCGTGATATTTATAACTACAACAAAATACTTGCTTATGTTTTACTGTTATTATGTGATAAGAGTTAGTTTTCTTTGTAAGTTTCGAATGGAGAAAAACAAACATGGATTTTTATTAGTTGTCCAATTAGTCAGTGTAATGAATTGTTTGTGGTTGTCGAAGAATGTGCAATTGCCTCGTACGTGCGCGCGTTGCAAATGCGACACGGTGGTCTTAAGTAAATTAGTATTTAGCGGTAGTGCGTGCGTCCCATCAAGAGTCCCATGTTCCGAATTAGAACAACAATATGTATGTTTTGAAAGCGAGCGCATTGGGTATTCCGCGAGTGCGTCCGCGAGCCACAACAGCCTGGACATTATGATTTAAACGTGTGTGTGTGTGTGTAATGTGCGAACCAACCGCGGGGTTGTTGACATTTCTTTCAGATTCCTGAAAGTGTGTTTATGAATGTGCAGTGTGCACGAGTTTTTCCTTTACAATAATTTATTCGCGCATGTGTCGTGCGAGCCGATTATGTATGTATGGTACGAGCGAACACCAACACATATAAAAGCGCGCGCACGAAACGTATACGTACACACGAACACGACTTAATATTGGTCCTGTGGTGAGTGGGTCACTAAGAAACTTTCAGTAGGTGAACAACCCGTCTGTTAAATGCCAACGAACTCGGACCAACACGCACCTTGGCGGCTCGCCCGTACCCATGTTTGTACCTTTATATACGTATGCATGTTTATGTGTGTGTGTGTGTTATTGGTGAGAGCGGGCCGCTCTTTTCGAAATTTTCCTCCGATTTTTTGGATACCGAATTGTGAATGCGTGAACACGCACACCACCGACGATTGCGAATCGGAGCCGAATTTCAAAACGCCGAAGACAACCTTGACGCAACGGGGACGTTATATAACGATTTCATCCCTTTTCTTGCACAACCAGCCCCGAATTAGGCATTCAGACGATACACACGTCCGAATGTCGAAACGCGGCGACCTTCTCATTTGCGACGTCATAATTATATAAATTTTTGCAACTGACTAAACATATTTCTTATTTACTACGAACTACTCCATCCCTATTGGTTATAGGGATATATTCTAGCAGGTGGTCAATCGATAATCGCTTGAGGTATTGTATCCCAAGCAACATGTAATTCGTGCTGAAGAGCCGCTGTATGTTCTTCAGTCTTCTCCCTATACTGTCCCATACATGCTCAATCGGAAGATCGGGATGACCATAACAAGATATTGACATTATCCTCTGCAAAAAAATAATTATATTACTTATCTATAAATATTTGTCCTAAGAACTATCTCAAAAATTCACACACTAACTTATCGTAAGATTGACCTACCTCAATACGTAATAAATTGGATGAGCAGTATTAGTTTCCCGATTCTATTTAAAGTTTAAAAACTTTAACAACTCTTTAGGCTCAAAAAAAAAAATCACGATCACAAAAGTGTAATTAAAGTAATACAAAAACAAAATTAATTCAACAGCGAATAAGTCTATTTATTTACAACAAATAAGATTAATTGTGCGCGTAGGCAATTAATAGGTATTTAATTACAAGCGTCAGTGTCGCGTTTCAATTAAAGCATTAAAAAAATATGTAAATATTCAGAATTTTGCAACGTTATATGTGATCTGCATAATCGAAAGGCTGGTTTTAATGTTACTACGCAGTAAGGATTGAAGGTGCCGACCGAGAGAACCAGTCATCCAAACACACACACACACACACACACACAAGATGGGGCGTATTTTTGCGACAATCCCACTTTCGGTTTCATACACACATATATTTATATATGTGAAGATGTTGTTTATGATGATGATGATGGTGCGGTGTGAACGATCTGGGACGGATCAAACCGTGCATCTCTCTAAAGCCCGTAGTCCAGTGTCCAGTGGAAGGCTGCGAGAGCAGTGGACTCTCCTTCGTCCGCACTTCAGACGGTGGACGACGGTGCATTCTAATGCAAATGAGGACGATCTACAAGGAAAAAAAAATTATTCACTCGCGGCCAACGATCCCCAGGCCGTCGCCTTCGTATATACGTACCCTCCTCCCTCTCCGTTATCACCGTCTTCTTCAAACAAGCACTTGAAACATCGCCGATAATGCGATTACGCTTTTCAATTTTTGGCTCCGGAGGAAATTGTTTGTCGTTTGGGACAATTACGCCCCGAGGTCATTAACTCGCAAAATGTACGGTCACCGTTCAGTACGAACAAATAGTTGAACTGGACTGACCGGGATGGAATTTTTAAAATCAATACACCTCTTTAAAACAAAAATATAATAGAAATATTTAAACCACATCAACGTGTCTAAAAGGATATTTTTTTTTTCTAATTGATTAGCAAATTTGATGATTTTCCCTCATTTTACAAAAAGAAAAGATTAAAAGTGTGTGATATACAAAAAAGGTATTTATAAATAAATTCGTCATTTATTTTTGATAAAGACATCCACACGCTCCATTGTTATGAAGCAAATAATTAAGATTTTAAAAATTTTCCAATTTTTCATATTTCACACTAACTTCACTAAAACACTTCTTTAAACTACAATTAATAATCTATCGTTCTTTGTTTGTTTCATTCAGATTGAACCACGCAATCTGCAAAAAAAATTAAACACTATATTAAAAAGAAATTAATAACATATTATTCACCCTTTGTTTTATCAAAATCTAACAACGCGTTCTTTTGTTTTTAAACGAACCATTTAACATCAATTTGTTATGATTTGAAAATTTTGTAATTTTACATAATTTACAATAACTTTACACCCAGACTCTTAAATAATTTTCAAACAGCAATTAATAATCTAACATTCATCATTTGTTTTATTAAAATCTAACAGCGCGTTCATTTGTTTTGAAAAAAATAATAATTAACATCATTTTTTTAATATTTTAAAATTTCGCTATTTTACAGAATTTACAATATTTTTTTTACCCAGATTCTTAACATTTTTTCATTCAACAATTAATAATCTATCATTCGTCATTTGTTTTATTAATATCTTACAACACGTTCAATAATTATAAACAAACAAAAAAAAACAAAATATTTAACATGAAATTCTTAAGATCGTCAAATAAAATTATTATTATTATCATTAAATGAACATTAACTAATGACCTTTAAAAGACCTTAATTAACCTTGCATAAAGTTATAAGACCTTAAACGATTATAGAATAACAGATTACCTTGAATTATCGATAAGTGAAAGAATTATTAACAAAAAGACATAAATACATCCAAATTACTTTAAATGACCTCCATATTATTTAAAATAATCATTAGATCTTCTTGAATGACCTTAAATTGCCATTGAGTAATCTCATATTACTTCAATTGACCGTTGGGTGACTTTTAAGTATCTAGAATGATCATTATATGACCTTGAATGACCACTATATGACCTTGAATGAATATGTAACTATGAACGACTTTGATCAATAGTCAGATGGATTTGCACGATCTCTCGATAAACTTAAAATACCTTGAATGACCCTTGAATCCTGACATTTAATTGCCATCGAATAATCTAAAGTGGCTTTAATAATTAACTCTTTGGTGACC
The DNA here is from genome assembly GCA_963969525.1 of Ontholestes murinus. Lineage (NCBI taxonomy): Eukaryota > Metazoa > Arthropoda > Insecta > Coleoptera > Staphylinidae > Ontholestes > Ontholestes murinus. The sequence continues at coordinate 2,742,140 of OZ018393.1, forward strand.
TTGAAATATCTTGAATTATTGTTATATGACCTTCGACAAACGTTTAATTGCCTAAAATGATTATTATATGACTTTTTACACAAATCGAATGACCTTGAATGAATGCTATACGACCTTGAATGAATATATGAGGATGAATGACTTTGATCATTCGTTAGATGGTTTTGCACGATCTTACCATGAACTTAAATAACCATGAATGACCATTGGATCCTGACCTTAAATTGCCATTGAGTAATCTTAAATGACTTTAATAATTAATTCTTGGGCGAACTTTAAAAATCTTAAATAATTGTTATATGGAAAACGACTAATGGCCTTAAATGATTATTATATGACCTTGTATAAACGTCGAATGACCTTGAATGGATATTTGACGACAAACGACTTTGATAAATCCTTAGGTGGATTTGCACGATCTTTCGATGAACTTTAAACCTTGAATGACCATCATATCCTGACCATAAATTACCATTGAGTAATCTTAAATGACTTTAATTTACTGTTGGATGACCATTAAAGATCTCGAATGATTGTTATATGACCTTGAACAAACGTTTAGTGGCTTTAAATGATTATTATATGACCTTGTACAAACGAAGAATGATCTTGAACAACCGTAATATGACTTTGAAAGGATATGTGACGGCGAACGACTTTGATAAATCGTTAGATAGATTTGCATGATCTTTCGATGAACCTAAATAACCTTTAATGACCGTTGGATCCTGACCTTAAATTGCCATTGAGTAATCTTAAATGACTCTTACGTGACCTTTAAAGATCTTGATTTATTGTTATATGACGTTGGGCAAACGTCGAATGGCCTTGAATGATTGGTACATCACCTTGTACAAACGTCGATTGACCTTGAATGACCGCTATATGACCTTGAACGAATATGTGGCGATGAACTACTTTAATCAATCATTAGATGGATTTGTACGATTTTTTGATCAACTTAAATAACCTTGAATGGCCGTTGGATCCTGACCTTTAATTGCCATTGAGTAATCCAAAGTAACTTTAATAATTAACTCTCGGGTGACCTTTAAAGATCTTGATTTATTGTTATATTATACCTTGGACAAACGTCTAATGACCTGAAATGAATATGATATGACCTTGTACAAACGCCAAATGACCTTAAGTGACCGCTATATGTCCTTGAATGAATGTCTTTTTATGTGACGACGAACGACTTCAATCAATCCATAGACGGATTCACACGATCTCTCGATAACTTTAAATAACTTTGAATGACCATCAAATAAAAGTAATATTAATAAAAAAAATCGTGTCTTCAAATGGCCTTTAGCGAACGTTAATTAGAATAATCATTGAGTGCCATTTAATGACCTAAATTTAATTTAACTCTTTAATGACCTCAAATAATCTTTAAAAACATAATTTTGAATGACTTTGATAACCATTGAATGATTTTAAATAAAAGTGAATAATTTTATAATGACCTTAAGAAACCTTCAATGACTTACATGCTTTTAAACTACCATTTATAACGTAAAATAACCTCGTATTACTTAGTATTATCATTGGTTGTGCTTAAATTTTGATTCAATGACATAAACTAAATTTAAAAGACCTTAAATGACTTTGAATAAAAAAATAACGATCTCTAATGATCCTTAGATAACATAATCTTGAATGACTTTGATAATCATTGAATGACCATTAAATTATTTTAAATTAAAGTGAACAATTTTTGGATGACCTTGAATGATCGTTTGATGACCTTTAGAAACCTTCAATGACTTACATACTTTTAAACTACCATTTATGACCTAAAATAACTTTTTATTACTTGGTATAATCATTGGGTTTCCTTGAATTGCCATTTTAAATTTAAAAGACCTTAAATGACCTAAATGACTGACTAAAAATTTAATGTACTCGAATAATCTTTAGATTACATAACCTTGAATAACTTCGATAACCATTAAATGACCATTAAAAATTTTAAGTAAAAGTGAAAAAGTTTTGGACGACCTTGAATGATCGTTTGATGACCTTAAGAAACTGTGAATGGGTTACACGCTTTTAAACTACCATTTATGACCTAAGATAACCTTGTATTACTAACTATAATCATTAAGTGTCCTTAATTTGTCATTCACCATTAAATGACCTAAACTAAATTTAAAAGACCTTAAATGACCTAAATAAGTTTGACCTTGAATGATCATTAGATAATTTAATCATCGCTGAACGACTTTGAAAGATTTTGAACGAATTTTAGTTGATATAATTTTAAAGAGCATTTAATGACGGTATTATGACCTTAAATGACTGCAGGATGTTCTTTAATAATCTTATACGATCGTTAGATTATCATAAATACCCTAAAATAAATGACAATTATATGGCCTTGTACCAACTTCGAATGACCTTGAATGACCGCAATATGACCTTGAACTGATATGTGACGACGAACGATTTTGATCAATCCTTAGGCGGATTTGCACGATCTTTGGATGATTTTAAATGACCTAAATAACTTTGACTAACTATTTAATGACCTCGAATGATCATTAGATAATTTAATCATCATTGAACGACCTTGGAAGATTTTAAACGAATTTTAGTTGATCTTTAATGACCATTTGTATAATTTTAAAGAACATTTAATGACCGTAATATGACTTTAAGTGACTGCAGGATATTTTTAAATAATCTTGAACGATCGTTAGATTATCTTAAATAACCTGGAATAAATGACAATTCTATGACCTTGTAAAAACATGGAATGACCTTGAATGACTGCAATGTGACCTTGAACGGCTATGTGATGAACGACTTTTTCAATCCTTAGACGGAGTTGCATGATCTTTGAATGATTTTAAATAAAGGCCTTAAATGACCTAAATAACTTTGACTAACTATTTAATGACCTCGAATGATCGTTAGATAATTTGATCATCGTTGAACGACCTTGGAATATTTTAAACGAATTTTAGGTGATATTAAATGATTATTGTATAACTATAAAGAACATGATTGTTGTATGACTTTGAATTACCATTGAATTACCTTTGAATGACCTTAAATAAATAACCTGGGATTATGGTTGCACGACCTTACTTAATGGCCGTTAGATGTTCTAATAATCATCATTAAATGACCTTACTTAATTACAGTTAGATGATTTAATGATAACCAGATTGACTCAAGAGACTTTGAATTACCTTTGAATGTTCTTAAATAAATAACCAGGGATGAATTGAATTACCATTAAATGACCTTACTTACTGGCCTTTAGATATTCTGATGATAATCAGATTACCTAAACAGACTTTTTTAATTACCTTTGAATGATCTTAAATAAATAACCTGGGAAAAAATGACACTATGAATGACCTAAAATAAATAACAGTTGACAATTCAATATAGAGTTAAAGGTAGAAATTGGTTAGTTAAAACAACTGACAGTTACCAGTTGAAATTTGACGGCTAACAACTTACAGTTATAAATGGAAATTGACATTTGATTTCATTTCTCAAATTATAATAGTTATCAGTTGAACGTTGAATAGTTGTTAGTTAACAACTGATAGTTAACAGATGAAATTTGACGATTAACAGTTGAAATTTGAAAAATAACAACTGACAGTTGACAATTGAAATTTGATAGTTAACAACTGACAGTTGACAGTAGCAATTTGACAGAGAACAATTAACAGTCAAAATTTGACATTTAGCATCTGACTGTTAATAGCCAAAATTTCACATTTAGCATCTGATGGTTAACAGTTGAAATTTGACATTTAAAAGTTAATTTCTTCAGTTGACAATTAATATTACAAAGTTAACAACTGACGGTTGACAATTGAATACAGATAGTTAAAGGTGAAAAATTTATAGGTAAAACAACTGACAGTTACCAGTTGAAATTTGACAGTTGAAAATTGACACTTGAATAATGACAGTCAACAACTAAAGTCGACATTTGATTTCATTTCTCCAAGTTTAATAATTTTCAGTTGAAAGTTTAATAGTGGCCAGTTAACAACTGACAGCTAACTGTTGAAATTTGGAAAATAACAACTGACAGTTGACAGTTGAAATTTGATAATTACCAACTGACTGTGTTGACAGTAAAAATTTTACATTTAAAAGTTAATTTCTTCAGTTGACAATTGATATTACAAAATTAACAACAACTGACAGTTGACAATTTAATGCAGATAGTTAAAGGTGGAAATTTGATAGTTAAAACAACTGAAAGTTAACAGTTTAAACACGACAGATGAATGTTGAAATTTGACAGTAAACTGAGTTGTAATTTGAAGCTAACCAGTTGAAATTTGACAGTTAAAAATCGACAGTTAACAACTGACAGTTCTCAACTGGAAGATGACATTTTTGCAAGTTTAATAATTATCAGTTGAAATTTGACAGTTAACAACTGACAGTCAACAGTTGAAATTTGACGATTAACAGTTGAACTTTAAAAAATAACAACTGACAATTGACAGTTGAAATTTGATAGTTAACAACTGACAGTTGACAGTAGAAATTTGACAGTCAAAATTTGACCTTAAGCATTTGACAGTTAACAGTTCACAATAGAGTTAAATTTGAAAGTTAGCAAGTGACAGTTAAAATTTCTCTAAGTGTAATAGTTGTCAGTTGAAAGTTTAATAGTTGTCCGTTGAAATTTGACAGTTAAAAACTGACAGATATCAGTTGAAATTTGACAAATAACCACTGACCGTTTGCAGTTGAAAATTGTTAGTAAACAACTGATAGTTGACAGTAGAAATTTGACAAAGAACAATTAACAGATGACAGTCAAAATTTTACATTTCACATCTGACAGTTAACTTTAATGATTGTTGAGTTACGTGAAGATGTACTGTATTATAAATGAAAGATTGAGTCTCCTTTCTTCACAAAATTTATTGACCGCAAATGTACATTTCGGACCATTTTCAGTTTAGCATTGAAAATGGTCACATCGTGACCGAAATGTACATTTGCGATCAATAAATTTTGTGAAGAAAGGAGACTCAATCTTTCATTGACAGTTAACAGTTGAAATTTGACATTTAAGAGTTAATTTCTTCAGATGACAATTGATATAACAAAGTTAACAACTGACAGTTGACAATTGAATATAGATAGTTAAAGGTGAAAATTTGATAGATAAAACAGCTAACAACTGACAGTTAAAAACTGACAAATTGCAACTGACAGTTGACGGTTGAAATTTCATAGTTAACAACTGACGGTTGACACTAGAAATTTGACAGAGAACAATAACCAGTTGACAGTCAAAATTTGACAGTTAGCAGTTAAAACTAGACAATTAACAACTGACAGTTAATAATTAAAATTTGACATTTAAAAGTTAATTTCTTCAGTTGATTAATTGATATTAAAAGTCAACCATTGACTGTTACCAGTTGAAATTTGATAGCTAACAACTGATAGTTGAAAATCCACAGTTAAAAACTGGAAGTTGACATTTGATTTAATTTCATCGAGTTTAATAGTTATCAGTTGAAAGTTTAATAGTTGACAGTTACGAATTGCCGCTGGATAACGTTGAATAATTATGAGTTGACGTTAAAAGATCTTCATTGTTCGCCGGGAGAATTTAATGACAGTTGAATGATGTTTAGATGATTTTAAATAACTGTAAATAATCGCTGAATGACATTGAAGTTTGATGACCTTAATAAACCTTAATGAATTATGTGCTCTTAAATGACCATTTAATGACGTTACTAACGTCGACGAATGGTTACATAAACTTGAATGATGGTCAGATTTCCAAAATAATAATAGTTTTGTATTATTTATTTATTTATTGTTTGCTTTGTGTCTCTTCTTAAATAAAATCTAAAATACATACTATGACTTTAATGACCATTAGAGGAATTTAAATAATAGTGGAAAATCGTTTAATGACTTTAAATGATCGTTTTATAACCTTAGGTCACCTTCAATATTTTATATGCTCTTTAATGATCATTTAATAATCTTACATAACCTTGAGTGAGCATTAAATATACCTGAATTACATGACCTTAAATGGTCTTGAATGACTTAAATGACCTATAGATAAATTTAATCATTTAATGACCTTGAATGAATTGAGTGATCATTATATACACCTTCACTGTGGTAACATGACCTTAATTGGTTTTGAATGACTTAAATGACCGTTAGATAAATTTAAATAATAATCTCAAGAGACTTTGACCTTAAATATATAACCTGGAATTATTGTTGATTGACCCTGAATTATCATTAAATGACCTTACTTAATTACAGTTAGGTGCTCTAATGATAACCAGATTAACTCAAGAGACTTTTACATTTGAATGGCCTTAAATAAATTACCTGGAATGATCGTTACATGACCTTGAATTATTATTAAATGACCTTACTTAATGGCTTTTAAATGTTCTATTGATCATCAGATTACCTAAACAGACTTTCAATTACCTTTAAAAGACCTTAAAAAAATAACCTGGTTATTGAATAACCTTAAATTATGCAATAACAGTTAGATCTTAGCTCAAATTATAATCAGATTACTTAAATAGACTTTGAATTACCTTTGAATGACCCCAAATAAATAACCTGAAATGATCGAAGCATGAACTTGAATTACCATTAAATGACCTTACTTAATGGCCGTTAGATGTTATAATGATCATCTGATTGCATGATATTTGCATGACCTTGAATTACCATTAAATGTCCTTACTAATAAAAATCAGATTGTCTGAACAGACTTTGAATGACCTTACATATATAACCAGGGATGAGCGTTGCACGACCTTGAATTACCATTAACTGACTTTATTCAATGGCCGTTAAATGATCTAATGATCAGCAGATTACCTAAAGAGATTTTTAATGACCTTAATTAACACTTAGTTGTTGTTATATGACCTTGAATTAATTAGAATGTTGGTTGATAATGGATGAGTTTAATAAAATAAGATGACTTTTAGATGATACTAAATGGTCATCGGATGACCTTAAAAGATTTTGAATGAACGTTGGAAGACCTAGAAGATATTTTTTATTCACCTAAGGTAAATGGATTTAGTAACAAAATTTGAAATCTTTTTAAGGAATCTATATGTATAGAAACGTTTGGACGTTAATGACCTTGAATTGCCACTGGATAATCTTGAATTATTGTGAGGTGACGTTAAAAGATCTTGAATGTTCGCCGGGAGAATTTAATGACAGTTGAATGATGTTTAGCTGATTTTAAATAACTGTTAATAATCGCTGAATGACTAAATAATCGTCTGATGACCTTAAAGAACCTTAATGACTTATGTGCTTCTAAATGACCATTTAAGGTTTTTAAATAACCTTGAGTGATTGTTATATAAACTTGAATGATGATCAGATTTCCTTAAATAATAGTCTTGATTGACGTTAATGACCATTAGAGGAATTTAAATAATAGTAATGACCTTGAATAACCTTAAATGATTTTATATGCTCTTTAATGATCATTTAATAATCTTACATAACCTTGAGTGATCATTATATATATACCTTAATTACACAACCTTAAATGGTCTTGAATGACTTAAATGACCTTTAGATAAATTTAATCCTTTAATAATTGAGTGATCATTATTTATAACTTCACTCTGGTAACATGACCTTTAAAGGTTTGGAATGACTTAAATGACCGTTAGATAAATTTAAATAACAATAGATAATTATTTAGTGACCTTGAATAACTTTAAATAATCGTTTTATAGTCTTAAGGCTTATGCTTTTATATTAATTTTGGTCGGATGACCTTAAATGACCTTGAATGACTTTCAATGATAGATAATTTTAAATAACAGTGAATAGTCTCGTTGGATCACCTTAAATGATTTTAAATAATCATTTAATGACGATAAAAGATCTTCAAACGGCTATTAAATGATCTAAAATAACTTCGAGTTGTATCAAAATCATTTCGGCCTAAACGATCTGGAATTACTTTGATGACCAAATTATTTTAAATACAAGTTTATAATTTTTGGATGATATTTTATTATTTTTTTAAGTTTAAGAGAACGTGATCTAATCTTATTGACCGCGCACTCAAAACGTGCCGGAGAGGAATGTGCGTTACCAAGAGAAGAGGCCCGGAAGGAATTTATCATCCGCGCACGATTTTTACCGCGGGACCTCTTTATTTTTTTTTTCTATCGCACATTTTTTTCCTTATCGAAAAAAAAAAATTGATACACCGCGCGTGTATCTGTGCTTGTATTTATTTATATGTTTATGTGTGCGTGTCCTTGGCGGCCAATATCGCGTGGCCAAAAATTTTTTTTTGTAAACGCGCGCCTCTCGCATTTTTGGGTCAAGATGCCGGATTAATCGTGTTTCGAAATTTTCTGTTTCATTTATTAATAAATAATATTTATCATTATATACCACTACTGCGTACACACACCTGGCCGCCGAGCGCTTAGCTTACATCACCCGACCAGACGGACGATGACAAATTCGTTCTCTTCTAATTATAATGAAAAATTTATTGTATTGGTCATTTTTTTGTTAATGTTTGGTTGGTGTTGTTGTTGGTCAACTTTGTTAAGTGGCACGAGGCTAGGTGTTATTCATCGTTGTGGATATATGGTAATTGTTGTCTGGGAATCGTAAATAATGAAAATTATCGATTGAATAAATTAATTACAATAATCTACACGTTGATTAATTTTTCAAAAAAAAAGTATAATTCATTGCAGATTAAAAATAATAGGGGAAGAAAGAAATCTAATATCGAACTAATTTTTTAATAGAAATTAATAAATACTTGATTGATAAGGCTGTTACTTGTTGAAACTCAATATTATTCATATTCATCTGGTGAAACATTGTCGTAGAATAATTTAAAAAAAAAAACGTTTTTGAAACCATATTCTGTGTCAGTATTTTATTAAGAAATTAATAAAAACATGGAAATATTTAATATAGATATTACATTTCGCCTAAATAAAGAAGTCTAGTATGTATGGTATACTCTAATTGATTATAATAATTCAAGTATTGACTAACCTATTATAAATATTTAAGGGAAATGAAGAAGCCTAATTTCGAACCATGTGGTATACCTGTTTCCTGTATAGTATACTCCTATCTTCATTACACGTTTACAATAAATGGTATTAGATCTTCAACAAGTTAGGCTTCTAAGGTATTTCGTTTAGTTTTTAATATTGAGAAATTCGATAAAATTTTGATTTTTGATTAATTATTCATTTGTACAATTAATGATGAATCGTCGGTGATCCGCTCCCTGGTCTCTGTGCGCCGCACTATTATTACTTGGCAGTTATAAAAATACATAACCCAATTCCAGTGGAAGTAGGATCCTGTCCTAGATTCGAATTTCAGAAAAGTGATTGTCTACTTTCATGATGGACTGCCCTGTCGGCCGATGACCCTCTGATTTCACTGCCTCGACCTTTCTCCAATAGTACAATAACCCAGCGGGATGATCCCCATCATCGATACACACACACACACACACATAAACACAAACACGTATAGAAATACTATTCCGCTCGGCTCGACCATAAAGCCAGCCCCCTTCTTCGCCCCCCGCGGCTTCCAACCACACACACACACACACACGCACGCATAAAAAGAAACATTCTCTCCTCTCTCATCTACTTTACTTACTCATTTATTTATTCGCATGTATTTACACTTCTCTTGCATGTCCGAGTCAATATTTATTTATTGGATGGACAGGCGTCGTCCAGATAACGACAATTGGATTTCTAAAAATAGTCCCCTCACACAAACACACACACACGAAAAAAATAAGTCCGTTTCGGTTCATCTGTACGCGATTGAGTACTTTGAACTTGAACTTCATTACTACCTACCAAATCCTTAACCCATAATCTCTTTCATCTAAATTAAACCCTTATCACAATAATTTCTACATCAATTAGCTAAAAACCTACTCATCACAATAGTTTTTTAGCGTACTCATAACCTACCCCAATAAAGCGTGTATTAAATTAATGCTTTATTAACCTCTTACAATTAACATTTAACATCATTCTTAGGATCATACAAGGTCATCCAATTAATCATAAAAATTTGCCATTTTTGTTTCAACGCTAACAAAATGTTTCTGTGTTTACGGATTTTAAAACCTTGATTAATCAAGATTACGCTGACACAATTCTATTCATTTGTTTTTATTTATAACGAATCTACAAGCAAATTTCTGCAAAGAGACAAATTTTCATCATAAAAATTCAGCGCCATTTTTGTTTCAACGCTGACAGAATTTTTCTGTTTAGAGATTTTAAAACCTTGATTAATGAAGATTACGCTGACACAATTCCATTCATTTGTTTTTATTTATAACGAAACTACAAGCAAATTTCTGCAAAGAGACATATTTTCATTGTAAAAATTCAGGCGCCATTTTAGTTTCAACGCTGACAGAATTTTTCTGTTCAGAGATATTAAAACCTTGATTAATGAAGATTACGCTGACACAATTCTATTCATTTGTTTTTGTTTATAACGAATCTACAAGCAAATTTCTGCAGAGAGACAAATTTTCATCGTAAAAATTCAGGCGCCATTTTTATTTCAAATCTGATAAAATTTTTCTGTTTAGAGATTTTAAAACCTTGATTAATGAAGATTACTCTGACACATTTTAATTCATTTGTTTTTATTTATAACGAATCTACAAGCAAATTTCTGCCAAGAGACAAATTTTCTAATCTCTAAATTTTTGGTTTTAAAAAGTAAATAATAAGAAATCGTAAAATTGTTCTGTTGTCAACAGAGTTTTAGTTTGTGTTTTCAGAAATATGTAGGGTGGGTGGGTGGCCACTATCCAACCCTTCAAACCTTGTAACATAAACAAAGGCTTCGATGAGTAATTTGTTGCTTATACTCAAGGATTTATTAAAGTAAACTTTTGCTTATAACAAATTAATTGGAGGGTGGGATAGTGGCCACCCACCCACCCTACATATGCACATTGCTTCAAACCAAAACAGTGTTTTATATTATATTTTTTACACCACTAAAAACTATTGTGCCTTTGTGCTGAAATTTATAATCTCTAACTTTTTGATTTTAAAAAGTAAATAATAAGAAATACGAATGTTTTTTAAAATACACCATCAGCATTGTTTTAATTTGTGTTTTCAGATATATGTAGGGTGGGTGGGTGTCCACTATCCACCCTTCAAACCTTGTAATTTAAACGAAGGTTTTGATGGGTAATTTTTTGCTTATACTCAAGAATTTATTAAAGTAAACTCTTGTTAATGACGAATTAATTGGAGGTTGTGATAGTGGCCACCCACCCACCCTACATATGCACTTTGCTACAACCCAAAACAGTGTTTTATAATATCTGTTTTACACCACTACAAATGATTTTGTTTTTGTGCCAAAATTTCAAATCTCTAATATTTTGATTTAAAAAATTAAATAATAAGAAATTTAAATATTGTTTAACATACACCATCAGCAGAGTTTTAGTTTATGATTTCAGATATATGTAGGGTGGGTGGGTGGCCACTATCCCACCCTCCAAACTTAGTAACGTAAACGAAAGTTTTGATGAGTAATTTTTTGATTATATTCAAGGATTTATTAAAGTAAACTCTTATTTATAACAAATAAATTGAAGGGTGGGATAGTGGCCACCCATCTACCCTACATATGCTTTTTGCTTTAAACCAAAACAATGCTATATAAAATATTTTTTACAACACTACAAACAATTGTATTTTTGTCCTGGAATTTCTAATTTCTAAATTTTTGGTTTTAAAAAGTAAATAATAAGAAATCGTAATATTGTTTAACATACATCGTCAACAGAGTTTTAGTTTGTGTTTTCAGAAATATGTAGGGTGGGTGGGTGGCCACTATCCAACCCTTCAAACCTTGTAACATAAACAAAGGCTTCGATGAGTAATTTTTTGCTTATACTAAAGGATTTATTGAAGAAAATTCTTGTTTATGACGAACTAATTGAAGGGTGGGATAGTGGCCACCCACCCACCCTACATATGCACATTGCTTCAAACCAAAACAGTGTTTTATATTATATTTTTTACACCACGAAAAACTATTGTGCCTTTGTGCTGAAATTTATAATCTCTAACTTTTTGATTTTAAAAAGTAAATAATAAGAAATACGAATGTTTTTTAAAATACACCATCAGCATTGTTTTAATTTGTGTTTTCAGATATATGTAGGGTGGGTGGGTGGCCACTATCCACCCTTCAAACCTTGTAATTTAAACGAAGGTTTTGATGGGTAATTTTTTGCTTATACTCAAGAATTTATTAAAGTAAACTCTTGTTAATGACGAATTAATTGGAGGTTGTGATAGTGGCCACCCACCCACCCTACATATGCATGTTGCTTGAACCCAAAACAGTGTTTTATAATATCTTTTTTACACCACTACAAATTATTTTGTTTTTGTGATAAAATTTCTAATCTCTAACTTTTTGATTTTAAAAGTTAAATAATAAAAAATACGAATATTGTTTAACATGCACCATCAGCAGAGTTGTAATGTTTATTTTCAGACATATGTAGGGTGGGTGGGTGGCCACTATCCCACCCTTCAAACCTTGTAACATAAACAAAGGCTTCGATGAGTAATTTTTTGCTTATACTCAAGGATTTATTAAAGTAAACTTTTGTTTATAACAAATTAATTGGAGGGTGGGATAGTGGCCACCCATCCACCCTACATATGCACATTGCTTCAAACCAAAACAGTGTTTTATATTATATTTTTTACACCACTAAAAACTATTGTGTTTTTGAAATTTATAATCTCTAACTTTTTGATTTTAAAAAGTAAATAATAAGAAATACGAATGTTTTTTAAATTACACCATCAGCATTGTTTTAATTTGTGTTTTCAGATATATGTAGGGTGGGTGGGTGGCCACTATCCCACCCTTCAAACCTTGTAAATTAAACGAAGGTTTTGATGGGTAATTTTTTGCTTATACTCAAGGATTTATTAAAGTAAACTTTTGTTTATGACGAATTAATTGGAGGGTGGGATAGTGGCCACCCACCCACCCTACATGTGCACTTTGCTGCAACCCAAAACAGTGTTTTATAATATCTGTTTTACACCACTACAAATGATTTTGTTTTTGTGCCAAAATTTCAAATCTCTAATATTTTGATTTTAAAAATTAAATAATAAGAAATTTAAATATTGTTTAACATACACCATCAGCAGAGTTTTAGTTTATGACTTCAGATATATGTAGGGTGGGTGGGTGGCCACTATCCCACCCTCCAAACTTAGTAACGTAAACGAAAGTTTTGATGAGTAATTTTTTGCTTATATTCAAGGATTTATTAAAGTAAAGTCTTGTTTATAACAAATAAATTGAAGGGTGGGATAGTGGCCACCCATCCACCCTACATATGCTTTTTGCTTTAAACCAAAACAGTGCTATATAAAATATTTTTTCTACTCCCATAGTAGTAAGTAGGCAATAACGCAATCGTTTGTTGATTAGTAACCATGGCATTATGATACATGCACGTAATGAAGAAAAAACTAGCACGTAATATATTACGTAACTATTATTATTCAAATCAAGTAGCCTAGACAAATGAATTTGACATTTATCGTTGTTGAATACATATTACATTGACGTTATTTTGGTTTAATTATTGTTAATAATTCATTTATTCATTGTTAAAATGAGTGAAAGTGACTCCACAGAAGAAATTGTTGGAACTCCACCAGAAATTAGGCAACTAGCAGAACATACCGCAGCGGATCTTCTCCCGGAAAAATCCAAAGAGCGTTATGAAGTGGTTTACCGTAAATTCATGGATTGGCGTATGAATAGTGTTCAGTATTCGGAAAATGTGTTATTAGCCTATTTTGGGAAAATAAGTAAGAAATACAAACCTTCATCTCTTTGGGCCATGTATTTGATGCTGCGAAGTGTTTTAATAGTAAACATAACCTCAATATTGCAAAGTATTACAAATTATAATGAATGGGAGTAGAAAAAGTATAGTACACAACTCGAATTGTAAGTCACTTACGTACTCGTGGAATTACTGCACTCGCCTAACGGCTCGTGCGCAACTTTTCCACTCGTACGTAATATATGACTTACAACTCTCGTTATGTAATATACTATTTTACACCACTACAAACAATTGTATTTTTGTCCTGGAATTTCTAATCTCTAAATTTTTGGTTTTAAAAAGTAAATAATAAGAAATCGTAATATTGTTTAACATACATCGTCAACAGAATTTTAGTTTGTGTTTTTAGAAATATGTATGGTGGGTGGGTGGCCACTATCCAACCCTTCAAACCTTGTAACATAAACAAAGGCTTCGATGAGTAATTTTTTGCTTATACTCAAGGATTTATTAAAGTAAACTTTTGCTTATAACAAATTAATTGGAGGGTGGGATAGTGGCCACCCACCCACCCTACATATGCACATTGCTTCAAAAGAAAACAGTGTTTTATATTATATTTTTTACTCCACGAAAAACTATTGTGTTTTTGTGCTGAAATTTATAATCTCTAACTTTTTGATTTTAAAAAGTAAATAATAAGAAATACGAATGTTTTTTAAAATACACCATCAGCATTGTTTTAGTTTGTGTTTTCAGATATATGTAGGGTGGGTGGGTTGCACACTATCCCACCCTTCAAACCTTGTAATTTAAACGAAGATTTTGATGAGTAATTTTTTGCTTATACTCAAGAATTTATTAAAGTAAACTCTTGTTAATGACGAATTAATTGGAGGGTGGGATAGTGGCCACCCACCCACCCTACATATGCACTTTGCTACAACCCAAAACAGTGTTTTATAATATCTTTTTTACACCACTACAAATGATTTTGTTTTTGTTCAAATCTCAAATTTCAAATCTCTAATATTTTGATTTTAAAAATTAAATAATAAGAAATTTAAATATTGTTCAACATACACCCTCAGCAGAGTTTTAGTTTATGATTTCAGATATATGTAGGGTAGGTGGGTGGCCACTATCCCACCCCCCAAGCTTAGTAACATAAACG
The DNA here is from genome assembly GCA_963969525.1 of Ontholestes murinus. Taxonomy (NCBI): domain Eukaryota; kingdom Metazoa; phylum Arthropoda; class Insecta; order Coleoptera; family Staphylinidae; genus Ontholestes; species Ontholestes murinus. The sequence goes on from OZ018393.1 coordinate 2,757,229, forward strand.
AAAGTTTTGATGAGTAATTTTTTGCTTATATTCAAGGATTTATTAAAGTAAACTCTTGTTTATAACAAATAAATTGAAGGGTGGGATAGTGGCCACCCATCCACCCTACATATGCTTTTTGCTTTAAACCAAAACAGTGCTATATAATATATTTTTTACACCACTACAAACAATTGTATTTTTGTCCTGGAATTTCTAATCTCTAAATTTTTGGTTTTAAAAAGTAAATAATAAGAAATCGTAATATTGTTTAACATACATCGTCAACAGAGTTTTAGTTTGTGTTTTCAGAAATATGTAGGGTGGGTGGGTGGCCACTATCCAACCCTTCAAACCTTGTAACATAAACAAAGGCTTCGATGAGTATTTTTTTGCTTATACTCAAGGATTTATTAAAGAAAATTCTTGTTTATGACGAACTAATTGAAGGGTGGGATAGTGGCCACCCACCCACCCTACATATGCACATTGCTTCAAACCAAAACAGTGTTTTGTATTATATTTTTTACACCACGAAAAACTATTGTGTTTTTGTGCTGAAATTTATAATCTCTAACTTTTTGATTTTAAAAAGTAAATAATAAGAAATACGAATGTTTTTTTAAAATACACCAACAGCATTGTTTTAGTTTGTGTTTTCAGATATATGTAGGGTGGGTGGGTGGCCACTATCCCACCCTTCAAACCTTGTAACATAAACAAAGGCTTCGATGAGTAATTTTTTGCTTATACTAAAGGATTTATTAAAGTAAACTCTTGTTAATGACGAATTAATTGGAGGGTGGGATAGTGGCCACCCACCCACCCTACATATGCATTTTGCTTCAATCCAAAACAGTGTTTTATAATATCTTTTTTACACCACTACAAATTATTTTGTTTTTGTGATAAAATTTCTAATCTCTAACTTTTTGATTTTAAAAGTTAAATAATAAAAAATACGAATATTGTTTAACATACACCATCAGCAGGGTTGTAATGTTTATTTTCAGAAATATGTAGGGTGGGTGGGTGGCCACTATCCAACCCTTCAAACCTTGTAACATAAACAAAGGCTTCGATGAGTAATTGTTTGCTTATACTCAAGGATTTATTAAAGAAAATTCTTGTTTATCACGAACTGATTGAAGGATGGGATAGTGGCCACCCACCCACCCTACATATGCACGTTGCTTCAAACCAAAACAGTGTTTTATATTATATTTTTTACACCACTAAAAACTATTGTGTTTTTGTGCTGAAATTTATAATCTCTAACTTTTTGATTTTAAAAATTAAATAATAAGAAATTTAAATATTGTTTAACATACACCATCAGCAGAGTTTTAGTTTATGATTTCAGATATATGTAGGGTGGGTGGGTGGCCACTATCCCACCCTCCAAACTTAGTAACGTAAACGAAAGTTTTGATGAGTAATTTTTTGCTTATATTCAAGGATTTATTAAAGTAAACTCTTATTTATAACAAATAAATTGAAGGGTGGGATAGTGGCCACCCATCCACCCTACATATGCTTTTTGCTTTAAACCAAAACAGTGCTATATAAAATATTTTTTACACCACTACAAACAATTGTATTTTTGTCCTGGAATTTCTAATCTCTAATTTTTTGGTTTTAAAAAGTAAATAATAAGAAATCGTAATATTGTTTAACATACATCGTCAACAGAGTTTTAGTTTGTGTTTTCAGAAATATGTAGGGTGGGTGGGTGGCCACTATCCAACCCTTCAAACCTTGTAACATAAACAAAGGCTTCGATGAGTAATTTGTTGCTTATACTCAAGGATTTATTAAAGTAAACTCTTGTTTATAACAAATAAATTGAAGGGTGGGATAGTGGCCACCCATCCACCCTACATATGCACATTGCTTCAAACCAAAACAGTGTTTTATATTATATTTTTTACACCACGAAAAACTATTGTGTTTTTGTGCTGAAATTTATAATCTCTAACTTTTTGATTTTAAAAAGTAAATAATAAGAAATACGAATGTTTTTTTAAAATACACCATCAGCATTGTTTTAATTTGTGTTTTCAGATATATGTAGGATGGGTGGGTGGCCACTATCCCACCCTTCAAACCTTGTAATTTAAACGAAGGTTTTGATGGGTAATTTTTTGCTTATACTCAAGAATTTATTAAAGTAAACTCTTGTTAATGACGAATTAATTGGAGGTTGTGATAGTGGCCACCCATCCACCCTATATATGCATTTTGTCTCAACCCAAAACAGTGTTTTATAATATCTTTTTTACACCACTACAAATCTAATCTAATCTCTAACTTTTTGATTTTAAAAGTTAAATAATAAAAAATACGAATATTGTTTAACATACACCATCAGCAGGGTTGTAATGTTTATTTTCAGAAATATGTAGGGTGGGTGGGTGGCCACTATCCCACCCTTCAAACTTTGTAACATAAACAAAGGCTTCGATGAGTAATTTGTTGCTTATACTCAAGGATTTATTAAAGTAAACTTTTGTTTATAACAAATTAATTGGAGGGTGGGATAGTGGCCACCCACCCACCCTACATATGCACTTTGTTTTAAGCCAAAACAGTGCGTTATAATATAATTTTTACACCACTACAAACAATTGTGTTTTTGTGCTGGAATTTCCAATCTCTAATATTTTGATTTTAAAATTTTGTTATGGACATATCGTTTACATTTAAAGATACTGCAATTGCATCATGATCAGTTAAAGAACTTCTGTTTATTTTAGCAATATTAATATTTCTATGATTACTGAAAACGTTGTCAATGCAAGTTTTGCCTCGCGTTGTAGAATTAACTAATTTCATTAACCCGAAACCCTGAATCATGTCTACAATTGTTGACGTTTTTCTGTCAGTATTTAAAAAATTTAAGTTAAAGTCACCTCCTAATACTATATAATACTTTCTACTAAATAGCGCTTCTAAGACACAATAAAGAATGTCAATAAATATGTTAAAATTACCTGAAGGATCGTTTCTAAGTGACCTTAAGCTTATGGTTAAGTAAATTAATACATTTTTTTAATAATTCACACATTTACAAGTGACCTCAAGGTTATATTCAGATTTCAGCTAAACTAATTTTCATTTTTTAAGAAATATTTCTTAAATAAATAAATATAATGAATGACAAACTTATTTTCAAGTAAATTAATAGTCATTTTTGAAGAATACACACTTCTTTAAGTGACCTCAAGCTTATGTTTTCGGAAATTAATATCTATTTCTCAATTTGTTGGATGCTTGAAGCCATAACTTTGTGATACATCTTGAATCAAAGTACAGTTTTATTTATCGTCTGATAAAGTTCCCGATTCTCTATTACTTAAGTTTCTGAAGCTTACTTAAGGAAATAATATTGAATTATACGTTCATATTGCTATTTTTGAATCTATACATTGTAGGTTATTGTTTGGCGGTGGAAATTTAAATGATGAAGTTAGTTATATAATTGATTATTCAATATCTAAGAATAAACGATGACCTAAAACCAATAAACGTTAAATTAGTATTAATTATCACATGTCAAAAGCGTTGCCGAGTGACCTCAATTTTTTTTTACTTGTCTTTCTTGATAATGGACTTATAATAAAATAATAATAACCTCAAATTTAAATATAAGTTTTTGATATTTTTGTAAGGGATTTGTATTACAGTTTTTAAATACTGAAGTGTGTTAAAGTGGAATAAATTTTTGAAACAGTTAAAAAGAATGTATTTTGTTTATCACTTTAATAAATTTTCGTAAATGAAATACGAAAATTTACCAAAGTGATAGAATATGAACTTTCAACAACTAACAGCCTCAACTATTCAGAATTTTGTTTAGCTAAAAATTTTGTTCAAATTTTGTATGTAGATGAAAATTTATAAACTTTGATGTTTCTACGGGTGGATTTTTCTATGTATTGAAGTTTCTGTGATTGTAATGAATAAGATATTGCTTTCATTTGTAGATTAAATATTCTAATCATTGCATTTTCAACCTTTTGAATTTTCTAAGCATTAAATTTTCAAAGCAAAAAATCTGTACTGATCATCTTCCATCTATCTTTCTTTCTGTGGTCTGATTACGCTGAAAATTACAGTTTGGCAGTGAAAATTTTAATCAAGAGGTTAAAATATACTTTTATATTGCTGTTTACATTAAATGTTAGAATTTGACAGTTGAAATTTAAGCGCTGATGTCAATTATTTGATTGATCGCTTATTATCTACCATTAAGAAGTGACCTCAAACTAATAAACGTTAAATTAGTATTCATTATTACATGTTAAAGGCGTTGCCGAGTGACCTCAAGCTTTTTTTAGGAATTTTCTTGGAAATAGATTCATAATAGAATAAAATATTAATAAGTGACAAACACTAAATTAACTATGTTTTTACCACTAAAAAACAAAAACACGATTTAGTGATTATTATGAATTAACACGTAGTAACGGTCGCAACTAGTAAGTCCACGTAGTCACGGTCGCAACTAACAAGTGAAGTAAAGAATACACTGAGTGTTATTTTTATTTTCAAAGCACTTCACGCAAACTCAAACCATCAATAGTCACGACTATTCTTATCGTAATAAGTGACCTTAACTTCAATTTCAAGTTTCGTGATTTATATTAGAATGAATGTTTATGATGCTGTTTATAATTGTTTACATTAATGTGTGGGAGCTGGTTAAAATAAAAACGTTGTTTATTAAGTAGATACTTAATTATTTACGATAAGGAAAGAAGTGACCTAAATTGATTAAATTGATTAACGTTAAATTGGCATCAATTGACACATGCTCAGAACGTTGACAAGTGACCTCATGAGTATTTTTAAGTTCTCATATGATTGAGTTGGTTATAGAATAATTGTTATTATCGCCAAGGTAACAGATTAACGCTGAAAATTAAAATCTACTATCACGAAGTGACCTAAAGCTAATAAACATTAAATTAGTATTTATTATTATGTATTAAAAGCGTTGCCGAGTGACCTCGAGCTTTTTTTTTAAGTAACATTCTTGATAAAAGGTTGATAATAGACTAATAACTGACCTCAAATTCATGTTCAGGTTTCGTGATTTGTATTACAACATAAACGTTTTATGTTGCTGTGTATAATTGCTTAGGGAAACATTAAAATAAAAAAAGTTGGTTATTAAGGATATAATTTATTATTATCTATGATTAAGAAGTGACCTCAAATTAGTATCTATTGACACATCCTCAAAGGGTTGTTGAGTGACCTCAGGCGTATATTTAAGTTTCCATTAATTCTTGTTGAGCTCACATTTTTTGTTGTTGTTTTGAATAATTTTTGGATCATCGCCAATGTTGAAGACTACAGATTGACAGTGAAAATTTAAATAAGAAGTTGGTTATACAGGGTGACTGACGAAAAACCTTTGGTGCTGTATCTCGCTTATTTTTGATCCGATTTGAATAAATAAAACATCAAATTAAATGATTTTTAAAAGACTTTAATATGAACTGTACTGATATTTTTTCTTGCATCCAGTTTTTGGCAAAAGACGATCAACTTTTTTTTTCAAATTGCACTGTATATATATTTTGTACTGATCCGCAAGGAGATTTTTTCTGAATCTAAATTTGTAAACGATTTTATCCATTCATCAAACCAAAGTCGAGAAATTGAGGATTAAAAAAAATAATTAAAAATCAAATACCCATAGTAAACAATATACGGAGCCTATTCTAAATGTCAAAAGTGACAGTGTCAGTCATTGGTACAATACTGCAACGATTTTTAATAATTTCATAATAAAAATGTTGCAAGATTTCAAAAACTGAAAAACGAATTCTGTAGAAGCACAAAATTCTAGTACAGTGTTTGAAATATTGCAACATTTTAATTATGAAATAATTAAAAATCGTTGCAGTATTGTATCAATGGCTGTCACTGTCACTTTTGACATTTAAAATAGGGTCTGTATATTGTTTACAATGGATACTTGACTTTTTATTTATTTTTTTAATCCTCAATTTCTCGACTTAAGTTTGATGTATGGATAAATTTGTCTACAATTTTATATTCAGAAAAAAAATCTCTTTGCGAATCAATAAAAATATATATACAGTGCAATTTAAAAAAAAATGTTGATCGTATTTTGTCAAAAACTGGGTGCGAGAAAAAATAACAGTTCAGATCCTATTAAAGTCTTTTAAAAATGGTTTAATTTGATGTTTTATTTATTAAAATCGGATAAAAAATAAGCGAGATACAGCACCAAAGGTTTTTCGTCAGTCACCCTGTATAATCTATTGCTACTATTGAGCATAAACGAAAAACAATTGAAGAGCGAATTTTGTTTTTTCATCTCATCTGCATCCCTTCGATGAGAGAAACACTTTGGTGAAAATTTTTTTAAAATTCGACCATCGGTTCACGAGCTATTGGACAAGAACGAAAAACAATTGAAGAACGAATTTTTTGTTTTTATCTCCTATGAATCTCTTCGAATAGAGGAACATTTTCATGGAAGAATTTTCAAAATCTGACCTCTCAATCAAGAGTTATTAACCCTAAAATGAAAAACAATTGAGGGACGAATTTTGTTTTTCATCACACCTGACAGTTTGTGATGAGAGGATCACTTTGCTGAAGAGATATCTTCAATATGACCATTCATTCACGTGTAATTAAACGAAAAGCGAAAAACAATTGAAGAGAGAATTTTATTTTTTCATCTCATCTGCATCCCTACGATGAGAGAAATACTTTGGTGAAAAGATTTTTAAAATTCGACCATCAGTTCGCGAGTTATTGGACAAGAACGAATAACAATTGAAGAACGAATTTTATTATTTTTATCTCCTATGAATCTCTTCGAATAGGGGAACATTTTCATGGAAGAATTTTCAAAATCTGGTCATTCAATCAAGAGTTATTAACCGTAAATTGAAAAACAATTGAGTGACGAATTTTGTTTTTTCGTCGCATCTGAATGTCTACGATGAGAGGATCACTTTGATGAAAAGATATCTTCCATATGACCATTCATTCACGTGTAATTAAACGAAACGCGAAAAACAATTGAAGAGCGAATTTTGTTTTTTCATCTCATCTGCATCCCTACGATGAGAGAAACACTTTGGTGAAAAGATTTTTAAAATTCGACCATCAGTTCGCGAGCTATTGGGCAAAAATGAAAAACAATTGAAGAACGAATTTTATTTTTTTTATCTCCTATGAATCTCTTCAACTAGGGGAACATTTACATGGAAGAATTTTCAAAATCTGAACATTCAATCAAGAGTTATTAACCGTAAAATGAAAAACAATTGAGGAACGAATTTTGTTTTTTCGTCTCATCTGAATGTTTACGATGAGAGGATCACTTTGATGAAAAGTTATCTTCAATATGACCATTCATTCACGTGTAATTGAACGAAAAGTAAAAAACAATTGAAGAGCGAATTTTGTTTTTTCATCTCATCTGCATCCCTACGATGAGAGAAACATTTTGGTGAAAAGATTTTTAAAATTCGACCATCAGTTCGCGAGTTATTGGGCAAAAACGAAAAACAATTGAAGAACGAATTGTATTATTTTCATCTCATATGAATCTCTTCGACTAGGGGAACATTTACATGGAAGAATTTTTAAAATCTGACCATTCAATCATGAGTTATTAACCGTAAACTGAAAAACAATTGAGAGACGAATTTTGTTTTTTCATCTCATCTGACCGTCTACGATAAGAGGATCACTTCGACGAAAGGAAATTTTCAATTTGACGATTCATTCAGAAGTTAATAAACAGCAAGAAAAAACAATTGAAGAGCGAATTTTATTTTTTCATCTGATCTAAATTCCTTTGATTTACAACATACAATGAAAGAATTAAAAGAATGAAAATCTAAAATTACAAAACTTATATCACCTAAACAAGCAATGTACTTTGGTTTATTATCTTATGCATAAACAGAATTATAATAATTTGAATATCAAGAAAAACTGTAATGATTATCTGATTGGTATATTATGTGAAGGAACAAAATGTTAAAACGGTTAATTATTTAATCTATCAATTATTATTTATACACATGAAATTGGGAGTGAACTCAAGCTGATTTTTGGTTTTCTGCGATTTTATTAAAGGTTGTTTGTTAGAATAAACGTTTACGTTGTTTTGCAACAAGAAGATGGTGAGTTTGTAATGTTCCAGTTAAACGTGAAACGAACGTCCGTTTGTGTTTTGAGAGAGAAAATAATTGGCACGGCGTTCTAGATTTGTTCTTTTTTTCGGCGTGTAAAAGATTGCGTCGGAGAGTAATTTGCGAGCGCACAGATGATGATGATGGTGATGAGGAGGATAATTGGCATCGCGGAGTGTTGTGTGTGTGTGTGTGCGTGCGTGAGTGACGATGAGGAAGAGGAAAGTTATTGAGGTTTCCGCCTCGTGGGAAAAGGAGCGTTGAAAAGGAAGGTCGTCACCGTCACCGTCACCATCGTTGATTTCTCGTGGCGCGTTACACTTTTCGGTAAAAAGCGAAGATGCTCTTTCTCTCGTCATCTCTAAAACTGGACTAATTGCCACTAACTGACACTTTTCCACCGGATCGGCGCGCGCGTTCGCTCGCGATTAAACTACTTACTATTTATAAAGTACGAGTCTTCAGGTGAAATCTCGAAAAAGACGTTTGCTATATAGGTGAGAAGAGAGGAGAAGAGAAGAAGAGGCGGATGGCGCTTGGTGCTCGCGGATGCCTTTGCACTTTCATATCGCCGTCCGCATCATCATCCCCCCTGGCACGGTCAACGTCTCCTCGGCGCGCGCTCTAGCGATGACCACCGTGCCGTCGGTGCGGCCAAAAAATCCGTCCGCCGAATCAAAACACTAATCATCATCAACTTGCACTTGTAAATATTTGTCGTCGTCGGCGGCGGGATTCTAGCGCCAGTGTCACTATGTCACGGTCACCAGGAGATAAAGACCGCTCTTAAATGGGACGCTCGGCTCGCGCATTAGCGCGCGCTCTCTTCATCCTCCTGGCCATTAAATGCCGCGCACTCGCTCGCACGTTGCGTGCGTCAACTTCTAAATTTAGGTGAACTACTTATGATCCGTACGCACGATGATGATATCTCGCGATTTATTTTTACCGGCCTCGCCGCGAAGATAAGGCCCTGAAAGAACGCCCGCGCTCGCGCGAAATCCGCCCCGCCCATAGCGACAGCGCTAGACCAAAAAAGTAGGCCGACGAGATCGTCTTATGGTTTCTTTTCAACGGGTTACTGCAAAAAGATCGCCCTTTATACGACTTATACGGATCACGTACTTTCCACGCTATAATTAGAAATCGCGACCGCCGCTCGTCATCTCTTTCTCCTTTCGTTTAGCGAAAAGTAGGAAAGTAACGAGGAAACGTAACAAAAGAAGAAAACAAAATATTAATAACTGTAAAGGCCGTATTAATTGTACAGGTACAATATTCCTGACTGTAGTTTCAGCAATTAATAAAAACACTTAAGCTAAGAATAAAAAATCTGTTAAATTGTTGTACCATCATTTGAGATTTCTGCCACCTCTTCCCTCAAATTGTCGTTTTGTCATTCTGCCAAATTGCCTTAACGTGATCTGTCAAATTTTTGTTTTTTCAAATCGCTCTTCTGTCATTCTGTCAATTTGTTGGTTTCTCATATGTCAAATTGTCATTCTGTTACCTGTCAAATTGTTGTTCTGCCATTTGTCATCCTGTCAAATTGTTCATCTTCAATTAAGTAATCTGTCAAAGTGTTGTTCTTTTATCCATTCTTATGTCAAGTGAATGACCGATCACGAAACGACAATTCAGTCAAATTGCTCTCATATCATCTGTCTTTTGTCATTCTGTAATATTATCGTTCTGTCATCTGTTATTCTATTAATTGTCGGTCTGCTATTTGATAAATTGTTGTTCTGTCATTTGTAATCTGTAAAATTATTGTTCTGTCTCTTCTGTCGTCCTTTCAAATTATCGTTCTGTTATTCTGTAATCTATTATTATTATTCGATTAGTTAGTAGTCTTATTATGTTTTATATATGTATTTATCATGTTTATGAATCTAGTTATAATTTAGCATTTTTGATTATAGTACAAGTTATTATATTGTGCATTATGTAAAAAGTTGATTACGTTAATAAATATTATTATTACTATTATTATTATTAAAGTGTTCTTCTGTTATTTGCCCATCTTCTGTCAAATTATCGTTGTTCTGCTATTCTGAATTCTTCTTCTCAAAGTTATATTTTGTCATCCTTCTTTCAAATTGTCGATCTGTCATCTGTCAAGTTGTAATTCTGTTATCTGTTAAATTGTTGTACTGTCATCTGTCATTCTGTCAATGTTCGTTTTGTCATCCTGTCAAAGTACTCTTCTGTCATCATTATCAATTATCAAATTGTGTCATTTGAATTGTTATTCTGTCATCTGACATCTGTATAATTATTACTCTGTTATCTGTCAACTTGTTGATTTATCTTTCGCCATCCTGTCAATTTGTCGTTTTGTCAATCTGTCAAATTATCACTCTGTTATCTGTCAAATCGTTGTGCTGCTATTTTGTAATCCGTTGTGTTTTATTTTGTCATCCGTCCTTCTTTCAAATTGTCGTTCTGTTATCTGTCAAATTGTTATACTGTCATTCTGTAAATTTGCATTTTGCCATTATGTCAAATTGCTCTTTTGACATTCTATCAAATTATCGTTTTGTCATCTATAAAATTGTCATTTTGTTATCTGTCAAACTGTTATTCTGTCATCTGTCACCACCGTTCTGTCATCTGTGAAATTGTCATTCTCTTATCTGTCAAATTGTTGTTTTGTCGTCCGCCATCCTGTCAAAATGTCGTTCTGTCAATCTATCAAATTGACATTCTGTTATTTGTCAAATTGTATTCTGTCATCTGTAAAAATGTCACTCTTTTATCTGTCAAATTGTTGTTTTGTCTTTCGCCATCCTGTAAAATTGTCGTTCTGTAAATCTGTCAAATTATCACTCTGTTATCTGTCAAATTGTTGTGCTACTATTCTGTAATCCGTTAAGTTTTATTTTGTCATCCGTCCTTCTTTCAAATTGTCCTTCTGTCAAATTGTAATTCCGTTATCTGTCAAATTGTTATACTGTCATTCTGTAAATTTGCATTTTGCCATTCTGTCAAATTGCTCTTTTGCCATTCTATCAAATTATCATTTTGTCAACTAACAAATTGTCATTCTGTTATCTGTCAAATTGTTATTCTGTCATCTGTCACCACCTTTCTGTCATCTGTGAAATTATCACTCTCTTATCTGTCAAATTGTTGTTTTGTCGTTCGCCATCCTGTCAAATTGTCGTTCTGTCAATCTGTTAAATTTACATTCTGTTATTTGTCAAATTTTACACTCTCATCTGTCATTCTGTCACATTGCTCTTCTGTCATCTGTGTTTCTATCAAATTATAATTGTGTCATCTGTCAAATTGTCATTTGACTTGTTATTCTGTCACCTGGCATCGTCGTTGTTATCTGTGAAATTGTCACTCTGTTATCTGTCAAATTATTATTTTTTGTCGTTCATCATGTCAAATTGTCATTCTGCCAATCTGTTAAATTATCACTCTATTATCTGTCAAATTGTTGTTCTGCTATTCTGTAATATGTCAACGTTTTATTTTGCCATCCGTCCTACTTACAAATTGTCAATCTGTCATCCTGTAATCTGTCAAATTGTTATACTGTCATCTGTCATTCTGTCAATTAGCGTTTGTCATTCTGTCAAAATGCTCTTCTGCAATCTATCATTCTATCAAATTATCATTGCGTCATCTGTCAAATTGTCATTTGAATTGTTATTCTGTCATCTGTCATCGTTATTTGTAAAATTGTTACTCTGTTATCTGTGAAATTGTTGTTTTGTCGTTCGCCTTCCTGTCAAATTGTCGTTCTGTCAATCTGTCAAATTATCACTCTATTTTTTGTCAAATGGTTGTTCTGCTATTCTGAAATCTGCCAGAGTTTTATATTGTCATCCGTCCTTCTTTCAAATTGTCGTTCTGTCATTCTGTCATCTGTCAAATTGTAATTACATATGTTATCTATCAAATTGTTATGCTGTCATCTGTCATTCTGATAATTTGTCTGTAAAATCATCATTCTGCCATTCTGTCATACTCTTATCTGTCAAATTGTTGTTTAGTCGTCCATCCTTCTTTCAAATTGTCGTTCTGTCATCTGACAAATTGTAATTCTGTTATCTGTCAAATTGTTATACTGTTATGTCTCAATTTGCTTTCTGTCATTCTGTCAAAATGCTCTTCTGCAATCTATCATTCTTTCAAGTTATTGAATTGTTATTCTGTCATCGCCATTTGAATATTTGTGCAATTGTTTCTCTGTTATCTGTTAAATTGTTGCTTTGTCGTTCGCCATCCTGTCAAATTGTCGTTCTGTCAATCTGTTAAATTATCATCCTGTTATTTGTCAAATTTTACACTGTCATCTGCCAGTCTGTCAAATAATCATTTTGCCATTCTGTCAAATTGTTATTCTGTTATCTGTGAAATTGTCACTCTGTTATTTGTCAAATTGTTATTTTGTCCTCCGCCATCCTGTCATATTGTAGATCTGGTAATCTGTCAAATTTTCATTCTATTTGTCAAATTGTACACAGTCATCTGTCATTCTGTGAAATCATCATTCTGCCATTCTGCCAAATTGTTATTTTGTCATCTGTCATCGTCGTTCTGTTATCTGTGAAATTGTCAAATGGTTGTTTAGTCGTCCGTCCTTTTTTCAAATTGTCGTTCTGTCATTCTATCAATTTGTGTTTTGTCATTCTATCAAAATGCTTTTCTGCCATCTATCATTCTATCAAATTATCGTTGTGTCATCTGTCAAATTGTCATTTGAATTGTTATTCTGTCATCTGTCATCGTTGTTCTGTCATCTGTGAAATTGTTACTCTGGTATCTGTGAAATTGTTGATTTATCGTTCGCCCTTCTGTCAAATTATCGTTCTGTCAATCTGTCAAATTGACATTCTGTTATTTGTTAAATAGTACACTCTCATCTGTTATTCTGTCAAATTGTTCTTCTGTCATCTGTCATCTGTCATTCTATCAAATTATCGTTGTGTCATCTGTCAAATTGTCATTTGAATTGTTATTCTATCTGTGAGCGTCTATCTGTTATCTGTGAAATTGTCACTCTATTATCTGTCAAATTGTTGTTCTGTCATTCTGTAATCTGTCAACATTTTATTTTGCCACCCGTCCTTTCAAATTGTCGTTCTGTCATCTGTCAAAATGTAATTCTTTTATCTGTCGAATTGGTATACTGTCATCTGTCATTTTACCAAATTGCTCTTTTGTCATTCTATCATTTTATCAAATTATCTGTGAAATTGTTACTCTGTTATCTATAAAATTGTTGTTTTGCCGTTCGCTATACTGTCAAATTGTCGTTATGTCAATCTGTCAAATTATCACTCTATTATTTGAAAAATTGTTGTTCTGCTATTCTGTTATCTGTCAAAATTTTATTTTATCGTCCGTTCTTTCAAATTATGGTTCTGTCATCTGTCAAATAAAATTATGGTATCTGTCAAATTGTTAATTTGTTATTTGTCATTCTGTTAATTTGCGTTTTGTTATTCTGTCAATATGCTCTTCTGTCATCTATCATTCTATCAAATTACCCTTGTATCATCTGACAAGTTGTTATTCTGTCATCTGTCATCGTCGTTTCGTCATCTGTGAAATTGTCACTCTGTTATTTGTCAAATTGTTAAGTTTTGTAGTTCTGGTAATCTGTCTAATTTTCATTCTGTTATTTGTCAAATTGTACACTGTCATCTGCCATTCTGTCAAATTGTTATTTTATCATATGTAATACTGTCACACTCTTACATGTCAAATTGTTGTTTAGTCGTCCGTTATTCTTTCAAATTGTCGTTCTGTCATTCTGTTATCTGTCATTTTGTCAATTTGTGTTTTGTCATTCTATCAAAATGCTTTTCAGCCATCTATCATTCTAGCAAATTATCGTTATGTCATCTGTCAAATTGTCATTTGAATTGTTATTCTGTCATCAATCTGTGAAATTGAAAGTTTTTTGTCAGTCACCCTGTATTAACTGAGCGTACTCTTGACCTACACCAATAAACCATGCGTTAACATAACGCCTGTTTCCCCCCTTAAACTCCAGCGTACTCTTGACCTACCTCAACGTAGAATTTATTCGGGCGGGTTAGGAGTACGATGATAGGTCATTGCCCTACTTGTATTGAGGTAGGTCAAGAGTACGCTAGCACAATTCATGATAAAGTTGATTTCATATACGGTGTATTCTAGTTTAAAGTAACGATTAATGCAATATCTAAAGTAACTGAAAAACGAAAACAGAAGAAAATAATTGAATCAAATCTTTATTATGTTGTTTAATAATTTTCTGCAAATTGTTTTTATGCTGGATTAAACATCAGAAAACGTACAGTACATCATTTTGACATTTATTATTGTATTATAAATTGTATTGTATAGAAGACAGATTTGTTATTTACAGGTTTGATCGATAAATAGTAAATGAGCGAGTTGACAAATGACAGATTTGATAGATGTCAAAACAATTACAGTGACAGAGACAAAGAGGTGTAAAATTTAACATGTTACAGAATTATCAATAGCAAATGAGTTGTTACATTAAAACTTTGGCAGAATTACAAATGACAAATTTGTTATTTCAATTACGGATATCAATGACATGAACAAACAAATTAAAGATTTTATTATTGATAAAATAAATAATAAAATGACAAATGACAGAAACAATTGCTTACAAATATTAACTTATTTGACAGAAGGTAGGATTGCTATTGACAGATTTGGTAGATAACAGATGACGGTTAAGTTCAGTAGAATTCAACTATTACTTGGCATTTGACATGTTGAAAAATTAAAACTTTGACAGATGACAGAATTACATATAACAAATTTACAGGAGGCAAAACGACAGAAAAATTTATTTACAAATGATAATTAATATATTAATTATCATTGTTAACACTACGAATTTAAATATTTAATTTGCATTGCAAATGTTGACAAATGACATATTTGACAGAAAACAGAAATCCCATTTACAGATTTGATAGATGAATCGTAAATGGCAGATGTGATAGATAACAAAAATAGCAGATGACATTTGGATTTGACCAAAATGGTAAATTGCAGATGACAAATTTGACAAATGGCAAGAAAGAATAAAAAATACAGCTTTGGTAGATACAAATAATAGATTTGATAGAATAATGAACAAAATTTAAGAGATAATAGAGGAACACGATAACAGATGATCAATGATAGTATGCCTGACGACAATAATAGCGGTATGCAGATAAAAGGTTTGACAGATGACAAATCGTGAAGTGACAGATCACTAATTTGACAGATGACAAATTGCGAAGTGACAGATGAATGATTTGACAGATGACTGAATGATAGAAAATAAATTTGACAGATGGTGGAATGACAAAAATAACACATTTAATAGATGGCAGAATAATAGCAGATAATAGATGATGGAGTGTGGTTAAAAGTTAGAATTATATATTTAATAATTGACAGAATCATAGATGACATATTTAATGGATGATGTGACGACCTGATGACGAATGGCAGATTGACAGATGACAGATATGATAGAATAGCAGATGATAGAACAGCAGGTAATATATTTGATAAAATAATGAACAATGTGTGAAATGAAAGGTAGAATGGCAAAAATAAAAACTAATTTGATGTAGGAAAAAAATAACAGTTGATAAATTGCATCTAGATGAAGAATGGTTAGAAAATACAATTAAAGATTTGAAAAAAAGACAGAACAACGGATGGCAAATTTGAGAGATGATAGAGGAACACGATAACAGATGATAAATGATAGAATGGTAAACGACACTAATAGCGGAATGCAGATTTGACAGATGACAAATTGTGAAATGACAGAATATTAGAAAATAAATTTCACATATGACAATAATAATACATTTAATAGATGATAGAATAACAGATTATAGATGATAATAGATGATGAGGATAGTTATATCTTACAATTATATATTTAATAATTGACAGAATGACAGATGACATATTTAATAAATGATATGACGACACGATAAAACATGGCAGATTGACAGATTTATTGTAGAAAAAAACAACAGATGACAAATTGCATCTAGATGAAGAATGGATAGAAGTTACAATTACAGATTTGAAAAAAAAACAGAACAACGGATGGCAGAGATGATAGAAGAACACGATAACAGATGAAAGAATAGTATACGATACTAATAATGCAGATCTGACAGATGACAAATTGTCAAATGACAGATGACTGATCTGACAGATGATAATAAAAAATAATTAAAAAAATGACAGATGATAGAAAGACAAAAATAACACATTTAATAGATGACAGAATAATAGCAGATGATCGATGATGATAAATGATCAGGAATGGTTAAAAGTTAGAATTATATATTAAATAATTGACAAAATGATAGATGGCATATTTAATGGATGATATGACCACCTAAATAAATTATATCTAGATGATGCGATTTATCGCCTACAAGCAATCTATCATCTATAATTCTGTCCTTTCTATCAAATCTATTATCTACTGATTTAAAGAATGACAGAACAATGGATGGCTGATTTAATAATGGTAGAGGGACATGATAACATATGACAGAATAGATTTGACAGATGAGAAATTGTGAAATGATAGATGACAGATTTATTAGATAACACATTTGGCAAATGGTAGAACAAAAATAAAAAATTTAATTGATGACAGAATAGCACATGCTATTTTGATAGAGAAAGGTCAGAAGATGTAATTATAGATTTGAATGATAATAGTTTTGTTAGATAACATAATTACAGATGAACAATGGCAGAATGAGAGATGGCAGATAATAGATTAAACAGATGATAAATTGTGAAATGACAAAATGATAACCAACAAAATCGACATATGATAGAATGACAAAAAAACAAATTTAATAAATGATATAATAGCTAGAAAATTAGATGGAGGAAGGTGAAAAGTAAAAATTATAAATTTGACAAATGACAGATAGATAGGTGACAAAATAGGAGATGATATAATGATGATAGATTTGATAGATGGCACAATGTGAAGTGATAAAAGACTGATTTGACAAATTATAATAAACAATTTTGACAGATGACATATTTTATAAACGACATAAAATGATTGACAGGTAATAGATGTCAGATAATAAATAATACACGAAAATTGATAATTAAATAATTGATAAGCAAAATGAACGCAATTAATGTAGCAAACGATTATAATCTGTTTCGACTCAAAACGTTAAGAATTCGAATAAACAATGGTATCGTACATTTCGCCCGCTAGATAAAGCGTTATCGTTTTTTTTTTTTTTGTTTATGTGTGTAATCTTTTTTTACGCAAGAATGTCCATTGCCTCACGTATTTGAAATTCCGACTCTGATCAGTGAGAGAACGCATTCTTATCGTGACCCAATTGCGCCCGACTATTACGATTTTGGCCACACTCTTCTGTACCGAAACGTTTCGAAATTTTAAAAAAGAAAACAATGATAACACCAAGGACGTTTATTAATTAATTAGAACTTCCTGTATTTACCAATCGCGGCGAGCGGCATTTACCTCGAGAAGATGATTTTTTTTTTCGTTCGCTGGCAGTTAAACGGTGTGATAATTGAAAACTGGATCATTTGGTGCGAAGGGAAAAATGAGGAAAGAACGAAAAATAAAATATAAAGAGGCTGTCCGGCTGTTGCTAGGCCGCCGCACTCGCAGACTGGTCTTATTAGCGACCGTTGCGTATGGTTATCCTTGTTGTGCTCCCCTTGAGGGCGGCAAGCGCACCAATAGGTGCGAATGGCGAAATGAAGATTACTATTAAAGATAATGCACTGAAGGGTATACACCTGGGCAGCAATACGAGTTTTAGTTCATCGCTCCCATCAAATCGCGAACGTCCATTATTATCCATATGTGTGCGTGTGTGTGTGCATATAAATATAAAAGCCCAAGTGCACGCTCACATATAAATGTGTGTACGTACATAAGAGATACTTATTTTTCAGAGCAATGTAAAAGTCAATGAACAGAAATGGCAATGTCCTGTCCGTTGAGGAGTTAAGAAACGACCGCTGAAACAATCCACGGGAGCAACTAACCTTTGCGGGCAAATGCCCTAGCATAAAGTGGAAAATTTCCGACTCGTTTTTTTTTTTTGCTTCTTCTTTCGTCTTGGTCCAAGACCAGCCACAACATTACGGTGTGCAGCGGACGTGTGTTTATTGGGACGAGGCGTGGCGCGATTGCCAAAAATGTGTCAACATAAAAATGCATTCAAAAAAAACGACGTATCATTGTAGACGAAAAAAAAAATTTATATTTTGGAAAATGTATTTTACTGGAAATTGGTATTCTTCTAAATATAGAGAATAAAAGGGTAAATAAAAATAAACTATAAATAGTGGTATAAACACTTAAAAATTATTTTCATTTACCCTTTTTAAAATGTACTACCACATAGTAACGGTCGTTACCATTATTTTCATGTAGAAAATAATTTATTGAATTTCATTAAGGCACTAGTCTCAATAATGTTCATTGTTTTTTTTTTATAATTTTTTTATTTATTTGATAATAATTTTATTCTTTAAAAATATAAACAAAATAAAATTATTATTACAGGAAAACTATTAAAATGCTTACAGCAATATGTTTACTTTTTGTTTTCGTGAAACTTTCTTTTTATGAAACCATATGTAAGAATTTTTTTTTACACAACCTTATAGTTTTAATTACTACCATTAAAACCTAAAAGTTGCGTTTAAATATCAAACAATATGAACTACTTCAACAATATCTGATAACGAATGATCAAAGGCGGCTAGATAAAATTAAATAAAAACTGTAGAAATGCTTTTCAAGATTAACAATCTTGAAAATTATGCTGCGTTTTTAAATAAATACCTTGGATATCCAAAAAATGAACATCTGAGATAGTTTTTTATTGTTTCACTTTCTTAGGTCGTTGATTTCGTCCATTATCCATCTCGTATCAATTACATAATCCACTTCCTCTGCTGACGAACTGAACTGAACTATAAAAGAAAGAGTGTTTATTAATGAGAAGGTTTATAACTTATTTTATTAATTCAATTAACTGCTTACTTAAATTCATACTAAAAATGTTTTCGAACTATACAATTTAAACTAAAAATCATTTAATTAGAAGATTAATTAGAACACTTGGTTTTGATTCACTGTTCATCAAGTGTTTTAGTAATCTTCTAATTAACATAAAATTGTTTCACCACGGGTTAAGTCAAAATTTAATTCATTGTAAAAACCACTTGTTTCGTTTCACAGAAACGTTTGTATAATAGTCGCTTATGATGTTGGGATTGGAGGGTGGGATAGTGGCCACCCACCCACCCTACATATACTTTTGAACTTAAACCACAGCTGGCTTTAAGTTTTTACTTTTTAAACTGTCAATCTCTCATTTAATTTCTTGAAAACGATAACAGCATCTGTTTTAATGTTGTACAAGAATTTAAACCTAAGATTGTAGTTTTAATTTCAATGTATATGCAGGGCGGGTGGGTGGCCTCTATCCTACCCTCCAATCAGTACATCATAAACAACTATTTCGCGAAAATACTATCGACAAAAGTAAAATAATATTATTTTTATTAAAGAGTGGTTTATGATGTAGTGACTAGATGGTGGGATAGTAGCCACCCACCCAATCTACATATAAATAGAAATTTAAACTACAACTCTGAGATAATGTTTTTATTTTTACAACAGTAAATCACTCATTTAAATTTTAAAAAAATGACAGCAAATTTTTAGTTAATGTTGACAAGGAATTTAAATCCACGGTTGTAGTTTAAATGTCTGTATATATGTAGGGTGGATGGGTGGCCACTATCCCACCCTCCAATCACTACATCATAAGCGACTATTTTAGAAAAATGCTATAAAAAAAATAAAGTAATATTTTTTATTGTAAAATAGTGGTTTATTATGTTGGGATTGGAGGGTAGGAGAGAGGCCACCCACCCAACCTACATATATACAGACATTTAAACTACAACTCTGAGTTAATTATTTTATTTCTATAACTCTCAATCACTTATTTAAATTCCAATAAATGACAGCAGTCTTTGTGTTGATGTTGTCAAGGAATTTAAATCCAAGGTTTTAGTTTAAGTATAAATGTATATGTAGGGTGGGTGGGTGTCATCTATCTTACCCTTCAATCACTACATCAAAAGCGACTATTTTTAATTATACTATAAAGACAAGTGAAACAATATTTTTTACTGTAAAAGAGTTGTTCATGATATTATGACTGGAGGGTGGGATAGTGGCCGCCCACCCACCCTACATATACTTTGGAATTTAAACTACAATCCTAGAGTTTAATTTTTGGGAAACATAAGCATAGATGCTATTATAGTTTTCAAGAAATTAAATGAGAGGTTGACAATTAGGAAAGTACATCACAAACCAGTTTTAAACAAAAAAAAATACCATAAAGAGTATAATATAGTATAGTATAGTATTGCTATTAAGCATTAAATTCAAATGTTAAAATATTTTAACATTTAAATATTCACCTATTGAAAAATTAAAACATTTGAAAATACGGGAATTACGGAAGTATTTCAATAATTAATCAATTCAAAAATTAAAAATATAAAAAAACAAAATTCACGTATTGAAAAAATCAATATTTAAGAAACTTTTGAATATTAAAAAATGTACACAAAAATTTAAAGATTTGCGTATTTATAAATTCGAAATCTTAAACATTCAAAATTCAAATTTATACAATCAAAAATTCACGTATTAAAAAATTCTAACATTTCAAAATTGAGAAAAAATTCAAACATTCGATCATTCAAAAAGTCTACCATTTAAAAATTTGAAATTTCAACAATTTAAAAATTTAAATATTGAAAAGATAAAAAAATCAAATAAATAAAAATTTAGAGTACAAACACTCAAAAACTCATGTAGTGAAAAATTTTAAAATTCGAACATACACGTGTAAAAAACAAAACAAAAATACAGTTCCCGTATTGAAAAACACAGAAATTCTTACATTAAAAAATTCAAATATTCAAAACTTTAAATATGTGAAATGTAGTCAATTCAAACGTTCAAAAATTAACCTATGAAAAACATAAAAATTTAACGAAAATTTAAAAACTAAAATTCAAATATTTCAATTTTCAAAATTTAAAATGTTTATAAATTCATGCATAACACAATTAAATGCAAATATTTAAAGGTTTAAATGTTTAAAAATTCAAAAATTCAAGTACACTAAAAAAAATAAAAAATATTTCAAATACTCAAAAATTCAAATTTAAAAATTAATTTAAACATTCAAAAATTCACGTATGAAAGAATTTAAACATTCAAAATTTTTAAAAATCGATAATTTAAAAACAACAAAAATTAAAAATTGAAAATTCAGACATTCAAATATACAAAAATTCAAACATTAAAAAACCAAAGATTTCAAAATTTAAAGATACATAAATATAAAAATGCAAAAGTTTAAAAAGTCACATATTTTTTTTTTTTAATTACGATATTTAAATTGAAATATTCAATAATTTAGAATAATAATAATTTATAAGCTTAAACATTAAAAAATTTTAAATACAGAAACTCAAACATTATTTTTTCTCAGTTCTCTCTTAAACATTTAGAAAATTATGCATGGAAAAAAAACATTCAAAAATGAAAATTGTGCATACAAAAATTCACAAAATTTAAAAAATTTAAAAAAATAACATTTAAAAACTCAAACATTAAAGTATAAACGTATTAAAAAATAAAATTGTTTAAAAATTTAAATATTTAAAAGTTCAAAAATTTAAAAAAATTGCAATTAGGAAACACTAAAATTCAAAAACTAAAATATCAAAAATTGAAAAATACACAAATGAAAAATTATAAAAATTCAATCATTTAAAAAACAACAAACTTCAGACAAATATTCACGTAACAAAAAAATAAAAATTCTAACACTTAAAATTAAAATGTTGAAAAGTTTAAAATTCAATACTCATATATTAAAAATTAAAAGAATCGAACATTCAAAATTTTACGTATAAAAAAATTCAAACGGTAAAATATTTTTAAAGTTCATACATTGAGAAATTCAAGATTTGAAAGCCTCCGAAAGAATTAAAATCTCAAAAATTCTAATATACAAGAATTCACGCATAAAATCCAAATCTCGTCAATTCCAATTTTCTCTTCAAACCACCAACCTTCGTAATGAATGAATACCAATCAACAACTCCCGACATAATCTGGCAAATAATCTGATGAATCGTCATCAAGAAAGTCTTCATGGAGTAACTGATACCAGAAGAATAGAGGGTGTGAATGGAAGAACACATATTTTGTGAATTCAAGCCTTTCCAAATACGATCAAAATTTTTGAAGATTATTATGTATAATATTAGAATCTTTTGTACGTCCAGTATCCGTCATCTTATAATCGCAGTAACTCTCATTCCAGATCTCTGTCCCGACCTCCTACCTATCCAATTTGATAATAAAATGTGTAGAAGTCCTTTATGTTGTAGAAAATTAACTAATAATTAGAGAAACACAAAAACATTTCGTAAACCTACAACAATAAGTCTTACTAAGTCTACAAAACAAAAAATACGAAATGTTTACATGTTTTTCTAATTATTATCGAATTTGGTCTAGATACCCATTTCCAATTAACACATCTTCCTCCTAAATTGTAATATTGAAGAATTTTCCACTTCTTCGACCATTTCTAATCATTTTGGAAACACAATAAATATTAATCCACTTATAATATATCAATTTAATTCCCTTTTAGCTGACATCATTATGCTCCACACTCCTAAAATCCAAAAATAATATTATAAATAACCACTTCCTAAATTCATCCTGCAATTAATATAATTTAAACGACAGTTACACAGAAACATAAAAATTCAACGACGAACGAGTACTGAGAGAAAAATTTAATCAAATAAACAGAGACATAAGAAAACTAAAATATTCGAATATAAAAGAGACAAATGGATAGAAACTTGCAAAGAAATCAATGACATGGTAGGCAAAATATACTGGACAGTTATTAAAAAAATTGACAAAACATAAAAAATCAGATATCAACTGCATTATAGACACCTCAACAAATAATGAAGGATACGTTACTTTCAAATTCAACATTCAATTCAATTCTTAATTTCACTATAGCCACCATACACAAAATACTTTAAAGCAGCATCATCTTATGTCGATGACAAGCCGGAAAAAGAGTTGTTAACAGTACGGTATAAATCAATCTGACCAGGAACGTGGAGAAGGACAAAAAGATGTTTTTGCAGTGGACGTGAACGTCATAATACCAATTTGCTCGTCTTTTAAAACGCCAGTTCGTGCAATAAAGTATCACTTTATACACTTTTACCTTAAATAACTATACTTGAAGTTTAAGTTGCTTATAATCTGGAAGTTTCTTAACAACAAGTTCACCATATTTCCAAGAAACATATTTTTTTCATACATACCACGAAAAGTATATGTTCTTTATGACAATAATCCTCAACGGTGGAATCAATTTTGTACTTACATTATTAATAAGTTGATATTAATAAGAGAAGAGATTTTTTATCGTCACGTGATTTGGCAAGATAAATGCACTTTAGGCAAAAACATTTTATTTAAAAGAAACATCCATCGCTATTGGAGCCGAGAAAATAATCATATTGACGAGGAAAATATTTTCCAAAGACATTTATGTATAATAAATGTATTATATTTCTTATAAAAGGGGATTCGGTAAATAAATTAAAATACAAAATACATGAAAATAATGAAAAATTAAATATTAAGGTATTGATAAACTCGGAAATTCTTACATTAAAAAAATCAAACAATTAAAAAAAATCAAATATTCAAAACTAAAAAAATATTTGATATGTTTAAATTGTTTAACATTTAAAAACTAGAACATTCAAAAATTCACTTATTGAAAACTTTAAAACTCTAAATGTTCAAAAATTAAAAGTTTGTAAAATAAAAATAAAAAATAGAATGCATGGAAAAAAATAAACATTCAAAAATGTAAAAAAACATCCATTCAACAAAATCTCACGAACTCTTAAAAAATTAAACTGTTCAAAAATTCAAATATTGAAAAATTCACAAACTCAAACATTGAAAATTTCAAAAGTTCAAAAATTTAAAAAATCAACCATTAGAAAACACTAAAATTAAAAAACTAAACCTTTAGCCATTAAAAATATCAAAAATTGAAAAAACAAACTTCAAACAAATATTCTAGTGTTAGATTACGTTTTGGTCTTTTTAAAATTAGTTTCAGCTTTAGTTTCCCTTATACAGGGTGCGGCAAAACAGACAGTGCAGTTTTGAAGGGCTATTAAAAGAAAACGGCGCAATTTAAAGAAATGGGGTTTATTTTATCTCAATGGGTACTTCATGCCGTTTTATGCATTAAGTCCTGAAGATGACACCAGAAAGATGATGACCCCCAGCAGCGATACATTGATGAAGGCGATTTCTGAAATTTTCGGCCGCGTTTTGGCACATCTCGATGGGTGTAGCCGCGATTTCCTCCAGAATTCGATCCCTGAGTTCTTCCAAGGTGCAAGGTCGATGCCTAAAAACCTTTTCCTTCAGATAGCCCCACAGGAAGAAGTCGCAAATGCTCAGATCAGGGGAGCGTGCGGGCCACTCCACATCACCTCTCAGAGAAACAAGGCGCCCAGGGAACACCTGTCGCAGTTTCGTCATTGAAACTCGAGCAGTATGGGCCGTAGCTCCGTCCTGCTGAAACCAAATATCTCCCAGACCTGCTTCCTCCATCAGCTCTTCCAAACGAGGTAAAAAAATTACAACATCTCTTTAAAAAAATAAGGCCCAATCACCCCAAATTTGGAAATCGCACACCACACGGTGACTTTTGGGGAGTGAAGTGGTCTCTCGTAAAGTTGCCTTGGGTTATTTACAGCCCAATTTCGAAAATTTTGTTTATTCACCCCTCCACAGAGAAACTACTGAAAAAAGTTGACCTCGCATAGATCCGGTTTAACATTTCTTGGAAGCGTTCTCCAGACCAAACCATGGTAACGACTAAAAACGGCACGAGCCCCCCGACACAATGAGATCCCTCTTAGGTAGGTACTCCCACCACACGGGATGCACTAGACGTTCCAAACTGCACTGTTTGTTTTGCCGCACCCTGTATATATTTATTATAATTTCATTTGTTCAACTTTATTATATTATTTTCTGTAAATTGTATTTACCGTTAATAAATATTATTATTATTATCAATTCAAACAATCGAACATTCAAAATTTCACGAATGGAATCATTCAAATTGTAAAAAAATTTAAGTTCATACATTGAGAAATTCAAGATTTGAAAATTTAAAAGATGCAAGAATTAAAGTATTGTGAAATTCAAATTTAAAACAAAGCCAAATATTCAAAAACACTGTTTAAAAATTCAAACACTGAATTACTCAAATATTCAAAAATTCTCGCATAAAAAAATTCAAATTAAATATTGAAAATTGCAAATATTTAAATTTTCAAAAATTGAAATATGTAAATTAAAAAAAAAAACGCCGAAAAAAATTCAAAAATTCTCACATAAAAATTTAAAATTTTCAAAAACTCGAATATTCAAAAATTCAAATATTCAAATTTTAAAAAAATCGCGTATAAAAAATCAAATATTCGAAAAATACAAAAATTTAAACTAAAAAATTCAAATATTTAAAAATTCACATTAAAAAAATCAAATATTAAATTAAATTAAAACATATAAAACAATTACGAATTAAACAATTTAAACATCAAATCAACAATGAGAAAACTCCAAAATTGAAAAATTAAAAAAAAATTTTTTGGCAATGGTTTGGTATAATTTCAAATGTCATTTTTGCCAAAGGTAAAATTTATAAATTTTGTAAAATGATATTTTTGCCTTTATATCAAATTTAAGTAGGTTTGATAACTTGTTATAATTAAATTCCTGACATTGTCAATTGTTATTTTTTTGCAGCTTCAGATTTTTCGTAATATGATATTTTTTTATTTTTTATATTTTGCCAAATGTTAAAAATGACAACTGACAAAATGTCAATATTATTTTTGTTTTTTTTTTGACAAATATCCATTTTTGATTGTTTCTAAATTCTGTCAAATTTGACATAATTGAAACAGTTGAAATATTGTACCTTTTTGCATTTTTTTATTGATGCGTAAAATATAATTACTCTTCCTAGACATTTAAAAGTAATTATTAGATATCATTATTGACGTTCTTTTTTCAAATGTTATCTTTGGTGTTTCAACAAATGCTATTTTTGTCATTCAGGTAAATGTCGTCTTTGATATTTCATCAAATGTTATTAAAAAAAAGGATAATTGAAAATTAATATTTACGTATTAAACAATTTAAACATCAAATAAACCACGAGAAAACTCCAAAATAGAAAAATTGAAAATTTAATTTAATTTTGATAATTGTCACGTTTGTTTGTGTAATTTCAAATATCACTTTTGCCAAAGATCAAATTTTTACATTTTGTCAAATGTTATTTTTGCCTTTATGTCAAATTTGAAGTTTGATAACTTGTTAAAATTAAATTCTTGACATTTTGTCAATTGTTATTTTTGCATTTTTTCGTAGTTACAGTATTACATTGATTTTTGTAATACGTTTTGTTATTTTTCATATTTTGTCAAATGTCGAAAACGACAACTGATAAAATTTCAAAAATTGACATTTTCTAGCCATTGTCAATATTATTTATGATTTTATTTTTGACGAATGTCAATTTTTGATTGTTTTTAAATCCTGTCAAATTTGACATAATTGAAACAGTTGAAATATTGATTGATTGTCGATGCACTTAGGCGTTGAAAATCTAAATTTAATATTAATTTAAGGTTGAAATTTTGCTTTGATTTTCTTTTCATTGACACGTAAAATATAATTACTTTTCTTTGACATTTAAGAGTAAGTCATTATTGACGTTGTTTCAAATGTCATCTTTGATGTTTTGACAAAAGCTATTATTGTCGTTCAGGTAAATGTCATCTTTGATATTTCATCAAATAATAATTAATATTTGATAATTGACAAATAGTTGACACTTGATAACTGACAGTTGGTTGCATAAATTTGACAGTAGGCCCCTCGATGTTTAAAATGTAATGGTTGTCAGTTGAAATTTGACACTTGACACGGTTAAGCTGATAATTGATCATTAAAAATTGAAATAATTAATGACTACTTGATAAGTAATTTGTTGACTGGCAGTTGTCCAAATTTGGCGGTAGGCACTTAACGTTAGAGAATTAAAATTTGATGGTTGTCAGTTGAAATTTGACACCTGACACGGTTGAGGTGAAACTAAATTGAGAATTAAAAATTGACATTTAATAATTAACGATTAAAGACTTAACTTGAAAATTCATATTTGTCGATTGAAATTTGACAGCTGACACATGATGGTTGATATTTGACATTTGATAAATAATATTACGAATTGATATCTGACAGTTGATTTTATAAATTTGACAGTCAATACTTGAAATTTGTTAATCGAAAGCGTTGACAATTTGACTCTTTAAATCTAAGTGGTGATAATTGAAAGTTGAAAATAAATATTTGATTATCGACAATTATGTCGGTTGTTATTTAATAATTAACACTGAATGTTGGTTATATAAATATGACGGTTGACGGTAGGCATTTGATGATAATTGAAATTTGATGGCTGACATTTGATGTTTGACACTTGAAAGGCTTAACAATTGAGAGTTGACAATTGCCAATTATTAAATGACAACTAAAAAGTTGACTCTTAGCAATTGAAAAATGAATATTTAACAGATGACACTTGATATTGGATTGGCTGGTGATGTTGTTACTTGTTGAAACTCCGTATCACTTAATAAAATTTTATTAAGTGACACTTGATAGTTGAAAAGTAACATTTGATAGGTAATATAAATAAAGAAATAAATATAACGAACTGACAGCTGTAGACTGAAGTTTGGCAAGAGAATACATATACATACAAAAACGGAGAAAAACAAGATAAATAAAAGAAACTAAATCACTATGTTACAAAAACCTACCAGAAGAATAGAAGGTTTAAATCCTGGATAAAAAAAAAATTTTAAAAGTGCAATAAAGTATCACTTTTTACACTTGTACCTTAAATAACTATACTTGAAGTTTAAGTTGCTTATAATCTGGAAATTTCTTAGCAAATAGTTTACAATATTTTCAAGAAACTTATTTTTTTCATACATACCACGAAAAGTATACGCTCTTTATGACAATGACCCTCAACGGTGGAATCAATTTTGTACTTACATTATTAATAAGTTGATATTAATAAGAGAAGAGATTTTTTATCGTCGCGTAATTTATCAAGATAAATGCACTTTATATTTTAATTTAAGCAATCTAAACATTAATAAACTCGAACATTCAAAAATTCATTGAAAACTTATTCAATAAATGAATGGACTTAGGATTTAATTAATCGATGGTAAATTGAATCAAAAGTTTTCTGAACAATAGGGTACAACGCGTTAAGATACATAGGCACGAGTCCAACATAATTAGTGTCACCTCTGTCGTTCCTCAAGGGTCTCATTTGGGAGCAATACATTTTAAATTTATACGTCAATGATATCGTAGATTGTTTTAGATTTTGTTTTATTAAAGGCCAATGATTTAAAGGTTTTTAAAACAATAAATGGCCCTCAATACGCAGAACATCTGCAAGCAATTACATTTAGTTTTTACTGTGCTATAAATGAAATTGTTCTTGAAAAGGAAAAGGGAGAATTATTTTTCTTTTGTTCATCATATTAAATTCTTTATAAATGGTGGTTAGAAATTATTAGGTTTTATCTCGAGAATTGTAATGCTTAATATTATTGAAACAATAAGTAAACAACTATTTCGCGAAAATACTATCGACAAAAGTAAAATAATATTATTTTTATTAAAGAGTTGTTTATGATGTAGTGACTAGATGGTGGGATAGTGGCCACCCACCCACTCTACATATACATAGAAATTTAAACTACAACTCTGAGTTAAAGTTTTTATTTTTGTAACTCTCTTACTCATTAAAATTAAAAAAAAACAGCGGTCTTTTTGTTGATGTTGTCAAGGAATTTAAATTCACGATTATAGTTTAAATATCATTGTATATGTAGGGTGGGTGGGTGGCCACTATCTCACCCTCCAATAACAACATCATAAGCGACTAGTTTCCAAAAATATTATAAAATCGAGTGAAACACTATTTTTTTTATTATAAGAGAGTTGTTTATAATATTATGATTGGAGGGTTGGATAGTGGCCACCTACCCACCCTTCATACAAATAGAATCTTAAACTACAATTCTGAGTTAAAGTTTTTATTTTTATAATTCTCAATCACTCATTTAATTTTTTTAAATAACAACAGTCTTTATGTTGATGCTGTCAAGGAATTTAAATCCGCGGTTTTAGTTTATGTATCAATGTATATGTAGGGTGGGTGGGTGGCCACTATCCTACCCTCCAATCACTACATCATAAACGACTATTTTACAAAAATACTATAAAGACAAGAGAAACAATATTTTTTACTGTAAAAGAGTTGTTCATGATATTATGGCTGGAGGGTAGGATAGTGGCCGCCCACCCACCCTACAATATTTTGGAATTTAAACTACAATCCTAGGGTTTAATTTGTGGGAAACATCAGCATAGATGCTGTTATAGTTTTCATGAAATTAAATGAGAAGTTGACAGTTACGAAAGTATAAATTTAAACTCTCACATAATGTCATAATCTTTATGACATATTGTCGAAACTAGTGCGAGAATAAATAATAAAAAAAATGTAAAACAAAGTGGTTTTTAGTTCTAATTAAACTAGTTCAAAAATGTTTCAACACGGTTTAAACAAGCAATTAATGAAATATCGTGTATTTAATTTCCTAAAAATAGCAACAGAGTTTGTTCTCATGTTATCAAGAAATTTAAAGCCAGGGCGAGTGGATGACCACTAACTTACCCTCTACTTTGCACCCCAAAAAAAAAAAACACTATGAAGACAATTTAAAATTTGCTATCAAAACAATTCAAAATGGCAGCATTAGATTTGCAGGTTTTTTAGTTGCATTTATTTCCAAAATCGTCTTTAATATTGTAATACAAATTGGATGGTGGAATAGTGACTACCCACCCACCCTACATTAACATTTAAACTAAAACTCAAACCTTAAATTTATATTTTTATAACTCTCACTCATTATCACTCATTTAATTTACTAAATTAAAAATTTAGGGTTGTAGTTTAGATTTTAAT
Source organism: Ontholestes murinus (assembly GCA_963969525.1). Classification (NCBI taxonomy): domain Eukaryota; kingdom Metazoa; phylum Arthropoda; class Insecta; order Coleoptera; family Staphylinidae; genus Ontholestes; species Ontholestes murinus. Next base: position 2,787,746 of record OZ018393.1, read on the forward strand.
GTATATGTAGGGTGGGTGGGTGGCCACTATTCCACCTTCAAGCCACTGCATCAGCGATTTTTTGAAAAAAAAAATTATTAAGGCAACTAAAACTTTGCGGTTTAAATTTCTTAGGAAGAGACATCATATAAAAAAATAAGAATTGAAAAACTCAAACATTTAAAAATTGTCGTATTGAAACATTCAAACATTTAAAAATTCTAAAATTTTAAAATTGTAAAGATAGAAATTTTAGGTTTTAGATTAAATTAAAATTCATCAAGAATTATCATTCTTGATAATGGCCTTGAGCCGAAACTAGTTGAATAAATTATTAATTTGTGAAACAAGCCAAGTGAATTTTAATTTAATCTAAAACCTACATTAATACAATGTTTCACCAAGTGATTAATGAGAAACAAGTATATGATATAGAAATTTTAAACTTCAAAGTTTTAAAAATTCAAACAACTATAAAATCGTGTATTGAAGAATTATAGTTTTTTAAGAATCAATCAATTCAAACATTAAAAATATTTAAAAAGAAAACAAAATTCACGTATTGATAAATTCAAACATTCATAAATTCAAAAATTCAAAAAAAAACAAAAATTCAAAGAATCACGTCTTTATAAATTCAAAATTCAAATATTTAGAAATTAAACAATTCATTCACGAAAAACATTTTGAATATTCGAGTTTAAAAATTTACGTATAAAATTCAAATATTCAAATATTTGAGTTTTTTAATGCTCAACATTTTTCAATTCGTGATTATTTTTTAATGCATGAATTATCGAATTTTTCAATGTTTTAATGCTTCCATGTATGATTTTTTAAATGTTAGAATTTTGTAATTTGTCAAAACCTCTTTTATAATGTCTGAATGTTTAAAATTTTTAATTTTATAATTTTTTTAAATTTTTGAACCTTTATTTTTAGAGTTTTCAATTGGTGAATTTTTTGATGATTTAAAAAGTTTGAATTGTTTGAATTTTAAAAAGTCTATCATTTAAAAATTTGAAATTTCAACAATTTAAAAATTTAAACATTCAAAAATGTAAATTTAAAAATCCAAGCAAATAAAAACAGTAAAAATGTATTAAAGTCCTTTACCCCGTAAAGAATTAACTAATTAATTAATCTAAAAATAAAGAAAAACGAAACATTCAAAATGAAGTTGTACAAAATTCAAAAAATTACATAATAAAAACTCGAAAATTCTTACATCGAACAATTCAAACAATAAAAAAAATGAAAAACTTCAAATATTTAAAATTTAAGCAATTCAAACATTTTAAATCATTCAAGAAATTCACCAATTGAAATTTAAAAAATTGAATGGTTTAAAACTTTAAAAAATCAAATAAAAATTGAAAAAATTAAAAATTTCAAACATAAAAAAGAGGTTTTGACAAGTTAAAAAATTCAAACATTTAAAAAATCATGCATGGAAACATTCAATTCAAAAATTTGAAAATTCGCGCATTAAAAAACAATCACGAATTGAAGAATTAAAAAATTCAAATATTTAAAAGCTCAGACATTAAAAACTATAAATATTAATTTAACAAAAATTTTAAACATTAAAATATTCCTATATTTAGAAAATTACAAACTCAAACATAAAAAAGTTCAAACATTCAAAAATTTAAAAACTCGACAACTGAAAAACACTGAAATTCAAGAAAACATTGAAAAATGTAAAAATTATAACAATTCAATCAATCGAAAATTCACGTAAACAACTCAAAAATTTAAATTGATTTCAATTTTAATTAAAAATTTTAAATATTTAAAAATTAAAATATTCAAAAAGTAAACCATTCAAAAGTTCACTTGTGGAAAAATTCAAACATTAACAAATTTAAAAGTTCATATATTGAAAAAATCACGATTTGCAAAATTTTAAACATTCAAGAATTAGAGTATTAAAACATTCAAAAAGAAAAAAACGTTGAGCGTTTTTTATCGAACACCAGGTATATTTAAAAATCCAAACGTTTAAAAATACAAATGTTTAAAAATTCAATACTGAAAAATTCAAATGTCTAAAAAAAATTCGAAAAATTCCCGAATAAAAAATTCAAATATTTAAATTTTCAAAAATTCAAATATGGAAATAAAAAAAAAAATTAAAAATCTCATAAAAATTCAATTAAATATTGAAAAATTCAAATATTTAAATTTTCAAAAATTCAAATTCGGAAATTTATAAAAAAATCACGTTTAATAAACCTTTAATGTGCAAATATTAAAAAATTCAAACATTCCAAAAATCAAATGTTTAAAAATTCTAAAAATCATGTATAGAAAGAATTCGAAATTTGAAATTTTTAATTACTCAAAAATTCAAAAGTTTGAAGTATTCACGTAAAAAGAATCAAAAATTCTCGTATAAAAAATAGGAAATTCAAAAATTTTAATGTTTATAATAATATTAATAAAGAAATTCAAATAAAAAAATTCACGTATCAAATATTAAAAATATTTTTAAAACAAATCACGTATAAATTGTTTAATACCTGAATTTTTTATATGTTTAATAAAACTAAAAAATAAATATATTTTATCTACGATCGTACAGAAAGTAGACGCTTTTTGCATCATTTTTCATTGTAAAAGTGGCTTTTTAAAGCACTAGTGCTTTTTTACGTTTTTATTGCACGGTAATGTCAAACTGTTTTTATTGCACAGAATTGTCAAATTTGACAGATGAATGAATAGCACAAATTTTCGACGAAAAACTTAATGTTTTATTAATTGATACAAATAACTAATAAACTATAAATAAAATATGTAATACAAACCAAATGGCAGATTTAAGAACTCTGAAGATTTCATTTAATGCAAGTCGAAACGATTACAATAAAGCGAACATTTTTTCCATAAATAATAATGGCGGCCCACATTTGTGCAACTTGTTTACTGGTTGCTAAGTAACGCTTTCATTAGTGCACTGCGGGTAAAATATGTTTTCATTAATTGAATTATTGAAATGACATTAAAATATTACTCATATGAATATATTCTTTGAAATCCTTTACGATCGAAGATAAAATTTTGTAAGGCACACGTGTAAAAAGTTTCTTTATTGCACTCCTGGCTTTAAAAAAACTCGCTCGTTCCTCGCTCGTGTTTTTAAACGCCAGTTCGTGCAATAAAGCATCACTTTTTACACTTGTACCTTAAATAACTATTTTTTAATTATGACAATATCACAGGTTTCGTGTTATTTCAAATTTCATTTTTTCTAAAGGACATATTTTTACATTTTCTCAAATATTAATCATCATGATTTCGACAAATATAAATAAATAAATAAAATATAGTAGTACATAGTATAGTTTGATAAATTGTTAAAATTAAATTTTCGATAGTTTGTCAATTGTTATTTTTGCAGTGTTAGTGTTAAATTGATTTTTTTTGTGTCAACAAAATGTTGTTTTTAGTTTCCAAACTTGTTTCACTTAATCTTCTAATTAACATAAAAATGTTTCACCACGGGTATAGTAAAAATCACTCGTTTCGTTTCACAGAAACGTTTGTATAATAGTCGCTTATGATGTTGTGATTGGAAGGTGGGATAGTGGCCACCCACCCACCCTACATACACATTTAAACAGAAATTACAATCCTGGCTTTAACTTTAACTTTTTAAACTGTCAACCTCTCGTTTAATTTCTTGTAAACGTTATCAGCATCTGATTTGGTGTTGTACAAGAATTGAAATCTAAGATTGTAGTTTAAATTTCAATTTATATGTAGGGTCAATCAAAAAAATGCTATAAAAAAAAAATTAAGTAATATTTTTGATTGTAAAATAGTTGTTTATAATATTATGACTGGAGGGTGATATAGTGGCCCCGCACCCACCAAGATATACATAGAAATTTAAAATACAACTCTGAGATAAAGTTTTTATTTTTGTAACTGTCAATCGCTCATTTAAATTAAAAAAAAAAAATGACAGCAGATTTTTAGTTGATGTTGACAAGGAATTTAAATCCACGGTTGTAGTTTAAGTATCAATGTATATGTAGGGTGGGTGGGTGGCCACTATCCTACCCTCCAATCACTACATCATAGGCGACTATTTTACAAAAATGCTATAAAACAATATTTTTTCTTGTAAGAGAGTTGTTTATGATATTATGCTTGGAGGGATCCCATCCTAAGATAGTTGTTTCTAATATTATGATTGGAGGGTAAAATAGTGGCCACCCACCCACCCTACATATAGATATAACCTTAAACTACAACTATGGGTTAAAATTTCTATTTTCATATCTCTTCACTAGTTTAAATTCTAAAAAATTACAGCAGCTTTTGTGTTGATTTTGTCAGGGAATTTAATTAAAGGTTTTAATTAAAGTATCAATGTGTATGTAGGGTGGGTGGGTGACCACTATCCCACTCTCCAATCAAAACATCATAAGCATTGATACTTAATTTTTGTTGAATTTGGTTCTCGTTTATCACGTGGTGAAACATTTTTTAATAGTAAGGGTTGTTTATAGAAAGGCATAAAATTGTGAAACCAACCAAGTGCCTTTCTATAAACAACCCTTACTATTGATACTTAAACTAAAATTCTGAATTAAAGTTTTTACTTTTATAACTCTCAATCAATCATTTGCAGCCTTTGTGTTGATAGAAAAATAATATTTTTATTGTAAAAGAGTTATTATAATATTATGACTGTAGAATGGGATAGTGGCCAAACACCCGACCTTCATATGCATTGATTTTTAAGCTACAACCCTGGGATTAAATTTTTACAATTGATTTAATATCATGAATTATTTCCTGAAAATGACAGCAGATTTTTTTCTGATTATCAAGGACTTTGAAGACAAGACATGTGGGTGATTACTATTTTACCCTCTAGTTAACTACAAGTTTGCAACAAAATGGACAATTTAATATTTGCTTTCGAGACAATTAGAAATTGGTATTACCGGATTGTTTGTTGTATTTATTCTGAAATCGTCTTTAATATTGTAATATGTAGAGGGTGAAATAGTAATTGCCCATCCACCCTACAAATACACTTGAACTTAAACTATAAGTTTAAATTTAATTTTTTTCTTTTATATCTCTCTTATAACTTATTAAAGTTTCTAAATTAAAAACGCAGGGATTTTAGTGTCATTATATCATAAGCAACTTAAAAAAATATCTATTAAGACATTATTTTTAATAATTTCCCCATTAAAATGATTTTGAAAACGGTAGTAGTGGTACAAGAATTTTGTGCCCCTACAGAAATTTGGAAGACTGGTTTGTAAATAAAAAACATTTGCGTCTTGCTGGTGTAGTACAAGATGAAGATTTGCAATTACATTTTTTACTTCAAGTTTAAGTTACTTATAATCTGGAACTTTCTTAGCAAACAGTTCACTATATTTCCAAGAAACATATTTTTTTCATACATACCACGAAAAGTATATGTTCTTTATGACAATAATCCTCAACGGTGGAATCAATTTTGTACTTACATTATTAATAAGTTGATATTAATAAGAGAAGAGATTTTTTATCGTCACGTGATTTGGCAAGATAAATGCACTTTAGGCAAAAACATTTTATTTAAAAGAAACATCCATCGCTATTGGAGCCGAGAAAATAATCATATTGACGAGGAAAATATTTTCCAAAGACATTTATGTATAATAAATGTATTATATTTCTTATAAAAGGGGATTCGGTAAATAAATTCAAATACAAAATACATGAAAATAATGAAAAAACTCAGAAATTCTTGCATTAAAAAAATCAAACAATAAAAAAAATCAAATATTCAAAACTAAAAAAATATTTGATGTTTAAATTGTTTAACATTTAAAAACTAGAACATTCAAAAATTCACTTATTGAAAACTTTAAAACTCTAAATGTTCAAAAATTTAAAAGTTTGTAAAATAAATAAATTAATATTAAAAAAAGATATTGAATGCATGAAAAAAAATAAACATTCGAAAATGTAAAAAGTCATCCATTCAAAAATTCAAAAACTATCAAAAAAATAAAATGTTCAAAAATTCAAATATTAAAAACATCACAAAATCAAACATTTGAAATCTCAAAAGTTCAAAAATTTTAAAAATCAACCATTAGGAAACACTAAAATTAAAAAAACTAAACATTTAGCCATTCAAAATATCAAAAATTGAAAAACAAACATTAAAAAAACATTAAAACACTGAAAATTCAAATTTTCAAAAGTTATTAATTCATCAATTCAAACAATCGAACATTCAAAATGTCACGTATGGAATCATTCAAATTGTATAAAATTTTATATTCATACATTGAGAAATTGAAGATTTGAAAATTTTAAATATGCAAGAATTAAAATATTACGAAATTCAAATTAAAAAAAAGCAAAAATATTCAAAAATTCATATATTTTTAAAAATTCTAACGTTCAAAAATACTGCGTAAAAATTCAAACACTGAATTACTCAAATATTCTAAACTTTTCGCATGAAAAAATATTTAAATTTTCAAAAATTGAAATATGGAAATTAATTTAAAAAAAAAAAACGCTTAAAAAATTCAAAAATTCTCACATAAAAATTCAAATATTCAAATTTTCAAAAACTCAAATATTCAAATATGGAAATTTAAAAAAATTCCCGTATAAAAAAATTCAAATATTTAAAAATTGACATTTAAAAAATCAAATACTAAACTAAAACATTTAAAACAAAAAAGTATTAAACAATTTAAACATCAAATCAACAAAGAGAAAACTCCAAAATTGAAAAATTAAAAAAAAAATAATTTTGGCAATGGTTTGGTATAACTTCAAATGTCATTTTTGCCAAAGGTAAAATTTATAAATTTTGTAAAATGATATTTTTGCCTTTATATCAAATTTAAGTAGGTTTGATAACTTGTTATAATTAAATTCCCGACATTTTGTCAATTGATATTTTTTTGCAGCTTCAGATTTTTCGTAATATGATATTTTTTTATTTTTTATATTTTGCCAAATGTTAAAAATGACAACTGACAAAATGTCAATATTATTTTTGTTTTTTTTTTTGACAAATATCCATTTTTGATTGTTTCTAAATTCTGTCAAATTTGTCATAATTGAAACAGTTGAAATATTGTACCTTTTTGCATTTTTTTATTGATGCGTAAAATATAATTACTCTTCCTTGACGTTTAAAAGTAATTATTAGATATCATTATTGACGTTCTTTTTTCAAATGTTATCTTTGGTGTTTCAACAAGTGCTATTTTTGTCATTCAGGTAAATGTCGTCTTTGATATTTCATCAAATGTTTTTTAAAAAAATGATAATTGAAAGTTGAAAATTAATATTTACGTATTAAACAATTTAAACATCAAATAAACCACGAGAAAACTCCAAAATAGAAAAATTGAAAATTTAATTTAATTTTGAAAATTGTCACGTTTGTTTGTGTAATTTCAAATATCACTTTTGCCAAAGGTCAAATTTTTACATTTTGTCAAATGTTATTTTTGCCTTTATGTCAAATTTTAAGTTTGATAACTTGTTAAAATTAAATTCTTGACATTTTTTCATAGTTACATTGATTTTTTGTAATATTTTTTTTTATTTTGCCAAAATTGTTATTTTTCATATTTTGTCAAAAATGTCAACTGACAAAATTTCAAAAATTGACATTTTCTAGCCTTTGTCAATATTATTCGCGATTTTATTTTTGACAAATGTCCATGTTTTGATTGTTTTTCAATCCTGTGAAATTTGACTTAATTGAAACAGTTGAAATATTGATTGATTTTTTTTTTTTGATGCACTTAGACTTTGAATTCAAATTTAATATTAATTTAAAGTTGAAATTTTGTTTTGATTTTCTTCTCATTGACGCGTAAAATATAATTACTTTTCCTTGACATTTAAGAGTAAGTCATTATTGACGTTGTTTCAAATGCCATCTTTGATGTTTTGACAAAAGCTATTATTGTCGTTCAGGTAAATGTCATCTTTGATATTTTATCAAATGTTATTAAAAAAAATGATAAATAATATTTGATAATTGACAAATTGCATAAATTTGACAATAGGCCCCTTGATGTTTAAAATGTAATGGTTGTCAGTTGAAATTTGACACTTGACACGGTTAAGCTGATAATTGATAATTAAAAATTGAAATAATTAATGACTACTTGATAAGTAATTTGTTGACTGGCAGTTGTCCAAATTTGGCGGTAGGCACTTGACGTTAGAGAATTAAAATTTGATAGTTGTCAGTTGAAATTTCACACCTGATACGGTTGAGCTGAAACTAAATTGAGAATTAAAAATTGACATTTAATAATTAACGATTAAAGACTTAACTTGAAAATTCATATTTGTCGATTGAAATTTGACAGCTGACACATGATGGTTGAAATTTGACATTTGATAAATAATATTACGAATTGACACCTGACAGTTGATTTTATAAATTTGACAGTCAATACTTGAAATTTGTTAGTCGACAGTGCTGACAATTTGACACTTTAAATCTAGCTGCTGATAATTGAAAGTTAAAAATTAATATTTGATTTTCGACAGTTAAGACGGTTGTCATTTGATAATTGACACTGAATGTTGGTTATATAAATATGACATTTGACGGTAGACACTTGATGAGAATTGAAATTTGATGAATGACAGTTGAAGTTTGGCACTTGAAAGGCTTAACAATTGCGAGTTGACAATTGACAATTATTAAATGACAACTAAAAGGTTAATTCTTAGCAGTTGAAAAATTAATATTTGACAGATGACATATTGGATTGGTGAGGCTGTTACTTGTTGAAACTCCGTATCACTTAATAAAATTTTATTAAGTGACACTTGATAGTTGAAAAGTAACATTTGATAGGTAATATAAATAAAGAAATAAATATAACGAACTGACAGCTGTAGACTGAAGTTTGGCAAGAGAATACATATACATACAAAAAAACGGAGAAAAACAAGATAAATAAAAGAAACTAAATCACTATGTTACAAAAACCTACTCCAAAAAAATACAAATAACTCACACAAAGTTATAGCTTTAAACATTTTCTTGAATATAACTTTTATCAACATCGATTTCAAAATCTACTGTTTCTCTTAATTTAGACTTAAGATAAAGAGATCGATCCACTGATCAATAATAATTTAAGAACGAATAATTACTTCTTCCTCATAATTCCTCTAAAAGTTTAATTTTCTCAAACTGAAACTATGATTATGAATTATGAAGTTCTAAAGATAGTTTTTTAAATGTTTTGAATTGCTAAAATTATGTTTGAGTTTAGACGAATAAAAAATCAAGTATAGTTTATTAATTTACAGAATTTAAAATGTATCAAAAATTAATGACCTCAAGAAGATATTTTTGTATTTTAAAATTATTAACAAAATTATGATTGTTTTAGTGTGTAAATAAAAGCTGTGGTGCACAATTTTTCTTTTTGGATGTGTTATTTTTGTATCGGAGTTGGATCCAATATATTATATTAATAAATAAAGCAGCGGTTAGTGAGTCAGGGTCGCATCCTCAAATAAAACTCATCAAATTGGCACAGTTAGAGCAATGTCACGCGGATCTGGACCGCAGCATCCTTATCAGGAAAAATATTTTATTTATGGCCGAGCGTGCGACGCCATTTTTTTTATAAGTGTGTTGTTGCTATAATCTCTCGTCGTTCTTACTCTTTATCTCTCTCTCTCTCTCTTTCTCTCTGTCTTTACTTTTTGTACTCTTTTTATCCGGCGGCTCGCGCGAAACCTGCATGTGTGTGTGTGTGTGTGTGCATGTGTGAGCTGTGCAGGATTGTCTGGATTGTATAAAGAATCATTGAACTAAGAGAGTGGTTGTCCTTAGATTTTCATAAAAATGTACGAATGCATTGCCCCCACGGTTGCTGACCCCTCACAAACCACCACGTGCTCGAAAGAATTCCCTTGCGCATTTCAAATGGAAACGCTGCAAATTCCATCCGTCCAATACCGATCGGATTGAATAAAATTTTCATTATTCATTCAGCGGGATTTGTGATTGAAATTAGATGGTACTGAGATCGGCGGTGTTAACACCTATTTCGGTCTAGTTACCAAGCGTACCGGTTTGGCTTTGTTGTCTGCTACATTTTGATGTTATTTTCATTCCAGATGGTTACGATCGTGTTAATTTTACTCCTGCTCACGTGCGTGATTTTTGCTTGGAGGAAACGCAACGGAAAAGGTTTACCCCCGGGTCCGATTGGATTACCCATCGTCGGATATCTGCCATGGCTGAACCCCGAGGAACCCCATGTTACGCTGACGAAATTGGGCGAGAAGTACGGTCCGGTGTTTAGTTTATATCTGGGCAACATCCTCACCGTGGTGTTAACGGATCCGAAAACGATCCGACAAGTTTTGGCCAGGGAGGACGTGACGGGGAGGGCCCCACTGTACGTGACCCACGGCATCATGGGAGGATACGGTGAGTTGTGAAAATTTCGCGAGATAATTACGAGCCATCGCGTGCTCGAACAATGACTCCGGTCGTTAAATAAAAAAAAAAAAGAGTATGGCACACTGACCCACTGGGGAGGGCCCGAAAAACGCGGCGGGTCAACGACCCGCGGCGCGCAGCTACCAACCATCCTGCGATCCGATTTTACTGTAGCATCGCATCAACATCCGAAAAGAAACTGCAGCAGCAGCAGGCGAGCACACGCACAGGAGGTCCTCCCACCATCCAGCTCTTCCTGCATAGGATGAGCTCACGTGTTACACATGTGCAACGCTCGTGGCTCCACCCAGCAGCAGCACGCCTCTCTAATTCATCCGCTAATCGAAAAATTTCCAAACACACACAAACAATGTACAAAAAATCGGCGGTAAATTTACAGATGTAGAAACACTGACCTTGGCCGGAGAGATAATCGTGATGTGCAAAAAAATATTTATCACAGAGACACATCGCATTAGGTCCCAGACGGTCGAAATCACGACACTGTCGCAAAAAATAAGAGTCGAATTGTAAGTAACACATTTTTCCTAGAAATAATAATATTAATTTAATAACACCATCAATTACCCAAGAGATATTTTTTTGAAATCTATAATCTAAGAATTTGCCAATCGTAAAAAATTAATTGAATTAATATATAGGTTTTATATTATAATTCAACTTCACTATTAACTTTTTTATTATCGACTAGTTTAGGCTTAATGCCATCACTATTAATAGTGAAACAAACCAAGTGAATTTTTATTGTAAAACCTACATTATATCTAATTAATAATAATAATTAGATATAATATGGATTTTCAACTCCTCGACAAGCTGTTCATTAAAACCCATATATTAATAATGTTTCACCTAGTAATTAATGAGAAATAAGTATATGATATAAATCAATTAAATTTGATTAAAACTAAAGAAATTGCTCTTGAATCTTTATCAGGTTACGCGATATAATTTTGTGAGAACCCTCGAGGTTCAGTTATGGCAGGTACTGAACCCCGAGGTTTAGCTAATCTATCAAAAAGAGTTCTTGGAATTCAATTGCCTCCAAAATTTTGATTCTAAGGGTATTTTCAGAAGAGATTAATGTTATTACAAAAGCTTAAATAATGATGAATTAATTAAATCAGTCTGTTCGTTAAGTAGATTAGTTTCTGTTGGTTTATTTGTGAGTTACTTGAAGATGTAATACATTTATATACACTTTAAATTTTCGATGCAAAGAAAATTATTGTTATGAATGTCAAAATTACAAACATATTTTTGATATTCAGATATTGATTTTAAAAAAAAAAACCAAAAAATAATCATCGGTAGTTATCACATCATTTGTTAATTTCAACTGTCATCTCTCATTTGTTATTTGTCAGATGTCATAATTCATTTGCCAGTTTCCATTCAATATCTGTCATACGTCAACTAATTTTTATTATTTGTCATCTGTTAATTTTCATTTGTTATCATCCGCCTATCATCTGTTTTTTTTATCTGTCACTTATTGACAGTTGTAATTACCATCTGTCATTTGATTCACCAACTATCACTTATAATTTTTTTTAACGTCAATCTAGCATCTGACATTTGTTATTCATCATCTATCATTTGTTATCTGTGATTTATTTATTATCTGATCATCCACCAATTAATTATTTGTCAATTGTCATCTGCCATTTGTCACCACTCCTTCATTATCTGTGTTAATAGATGTTAAACAGGAAATGAAAGTTGACAGCTGATAAATAACACATGAAAGATAATATATAACAAATGACGAATGACAGACAATTAAAAGTTGATGAGTAACGGGTAAGACATGACGAATGAAAGATGTTGACAGATGATAAATAAGAAATGGCAGATGACATATAAGTGATGACGATTTTAAGATTTAAAATATTAATTGATGAATGGCAGATGACAACCAATAAAACAACAAATGAAAAATGACTAATGACAAGTGACAAATTAACAACCGTTAATAAAGAACAGTTGACGAATAACAAATGATGAATGAAAATGGTAGGTGGCAAATATCAAGAGATAGATAATTAACTGTTTTTGTCATTTGTCAGTTGTCAACTATCGTGCATCTATTGTTGTACTGACATCTACCATTATATCATCTGTTATTCTGTTAAATTCTGGTTTCGTCATTTTTTCAAATTGCTTTTCTATCAACTGTCACTGCGTCAAATTGTCGTTTTGTCATCTGTCAAATTGTTATTCCGTTATCTGTTAAGTTTTGATTCTGTCATCTGTCAAATTGTCATTCCGTTATCTGTCAAGTTTTGATTTTGTCATCTGTCAAATTGTCATTACGTTATCTGTCCAAATTTGGTTCTGTCATCTGTCAAATTGTGGTTCTGTCATCTATCAAATTGTTATTACGTTATGTGTTCAAAATTGGATCTTTCATCTGTTAAATTGCTTTTCTGTGATCTGTCATTCAGTCAAATTGTTATTTTATAATCTGTCATCTGTAAAATTGTTCTTCTGTGATCTGTAACTCAATCAAATGGTCGTTTTGTCATCTATCAAATTGTTCCGTTATCTGTCAAATTGTGGTTCTGTCAACTGTCATTGTCGTTCTGCCATCTGTCAAATTGTCATTCCGTTATCTCTCGAAATGTGGTTGTGTTATTTATCATTATCGTTCTATCATCTGTCAAATTGCTCACTTCTGTAATTTGTCACTCAAATAAATTACCGTTTTGTCATCTGTCACAAATTGTCATTTGTAATTCTGTCATCTGTGATTCTGTGCAATCTGCCAATATGTTCTTCTGTAATCTCTCGTCTTTTTCTCCAATTGTTGTTCTGTCATTCTGTCAAATTGTTGCTCCGTCATCCGTCATTCTATCAAATTGTTCTTCTGTCCTCTGTCATTCTGCCAATTAGTTTTTTTCACATATATCAAATTGTCATTCTTATTTTACTTCATCATCACCTGTCAAATTACCCTTTTGTTATCTGTCAAATTGTTGTTTTGTCATGTATCAAATTGTCATTCTATTATCTGTGAAATGGTTGTTCTGTCATATGACAAATTGCCATTTCATTATCTGTCAAATTGTGGTTCTGCAATCTATCATTGTCGTTCTGTCATCTGTCAAATTGCTCATCTATGATCTGTGACACGGACAAATTGTGATTTTGTCATCTGTCAAAATGTCGTTCTGTTAATCTGTCAAATTGTCACTCTGTTATCTGTCAAAATGTTGTACTATCATTTGTCATTCTGTCATCTGTGATTTTGTGAAATCTATAAAAGGTTCTTCTGGCATCTGTCCTTTTTTTTCAAATTGTTGTTCTGTCCTTCTGTCAAATTGCTTTTAAGTTTTCTGTCAAATTGTTTTTCTGTCATCCGCCATTCTTTCTAATTGGTCTTTTGTCATCTGTTATTCAGTCATATTGCTTTTCTGTCCTCTTATCATTCTGTCAAATTGTCATTCTTATTTTATTTTCATCATCTGTCGAATTAAATATTAATTAATTAAACTGTCATTCTATAATCTGTCAAATTGTTGTACTGTCAACTGGCATTCCGTTAAATTGTGGTTTTGTCATTCTGTCAAATTGCTCCTCTGTCATCTCTTACTCAATCAAATTGTCGTTTTGTCATGTGTCAAATTATTGTCATTCTATTATCTGTCAAATGGTTGTTCTGTCATCTGACAAATTGTTATTCCGTTATCTGCCAAATTGTGGTTCTGTCATCTATCATTGTCATTCTGTCATCTGTCAAATTGTTCTTTTATGATCTGTCACTCGGACAAATTGTGTATTTGACATCTGTCAAATTGTCGTTCTGTCAATCTGTCAAATTGTCATTCTGTTATCTGTCAAAATGTTGCACTATCATTTGTTATTCTGCCATCTGTGATTTTGTGAAATCTATAAAAGGTTTTTCTGGCATCTGTCCATTTTTTTCAAATTGTTGTTCTGTCATTCTATCATGTCTGCTTTCAAGTTATCGGTCAAATTGTTTTTCTGTCATCCGCCATTATTTCAAATTGGATTTCTGTCGTCTGTCATTCTGTCAAATTGCCCTTCGTCCTCTTATCATTGTCAAATTGTCATTCTTATTTTATTTTCATCATCTGTCAAATTACCCGTTTGTTATCTGTCAAACTGTCATTCAATTATCTGTCAAATTGTTGTACTGTCATCTGGCATTCTGTTAAATCGTCGGTCTGTCAAATTCCTCCTCCGTTATCTTTTATTCAGTCAAATTGTGGTTTTGTCATGTGTCAAATTGTCATTCTATTATCTGCCAAATGGTTGTTCTGTCATCTGTCAAATTGCTCTTCGGTCACCTGTTACTCAGTCAAATTGTCGATCTGTCAATCTGTCAAATTGTCATTCTATTGTCTTTCAAATTATTGCACTGTCATTTTGTGAAATCTGTCAAAACGTTCTTCTGTCATCTGTCCTTTTCTCAAATTGTCGCTCTGTCATTCTGTCAAATTGCCTTTAAGTTATCTGTCAAATTGTTTTCTGTCATTCGTCATTCTGTCAAAGTGCTCGACTGTCCTCTGTCATTCGATCAGTTTGTTTTTTTCACATATGTCAAATTGTCATTCTTATTTTATTTTCATCATCTGTCAAATTACCCTTTTGTTAGCTGTCAAATTGTCATTCTGTTATATGTCAAATTGTTGAACCGTCATTAGTAATTCTGTCATTTGTGATTCTGTGAAATCTGTCATTATTATCTTCTGTCATCTGTACTTTTCTCAAAATGTCGTTCTGCCATTATGTCAAATTGCCTTTAAGTTATCTGTCAAATTGTTTTTCTGCCATTCGTCATTCTTTTAAATTACTCTTCTGTCATTATTCTGCCAATTTGTTGTTTTCTCATCTGTCAAATTACAATTTGTTGTCTGTCATACGGTCATTCTGTTATCTGTCAAATTGCTCTTCTATCATCTGTCACTCAGTCAAATTGTTATCCGTCAAATTGTTGTTCTGTCATCTGTCAAATTGTGGTTCTGTCATCTGTCATTGTCTTTCTACCATTAATCAAATTGATCTTCTGTCATTTGTTACGCAGTCAAATTGTCGTTTTGTCATCTGACAATACGTCAAATTGTCATTCTGTTATCTGTTAAATTTTTGCACTGTCACTTCTCATCCTGTCATCTGTAATTCTGTGAAATCTGTTAAAATGTTCTATCATCTGTTCTTTTCTCAAATTATCGTTCTGTCATTCTGTCAAATTGGCTTTAAATTATCTGTCAAATTATGATTTTGTCAACCGTCATTATCGTTCTGTTATCTGTCACTCAATCAAATTGTCGTTTAAACATCTGTCAAATTTATTTTAAGTTATCATTGTTGTTCTTATTTTATTTTCATCATCTGTCAAATTACCCTTTTGTTATCAGTTAAACTGTCTTTCTGTTATCTGTCAAATTGTTCTACTGTTATCTGGCATTCTGTTAAATTGTCGTTCTGTCATTTTGTCAAATTGCTCTTCTGCCATCTCTTACTCAGTCAAATTGTTGTTTTGTCATTCTGTTATCTTTCAAATTATTGCACTTGTCATTTTTAATTTCATCTGTGATTTTGTGAAATCTGTCAAAATGTTCTTCTATTATCTGTCCTTTTCTCAAATTGTCGTTCTGTCATTCTGTCAAATTGCTCTTCTGTCCTCTGTCATTCTGTCAATTTGTTGTTTTCTCATATGTCAAATCATCATTCATATTTTATTTTCATTATCTGTCAAATTACCCTTTTGTTATGTGTCAAATTTTTGTACTGTCATCTGCACTTTCTATCATCTGTTGTTCTGTAAAATTCCGTTATCTGTCAAATTGTTGTACTGTTGACTGTCATTGTCACTTAGTCAAATTGTCGTTTTGTCATCTGTCAAATTGTCGTTCTGTTAATCTGTACTGATTTTTGTCATTCTGTTATCTGTAATTCTATGAAATCTGTCAAAATGTTGTACTTCTGCCATCTGTCCTCTCTCGAAATGTCGTTCTGTCATTCTATTAAATGTTGTTCTGTCATCCGTCTTTTTTTGCAAATTGCTGTTCTATCATCTGTCATTCTGTCCTCTGCTATTTTGTCAATTTGTTAATTTCTTATATGTGTTTTGCCATTTGTCATCCTGTCAAATTGTCCTTCTGATATTCAGTAATCCGTCAAAGTTTTGTTCTGTTATTTGTCATTCTGCCAAATTGCCCTTGTGTCAATAATAATATTATCGTTTCATCATCTGTTATTCTCTTAAATCGTCATTGTGTTATTTGTCAAATTGTTGTTCTCTTATCTATCTATCTATCTATCAAGTGTTGTTTTGTCAATTGCTTGTGTGTCAAATTATCGTTCTACCATGTAATTGATTAATTGTTGAGGCGTTAACTTCGTGATACATTTTGGAAAATTAAACAAAAACGTTTACTTTGTTAATATCTACCATGTGTTTTTATTTCAAACTGTCGTTCTGTCATCTGTCAAATAGTCACTCTATCTGTCAAATTATTATACTGGTATTCTGTAATCTGTTAAAGTTTTATTTTGATATCTGTACTTTTTACAAATTGTCGTTTTGCCCTCTGCCAAATTATAATTCTGTTATCTGTGAAATTGTTATACTGTCATCTGTCATTCCGTCAATTTGCGTTTTGTCATTCTGTCAAATTGCTCTTTTGTCATTCTATTAAATTATCGTTTTGTCATCTGTCAAATTGTCACTCTATTATCTGTCAAATTGTTATTCTGTCATCTGTCATCGTCGTGTCATCTGTGAAATTATCATTCTGTTTGATTATATTATATTGTTATCTGTAAAATTGTTGTTTTGTCCTCTGCCATCCTGTCAAATTGTCGTTCTGTCAATATTTCAAATTGTTGTTCTGCTATCCTGCAATCTGTCGAAGTGTTGTTCTATCATCTGTACTTCTATCAAATTATCGTTCTGTCATTCTGTCAAATTATCGTTCTGTCATCTGTCAAATTGTACATTGTTACACTGTTAATTCAAAAACCAAAAAAAACTAGTTTTCTTTAGTCATAAAAAATCATTTCGTTTAATAAGAATATAAATTACAATAATTTAAATAATTTAAAACTCTCACGTCTTTAGGATTCAAGAATAAATTACAATAGTAGAAAATGATGCACATTTTACAAATTTGAAAGAACGAGAATTAAAAAAAAAATTAATGAATAAACAAATTACAATAATAGAAACATTAATAACGTAAGCCATCAACGGAATGACCTTTAGGTAAGATGAAAACATCAAAAAAAAAAAATGAACAGGAGAAGGAATCGTTTCTCTCTAATCCGAATTTGCGTGATTAATGGTTCAACGTCCGAGTAAGGTAGACGAAATTTGCAAATTAGACAGAGACGCCGACACAATTAAATATGTACATATATGTATAAGTGTGTACGCGAGAAAAGTTGTTTGCCAGTTTTTGACAGGAAAGGTCAGACAATATATATATTTTTTATTGCAATCGCCCGCGAACAGATTCCGATTCTGTACGGTGCGGTGCGCCTATCTATCGCCGAATTTTATTATTGGCAAGGACACCTTTTTTTCTCTCTCTCTTTTTTTGAAATAAAAATTCGTTCACATATTTTACACAGAAATTTTATTAATGTTAATTTGTAAAATGTGCATTACTTTCTGTAATTTATTCTTCAAACTTAAAGACATGGAATTATAATCTTTAATAATATAATAATTGTAATTATTGTAATTTATATTTTTATTAAACGAAATTTTTTGAATAAATTTAATCTTGTTGACCAATAGTTGACCAACTTTGGGTTTAGTTTAAATTAAAAAAAATAAACTAAATGTTAAATAAAAGGGGACAGCTGATTTAAATTTTAAAGAATTTTGTAAGGTGGGTGGGTGTTAATTATCAAACCCTCTAATTTAATATAAACAAGAGTTTTAATAAGTTAAATCATAACATAAGTGAATTTTTATTCAGTAAATGTTTTCGTTTATGTGAAGTACGTTCATGCAAACCCTCATTTATGTTAAATCAATTGGAAGGCGGAATAGTGGCCACCCACCCAACCTACATATACATTTTTACCCAAAACTATAACACAATCGTTTAATCAACGCAAATATTGTTTCTTAATGTTCTTTACTTCAGAACAGTTGACAGACAATAATTAACATTTGACAATCGATTAATAACAGTTAACAGATAACACACCACAAATAATATATTCCAGAATAATTGACAATTGACAGTTAATACTTAATGTTTTTACTTCAGATACTTCAGAACAGTGTAAAAGATAACAATTGACTGATGATAGTGCATAAACATAGTTTTTTTTATATAATAAAACAATTAACAGTTGATATCAACAGGTGATAGCTTACAGATGACAACTGACTAATGATAGAGGATCAAGACAGTTTTTTTTATATTCTTTACTTTAAAACAGTTGACATATGAGAGTTGACACAGACGACAGCTGACTGATTATAGAAGATAAAAATAGTTCTTTATATTCGGTACTTCAAAACAGTTAAAAAATGACAGTTGACATATGACAGCTGACTAATGATAGAAGATAAACATAGTTTTTCATATTCTTTACTTAAAAAATAGTTAACAGATGACAGTTGATAAATGACAGCTAATTGATGATAGAGGATAAACATAGTTTTTTTTTATATATTCTTTACTTTAAAACAATTGACAGATGACAGTTGACACAGATGACAGCTGACTGATGATAGAAGATAAAAATAGTTCTTTATATACTGTACTTCAAAACAGTTAACAAATGACAGTTGACATATGACAGCTGACTAATAACAGAGGTTAAACATAGGTTTTTATATTCTTTACTTGAAAACAGTTAACAGATGACAGCTGACTGATGATAGAGTATAAACATTTATTTTTTTTTATATTCGTTACTTCAAAAAAAAAAATTATTAACAGCTGATAGATGACAAAAATTGATATTTTTATGACAGATAATAGTTAGCTGTTGAAGGATGATAGATAACAGAATACAAATATTATTTGCTAATGTTAATTATTTCAAAACAATTGACAGATGACAGTTGTCAGACAACAGTTGATGTAAAATTGACAGATGACAATTGACAGGCGATATTTGATGACAATTATTGATATATTTTATGTCAGATGATAGTTAGCTGTTTATGGATAATAAATAACAGAAGATAAATTTTATTTCCTAATACTCCTTATTTCAGAAAAGTTGACAGTTGACAATTGACAGACAATAGTTGATGTAAAATTAAAAGATGACAATTGACAGACGATATTTGATAGTTCGCAGAAGACATAAGACAATTTTTTTATGTTCATTACATCAAAGTAGTTGACAGTTGACAGAATATAGTTGACAAAAAATATTTTTTATGATAGATGTCAGTTGACAGATGATATTTTTTTAAAATAAATAACAATTTAATTGATGTAAGTAATTTAGGCAATGCATTATTTTTTATGATTGGTGATAGTTAGCTGTTGACGGATGACAGGTGATTAAATACAAATATTGAAATATTATTTCCTAATGTCCTTTATTTCAGAACATCGAAAAACAATTAAAATACGAATTTGAAATTTTTACATTTTCCAAACAAAATTGGATCGAGGCAATCGATCGCTGCATGTATTTTAAAAATGTGGCAATTATTTCTAAAGTTATAAGCAAATAATCGAAAAACAATTGAAGTACGAATTTGAGATTTCTGCATAATCCAAATGTATTGGATTGTAGCAATCTATTGATGCATGAATTTTCAAAATCTGATCATTATTTCCAATGTTATAAGCAAAAAATCAAAAAACAATTGAAGTACGAATTTTAGGTTTTTATGTAATCCAAATATATTAGATCATAGCAATATACTACTGCAGGAATTTTCAAAATCTGATATATTTCTAAAGTTATAAGCGAAACATCGAAAAACAATTGAAGTACGAATTTAAGATTTTTACATAATCCAAATGTATTGGATCATAGCAATCTATTGATGCATGATGCATGAATTTTCAAAATCTGATAATTATTTTCAAAGTTATAAGCGAAAAATCGAAAAACAATTGAAGTACAAATTTGATATTTTTGTATAATCCAAATATATTGTACAATAGCAATCTATTGCTGTGGGAATTTTTAAAATTTGATAATTATTTCCTAAGTTATAAGCGAAAAATCTAAAAACAATTGAAATACGAATTTGAAATTTTTATATATTCCAAATATACTGAATCGTGACAATCGATCGCTGCAAGAATTTTTAAAATCTGGCAAGTATTTCCAAAGTTATAAGCGAATAATCGAAAAACAATTGAAATACGAATTTGAGATTTTTGTATAATCCAAATATAATGGATCATAGCAATCTATTACTGCAGGAATTTTCAAAATCTGACAATTAATTTCGAAGATATAAGCAAAAATCAAAAAATAATTGAAGTACGAATTTTAGGTTTTTGTATAATCGAAATATATTGGATAATAGCAATCTATTGCTACGGGCATTTTCAAAATCTGATAATTATTTCTTAAGTTATACGCGAAAATCGAAAAACAATTGAACTTCTAATTTGAAATTTTTACATATTCCAAGCATAGTGAATTGCGGCAATCGATTGCTGCAGGAATTTCCAAAATCTGACAAGTATTTCCAAAGTTATAAGCAAAACATCGAAAAACAATTGAAGTACGAATTTAAGATTTTTGTACAATCCAAATATAATAGATCATATTGCTGCAGGATTTTTCAAAATCTAACAATTAATTTCGAAGATATAAACAAAAAATAAAAAAACAATTGAAGTACGAATTTTAGGTTTTTGTACAATCCAATATAATGGATCATAGCAATCTATTGCTGCAGGAATTTTTCAAAATCTGACAATTATTTCTAAAGTTATAAGCAAAACATCGAAAAACAATTGAAGTACGAATTTGAGATTTTTGTATAATCCAAATACAGTAGATCATGGCAATCTATTGCTGTAGAAATTTTCAAAATGTGAATATTATTTCAAAAGTTATAAGGAAGAAATGAAAAACAATTGAAATACGAATTTGAGATTTTTGTTTCTTCAAACGTATTGTATCGTGGCAATCAATATTCGCAATATTTTAAAAATCTGAGTATTACTTCCAAAGTTATAAACAAAAGAAAAAAAACAATTCAATTTTTTATAGCAATCCAGTGCATCAAGAAAAACGAAAAACATTTGAAGTACGAATTTGAGATTTTTATATAATCCAAATATATTTGATCATAGCTATCTATTGCTGCAGGAATTTTCAAAATCGGAATATTATTTTAGTTAAAAATAATAAGTTATGAGTAAGAAACGAAAAACAATTGAAATACGAATTTGAGATTTTTGCGTATTCCAAACATATTGTGGCCTGACAATCGATTGCTGCAGAAATTTTCAAAATCTGAGTACTAGTTTAGAAATTATAAGCGATAAATTGAAAAATAATTGAAGTACGAATTTGAGATTTTAGCAAAATCTACATATATTCAATCGTAGCAATCAATGGGAGCAAACATTTTTAATATCTGAATATTATTTATAAAGTTATATGCGAAAAACCGAAAAACAATTAAAATACGATTTTGAAATTTTTACATATTCTAAACGTATTGAATCGTGGTATTTGATTGCTGCAAGAATTTTCAAAATCTGATTATTATTTCTAAAGCTATAAGCGAAACATCGAAAAACAATTGAAGTACGAATTGAGGTTTTTATATAATCCAAGTATATTGGATCATAGCTATCAATTGCTGCAGGAATTTTAAAAATCTGAATATTATTTCAAAAGTTATAAGTCGAAAAACGAAAAACAATTGAGATTTTAGCAAAATCTAAATATATTCGACCGTAACAATCAATGGGAACAAACAAATTTAATATCTGAATATTAGTTCCAAAGTTATATGCGATAAATCAAAAAACAATTGAAATACGAAATTGAGATTTTTTACATTTTCTAAACATATCGGATCATAGCAATGATATCTGTTGCTGCATGAATTTTCAAAATCTGATAATTTTTTCAAAAGTTATAAGCGAAAGATCGAAAAACAATGGAAAAACGAATTTAAAATTGGGTTTTTGATTGTGGCAATCGATTGCTGCATGAATTTCCAAAATCTGGCAATTATTTCCGTAGTTATATGGGAAAAATCGTAAAACAATTGAAGTACGAATTTGATATTTTTATATAATCAAAATATATTGGATCATAGCTATCTATAGCTGCAGGAATTTTCAAAATCTGACAATTATTTCCGAAGATGATATAAGCGAAAATTCGAAAAACAATTGAAGTATAAATTTGATATGTTTATATAATCCTAATATATTGGATAATAGCAATCTGTTGCTGCAGGAATTTTCAAAATCTAATAATTATTTCTAAAGTTATAAGCGAAACATCGAAAAACAATTGAAGTACGCATTTGAGATTTTTATATATTCCAAATATAAAGGATCATAGCAATCTATTGCTGCGAAAATTTTCAAAATCTGAATATTATTTCAAAAGTTATAAGTAAGAAACGAAAAACAATTGAAATACGAATTTGTGATTTTCTGCGTATTCTAAACGTAGTGTTTCGGACAGTCAATCCCTGCAAAAATTTCAGAAATCTGAGTATTACTTCCAAAGTTATAAGCAAAAAAAAAAAAAACAATTGAAAAGCGAGTTTAGTTTTTAATATAATCCGAACATATTGAATCTATCAATGCAAGAATTTTCAAAATCTCAGTTATATTTAAAAAAAGTTATAAACAAAAACTCAAAAAACAATTGAATTACGAATTTGAGATTTTTGCGTATTCCAAACATATTGAATAGTAGCAATCTGTTAATGGAAGAATTTTCAAAATCTGAGTTTTATTTTTTAAAAGTTTTAAACAAAAAATCAATAAAACAATTGAAGTACAAATTTGAGATTTGTGTACAATCCTAATATAATAAGTCATAGCTATCTATTGCTGTATGAATTTTCAAAATCTGATCATTATTTCCCAAGTTATAAGCGAAACATCGAAAAACAATTGAAGTACGAATTGGTGATTTTTACATATTCTAAACATATTGGTCGTAGTAATCAATTGCTGCA
Source organism: Ontholestes murinus (assembly GCA_963969525.1). Taxonomy (NCBI): domain Eukaryota; kingdom Metazoa; phylum Arthropoda; class Insecta; order Coleoptera; family Staphylinidae; genus Ontholestes; species Ontholestes murinus. The sequence goes on from OZ018393.1 coordinate 2,811,358, forward strand.
AGAATTTTAAAAATCTGACAACTATTGCCAAAGTTACACCTAAGCAACAAATCGAAAAATAATTGAAATACGAATTTGAGATTTTTATATAATCCAAATATATTGGATCATAACAATCTTATTTTGCAGGAATTTTCAAATTCTAAATATTATTTCAAAAGTTAAAAGTAAGAAACGAAAAACAATTGAAATACGAATTTGTGATTTTTCGATATTCCAAACGTATTGTATCGTGACAATCAATCCCTGCAATCGTTTAAAAAATCTGAACATTACTTCCAAAGTTATAAGCAAAAGAAAAAAAACAATTGAAGTGCGAGTTCAATTTTTTATATAATCCGAACATGTTGAATAGTAGCAATCTATTAATGCAAGAATTTTCAAAATCTGAGTTATATTTCCTAAGTTATATTTAAAAAATCGAAAAACAATTGAAGTACGAATTTGAGATTTTTATACAATCCAAATATAATGGATCATAGCAATCTAGTGCTGCATAAATTTTCAAAATCTGATCAATATTTCCCAAGTTATAAGCGAAAAATCGAAAAACAATTGAAGTGCGAATTTGTGATTTTTGTATAATCCTAGTATAATAGGACATAGCTATCTATTGCTGCATAAATTTTCGAAATCTGATCATTATTTCCCAAGTTATAAGAGAAAAATCGAAAAACAATTGAAGTACGAATTTGTGATTTTTACATATTCTAAACATATTGGATCGTGGTAATCGATCGCTGCAGGAATTTTCAAAATCTGACAAGTATTTCCAAAGTTATAAACGAAAAATCGAAAAACAATTGAAATAAGAATTTGAAACTTTTACATATTTCAAACATATTGGATCGTGGCAATCTGACAATTATTTCTTAAGTTATGAGTAAGAATCGAAAAATAATTGAAGTACGAATTAGAGATTTTTTACATATTCCGAACGTAAAACGTTTCTTTATATGGAAATTTCTAAGTAGTGAAGTGTTTATATATAGCAATTTCTAAATGAGCAAATTTCTATATATAGAAATGTCTATATATAAAATGCCTAAGCGATTAATTTTCTATATATTAAACATGTTTAGTAAATGAATTTTATAAATGTTAAAATATATCATTAATGACTTATCTAAATAAAAACGTTTATAAATGAAGAAAATTCTATAACTGAACATTTTCATTTTTTTTAAACTTTTCAATTAATGCATTTTATAAATATCGAAATAATTTAAAAAAAATGTGGAAATTTCTGACTAAAGAATTTTCTAAAAGTGGATAACAAATGTATAAACAAGAACATTTCTAAATATTGAAATAAACAATTAATAATAATTTTAATATTATTGAGTTTAAACAATAATATTTTTTTTACATATTCAAAAGTTTATACGATTATCTATCAATGTATTATAAATAATGAATTTTCTGAATATAGAAATTTCTATGAAAGGAATATTCTAAATATTGAATGGTCTATGCAATTATTCTTCTAAATATAAAAATATATACATAATGGATTAGGCATATATCAAAGTAAAATCATTTATTAAATATTTAAAAATGCAATTTTCAAATTTAATTTCTAAAACCGTTTGTTAATAACATTGAATTTTCTATAGGTGTAATAAATTTCTAAACAAGGAAGTTTCTATAAATGAGACAAGAGATTTAAGATTCCTATATATGTATTTTCTATAGGGTTTTTTTAATATTAAAATAATCTAGCAATAAATATTTTAATTTTCACATTGTAAACAGTGATTTTTATTTATATTTCCCCATTAACATTTATTTAATGTTATGTAATTATCTAGTTAAACAATTATATAATCGGGGCCAACATTAGATCCTGTTGAAAAATAATTGAAGGCCCCCCTCCCCTCCGCGTCCTCCCATATTGTGGGGGCAACAAACGAGGCAAGGTCCTGCGAACATGAGGAGAGATGATTAATTTGTTTACACACTATCGGTGCGAACTTTTCGCGCACTCTTCGCCTCTTAATGGACGATTTTTTCTATTCAAGGTGATGCGGATAGAAATATGCCGCCGTGGAAATCTCTGCTGGATCTATCTGCGCGTTATTTCCGCTCCGCGATGGTGGAGGTGCACGTACGACCGTGACATTTCCATTACGACGCGGGAGGAACGTTGTTGAAAATAATTTTACAAAAAAACATGCAAATTCGCGTGCCGCGGTTTTCTAGAAAAAGGGCGCGCTTCCGCGAAGGAGTAGACTAGAAGAGCGCTCGGTCGTCTAGAAGCTTCGACGGCGAGGGTTGCGGGATAAAAACGAAAGACTGGTGAAAAGGAGAATGAGAAAAAGAAGAAGAAGGTTTCTCGGACGTTAACTCCTCGAGTGGCCATGGCCGACGCCGCTGTTACTTTTCTAGCGTTCACCACCTGACAAGGGCGGTCGAGTACCTCGAGGAGTGCGTCGTTCGTCATCAACGGACACCCACAGGCCACTTTCGTTTATGTCACACTCCATCTTGTTGCATCATCATTTTTAATTCGACATTAATAATCCTAAAAGTTCAATTCATTCATTATTGATCAGAAATACAGATACAATTTATTTATGTGAATAAATAGACAATTATTACAAAAATATTGAAAAAATAATTACAAATCAAATTTTCCGTTTAATCATGAGAGAATTATTAAAATTCGACCATCCTGTAAAGAGTTATTGTAGAAATACCGAAAAACAATTGAAGTTGATGTCAGGAATTATTTCTATTCTTATTTTACTTTTTATAATATTTATCCACATCCATTCTTGTTTTATTTTTGTTTTGTTAAGGTAAGGACTCTGCAATATCATTACTTTTTGTCTTCTAATAACCTCTAAAGAATCTTATATAATCTTAATCTTTTATTTATAGTTATTATTTCGTCTATAAAATGTTGGCCTTCATTATGAGCATAAAAGAATCATTAAAATTCATAATCCTAACGATTTCCTTCTATGCACACAACAGGACAGAAAAAAAAAGCTGCATTTCGTGTAATTAATATGCAGTTTGGGGGCCGAACGCTGTACGTTCTCTTCTGCAGAAGACGAGGAAGAAAAAAAAAACCTGGCAGCAGCAGTTTTACCTTACATAAGAAGTTATTACAATGTATGTGCAGCGGCGACGACGACATTGTTGCTGTGCATTCATTTCCTCGTTTCGTCGCGCGGTGTATTAGCCTTCAAAGTCCGTTTACCGGGGCGCCGTGGCATTTGGTCTAAAAGTGCATCAGAATTCTGGGCGCGGCGGTCATTAGATAAAAGTCAAGGGGAATGACGCCATCGGATGCGGCGGTTATCCGTTTTTTTTTTTTTTGTATTTTTGTTTCTCCCGTCGTCTTATTCTCGTCCGAAAATCGAGGGGTCACCTTCGCAACGAGACGCGCCAAAAGTGGACACAGAGGAGAAAAAAATACGTTGGGTTAATTAAATTGAATTTACGATCATTTTTGCAGGGCTGATTTGCGCTGAGGGTGAACTATGGCGCGACCAGAGGAAGTTCCTCGCGAACTGCCTGAGACAATTCGGCGTTCAGAAGTTCGGGCCCAGGAGGGAGCTCATGGAGCGCCTCATTCTCAAAGAGGTCAACGATTGCATCAAGGTGAGAGTGTGTGTAACGTGTTGTTTATATGGCAAATTTCTTGCCTCTTTTTTTTAATGTTAAACACGTGTGTTTTTTTTGTTGTACTTCCAAAACGAGATGAAAATCGTTCTACATAAAATATTTTACGTACTTAAAAACCTAAAGGGAAAAAAATATGAAGAGAATCATCAAAAATTCGATTCAATTTTGAAATATTTAGACTTAGACTTTAAACATTAATATTAAACGCTTGTTTTCACTTTGATTTTCCATATTTTACAAATATTACAACTCTTAATGTGAATGTGAATACATGTCGTATCTGTAATTTGACAGATAAGACATATATAACGTTAATGACTTGTACAAAACTATCGTTAGAGGATCAATAAATTGAATTGATTTGAAAAATGTATTTGACAGATATAACAAATGAAATCTGCAATATAAATGTAGCTGAATATATTATAATTTCTACTTTGTAATTAATTGTAACTAGTATTATGTAAGCTGACGGAATTTTCACTTTGTACAATTTTTTGACACTGATAATAAAGACACATTATTATTATTATTATTATACGGTTTTTTTTTCTGTCAGATATGACTACATCTGACATAAACAATCTGATATTTTTATATGTGTTCTATCAAATCGGTAAAATATGTCAGATCTGTCAAAATTGTCATTGTTGTCAAATCTATCAATCATATGTCATATTGTCATATGTCAATGTCAATCAATGCCATATTTTACATGAACATCATACCTATCATATCAATATATTGGTGAAATTTACAGTTGTAAAAACTATTATGTATATTGTAGTTTACGTTATATTTACCATATCTGTGGCAAATTTATCAAAGCTGTGACTTTATGTTTATGACTTTTCCGTCCGTCAAATCTGACATATCTATCAGATCAGCTGTATCTATTGTGTCTATTGTGTTAATAATATTATAGATTTAATAATAGATCAACACATCTGTCAAATTTATCAATGCTATTATAGTCTGTTCGTTGGATCTTTGGTCGTACGTCACAAACTATCGCTTCAAAAAACGACGAAAGTTTTACAGTGCGTTCTTTTTCTAACGCATTTGGTTTACTTTATCAGACTGAATGTTTTTGCGTCGTTTCTCGAAGCGATATTTTGTGACGTAGGACGAAAGATCCAACGAACAGACTATATGTCTGTCGTACGTCATAACCGTCAGATTTGTCATATCTTTCGCATCTGTCATATCTGTAATAGATCTCATATCTGTAAAATCTCTTATTTCAATTTTTCATTATACAATAAGAATAATAATACAGTGAAACAAAAGACAACAAGAACAAAAACAGTTACACACAAGATGAGTAAATATAAAAACAGTGAAAAATTGAAAGAAAAATTTGTCACTCTCAGTTTGCCTTTAGCAATTATATCCTAAAAATTTGATGACATATAGTTTTTTTATGTTTGATCAGATTTAAAAAAAAACATTTTAAAAATATTATAAACTTATTCCAAAATAGTAAACCTAAACCCACCCATCATATAATATAATGCCTGCATATGTCATTTGTCATCTATGTTCTGCCAGCTATAATGGCATATCTGTAATTTGTCATATTTCTTCCATCAACTGTTATATGTCATCTGTCACTTCTGACAATAATCTATTTTCCATCATGTCATCTTTCATCTGTTAACTGTTATTTTGTATATGATGTCTGTCATCTGTCATCTATTATCAGTCATATGTCATATGTCATCTGTACCCACTACAATTCATATTAGTACTAACCTGAAAAATAAATTTTTCCTTAAGCAATGTTTAAAATTAGGAATTTCTTTACTCATCTGCTATCTTTCATGTAATTTTTACACGTGTTAACTGTCATCTGTCAATTTATTAACATTAATACTAACCTACATTAACGGTCATTTAATCTTTTTTTGTCATCTATAATTTGCCATCTTTCATCTAATATCTGTCATTTGTCATCTGTCATATTTCATCTGTAATCTGTTGTCATTCATATATCATCTTTTATCTTTACTCGCCACAATTTATATTAGTACTAACCTAGATCATAGTTTTCCTTAAACAATAGTTAAAAGTTGGAAGGTTATATAATAAAATATATAAGTCCTTTACGTTGTAGAAAATTAACTAATAATTAGAAAAAACACGAAAATATTTCGTAAAATCTACAACAAATGAGTCTTATTAAGACTACAAAAACAAACCACTTTTGAAACAACTACTTCTCTAGCTAATACTTCGACAGACATTGAATAATACAAAAGTAATTTGCGTGTTACAAAATAGCAAGGCTATCAAAGCAACACTAGTTTGAACGTATTTCTTTCTGTAAAATGAACTAAAAATGATTGAATGTACGTTAAATAATTTGTGACTGACTATATTATGATAAATTTGGAACAAGAAATTAATTTAGGTTGGTGTAATTAAAAATAAATTAGCAAAAGAGAAGTAGTTGTTTCAAAAGTGGTTTGTTCTTGTAGTCTTAATAAGACTCATTTGTTGTAGATTTTACGAAATATTTTCGTGTTTTTTCTAATTATTGGAAGGTTATATATCATCTGTCATCTATCACCTCAGTGAACCACTTCGGACTCTCAGTCATCTATCACCTGTCATCTTTCATATCATTTTTCCATATGTCTTCGATTAACTTATTCAGGCTAATACTGACCTAAAATAATGTGTTTTCTGTCATCTGTCATTTATTATCTATTATATGCTATCTTTAATTTTTATATGATAACTGTAAACTGTCATATTTCATCTATTATTTATGTCATATGCCAGTTGTCATACCCAACCAAGACAATTGACATTAAATATTTGATTGTAGAGGCTTTCACTTTGTGATACATATTTTATAACTTTAAATAAAATAAAATAAACTTTGTTTATATCACACACTTTATTATTTCAGTGACTATAGTTTCGACACAATTCAGCTGGTCATTATCAAACTAATCTTACTTAATTAGTTTGATAATGACCAGCTGAATTGTGTCGAAACTATAGTCACTGAAATAATAAAGTGTGTGATATAAACAAAGTTTATTTTATTTTATTTAAAGTTAATTGACATTAATACTAACCTAAAAATATTTTCTCTTAAGCAATAGTTACCATTGGGAATGTTATTTGTCATCTGTCATCTGCAATCATTCATGACAATTTTACACATGTTATTTGTCATCTGCCAGGTTATTCCCATGAATACTAATCTAAAAAAAAAATCAGTCATATGTAATATGTTTTTCAATATTATATGCTATCTGTTAAACGGTCATATTTCATTTATTATTTGTTATGTCATCTGTCATATCTATCTACCACAATTGACCTTAATAATAACCTAAAAATTATTTTTCCTTAAGTAAGAGTTAAAATTTTGAATATTATTTGCCATCTATCATCTGCCGTCTCTCATGTCATGTTTACAAATGTTATCTGTCATCTGTCAATTAATTCACATTAATACTAACCTCAAATAATAGTCAGCCATATGTAATGTGATTTCTGTCATCTATCTGACATGACATATAGCAGGTCAATTTTTAATGGTTTCTATCATCTGTCATATTTCATCTATTATTTATTATGTCATATGTCGTTTTTTATATCTACTAACCACAATTCTCATTATTACTAACCTAAAAAATATATGATCATCATTATTAATACTGCACTACAAATTTTAATATTTAATTTGCATAAAAAATATATACTTCCGCAGGCAATTAAAATTTGGAATATTGTTTGTTATCTGCCATCTTTCATGTCATTTTTACAAATGTCAGTCAAATATAATCTTTTATCTGTCATCTATTATCTGCTATCTGTCATATTTCATCTATTATTTTTTATATTATATGTTATATCTACCTGTTACAATTGACATTAATCTTAACTTATAATAAATATTTTTTCTTACGCAATATTTAAAATTTGGAATATAATTTGCCAACTGTCATCTTTCATGTCATGTTTATAAATGCTATCTGTCATCTGTCAATTGATTCATATTAATACTAACCTAAAAAAATAGTCAGTCATATGTAGTCTGTTTTCTATCATCTATCTATCTGCTATCTGTCATTTTTATGTGCTATCTGTCGTCTGTCATATTTCATCTATTATTTATTATGTCATATATCATTAGTCGTAACCATAATATATAAGCAACAGTTATAAATTGGAATATTATTTGTCACATGTCATCCATCCTTTGTCATTTTTCGTGGCATATTCACACACGTTATCTGTCATCTGACAATTTATTCACTTTAAGATGAACCTAAAATAACATTATATTTTATGTAATCGATCTTCTGGCATCTATCATGGGTCATCTTTTATCAGCTATCTGTCACTTTAATGTGCTATCTGTAATCCGTCACATTTCATTTTCATATGTAATCCGTCTTCTGTCATCTATCGTTTGTCGTCTTCCATCTGTTATCTGTCATTTTTATATTCTATCTGTCATATTTCATCTTTTATTTGTTGTCATATCTACCCACCACAAATGATATTAATCCTAACCCAATTTTTTTTTTCTCTTAAGCAATGGTTAAAATTTGGAATGTTATTTGTCACATGTCATCTATCATCTGCCATCTTTCGTGTCATGTTTTCACATGTTGTCTGTCATCTGTCAATTTATTCACATTAAGATTAACCTAAAAATAACATTCTGTCATATGTAATCTATTTTCTGTCATCTATCATTTATCATCTTTATCAGCTATCTGTCATGTTTATATGGTATCTGTCATCTGTCATATTCATGTATTGCTATGTCATACGTCATATCTACCCACCACAATTCACATTAGTACTAACCTGAAAAAAATAATTTTCCTTAAACAATTGTTAAAATTTTGAATGTTTTTTGTCATGTCACCTATCAAATGCCATCATATTGTCATTTTTACACATTTTATCTGTCACCTGTCAACTTTAACACATCAATACCTAAAATAATATTTAGTTATATGTAATCTGTCTTCTATTATTTATATATCTATTATTTTTATTAACTATATGTCATATTTCATCTATTATTATGTCATACGTCATATCTACCGACACAATTCACGTTAATGTCATATTTTATTTTATCTATCATCTTTCAGAATTTATCTATGATCTATTATTTGTCATACGTCTTCTATCATGTCTACCCACCACAATTCAAATAATTACTAACCTTAAATGATATTCTTCCTTTAATAATAATTAAAATGTTGAAATGTTACTTTTCATCTGTCATGTTATCTATGATCTGATGATTTATCAAATGTTAATTGTTACCTGTCATCTGTACCTACAACAATTCACATTAAAACTAACCTAAAATAATATATTCTGTCATATTCACTCTGTCATCTGTTTTCTGTCATCAATTATCTGTAATTCGTCACTTGTGATCTATGTTTCATTGGTTTTCTGTCATTTTTCATCTACCATTTATTATATGTCACATGACTTGTGTTAAAAACATAATTTTGACCTTCAATTGTTTTTCCATCAAGAATAAAGCAAAAATTTATAGAAAACGTAGAAAACGAAAATTGGATTTTTTTTTGACCACAACTTTTGAAGGGGATGATTAAATTAAAAAAAAATCTTTTTGAAAAAGGTTTCAAAAATGTACACTTGCGAAAAACAAAATGTATTTTTCAGTTTTTCTTTGCTCAAAACTTACAGAAAACATTTAAAAAATCGATTTTCAATTGTTTTTCCGTTTTTTAACGATAACTTCACAACGGAAGCTCAGATTTTTAAAATTTCTTTACGAGTCGTTCAAAAATATAGTAAACTAGAAAACGTTAAAAACAAAAAAATCGATTTTCAATTGTTTTTAGGTTTTTACACGATAACTTCAAAACGGATGGACCAATTTCAAAAATTTCTACACCAACCGCTAAAATATGTCGTAATCTAGCAAAAAGCGTTAAAAACAAAAACTTTATTTCAATTGTTTTTCAATTTTTAACGAAATCTTCACAATGGAAGCTCAGATTTTGAAAAAAACTTTTAATAACTGTTCAAGGATATCGCAAACTATCAGAAAACGCTAAAAACAAATAATCTATTTTCAAATGTTTTCCCATTGTTAACGATAACTTCACAACGAATGCTCAGATTTTTAAAATTTCTGTAATAGTCGTTCAAGGAAAATGTTGAAAACAAAAATTGTTTCTCCATTTTTTTAACGATAACTTCACGACGGATACTCAGATTTTGAAAATTTCCTTAATAGACGTTCAAGGATATCATAAAGGGATATCAGAAAACGTTAAAAACAAAAAATCATTTTCCATTTTTTAACGATAACTTTAATGGACAAATCTCAAAAATACCTTCACAAACCGTTCAAATATATCGTAAAATAGCAGAAGATGTTAAAAACAAAAATTATATTTTCAATTGTTTTTCCAATTTTTAACGATAACTTCACAACGAATGCTCAGATTTTGAAAATTTCTTTAACAGTCGTTCAAAAATATAGTAAACTAGAAGAAAACGTTATAAACGGAAATTCGATTTTCAATTGTAAAACTTTTAAATGAATTATCGGATTAAAAAGAAATTATTTCACAAAAGGCGTAAAATATTATATCCTTCAATTGTTTTTTAGTTTTTTAATGACAATTTCAAAACGAACAATCAGATTGTAAAAATGTCTTCATTAATTCATAAAGATAAAAATGTTCTTTTCTTCTTTTAATTATTTTGTATTTGTCGATATGTGTGTTTTATTATTAAAACGTCGTAACTTTTTTTATGTTTAATAAAAGTAATTTTACAAAAAATAAAGAATTTAAAAGGTTATGTTAAGTGAAGTGACTTTTACTAATAAAATTTTTCTCCAAGCTACTTGATTTTTTAGAAAATTAAATTGGCTGCAATGTAACTTTAAAAAAATGTATAAAATAATTTTAAAAAAACTTTATATTATCGTCGTCATTTGTTTTTGTTCTTGTGTGCATGATTACGTAACTTACATGTTTTTAGTTCGTACAAGAGCATAATGGAGCAGCCATCGAACCGCTGGAAGTCTTGAGGCACAATTTGGGTTCGGCGGTCAATCAAATCGTCTTTGGCATCTCTTACGAGAGGGACGACCCCACGTGGCTGTGGCTGCAGCAGGTGCAGGAGGAGGGAGTCAAGCACATAGGCGTGGCGGGACCGCTCAACTTTTTGCCATTTTTAAGGTATTCCACAGCGTATTTATCACCTAAAATAAAAGCACAATTAATTAAAATTATCGATTTAAGTAAGAAAAATAATCTAAGAATAAGAAAAACTCACTCTGTCGGGAAATATAGTATACATTTGGCGATTGTCCAGAAAATTGTTATTAAAAATAGCATTTTATAAAAAAACATTGATTTTAGACATTTACCAATGTTCAAAAACGTGATGAATTTTCTGCTGGAGGGTAAAGAAAAGTCGCATCAAATTTACCAGAATATAATTGAGGAACGGTTGAGGAGCAAAGGGGATCAACTTGGGGGAAACGTGCTCGAAGATTTTCTGGTTGAAAGGGAGAGAAGAAAGGGTACACCCGATTACGACAATTTTTATAACGATAAGCAATTTTATCACATGTTGGCTGACGTTTTTGGAGCTGGACTCGATACTACGATCACGACCTTATGGTAAGTTTTTATATCCTTAAGGGTAAATTTAATTTAGTTAATTATTTTCGGTAATAAAATATTGAAGTAGAGAAATTCAAGGCCGTCACTCATAGATCAATCCAATCAATTGCAATTTTTGTAAAGGTCGCCCACGTGCCTCTTCTTCCTGCTTCCACTTCCCGAAACTTTCTTTCTAGTTGGTATCTGGTGTTCATGGCCGCGGACCAGGACGTTCAACTGAGGGTCCACGAGGAACTGGACGCGGTGGTGGCGCGTGGAAGCCGCGTGCGCTTGGAGGACGTCGGCTCACTACCGTTTCTGGAGGCCTCCGTGGCCGAGACGCAACGTATTAGGAGCGTCGTCCCGATGGGCATACCGCACGGCACCAACGCCGACACCGTCATCGGCGGCTACCGGGTGCCCCGGGGGGCGATGGTGGTGCCGCTGCAGTGGGCCGTGCACACCGATCCGTCCGCGTGGGAGGAACCGGAAGTCTTTCGGCCGGAACGGTTCGTCGACGGCGAGGGCCACTTCCGCAAATCGGACGCCTTCATGCCGTTCCAGACCGGTGAGTACGCGGACGCTGGCGTCCAATAGGGGGCGCCGGATGTGAGGAAAAATAAGAAACACCCATTTTCACGCAGGCAAGCGCATGTGCGTCGGGGACGAGCTGGCCAGGATGCTCCTGCTGCTGTTCACCGGGAACATCCTGCTGGAGTTTAACATCGCCCCGGTTCCCGGTGAAGTGATCGATTTAAGAGGCCAGTCCGGTATCACCCTCTCACCAAAACCGCAAAAACTCATATTTTCCCCTAGAAGATAAAAATAAAACACTTTATATTAGAAAGAAACAAATTTTACAATAAACGATTTATACTATTTATAACTCTTCTATAAATCATCCGAATAAGATTTAAAAAGTTGAAACGCGCTTTAATCCTTGAGAATTAATACACAATTTTTCATCATTTAGCACTACTGTCATTTTAAATTGACATTTTTTTAAAATTGATTGACAAGTTTCTAAAAGCGTACAAAAATAAAAACTTAAAGATAAACTTAATTACACATTTATATTATGAAATAATTAAAGACATAAATATTTAATCAATTAAAACCCATTATCTATGCGCATTTCGTAAGCCTCCATGTTTTTCCCCCCTCGTCCAAATGAAGAAACCGGCCAGCGTCCACACGTCACATTTCGCATGAGAAACAGGTGGTCGATATTACGATTGGACGGGAACGTTAAAGGTCAGTCGGAATTTGCAATAATTTATGCAAAATTCGCGTTTTTTTTTTTAAATTAAATATACAACACTACTCTATAATAGTAAACGTGCGATTGTGTGTGTCCATGTGTGTGTGTGTTCGGAGGTTAATGTTTCGCAAACGAGATCCAACTCGTCATCATCAGGGCACACACGTGTGTGAGTGTGTAACGATTTGCTAGAAACAAACAGAAATTAAAGAAGAAAAAAATTGTGTGAATGGCCCTCGTCGTTTGTAGTAGTAAACATCAAACGAGTTTTCTATAAGTTATTTTTGTAGTTTTTTTTTTTTTTAATGATTATTAATGTGCGATTAATTCTATTGGTATGTAAAATAGAAAAAAAAAATCAATTAAAAATTTTCAATGATTATAATTATTGCATTAATATTTCAAGTAATAAGGAATTAATTTTCTTTAATTACTTCCCCATTTAACTTAATTAAGCCAATTGTTGCAATTATTATTTTTTAAGAAGTCGTCGCTAATGTTCTAAGAAATAAAATATAGGATAATTGCCATCCACCTACCCTTGCACAGTAGACTAAAACATAACGTTCAAAATTCCTAAATATGTTGTATATTTCTCTTTTCTTAAAAATCGTCTTTTAGTAATATAGTGTTTGGCTATCAACCATATGGTCCTTCTACCGTGTGATTTGTGTGTGTGTGTAAATGAGCTTGTTACTTTAAAGGATCGCCCCCGTCAAATTTTTGGGTGTTTTTACTAAAAATTTCAATTGGTTTTTTAGAGAAGAAAAACTGTTTTTAGCAAATTTTTCAATTACTTCATTTTAATAATTAATTTGCTTTATTTCTCAATTTCCCCCAAGACTGTCAAATCAAGTTTTTTTACAATTTTGAGAATTTTTCACTGTATCAATATTAATACAGTTAAATAGAAAAAAATAAACTATTACACAATAGTTATAAAAAGCCAGTAAAGCATTTCTTTCCCGCTACAATAATTTATACATTAACCTAGCGTACTCTTGACCTACATCAATAAACTATACGTTAACCTAGCGTCAATTTTCTCGCTTGATCTAGCGTACTCTTGACCTACCTCAATGTGTAATTTATTAGGCAGGTTAGGAGTACGAGAGGTCATTGCATTGTTGATTGTGGTAGGTCAAGAGTACGCTAGAATCAAAATTTTAAGGGAATATTAAAGTAATATTAGGTTTATAATTTAAAGCAAAGATTACAATATCTAAAGAAACGAAAATAAGAAAAAGAGTAAAAAATAATATATCGCTAAAACAATTGAAATGCTGGCCAGAAAACAAATGAAATTAGTAGAAAAAAAATACTATAAACAACAATAAAAGACAAAGAATAAAAAATTATTAAAACTAATTTAATAATGACGCTTTAGAAAATAGTTTAAATTTTGGAAATTTGCAAACGAGGGAAATTAAGAATCGATAACTTATATATTGAAGAAAAATTTGAAAATGATTAAAAGCAACAGTTAAAACTCTAAAACAATTAAATGTTACTCAAGAAAGTAATTAAATTTGTTAAAAATTTAACAAAAATGATAATCAAATTTGTTGACAATTTGAAAAATGTAAACAATTAAAAATTATTAAACAAACAGTTAAAACTGACAAAAGCAATAAAAAATTGAATTGAATGAATGAAAACAAATAATAATTTTAAAGTGGTTTTAATTAGCAAAAGCGCTAAAACATAAATGTCACATTTGAAATTGTTAGAATTAACAATCTATAAAATCAGATGAACTTGACGAACGAAAATTATTTAAAAAAAAAACAGTTAGAACTGATAATGTTGGCAAAACATTCCGGAAAAGAACGGGCAATTGAAAAAATAAAACAATTGAATGGTTCTAGTTTTAAAAAATGGATGGAATAAACAAGAACATAAAAATTATTACAAAAAAAAAACAGTTGAAATTGTGAAAGGCACAAAAATAATTAAGTGCAATTCCTAATAATAATTCTTAAATTTTGGAGGCGTTCACTTGGTTATACAATTTCGATTTTTTTACAACTTTTTTATACCAGTTTATTATTTTTTTTCTGTGATTATTTTCAATTACACGGTAATCATTTTCAAACAGAAAAATAAAATATAAAAAAGTTAAGAAAGTTTATTTAACCAAACAATAATTGTTAAAAAATTTTAAAGAAAACAATTGACAATCAATAAAATTAGTTGGAGATTATTATAAAAACATACAAAATGAAAAAAAATTGATTATAAAAAAACTCTAATATAAAGGGGTAAAATTTAAACAAAAATTCTGGAAAGACAATTATGACAGAAACTAATTTAATTTCTAAAAAAACGACAGAAACAAATGAAGTAGGATAAAACCCCAAAAAAGCAATTGGCCATTAAAATTGATGTTAAAAACAAATTGTAATTTTAAAAAATCTAGAAAGACGATTATAGAAAATCTGAGGCAAACAATTAACATTAAATAAAAAATGACAAAAACAATTGATTATTAATTTATTAAAACAATGTCTCTCTACAAAAACAATTGTAATTTGTAAAAAATTGAAAAAAAAACAATTAAGACCGTTAAGAACACTGGTACAATTAAATGACATATATAAAAATTAAAAATTATATAAAACATTTGAATATATACAGAAAACAATTGAGGTTTGTTTGTAATTAAAATAGTTAAAAACACTAAAACAATGGGATATCATATGAGAAATCAATTGAAATTTATGGAGTTGAAGTATGAACAGTTGACAATCGTTAAAATCAGTTGAATATTGACGAAAAACTTGATACATGAAAACAATTTAACACTGTGAAAAGTGTCAAAACACTTCAGAAGAAAGGAAATTGGTAGATAATTGCTAAAATAATAAAAAAAACAATTGACAATAAATACAAGCGAAATTAATTAAAAACTTTAGTAAAAAAAGCAGTTGTCGTTGTTAAACATAACAAAACAATTGAACTCCAAACTATAGACAATTGATAAAATCAGTTTATTGATAAAAACTCAACGAATAAACGAAAATTGAAAATTATTACAAACAACAGTTGAAATTGTTAAGAGCACGACAATAACTAAATGCTGATATCAATAAAAGCAGTTAGATATAGACAGTAAAAAAACCGTTTTCGAGATACAAAGACACATTTTAAATAATTTTAAAATATTGCAAAAAATAAAGAATTAACAATTGAAATGAATGTAAAAAAAATGATATTGAATAAAGTTAATTAAACCTTGAGAAGAGAACAATTGAAAATTATATAAAAACAGTTTAAATTGAAAAAACATAATGCAAAAAATTGAAATTTGTTAAACACACGAAAAAATAATTAAATGAACAAAAACAAAATAATTTAATGTCATATGAAGAAAAAAAAACAGTTTATAAACAGTTAAATATTGACGGAAATCTTGAAAATATTTTTGAAAAGAAAACATTTGAAATTGATAGGTAATTCCGAACGCAAAAACATTTAACAACAATGAAAGCGAAATTCATTTAAAAAATCAAACAGTTGTTATCGGGAATGCCAATACAATTAAATACAACTTTTGAAATTGTTATTATTTAAAAATAAAACAATCAATAAAATCAGTTCACTGGCAAAAAGCAATTGAAAAGGCAAAATTAATAAGAAATTATTGAAAAAGAAAACAGTTGTCAAAAATGCTAAAATAATTAAGTTTCACTTAAGAAAACAATTGAAATTGTTATTGTTTAAAAAAAGAAACAATCGACAATCGATAAAATCAGTTCATTGGCCAAAAAAAACTTGATGAATTAAAACAATTGAAAATTATTAAAATAGTTTTAATTGAAATTGTTAAAAGCACGAATATAATTTAATGCCACTCAAGAAAACAATTGAAATTGTTGGAATCTTGCAAAGAAAAAACAACTGACAATTGATAAAAGTAGTTGGATTTTGAGAAAAAATGACGAACAAAAACTATCGAGACGAAATAGAGAACAACTTCTTTATTTGGACAAACAAAAATACATTTAGAACAAATACATTTTAATTTAAAATAAGGGTTATACCGTCCATTTCGTTTATCGACCTTCTTTCTGCCCGAAATCAATTGAAAATAATAAAAATAATGAAAAACCGTTTTCAAAATTCAAATTTTAAAAATTTACAAAAAAATAATTATTGAAATAAATACAACTTCATATATTAATTAAGACTATTAAAAATTTAAAAAAAAACAGTTGACAAGAAAAATTGCACACAAAAAACAATTAAGCTGTTTAAAAACGCTGAAATAATATGAGAATTTAATTAAAATTTATAGTTGGAAAAAAGCAAAAATAGTTGATAATCTAATAATAATATCAGTTGACGGAAAATCGTAAACAATTGAAAATTATTGAAAAATAGAAAATAGCTAAAACTGAGAAAGGTACTAAAAACAATTGAAATTGGTAGAAAAAAAATTAACAATCAATAATAGCTAGAATGGTTGCGACCGTTACTACGTGGTAATCCATGCTTACACTGAATTGTAAAATTCAATAATAGCCTTGAATATTGACGAAAAAATAAATATTATTTTAAAAACAGTTGATTATAATAATAATTTAAAGCATTTTAAAAAACCCATTGAAAATAAAATCAATTGAGTACTGCCCAGAAAACAATTATATATTTTTTAAATAAATTGATAAACGTGAAAAAAACAATTGAATGTCTGCGGAAAACAATTGAAATTTATTACATTAAAATTAGTAAAATAATTAAATATCATATGAGTAAGTAATCAATTAAAATTTATATAAGTTTACAAAAAAAAAAACAATTGACAATCGATGAAATCTGTTTAGCGTTGACGAAAAAAATTAGTTAAAACTGGAGAAAAATGTCAAAATTCTTCAGAAGAAAAAACAGTCGAAAATGCTAAAAAAACAATAATATTGATTTAAAAAAATGAAAATTATTTTAAAAACAGCAGAATTAATATATGAAGTTAATTAAAAAAAGACAATTGGCAATAAATAAGAACAGTTAAACATTGACAAGAAAATAATATAAAGATAATAAATTGATAAATGTGGAAAAACAATTGAATATATTTACTAGGCTAAATGTAATAATCAAAGGATCAATAAATATCTATCTATCTATCTATCTATCTGAATGACCTTTGGTCGATAGCCATGAAGAAAAGGAAGTCGTTGAATCATAAAAATTATTGTTACAATTATATACTGTAATTGCTATCTCCAATCAAGATGTCTCTCTATTTCTCTCTATCTCTGCAGAAATCAATTGAAATTTGTTAAAATAAAATCCTTAACAACAGTAAAACAATTGAATGTCATATGACAAATCAATTAAAATTTATATAAGTTCGCAACAACAAAAAAAAAATACAGTTGGCAATCGAAAAAATCTATTTATTTATTAATATCGACGATAAAGAAGGAAAAAAGTTAAAAATTAATTTAGGAAAAAAGAAAACATTTAAATCTAAGAAGAGTCAAAATAATTTAGAAAGAAAAACTAGTTGTAAACAAAAATTATTGAAACGTGACAAAAATCCAAAGAAAAAATCTACTATATCAGTTGATTAAAAACGAGAATTATTAAAATAATTAAAAAATTATTTAAAACTTATCTCGACATTGTTAAAAAGAAACTTAAAAGAACAATTAACAATGAAATAAATCAGTAAAACATTGATAAATAATCAACAATCGATTATATGTGGATAAAAAAAATAATCAAAAATTATTTAACATTTAACTTGACATTGTTTAAAAAAAAACAATTAAGTGTCTCTACAGAAAATAATTGAAATTTGTTATAGGATAAAAATCTCTAAAAATGTTAAAACAATTGAATCATATGAAATCAATTGGAATTTATAAACAAAAATGTCAAAATAAAACAGTTTAACTGAGATTTTAAAACACACAAATAGCAAAAGAAAACATTTGAAATTGATAAAACCAAGTGCAAAAACGAAATTGACAATCAACAATAAGAGCGAAAATAATTAAAAACACTATTAAAGTCACTAAGAAATGGGAAAAATCAATTTAAGCAAAAACAATTGAAATTGTTAGGAAGTAAAAAAAGAAACATTCGACAATAGATTATATCAGTTTATTAAGAAACAAACAAAAACCTTGACGAATGAAAACAACTTGTTTATTGGGATAAACAAAAAAAAAACGATTGAAAATTATTTATACACTCGACATTGTTAAACAATTGACGATGAATTAAATCAGTAAAATACTGACAGGAAAATAATAGAAAAATATATAAAAACAGTTGAAATTGAAAAAAATGTCTACAGAAAATGATTGAAATTTGTTAAAAACAATTGAAATCTTTAAAAAGAATCTATCTAAAAAAACGCTAAAACAATTAAATCGTATGAAATCAATTGAAACAGTTTGTAATGAAAAACACAGTTGAACTGAAGCTTCAAATCACACAAATAGAAGAAGAAAAAAACAGTTGAAAGTGATGAATGAGTACAAAATCAAAAACAATTGACAATCAATAATAAGCGTAAAAATATTTAAAAACTCTTAGTAAAACAATGACAAAAAATAATTGAAAATTATAGAAAAACATTCGCTACGGAAAATAATTGAAATTTGTTAAAGACAATTGAAATATTTAATAACGCAACAATCATATTAAATCAATTGAAACAGTTTGTAGAGAAGAACTGAGGCCTCAAATCAAATAAATAGAAGAAGGAAAAACAGTTGAAATTGGTGAATAAGTACAAACACGAAAACAATTGACAGTCAATAATAAGAGCGAAAATAATTAAAAACTATTACATTTATGAATGGAAAAATTAAAAAAAAACAATTGAAAAATTTATAAACAATCGCCAATTGACTATAACAGTTTATTGGCAAAAAACGAATGAAAACAATTGATGTTGTCTGAATAAATAAAAACAATTGAAAATTATTTAAAACGAAAAAAAAAAATAAACAATTGAAAATGAATTAAATCATCTGAAAATTCGCAAGAAAACAATTGAAAGTTATATAAAAACAATTGATATTTAAAACATAATGTATCTACTTTAAATAATCATTAAAAACGCTAAAACAATTGCACGCCACATGAGAAATCAATTAAAATTTATAAAAGTTTATAAATAAGAAACCTGAGGAAAGTGTCAAAAAACACACACATGAAAAATAAAACATTTGCAATAGGTAGATAATTTCAATAATAATAATAATAATAATAAAAGATTGACAATCAATAAAAGCGAAATTAATTAAAAACTAAGAAAACAGCCGACATTATCAAAAATGCCAAAAATAATTATATACCACACCAGAAAACAATTGAAATTGTTAGTAATTAAAAAGAAACAATCGGCAATCGATTATTTGTTGGTAAAAAAAACTTGATGAATAAAAAGACAACTTAAAATGGTGATATGGCCATCATAATATTTTCCCTATTTTTTACTCGAAAACTATGAGATTTAAGCAAAAATGTTATTCTTATTAATTTTTTCAATTTTAAATTCTCTATAATTATTTCTTATATAAATTTTTTTGTAAGCAATTGGCAAAAAATATCAAAATTTTCAATATTTTTTTCGAAAAGGATTTTATGAAAAAATTGTTCTAACAAAACTTGTTCAGTTTTTTATTCCTTTTAACTTTTGTTTCACATAAAATTTTTGAGTGAGTAAATTGGTAAAAATTGGATGCATGATGGGTAGACAGACTTTAAATCTAAATTAGATAAGATTAGCTATAGAAAAATCATTTATATTTAAACTTAAATTTTGATTTTGTTTTATTTTTTATTACATAAAGGGTTTGATTGTATTTAGCAGCAAAATCATCAAGGACTAGCAATTAAAGTTATTATGTATATGTAGGGTGGGTGGGTGGCCTCTATCCAACCCTCCAATCAGTAAAACATAAGCGAGGATTTTAATTAAAAGTTGTAAAATGTAAATAAACACAAAATAATTGCAATTTTTAGAGATTTACTCATACACATTTTTCAAATAATTTTTGATGATTGTTTACTAATTGGAGGGTGGGATAGAGGCCACCCACCCACCCTACATATACATGATAATTTTAATTACTGAGCGTCTCGCGGTTTCGAGTAAAAATAATTACAAAACTTTTTGAATAAAAAAGAAATTAAAAGGGTAAAATTTTTGAGTGAGTAAATTAGTGAAAATTTGTGTTGCATGGTGGGTGGGCAGACATTAAATTTAAATTAGATAAGATTAGCTATAGCTAATCTACTTTAGATTTAAAGTGTGCCCACCCACCAAGCAACAAATTTTCACTAAGTTACTCACTCAAAAATTTTACCTTTTGAATTTCTTTTCTATTCAAAAAGTTTTGTAATTAATTTTATTGGAAACCGCGAGACGATGAGGAATTAAAGTTTATATGTATATGTAGGGTGGGCGGGTGGCCTCTATCCCACCCTTCAATCAGTAAAACATAAGCGAGGGTTTTAATTAAAAGTTGTAAAATATAAATAAACACAAAATAATTGCAATTTTTAGAGATTTATTCATACAATTTTTTAAATAATTTTTGATGATGTTTTACTAATTGGAAGGTGGGATAGAGGCCACCCACCCACCCTACATATACATGATAATTTTAATTACTGAGCGTCTCGCGGTTTCGAGTAAAAATAATTACAAAACTTTTTGAATAAAAAAGAAATTAAAAGGGTAAAATTTTTGAGTGAGTAAATTAGCTAAAATTTGTGTTGCGTGGTGGGTGGGCAGACATTAAATTTAAATTAGATAAGATTAGCTATAGCTAATCTAATTTAGATTTAAAGTGTGCCCACCCACCATGTATAAAAGTTTTATTAATTTACTCACTCAAAAATTTTACCTTTTGAATTTCGTTTCTATTCAAAAAGTTTTTTAATTAATTTTATTGGAAACCGCGAGACGATGGGGAATTAAAGTTTATATATATGTAGGGTGGGTGGGTGGTCTCTATCCATCCATCCAATCAGTAAAACATAAGCGAGGGTTTTAATTAAAAGTTGTAAAATGTAAATAAACACAAAATAATTGCAATTTTTAGAGATTTATTCATACAAAATTTTCAAATAATTTTTGATGATGTTTTACTGATTGGAAGGTGGGATAGAGGCCACCCACCCACCCTACACATACATACAATTCATAATACTGATCGTCTAGCGGTTTGGAGAAAAATTAATTACAAAACTTTTTGAATAAAGATGAAATTAAAAAGGTAAAATTTTGAGTGAGTACAGTAATAATAGTTATTTAAGGTACAAGTGTAAAAAGTGATGCTTTATTGCACGAACTGGCGTTTAAAAACACGAGCGAGGAACGAGCGAGTTTTTTAAAGCCAGGAGTGCAATAAAGAAACTTTTTACACGTGTGCCTTACAAAATTTTATCTTCGATCGTAAAGGATTTCAAAGAATATATTCTTATGAGTAATATTTTAATATCATTTCAATAATTCAATTAATGAAAACATATTTTACCTGCAGTGCACTAATGAAAGCGTTACTTAGCAACCAGTAAACAAGTTGCACAAATGTCGGCCGCCATTATTATTTATGGAAAAAATGTTCGCTTTATTGTAATCGCTTCGACTTGCATTAAATGAAATCTTCGGAGTTCTTAAATCTGCCATTTCGTATGTATTATATATTTTATTTATAGTTTATTAGTTATTTGTATCAATTAATAAAAAATTAAGTTTTTCGTCGAAAATTTGGGCTATAATATTCATCTGTAAAATTTGACATTTCTGTGCAATAAAAGCAGTTTGACATTACCGTGCAATAAAAACGTAAAAAAGCACTAGTGCTTTAAAAATCCACTTTTACAATGAAAAATTATACAAAAAGCGTCTACTTTCTGTACGATCGTAGATAAAATTTATAAAAGTTTATAAAAAGGAAAACTGAGGAAAGCGTCAAACACTTCACGAAAAATAAAACAGTTGAAATCAACAATAGGAAAGAAAATAATTAAAAACAAATACTGTTAAAAAATAATCACAAGTAATACCATAAGTGATGGCAATTCACTCGAATAAATTTTGTTTTTGCATGAAAGTTTGTTGCTTAGCGATTTTAATGAGAGCAACTGTCACGAAAAAATCACGAGCCGCCAGGCGAGTGAATTTTTCTATCAGTTGCTCGAATAAAAATCGCGATTAAGCAACAAACTTGAATGCGCTAAAAACAAAATTTATTCCGATTTAATTGTCATCACGAATGGTATTTGGAAAGACTATTCCACGACTTGAAACGAATATCGGTGAATGGTTCAATGTTTATATTAAAATTTTTATGATATATCTCCTGCAGTATTTTGGTCGAAAAATTCGACATTGATTAAATAACACCTCCCTTATAATCATTTGCATTTACCTTCTTTATATTATATGCCCAGTCATCATAATCGCGGCAAGAGTTTCCATTAAAGTTTTGCTAACTGGTAGTTTTTATCGGCGCAGATTTCTTCAAATCGTTTCCAAACACACGATCTCGTTTAAGTTTGATTTTTTGGTGCAGAACTTGTCACCGTCGCATTTATTATGGATGATGAAGTGTTACCAAACCTTTTGATTTTATAACCTACTTGCAACTGACATACGTAGAAACAACGTTTTTCGCTTTTTTATCAAGGCTAATTCATTTGTCGGGAAATAGCTAACTTCAGGTTATTCAGGTGAACAGCAACTTGGTGTTTATTCACTTATAAATTGACGTGATTGGCTAAAAAATATCACGTGCCTCATTTTCATTGGCTACATGCAATAGGAGTGGAATAGTCACGTTTGTAAATTAATTAAATAATTTAAAAAAAGCGCACAAACAATTCAATGTCTGGACAGAAAATAATGGATTAATAGAATTTTAAAAAAGACAAATACAAAGAATTGGATATTATTAAAGTTAGTTTAAAATGAATGGCATTTTACATATGAAGATGTTTAAAATATGCTGAGAAAATTAACAATTGAAAATTGACGAAAAAATTATTTAAAACAGCAGTTGAAATAGTGAAACAAAACCAAGAGTTTAATTAACCTTCTAATTAAGAACAGTTAAATTAAATCACCTAAGAAAAAAATTAAAATCGTGAGAAAATTAAAACAATACAAATAACCGATCAAATCCGTTGAAAAATTGTCAAATGAAAACAATTAAAAACTATACGAAAAACATGAAAACATTTCGTAAATCTACAACGAGGAGTCTTAGTAAGATTGTTGTAGATTTACGAAATGTTTCTTATTATTATAATAATTGAAATTGAAAAAAAGTAGTAAAAATAAAAATAGTTTCAATTGGCAAAAGCGCTAAACGATCGATATAATTATTTGAATAATGACGAAAAAACTTGACGAATGAAATCAATTGAAAATGACTAAAAAGAAAACAGTTAAAAAAATGACAAAGGTAGCAAAACACTCCACAAAATAAAAACTAATATTGTGGGATAAATGCAAAAACAAATTGTGACAATTGATAATTAAAAATCCTTTAACAAAAATAGTAAAAAAAAACAAAACCATAAATGTCATTATAGAAATTATAAAAAAGAATTGAAATTGTTAGTAATTAAAAATGAAATAATGATATGGGCAAAAATCTTGAATTAAAATAATTGATGATATTAAAGTAAATTTAATTGAAAAACGAAATAAACTTAAGAAACGAATACAACTAAGAATTTATTTAAAAAGCCACAAACACTTCAGAAAATAGACAGTTGGAATTAGTTGCAAATGCAAAACCATTAACAATTGACAATCAATAAAAGCTAAATAATTAAAATCTATTGAAAAATCGAAAATACCCAAACAAATGCCACTTCAGAAAACAGTTGGAATTGTTAAATAAAAAAACAACAAGAAAAAATCGACGATCGATAAAATCTGAATATTGGTAAAAACTTCACGACTGAAATAATTGAAAACTATTAAAATAAAAGAAAAGAGTTGAAATGGTTAAAAGCACGAAAATAATTGAATGTTACTTTAGAAAACAATTGAAATTGTTCGAAACTTGCAAAGAAAACACAACTGACAATTGACAAAAACATTTGGACGTTGATAAAAAATTAACGAAACAATGGTAAATTATTTAAAATAGTGAAAACTCGTTTTAAATTAAAAATTTACAAAAAAAAACAACAATAGAAATAAATTCCACTTTAGATATTA
Source organism: Ontholestes murinus (assembly GCA_963969525.1). Lineage (NCBI taxonomy): Eukaryota > Metazoa > Arthropoda > Insecta > Coleoptera > Staphylinidae > Ontholestes > Ontholestes murinus. Next base: position 2,836,106 of record OZ018393.1, read on the forward strand.
ATTAAAATTATTAAAACAATCTAAAAAAATCAATTGACAATTAATAAAATTAGTTGAACATTGACAAGAAAACAATTGAAATTAAAAAAAACAATTGAAGTTGGTTAAATATGAAAAAACCATTAAAATCCTCAAAAACGCTGAAACAATTAAAAATCATATGAGAAATTAATTAAAATTTGTAGAAGTTTGCAAAAAATGAAAAATTGAATATTGACGAAAAACGTAACCAATTAAAAAATATTGAAAAAATAAAGAAAATAAAAATGCCAAAACAGTTGAAATTGGGAGAAAAAACAATTAACAATCAATAAAAACGAAACATATTTATATTATTTTAAAAACGATTAACTTTAATAATATGAAATAATTTAAAAAAATAACAATAAATGAAATCAATTGAACATTGACAAAAAAACAATTGGAACTATATTTAAAAAAATGAATTGCCAAAAGTGAACAAAAAAACTAATAATTAGAAAAAACACGAAAGTATATCGTAAAATCTACAACAAATGAGTCTTATTAAAACTACAAGAACAAACCACTTTTGAAACAACTACTTCTCTAGCTAATACTTCGACAGACATTGAATAATACATAATATTTTGTAACACGCAAATTACTTTTGTATTATTCAATGTCTGTCGAAGTATTAGCTAGAGAAGTAGTTGTTTCGAAAGTGGTTTGTTCTTGTAGTCTTAATAAGACTCATTTGTTGTAGATTTTACGATATATTTTCGTGTTTTTTCTAATTATTAGTTAATTTTCTACAACGTAAAGGACTTATATATTTTATGAACAAAAAAGTTTAATCGTTAAAAACACTTAAATAAAGTTGACAATCGATGAAATCTGTTGAATATTGAATAAAACCAATTAAATATTTTTATATAAATAATAGAAATAAAACGGCTAAAACTGAAAAAGGAGTTCAAATAATTCAGAAAAACAGTTGAAACAATTAAATGTCTCTAGAGAAAATAAAAATGCCAAAACAAATGAATTATATGAAATCAATTGAAATTTATAAAAGTTTGTAGAAAGAAAACAGTTAACTTAGGTTTCAAACCGTACAAACAGAAAACAAATGGAATTGGTAAAAATAAGTACAAAAACGAAAACAATTGACAATCAACAATAAGAGAGAAAATAAGTAAAAACAATAACTGTTACTAAAAAATCAATAAAGAAACAATTGAAAATGTTGGGAGTTAAAAGAAAGAAATATTCTACAATATATTAAATCAGTTTATAAAGTAAGAAACAATTGAAAATTATTTAGACACTTGACATTGTTAAATTAATTAAAAAAAAAAAACAATTGACGATTAATAAAAATATTGACAAGAAAATAATTATATAAAAACAGTTGAAATTGAAAAAAATGTCTACAGAATATAATTCAAATTTGATTAAAAAAAAAGAATTAAAAACGCTAAAAAAATGAATCATATGAAATTTATAAAAGTTTATCAAAAAGAAAACAGTTGTACTTAGGTTTCACAAACACACAAACAGTTGAAAATTGGCACATACGCGAAAAAAAACCAATTGACAATCAACTATAAGAGCGAAAATAATTAAAAACTATTATTATCAATGGAAAAAAATTTAAAAAGCAATTAAAATTGTTAGAGACAATCGCCAATCGATTATAACAGTTTATTGTGAAAAAAAACAACGAAGGAAAACAATTTGTTTGTCTGTATAAACAAAAATAAAAATAAAAAAATTGTTTAAAAGATATGTTGATATAAATTAACGAGAAAACAGTTGAAAATTCATAAGAAAAGAGTTGAAAATTATATAAAAACAGTTGCAATTTAAAAAAATAAAACAATTGAATGTAACTACCTTAAATAATCGCTAAGAACACTAAAACAATTGAAACTCACATGAGAAATCAATTAAAATTTATAAAAGTTTATAAATAAGAAAACTGGGAAAAGCGTCAAAACACTCCACGAAAAATAAAACAGTTGAAGTCAACAATAGGAAAGAAAATAATTAAAAACAATTACTGTTATTAAAATAATCAATAAAAAAGCAATTGAAATTGTTAGAAATTAAAAACATTTGACAATAGATTATATCAGTTTCTTAACAAACAAACAAAAATTTTAAATTGTTAAACAATTGAATGAATTAATTAAATCAGTAAATTAAATTGACAAGAAAATAATTAAAAATTATAGGAAAACAGTCGCTACAGAAAATAATTGAAATTCGTTAAAGACAATTGAAATCTTTAAAAACGCTAAAACAATTGAACCATATGAAATCAATCGAAACAGTTTGTAGAGAAGAAAATAGTAGAACTGAGACTTCAAATCAAACAAATAGAAAAAGAATGAAAACATTTGAAAGTGGTAAATAAGTGCAAAAACGAAAACAACTCACAGTCAATAATAAGAGCGAAAATAATTAAAACATATTACCGTTATCAATGGAAAACAATTTGAAAAAACAATTGAAATTGTTGAAAACAATCGCCAATCGATTATTTATTATTAACAATTTATTGTTAAAAAACATATGAAAACAATTTTTTGTCTGAATAAACAAAAACAATTGAAAATTATTTAAAACGATATTGTTAAAAAAAAATAAAAAGAGAACGACTGAAAATGAATTAAATCAGTTGGAAACTGAAAGTTACATAAAAACATTTGAAACGGAAAGAAAATTAATGAATTACCTTAAATTAAAACGATTATTTGAATTAAAAAAAAAACTGAGAAAAGTGTCAAAACACTTTAGGTAAAACAAAACAGTTGAAATAGGTAGATAATTGCAATAATAAAACAATTGAAAATTATTGTTAAACAATTGAAGATGAATTAAATTGTGGTTTCCAATAAAATTAATTAAAAAACTTGTTGGATAAAAAAGAAATTAAAAAAGTAAAATATTTGAGTGAGTAAATTGGTAAAAATTTGATGCATGATGGGTGGGCACACTTTAAATCTAAATTAGATACGATTAACTATAGAAAGTCAATTATATTTAAACTTTTATTTTGATTTTGTTTCATTTTTTATTACAATCCTTTATTTGATTGTATTTAGCAGCAGAAACATCAACGATTAGCAATTAATGTTATCATGTATATGTAGGGTGGGTGGGTGGCCTCTATCCCACCCTCCAATCAGTAAAACATAAGCGAGGGTTTTAATTAAAAGTTTTAAAATACCTCATCATCCTTTGAATCGGACGTTAATTTTTGCTAGGCGTGTGTGTATGTGTATCCACGTTAATTTTTCAGGTAAGTATTCTATATTTACATGCACTTATTATAAATATTGGTAAATTAAACCCAAACTAATTGAATTACAGTTGTTATTCACATCATTACACCAATGGAAACCATTCGAAACCGATTGTCCGATTGTTTACAGGTGACGCCATTATTCGTAAACAAAATGCGTGCAATTAGCGTGGCGTGATTTCCAGAAACCCATCGAAACACGCGAGTGCACCGATTATTAATGGACCATCAAGGGTAAGTGTGCGTGCGTTGATTTAACAATTAATTACGTACTCACCGTGTTTCGTTAATTAAACAGCACCTGTTGCTACACATTATAACCTCAAACTTTTTACCGGTACACTGCGAACATTTAACCCTAAAAATTATTAGTATTTAGTGTTATCATTACCAATTACATGAATTAAACGATTAATAAAAACATATTTATACTATACTATATATATTTACCAATAATTGATTGATTTAACGTGGTGAAATTTTAGTTTATACACACCTGAATAATCCATTGGAAAATCGTCGGTATAACTATTGTTTGTATTGAAAATCACTATTTAAACGATGGCCAGAACTAATAATTAACTATTACGCGTGTTTTTAATGTGTTTTTATTTAATTTTCGGCTAAAATTGATGATTTGTTGAGGACGCCACGCACTGGTGAAAATGGCGCCGGCGACTAATACGCGTTGCTGATTTTTACGGCGTGATATTGTTTTTTCTAGGGTGACGTGTTTTTCGTACGGCTTGAACACATCTTATTGTCTCTTGTGATTTAAACAAGGATTTTTCGGATAAAACAGCTCACAGTAATTATAGGAGTTGGATATATCGTTAGGGCTTTTATTAGCATATCAAGTAAGTAAATATTTTTTATTATTTTTAAAGCGAATATAGGTTTTGACTTAGAAAGCCGCGAAAGGATTCCGGACGTTCTCTTACTCTTTCTATCTTTTCAGTTTTACATCGTGATTTACGAGGTCCCGGAGCGGCACACGCTCTCCCATCAATTAATCGATAAACGTCTTAATGGACGGTTCGCGCCTTTATCGCCGCCATTATCGTGACGATAATAATGGTCATTACCATGTAAATCGGTATTTATCGGGGGATCGTGACTGGTCTCCCGTGCGCGCCCGGAGAACTCAATTCTTCCGCTTCCCGTCCGAAATACTATAACCATTTTGTCACACGCATGTTTACGTCCGTGTTCTATGCGTGCGCCCGTTTTACGAGTGTGTGTGGCCCCGGTCACGTAATCCCACCAATTTTTGCCTAATCACCCGCCGTTATTACACCGTGTTTACCGTTTTCAATTAAGGAATATTACAGCGCGCCGAGTTTAATAATCCGATTCCGATTGGAAAATTATGGTGATTAGTTTTTAGCCCAATTTTATTTCACAGAAATGTTAAAGATGAAAAGTGTTTGCTTACTATTAACAGAAATTTCCCACACGTTCACAAATCAATCAATTGAATTGTTTTATCAATCATTTGTCACTGACGAAAAACCTTTGGTGCTGTATCTCGTTTATTTTTTATCCAATTTTAATAAATAAAACATCAAATTAAACCATTTTTAAAAGACTTTAATAGGATCTGAACTGTTATTTTTTCTCGCACCCAGTTTTTGACAAAATACGATCAACATTTTTTTTTAAATTGCACTGTATATATATTTTTATTGATTCGCAAGGAGATTTTTTTTCTGAATATAAAATAGTAGACAAATTTATCCATACATCAAACTTAAGTCGAGAAATTGAAGATTAAAAAAATAAATAAAAAGTCAAGTATCCATTGTAAACAATATACAGACCCTATTTTAAATGTCAAAAGTGACAGTGACAGCCATTGATTCAATACTGCAACGATTTTTAATTATTTCATAATTAAAATGTTGCAATATTTCAAACACTGTACTAGAATTTTGTGCTTCTACAGAAATCGTTTTTCAGTTTTTGAAATCTTGCAACATTTTTATTATGAAATTATTAAAAATCATTGCAGTATTGTACCAATGACTGACACTGTCACTTTTGACATTTGGAATAGGCTCTGTATATTGTTTACTATGGGTATTTGATTTTTAATTTTTTTTTAATCCTCAATTTCTCGACTTTGGTTTGATGAATGGATAAAATCGTTTACAAATTTAGATTCAGAAAAAAATCTCCTTGCGGATCAGTACAAAATATATACAGTGCAATTTGAAAAAAGAAAGTTGATCGTCTTTTGTCAAAAACTGGATGCAAGAAAAAATATCAGTACAGTTCATATTAAAGTCTTTTAAAAATCATTTAATTTAATGTTTTATTTATTCAAATCGGATCAAAAATAAGCGAGATACAGCACCAAAGGTTTTTCGTCAGTCACCCTGTATAACGTTAAACCTGTCATAAGTCATTATTATCTGTCAATGTCATCTGTCATCTATTTTCACATTTGCATACTCTAAGCGAAATGTTAAATTAAACTCTTCGTTTAAACGACATATGAAAGTTGACAGCTCAATTCATTTTTCAATTGTCATCGCCCACTCAGATTTTTCTATTTTTGATTATAACTTTAGAACGAAATATCGAATTTTAAAAATTCTTGCACTGATGGTTCACAAATGCACATACTTATTGCAATTTTCATTTGTTTGCCATAATTCGAACGATCGAATTTTGAAATTTTTTGCCCTGATGGTTCACAAATGTCGCCTACTTATTGTAAACGTTGAAAACGAAAATTCGATTTTCATTTGTTTCTCTTTTTTTGGTCATAACTCTTAAACGAAAGATCACATTTTAAAAATTCTTGCACTGATGGTTCACTAATGTCGCATACTTATTGTAAACGTTGAAAAAGAAAATTCGATTTTCATTTGTTTCCCTTTTTTTGGTCATAACTCTTAAACGAAAGATCACATTTTAAAAATTCTTGCACTGATGGTTCACTAATGTTGCATACTTATTGTAAACTTTGAAAACGAAAATTCGATTTTCATTTGTTTTTCGTTTTTTGGCCATAACTCTTAAACGAATGATCAAATTTTAAAAATTCTTGCACTGATTGTACACTAATGTCGCATACGTACTGTAAACGTTAAAAACGAAAATTCGATTTTCATTTGTTTTTCGTTTTTTTGAACATAACTTTTAAACGGAAGGTCGAATCTTAAAAATTCTTACACCCATGGTTAACAAATGTTGTATACTTATTGTAGGAGTTAAAAATGAAAATTCGATTTTCATTTGTTTTTTTTTTTTATTGGCTATAACTTTTGAACGAAAGGTCGGATTTTGAAAAATTCTTGCAACCAGGATTTACAAGTGTTGTATAAAAGTAGTATCTAAAAAGAAACGAAAAATTGAACATTTTCTTTAAACGGCATAGGCAAGTTTACAGCTCAATATTAATTTAATATGCTGATCAAAACAGTGAAGAAAATTTCTAAATCCGATGATTTGTTAAAAACCTACAGGCAATAATATTAAAAACAATTGACAATCAAAAACTGTTTTTTTTTTCCTATAGTTTGATAGATATTTTAAAATTAATCAAAACTCTGACATTTTTTTAAAATCGGTTTATTGTTTAAAGAATTACAGGCAATAATAATAAAAACAATTGAAAATTTATAATTCAATAGATATTTTAGTAGTGATCATAATTCTTAAGAAATTTATTGAATCCGATTATTTGGTTAAATTATTACGGGCGATAATAATAAAAACAATTGAAAATGGAAATCTTTTTTTGTCTATAATTCAATAGATATTTTTATACTGATCAAAATTATGGAAAAAAAAAATTAATCGGATAATTGGTTAAAGAATTACAGGCGATAATAATAGAAACATTTGAAAATCGAAAACTCATTTTTGTTATAATTGAGTAGATATTTTAATACTAATCAAAATGTTGAAAAAAAATTTTAAATTCGATCTTTAATAAAAAAAAGTTACAGGCGATAATAAAAACAATTGAAAATCGAAAACTATTTTTTTTGCCGTAATTCAACAGATATTTTAACACTGATCGAAATTCTGGAAAAAAAATGAAATCCGATCTTTGTTTAAGGAGTTACGGGGGGTAACATTAAAAACAATTGAAAATCGAAAATTATTTTTTACTGCAATTTAAAAGATATTTTAATAGCGAGATTTTTTTATTTGATCATTGGTTAAAAATTGACAATCGAAAACTGTTTTTTTGCAAAATTAAAAGATATTTTAATACTGATCAAAATTTTAAAGAAAATTTTTAAATGTCATCTGCCACATGTCTCTGTCATATGCTATCGGTCAAATGACATAACCATTAGCAGACCGACATATGACAAATGGTATATGATAGATGTAATAGCAGATGGCATGTGATAGATTATGTCATCTGTCATTTTATCTAGCATATGTCATCTGGCATTTGTCTGTCTGTCAATGGTTATGTCATATGACCGATGGTATATGATATATAACATATGACAGATGATATACGACAGATGACACATATCATATGAGAGATGACATATGACAGATGACATACGACAGATGACACATATCATATGACAGATGACAAATGACATACGACACATGACATATGACAGATGACATATGACAGATGACATACGACAGATAAAACATATCATATGACAGATGACATATGACAAATGAAATCTATCATGGTTAAATCATTTATTGCCAATCATTTGACACCTTCAAATTTTTATTTAAAACAGTAAATCTCTGTCATTTTATCTAGCAAATGTCATCTGGCATTTGTCTGTCTGTCAATGGTTATGTCATATGACAGATGGCAGCTTTTGATCGTCAGTTTTTAACCAATGATCAAATTAAAAAAAATTCTTTAGAATTTTGATCACTATTAAAATATCTTTTAAATTGCAGTAAAAAATAATTTTCGATTTTCAATTGTTTTTATTATTATCGCCCGTAATTCTTTAACCAATAATCGTATTCAATAAATTTCTTTAGAATTATGATATCATAATATATAACATATGACAGATGATATACGACAGATGACACATATCATATGACAGATGACAGATGACATAAGACACATGACATATGACAGATGACACATTTCATACGATAGATGACATATGACAGATGACATACGACAGATAAAACATATCATATGACAGATGACATATGACAAATGAAATCTATCATGGTTAAATCATTTATTGCCAATCATTTGACACCTTCAAATTTTTATTTAAAACAGTAAATCTCTGTCATTTTATCTAGCAAATGTCATCTGGCATTTGTCTGTCTGTCAATGGTTATGTGATATGACAGATGGCAGCTTTTGATCGTCAATTTTTAACCAATGATCAAATTAAAAAAAAATTCTTTAGAATTTTGATCACTATTAAAATATCTTTTAAATTGCAGTAAAAAATAATTTTCGATTTTCAATTGTTTTTATTATTATCGCCCGTAATTCTTTAACCAATAATCGGATTCAATAAATTTCTTTAGAATTATGATATCATAATATATAAAATATGACAGATGATATACGACAGATGACACATATCATATGAGAGATGACATACGACAGATGACACATATCATATGACAGATGACAAATGACATACGACACATGACATATGACAGATGACACATTTCATATGATAGATGACATACGACAGATAAAAAATATCATATGACAGATGACATATGACAAATGAAATCTATCATGGTTAAATCATTTATTGCCAATCATTTGAGACCTACAAATTTTTATTTGAAAACAGTAAACCTGTAAACAAAAAACAATTGATTATAATGCTCATTTCACTTCTATATCATCATTGATCATTTCTGCATTTTTCATTTGTTATCTATTGTGAAATTTTAAATAAATTAATAATAATTCAATTGATTATCTTTAAATTTTTAATTAATATTTAATCATTTTGACATCTTACTAATATTTGTCATATGACACAATGACAGGTGTCAGTTTTCATTAATCATAGCTCATCTGGATACTGTCATTAGCCATCTATAATAAATATGTTTAAGTGTTTAATTTTTACACAACACTATTTACATGTTTTCTTTTCTTTATTTATTATTTGATGCATCATCTCATTTGATTGACATCGTCTATAATTCTAATAAATCAGCTGGCATCTATTATATGCGTCTAATGACGGGTTTCAAGAAACAAAAATCTGTATTTGGCATTTATCAATCATCTGACATAAGGAAATTTATTATTTGTCATTTATAATTGCTCGTTTGTTAATTGTCATCTGCATTTAATAATAATAATAATATTTTCAGGTTACGTTTTGTTTTCAGGATTAATGCTTAAAATCTTTGCTACACAACATATATTTATCATGTCATCTGTCAAATGTCATAGCTTATCTGTCATATGTCATTAGTCATTAGTAACATATCATCTATAATGCGTATTTTAAAATGTTTTATTTTACATGAGATTTATTACGCGTTTTTCATATATTTTCGGTAATATCAGTCATTAATCATCTGTCATGTGTCATCTAGCATTCATCAGCTGCATCCGCAAACCAAGAAATTCTAAAGGAAATTAAATTAATTTGCATTTTACTTATCTGTTATTAATCAATCATCGACTTCAGAAAATATGTCATTTGTGAATAATTTTTTTAAATTAACTTATTCGATATCTTTTATTTTTCATTTGTTTTCCGTCATATATGTCATTAATCATCTGTCATCTGTCCACTATTCTCTGCGTATGCACACCGTTAGATTCAATAATTCATCTGTTATCTGTGTTATTTGTCATCAGTCACCTGATAACAATGTCGGCGTGCATCGGCTGCCATCTGCCATTTGTGATCTGTCATCTATTATATGTCATCTGCCATCTATAATTCATCGCCTCTCATTTGTCATTTATCATCTGGCATGATATTTGTTGTCTTATAAAAGGCTTTCATCATTCGTGCCATGTTTTCTGTCCAGTGTTATTTGTCATCTATCATCTGTTACTTGTCAACTGTTATATATAAATTCTTTACTTACATGCTATCTTTGATTTTTTGTTTTTGTCTTCTATCAGATCTGTCATTAATCATCTGTCGTCCGTAAACTATTGTCTGCGTCTGCAAATTGTTAAGTTCAAAAGAAAAACTTATATATGCCTTGTCATCTGTCATATGACATTCTTTTATATGTCATATGTCAACAGAACATTGTTGTTATGCATAATTCATCATCTGTCATTTGTTATTTATCATCTGACATGATATTTGCTGCCTTATAAAATGCTTTCATTACTCGTCCCATGTTATCTGTCATATATCTTTTGTCATCTGTCATCTGTTACTTGTCATCTGTCATTTATCATTTCTCTCGTCACATGTATTTTTTTAAAACTTTTCATTAATCATCTGTCATCTGTCAACTATCATCTGCAAACTGTTAAATTCAAAAGAAAATTAAAGTCATAACTCGTCTGTTATTAAACAATTAATCTGAAATCGGAAAATGTGTCATTTGTCATTTGTTATAGTCATTTGCATTTATTTAAAAATTTGAACAAATATCAGATTATGTTTTTATTTTGGGGTTTATGTTTAATATTATTACCGTAGAACTTATATTTGTCTTGTCATGTGTCATATGACATTGTTCAATTGTCATTATTTTATATTGCATATGTCAACAGTTATTCATCATCTATAATACATAAATTTTTGTGTAATACAACTTACGATCATTTATCATCTGTAATCTGCCATCTAGTTTTCATCATCTGTCATTTGTCATCTATTATCTGTCATGTGTTATATGTCTCCTGTAACCTGACATTTATTATTCGTCAGCTATCATTTGCCATCTATTATCTGTCATCTGTCATCTGACATTTTTCATCCGTTACTTGCATATGTTATTTACCATCTTTTAGTTGTTATCTATCATCTATCACCTATCATCTGTCATTTATTATTTATCATTTGTCATATATCTGTAATTAATAATATATCACATGTTATATGTTCTTAGTTATCGATCAGTTTGATTTCTCGTCAATCATATGGCATGCATCATGTGTGTTCGTAAACCGTAAAACATGTCATATGTCATATCTGACTTGTCATTATCATATGATCATCTTCAAAATATTGTCATCTGCCATCTGGCATTTACTGTTATCTGTTATCTTACATCTACCATTCATCATCTATCATCTGTTACTTTTCCATGTATTATATATCATGTCTACTACAAGTCACCCGTTTTCTGTTATCTGTCATCTGTCATTAATCATCTATCATCTACCATCTATAATCTAGTTTTTTTCATCTATCATCCAAATGGCAGATGTACCCTCTGTCATTCATTATCTATCATCTGTCACATATCAAATGCCATCTATTATATTTCATTTCCCATATTTATCTGCCATCTGTTATCTTTTATCTATCATCCATCACCTGTCATCTGAATTTTGAAATCTAAAAATCTATTATATGTCATTAAAAATTTCTTCATCCGTTACCTGACATTTGTCATCTATCATTCGTAATATCTCAAATGCCGCCTTCTATCTGTCATATATTATCCGTCACTTGTTATTCGTCATCTATCATATGTTATATTTCTATGTATGTGGAATTTTCATCCGTCGTCTGTCTTTTATTATATATCACCTTTTCTCTGTTTTTTTTTAAATCTACTATCCATCACCTGTCACCTTTTCAAAGATTCCGAAGACGATTGAAATCAGAGACTAACACTTTTGCTTTTAACTTAAAAACGACCACTGTTATCAACATTTTCAAAGAGTGATAATAGTTTCTATCAAAATGTGGAAGGATAATTGTAGATTTACGAGCAAACGAAAATATTCCGAGCAAACAAATTATAAGAACACGCTATACATGGTGGTTCAAGCGGTCCGATTGAAGTGACAAATTGCCTAAGGTTATATGTCATCTGTCATCTGTCATATGTCATATGTCATCTTTCATATGTTATCTATCATATATCATTTGTCATATAATGTAACCATTAGCATACCGACATATGACAAATGGCATATGATAGATGAAATGACAGATGAAAATTAAGTAAAACAGATGACTTGTAAAAAGTAACAAATGACATATTTTCTAATGTCAGATGATTGATTAATTCAGACGACTTTAATTTTCTATGCGGAATTTAATGATTTACGGACGTAGACAATATTTGACACATGATTAATGACAGATATGACGGAAGACAAATGAAAAATAAAAGATAACGTGTAAGTAGACTTATACATAAATTTAAAAAAAAAATAAATAAAATGCGCATTGTAGATGATATGTTACTAATGACTAATCAACGTAAGTTGATTGAAAAAGAAAAATTAGCGATAAATGACATATTTTCTGATATCAGGTAATTGCTTAATAGCAGATAAGTTAAAATGCAATTTAATTTAATTTACTTTAGAATTTCTTGGCTTGCAGACGCAGATCATAGATGGTAGATGATTAATGACAGATATGACGGAAAATATATGAAAAACATGTAAGAAACCTCAAAATAAATCATTTTAAAATACGCATTATAGATAATGACTAATGACAGATGACAGATAAGCTATTACTGATAAATGACATTTGACTGGCACCTGAATAGCACCTGTCAAAAATATTAAAAATTAACCATACAAACTAAACGTAACCTGAAAATATTATTATTACTAAATGCAGATGACAAATAACAAACGACCGATAACAAATGACAAATGATATATTTCCTTATGTCAGATGATTGATAAATGACAAGTGGGTAATAATACAGATGGTTTTAATTGTATGCGTTATTAGACGCGTATATAGATGACAGATGAGTTATTAGAATAATAGACCATGTAAAACACATGACATGATATATCAAATGATGGCCATATGAAATGGTTTCCGTTAAATAAATTATTATTATTATTATTAAATAATAAATAAAAATTAAATTATGTAAAAGTTAAACACTAATGAAAAATGACATATGACACAATGACAGGTGTTATTGTGTCATTTAAGAAAAATGTGTGTTAGATGTCAAAATTATTAAATATTAATACAAATTTAAAGAATTGAATTATTGAATTATTATTAATTCATTTAAAATTTCACGATAGATAACAAATGAACAAATGATCAATGATGATATACCCTAGTGGTGAAATACGCTTTATAATCAATTATTTTTTGCTTAGTGGTTTAATGTTTTTAAATAAAAAATTGTAGGTGTCAAATGATTGATAATAAATGACAGATTTAACCATGATAGTCGTCATTTGTCTTGTCATCTGTCATGTGTCATATGTTATCTATCATATGCCATCGGTCATATGACATAGCCATTGACAGACAGATATATGGCAGATGTTCATGTTGATCATCTGTTATTTATTATTTTTATATTATAGGTATATCATATGTCATGCATGCTCTTGCCTACCACAAATCACTCTCCCCTGCCATCATTTGAAATCCGATATGTTTCATCTATCATCCAAATGACAGATGTATAGATAGATGACTGATTAAAATGATTAAACATTTTGAATAGATGAAGCTGGGCGGAGTTCATGCAAAATAACATATGATTAACGATAATTATTTTTGTTTTTGTTTAGAGGTTTGTGGTTTCTAAAAGAAACTGATGACAGACGACTGATAAAAGATGCAAAAGACAGTTAACAAGTAACAGATGTTTGGCAAAAATGTAAAGTTTAATAATAAATGACAGGTGATAAATCACAGATGTTAAATTATAGATGACAACTTAATTATCAGATGACAGATGGCAGATATGACACATGACAGATTACAAGTGGTAGGTAATAAATTATAAATGACAGATGACAAGAAACGGATGATAGATGACAATTGACATATGGCAGATTACATGGGACGAATGACAAAAGCTTTATTATAAGACAACAATTTGACAATTCAGATGAAATAGAACCGATAATATACAAATGACAGATGACAGTTGTTGAATTGTAGATGACAACTTTGTTATCAGATAACCGATGATAGATTACAAATGATAGGTGATATATTATAGATGACAGATAACAAGTAACAGATGATAAATGACAATTGACATATGACAGATAACATGGGACGAATAATAAAAGCTTTATTATAAGAAAACATTTTGACAATGCAGAGAAAATAAAACAGATAATAAATGACACATGACAGATGAATTATAGATGACAAATACCAGATGATAAATTACGAATGATAGGTAATAGATTACAGATGATATATGACAGATTGTTAAAAACATTATTATAAGAGAACAATTTGACAATGTAGATGAAATATAACAAATAGTAAATGCCAAATGTCAAATGCTAGATAACAACTTTGTCATCAGATGACAGATGATAAATGCAGATGATAAATTATGACAGATAACAAAAGACGAAAGCTTTATTATGAGACAACAAATGTCATATGTCAGATGATAGATGATCATTGGCAAATGACATATAAAAAATGTAATGTCACAAATGGCAGATGACAGATGATGAATTATGCTTGCCAACTTTGTTATTAGGTGACAAATGACTTATAATGATCAATTACGATGAACAATATGTAATCTAAATTTTAATGATTATTGACAAGTGAAAATGACGTATGGAAGAAATATATTTATTTTAATTTTGTTATCAGATGTGATATGTTAATAGATGACATATGACAGATGATAGATTAAAAATAACAGCTGATATGGGATGGACGACTGTTGACAGGCAACAGAAGGTGGAAAACAAATATTATAAATGGCAGGTGATGGATAAAAATAGACATCAAATGACAGATGACAGGTTATAGTAAATTAAAAAATCGAATAACAAAGAAAAGATGATATATAATATATATAATAAATAACAGATGATGAATGAAAAATTACACATACATAGAAATATTACAGATGATAGATGAGGAATGACAGGTGGAGGATATTATATGACAGATAAAAGGCCGCATTTGACATATGACGGATGATAAATGACAAAAGTCAGGTGACGGATGACACATAAACAAGATACGTTTAAAACAAAGGAAACAGTCGTATCCGAAATGGTTCAATTCTGATCTTATAAAAAAAAATACGTGATAAGAAAATTGCACATGCAAAATACAAACAGACTGGATCGCGTGAAGATTACTTATTATTTTGCAGTTTAAGATCATATTGTAAAGAGTATTCATATAAGCTGCACACGGATTATATGAGTAAAATTCAAAATAATATATTTAGTGACCCACGTAGATTTTGGAAATTTGCCAAAGATGCTAGACAGGATAACGGAATTCCAGAGGTGTTGACTTTTAATGATAGGAGAGCTGAAAATGGATTCGAGGCCGTTTCACTTTTTTCTGACTACTTTTCAACAGTTTATGGAACTGATGTGTCTGACGTCAATCCCGATCAGTCGAGTGCGAACCAATTCAATATTAGGAGTGTCCATCAAGTTCAAGACTCGCACTTCACCATCTCGCTAGAATCAGTATTTAACCGCATCTCAAGTTTGAAAAATTCCTACTCTTTCGGTCCAGATGGGGTACCAACGAACCTATTAATTAATTGTATCTACTCATTATGTAAACCTTTATATTATTTATTTACGAAATCACTCTCAACTAACCATTTCCCTAGTGTTTGGAAAGAGTGTTATATTTCTCCAATTTTTAAAGGTGGTAGTCGAGATAATGTAGCTGACTATCGTGGGATTAGCATACAGTCTGCTATTCCTAAGCTTTTCGATTCAATTATGAGTGAACAACTTGCTTGGATGTCTCGTTCAATAATTTCCAACAATCAGCATGGATTTCAACGTGGTAAATCTACTGTAACAAATTTAATGCACTTTAAGCAATTTTTATCAAACGCCTTTGACAACAATTGCCAAGTTGATGCGATTTATACCGATTTTTCAAAGGCGTTTGATCGAGTAAATCACTCGGTATTGATCGAGAAGCTGGGAGTATTAGGATTTAATACAAACATATTACAGTGGCTCAAATCATATTTAAGCGATCGCACACAAAGAGTTCGGGTTTTAAACTTTATATCTGAACCTATAACAGTTAGCTCTGGTGTACCGCAAGGTTCCCATATTGGACCTATTTTATTTTTGCTGTTCATTAATGATATAGTAGATGTTATAGAATTCGGTGAATGCTTAATGTATGCTGATGATTTGAAGTTATTTCAAGTTGTAAAGCGCCCATCTGATTGTAAATTACTTCAGGACGATTTAGATCGTATATATGCATGGTTCGTTAATAACAAATTATCTTTAAACCATGAAAAATGTATTTCAATTTCTTTTACTAGGAGTGCATGCCCATTTAATTATCATTATATTGTTAATTCATCGCCATTGAAATGTGCTGATTCTGTCAAAGATTTGGGTGTAATATTTGATAGCCGCTTGACATTTAAAAGTCATATAAGCAAGGCATGTGATAAGGCTGTAAAACTGTGGGGTTTTGTTTGGCACATCTCTAAGGATATGAATTCGGATTGTCTAAGATTATTGTATTGTACGTTAGTAAGGTGCCACCTAGAATATGCTTCCCCTATTTGGTCACCGTATTTGAATATTGATATAAATCGTATTGAATCAATTCAGAATCGGTTTTTGCGGAATATGGAATATAAACTGGGCATACAGCACATTCAAGGTTGTTATGAGTCAATAATGCAAACATTAAATATATCATCACTTAAAGATCGCAGGAATATTACTGATCTCTGCTTTCTGCACGGTTTACTTAATGCCGATATTTATTGCCCATTTCTGCTTTCGGAAATTAACATATATGCTTCCAATTTTAAACGTTCACTTAGACATTGTGATTTATTTAGTGTTAGGACTCATACAACTAATTTTTTACAAAATAATTCATTTAGCCGTATCCTAAGATCTGCTAATACTTTAAATAAAAACTCATGGTTTAATTTATTTGGTTCCACAAAACGCTGTTTCAAAAAATTACTATTAAAATTTTCGTAATTTTTTTGTTCCCTTTTAAATATGTATTCAAACATTAATTCTTTATTTTCTTTTTCTCTTCTATTATTCTGTTTATTATTACTTATAATTAGGTTAGTTAGTATAGTTAATTTTAAGTATAAATTAATTGTGTTCTATTGTATTCTTTTTATATTGTAAAATGGGGTCTCCCGTAAATAAATCTTTATTTATTATTAAATCTTTATAAACAGACAGATGATACGGCACGGATGAACAGATTTCAGTGGGCAAGTAATAGATTTTTTGGATTTCAAAAAGACATATGACGGGTGATGAATGATAGATGAAAAATAACAGATGGTAGATACATATGAGAAATGCCATATAATAGATTAAATTTAACATATGCCGGATTATAGATAATAAATGACAAATAATAAATTACCCCTGTCATTTGCATCATAGATGAAATATACCAGATTTCATCTATTAGATGATAAATAAATGTTAGATGATTAATGACAGATGACAGATGGGTGACTTGTGATATATAGGCAAGGGAACATATGGTAGATGATGGATGGTAGGTGCAAGATAACAGATAGCAAAGAGATGGCAGATAATAGTTTTCAGATGACAATATTTTGAAGATGACATAGAATAATGACAAATAATAAATAATATATGACAGATGACATTTTACGGTTTGAATGAATGACATATGATTGATGAAAAAATCAACTTACGGATAACAAATGACATATAACAGGTTAACTAATTACAGATGACAGGTGGCAAAGATAAATGACAACTGATAGATAATAAATGACACATGGTAGATGATAGATGATTGATGGTAGATAAGAGATAATAAATAACACATGGTAGATTACAAGTGACGCATAACAAATGACAGATTACAGTAGACATATGACACATGATGAGATAATAGATATAGATATAAACTAATTGTAAGTAGTATTACACAAAAATTCAATAATATCAAAAATATATAGATGACGGATCTGAACTGTTGACATATGACATGTAACAGAATAACAAGTGAACAATGTCATATGACAGATGACAGGAGCTATTCAAGACAAATATATTAAATCATTATTAATCATAAACCACAAAATAAAAAAGTAACTGATATTTTTTTCAAATGACTATTACAACTGACAAATGACACATTTTCTGATTACAGATAATTGATTTTCTTTTGATTTGTAGATGATTAATGTCAAACGAACGATAACAAATGACAAATGACTTATTTCCTTATGTCAGATGATTTATAAATGACAAGTGGGCAATAATACAGATGATTTTATGCGTTATTAGACGGGAATAACAGATGACAGATGATTTATTAGAATAATAGACCATTAAAACAAATGACATGACTACACTTAAAAAGATGTATTATAGATGGCTAATGACAGATTCCAGATGAGCTATGACTAATGAAAAATGGCATATGACACAATGACAGGTGTTATTGTGCCATTTAAGAAAAATGTGAGTAAGATGTGAAACTTATTAAATATTAATTAAAATTTAAAGATAATCATTTGAATTATTATTAATTCTTTTAAAATTTCACAATAGATAACAAATGAAAAATAAATAAATGATCAATGACGTGATAAACACATAAAAATCAATTTTTCTGCTTAGCGGTTTAATGTTTTTAAATAAAAATTGTAGGTGTCAAATGATTGATAATAAATGACAGATTTAACCATGATAGATGTCATTTCTCATATGTCATCTGTCATATGTAATCTGTCGTATGTCATCTATCATATGTCATCTGTCATATGTTATCTATTGAATTCCATCTGTCATATGACATAACCATTGACAGATATATGGCAGATGGCATATGATAGATAAAATGACAGATCTGTTATCTTACTTCTACCATCCATCATCTAATATCTGTTATTTATCATCCGTATATTAAATCATGCTTTCCTTCATTTGTCAATAGTCAATATTAAAAATTGAATTACATGTTATTAACCGTGAATGGTTTTTGATATTTCATCTGTTATCTGTTACCAGTCATCTGTCATCTGATAACAATGTTGTCATGCATAATTCATCATCTGCCGTCTGCCATTTATGATCTATCATCTGTTATACATCATCTGTCACTTAAAATTCATCAACTATCATTTGTCATTTATACCTATTATTTATAATCTATCATCTGACATCTGTTGTCTGTCATCTGTAATCTGAAAACAAAGTTTTTATCAATAATTCATCATCTGTCATTTGTCATTTATCATCTGTTAAATTCCATATTCATTGTCAAATTGTCTTATAATAAGCCATATGTCAATTGTCATATTGTCATCTGTTTCTTGTTATATGTAATCTATAATTTATTATCTCCACTCTAAATTATTATTTAAACTACAGCTGAAAACGATGGCGAAGTTTTTATGAACAACTATGAAAATAATATTTTAATTTCTAGAAATTAAAACACAGTTCATAGTTTTAATATTCCAGATATGTAGATGGGTAGTCATTAGCCCACCCTTCAATTAAACAAATTCTAGCAATGTTATGCGTAAAACTAATTAGACAATAGAGAAAAGTGTCAGGAATTTTTTGTCATTATCATTCTTGTGGTAATTATAACTACAACAGAATCAATTCTGATGGTTTACTGTTTTATTTGTGGAATAGAGGCCGCCCACCCACCCTACATATTTATTTCAACTTCAACTGAAAGCTACGATGAAGTTTTTTTTTTACCCAACCAGCAGAATAACATTTTAAGTGTTTGGAAAATGAAAGCACATGAATGTCTAATGGTTAATCAGATATGTAGGGTGGGTGGGTGTCCACTATCCCATCTATCAATTAAAGTATTTCCAACAAAGATTTTTGGATTAAATTTTTTTGCTAAAATGAAAATTTTTCTCGTGGTAATTGTAAATACAATGAAACCATGGCTGATGTTTTACGGTTTGGTTTGTGAGATAGAGGCCATCCATCCACACTACATATTTATTTGAATTTCAATTGAAATCTATAGCAAAGTTGTTTTGAACAATCATCAAAATAATATTTTTGGTTTTTAAAATTTTTAACACTGTTACTGGATTACGTAATATGGGGTGGTTCAATTCATGTAATACTAGCAAAGTTTCTTGAAAAAACTTTTTGACAAAATGAGAAATACTCAAAAAATTTGCATCTATATTTTTAAACATTCTAACAAAAATCCCTTCAATTGTCATTTGTGGTTTGTGCACATTTAGATTGTTTGGTATCTCATCAGGCATTTAACAAATGTCATCGTTAATATGTCAACTGTCATGTGTCATCTAAAATTCAAAAGGTTCAGTTTTTTAAATAAAGAAAACACTTAACTTTTTTATACCACTTATATTGTGTAAGTGGTATAAAAAAGTTAAGTGTTTTCTTTATTTAAAAATCGAAAATGTACCACGAAGTAAACGCCTCCAAAATTCAAGAAAACGTCCAGTGTCTGTTACTCTTTCAAATGTTGTACTCACCTTTGCCAACAGTAAAAACAAATTTAAATCATTTGTTATTTTTTATATATCGTCTCTCATCTGTATTTTTTAAAAACCTTTAAACTTTGGAATGTGCTATCTTAACTTGTTGCTTTATCTGTTACTTTTCATCATCATCTGTCATGTGTCATTTGTCATCTGTGGTTTGTATGTTTTATCAGTCATATGTCATTTATGAACTGTACTGGGAAAATAGTAAAACTCCAAAAAAAAAGCTGTTGCCGTATTTGTTACTATTCATCAGTAAATATAATTTATATTTCAGGTGTAATTTTTATTATACATCAGTTAATTGTTATTTATATACTTTCTCTGCAAACCGCAAAACTCTAAACCAAAAATAATCATCTGTCAAGTGCTATCTGTCATCCGCCATATGTTATGTATCATATATAGTATATCATATGTCATATGTTACCTGTCACTTGTCATCTGTTATCTAACATCTATTACCTACAATGTATATAATTTATAATCTATCATCTGTCATATGTCATCTGAGAGTATTTCTAACATCTAGCATCCGTTAAATTTAAACTAAACATATGTTACATGTCATTTTTATTTGTCATTTGTTAATAGTCATTAAAAAATTTATTACATGTTATTAATCGTAAATAAAATCTTTAATATTTCATCTGTTATATGTTATATGTCATCTGTCAACCGATAACAATGTTTTCATGCATAATTCATCATCTGCCATCTGCCATTTGTGATCTATCATCTGTTACATGTCATCTGTCATCTATAATTCATCACCTATCATTTCTCATTTGTTATTTATCATCTGACATATGACATTTGTTGTTTTATAATAAAGCGTTCATCTTTCGTTATCTGTCACATGTCATTTTTCATCTATTATTTGTTTCTTGTCATCTATCATCTATCATTTGTAATATATCATCTGACATGTTTTATCTGTCGTCTGTCATTTGATAACAAAGTTGTCATCTATAATCCATCATTTGTAATTTGTCATTTATTATTATATTTTATATTTCATCCGTATTGTCAAATTGTTGTCCCATATTATCGGTCATATGTCAATTGTCATCTATCATCTGTTTCTTGTCATCTATAATTTATTACCTACCATTTGTAATCTATCATCTGTCATATGTCATCTGATTACAAAGTTGTCAGCTATAATTCATTATCTGTCATCTGCAATTTGTCATTTATTATCTGTTATGTTTATCTGCATTGGCAAATTGTTAAATTTTAAATATAAATTCTTTAAATTTTCAAAGTTTGTCATACTGCTTATATTTTCCATCTGTCATTTTCTATTAGTTATTTGACATTTGTCATTAGATGGCATCAGTAGTATGTGATTTTTAATATCGTATGTTAACTGTCATGTTTCATCTATCAATTGTCTCAATATAAAAAATTTTCTATTGTCATTTTATCTTTCAAATATTTTCCGCATATAATACTTGTAATCAATCATTTGTCTAGTGTTATTACTAATATATCATCTACCATATGTCATTTGTCACTTGTCATGTATCTTTTGTGCTAGCAAACTGTAAATCGTTTGTCACTCGTCATCTCTTATTTGTTTCTTTCATCAGTCATCTGTCATCTATCATAGCCATTTAGATAGCTTAAAACTTAAACAAAAATTCAATATCTTTTATATGTCACCTGTTATCTGTCATGTGTTTTATCTTATCATCAAAATTCTTTCAATTGTCATTTTTATCTTTTTTCTGTTTTCTGTATCTATTATTGTCATCAATCATGTGTCATTTGCTTTATGAAACTATAAAAAACAAAAATTAAACCCCATTAACCATATGAGATATTCATATGACATTTCGTAGCTGTCATACGTCATCTGCTATGGTTATTTTTTTAATGTCTAAACATTTCTTTTTAGTCTAATTGCAATTTATTATTTGTCATCTTTATTGGGTATCTGTATGTGTTACCTCAAATCATTTGTTAAATGTCATCTGTCATGTGTCATTTGTAACTTGTCAAATGTCACCTGTCATGTGTCATTCGTAACTTTTCAAATGTCATCTGTCACGTGTCATTTATAATTTGTCAAGTGTCATCTGTCATGTGCTAATTGTAACTTGTCAAATGTCATTTGTCATGTATCATTTGTAACTTGTCAAATGTCATCTGTCATGTGCCATTTGTAACTTGTCAACCGTTATTTGTTATATACTGTATATTACCTTTATTTTAAAATAACTACAAAACATTTTTTTTAACTTCTCATCTTCAATTTCTTTCTGTATCTGTACTTATCATCAATTATTTGTCATAAGTCAGCTGTCATTTATCCTCTATCATCGTAATCAAGAAAGCATAAACATTTAAAGAAAAAATTAAATATCATTAATCATATTTACCTTACATATTATCTGCCATCTTTCATATGCCATCTATCATCTATATTTTAAACCTCTAAATACACATCCTCTTAATTTTCATTTGTTTTTTATCTGTTTTCTACCATCAGCATCTGAGACGTATCTTGCCATCTATCATCTGGGTCTGCAAATTGTAAAGTACCAAATAAAAATTAATTGTCTTGTGTGATCTATTACCTGTCATATGTCATCTATCATCTGTATTTTTGAACAAACCTTTACAAGAAAGTCACGTTGTCACTTGCCATCTATCATTCGTATCTTTCATCAATCACCTGTCATTATCCACATTTGCAAACCGTAAAACATCAATCATGAATTAATTAATATTACTTGTTATTTGTTTTTTTAAAATACCATCTGGTAACTGGCATTTATCATCTCTATTTTTATAATTGATTGATGAGGCTGATAAATGTTGAAAGTTCATCTTCACTATGAATAAAACTATATAGTTACTTTCAAAAATATATTGTAAGACGCTACAATTGTTTCGCCACACTGTTATTTCTTCGCCTGAAGAAGCCACAGTGTGGCGAAACAATTGTAGCGTCTTACAATAAATTTTTAAAAGTAACTATATAGTTTTATCTCTATTTTTTTTAACAATCTCTTCTTATTTGTCTTTGAAAACCGTAAAACACCAAACAAAAACCGGTTGCTGTTTCTGTAACTTTTCATCATATATCATCAGTCATTTGTCATTTATATACTTTCTCTGCAAATCGTAGAACCCCAAACTAAAAATTAAATTTTATCAATTGTATGTCATATGTCATCTTTCATATATCATATGTCATGTTATGTGTCATCTTTCATATGTCATCTGTCGTATATTAACTGACATGTCATTTGTCATCTGTCATATATTATCTGCTATATCTCATATGTTATCTGACATATGTCTTCCTTAACATATCATCTGTCTCATGTCAAATGTCATATGTCAATATGTCATTGCCACCTGTCATCTATCATTTGTATTTTTCATTTGCCATCTGTCATTCGTGACGTTTGCAAACAATAAATCGCTAAACAAAATTGAATGCATGTTTTATCAACAATCTATTGTTTCAGTGAAAAATTATTTTCATTCGCATCATTTGATTATCTGAATATAATATTATAGTCTTTTCTGTTATCTTAAAATTGATTTATCATCTGCCATATTTTATTTATCGTTTATTATATATTTAACGTCAAATATCATCTATCATCCGTCAATTATCGTCTATCTACGTATCATCTGTCATTTGGCGTTTCATAATTTAATTATTTATTTACAGACGCGTGTTTGTTTGTTTTGTTTGCATTCTATTTTTAGACGCGGCGGCGAGAATACCGACGTTACGTGATAAACTCGTATTTTTTGGCAACTCTGAAAACTCCGCCCGCCTTCGACTTTCTCTAAAACGCCCGCAATCTAAATGTAATATGATCGTAAAAAAGAAGGTTTTTGCATATGTTTTATTTATGTTGAGCAAAACAAGAAATATTTACAGTTTATTGAAACGCACATGTGAGCTTACCTTTTGCATATACGCATTGTTTATACTTTATATAATTCAACTAATTATTAATTTGATCAATAATTAGTTATAATTATGAAATCAATTAATTTAATCAATTAATTACTTAATTTTATCTATTATAGTTAAATGTGAAAATAGGATTATATAAAGTATAAACAATGTGTAAAGGGAAAGGTAGGTTCAGTTGAATATTTTCGTATTTTGAAATGAAACACACTTACAATTTTGTTTGTAGGCTCATAACATAAATCAAACTGTGTGATGAATTACCTTAATCCTGATGAAGAGAATGGTTGCGACCGTTACTGGCGTTGTTATCCACGACCATGGTGAAAATAGTCGATATAGGTAAAATGAATTAAAGTAAAAACGAAATTTTAATTAAAAATATTTGTTTATTTGTGTTGCGTTTGTTGTAATTAACAAAAAAAAAAAACATGAGAGTGAGCGCGCGCACTCAAGCCGCGCTCATTTACAAACAAATAAAATGCGTTTTCATTAAAATAGGTTTTTTATGTAATATTTATACTATATACAACGTACTTACTTATAAAAGTAGTGTGAACTATATACAAAAAAGAAAATTACAAAAATCTTAATAGCTAAGTAATTGTATTAATGAGGTCGCACCGACGCCCGCGCCTCCATTGGAGGCGGGCCGAACTATCAAACAAAAATAATAATATTAAAAATAATAATAATAATAATAATAAAAAGAAAACAACAATAAAATGGGAAACAAAACACTGGTGTCTGTTTGGGTAACGCGTGCGCCGTCAACGGGTCGAGTTAATTGGAATGATAAAAACAATTGTTAAAATTTGAATAAAAAAAAAATCGGCCGGTTGGCGGCGGACGTAAAATTGTAATTCTCGTTTGCTAGGGGTGTGACTAGTTATATCTAAGTAAAAAAAAAAAAAACATCGAATACTAAATGAGTATGAACACTTTGCACAGCCGAATGCTCGGTCGGAGATCTCACTTACTAATTAATTAGTTATCAATTAAAATTATTGTAAATCATTAAAAAAAAAATATGATGCTGATGATGATAAGTACACTTTGTTTGTCTTTCTTTCTCACACATCCACGCGCGCGCTTAAATATTATAGGAATCTGTTTCAGTCACCGTGCTCTCTGGAATGTCATCGGTTTCGTTTGTTTGTTTTATTCAGATTTTTTGTTTTTGTTTTTAGTGACTGCCCGCGGATCGGATGGTCACGGAGAGGCAGTCCCAGCCCATGGGCCGCGGCTTCAGGCACACGTTGAACGGATTGGGGTTGATCGTGACGCCGGCGTTGCCTTTGAGTGAGGGCAGCGTCTCGCCCTCGGGGACGGAAAGGTCGAACGAGTGCAGGAACGAGCTGAAGAAGAGGAAGATCTCCATGCGGGCGAGCACCTCGCCCAGGCACATCCGTCTGCCGACGCCGAACGGAAGGAAGTACTCCGGCTTGGTGACTTTACCCTCGGCGTTGATGAAGCGCGCCGGACTGAAGCGTTCCGGCTCGTCCCAGAGCTCCGGGTCCATGTGGACGGCGTGCAGCAGGGGCACGACCTGTGCGCTCTGCGGCAACCTGTAGCCGTTCAAGTTCAGGTCCCTGGAAGAAAAGAAAAGCCGCCGTTATCCAACACGTCCGATGAAGGAGTTACGTAAAAG
Organism: Ontholestes murinus; assembly: GCA_963969525.1. Classification (NCBI taxonomy): domain Eukaryota; kingdom Metazoa; phylum Arthropoda; class Insecta; order Coleoptera; family Staphylinidae; genus Ontholestes; species Ontholestes murinus. The sequence continues at coordinate 2,862,557 of OZ018393.1, forward strand.
AGTATTGTCCTGAGCGAGAGACGTTACGCCACCGGACCGTGTGTTGAGAAATCGTCCGTCTGCGAGAGCTCTCCGGCTCACGCACGGTTCATCGAACTCCTCGCAGGGTCCGTGTGTGTATTTTCGATTCCTGCGTGCTCGCCGGACTTTCACTTTTTTTAGCAGGTGCGAATTGACCGCTACGCTACACTACTCACCTAGTGGGCGCGTGCGTCGTCCCCATCGGCACTATGCTCGACCTTCGCAGCACCTCGAGGATCGTCGACTCGGTCACCGGGAGGTAGGCGAGGTCCTCCAGCTTCGGCAGCCTGTCCCTGCCGATCACCTGGTCGAGTTCCTCCTGGACGGCGCGCATCACTTCCGGATGGTGCAGCATGAACAGCACGGCCCACTGCAGCGACGACTTGATCGTCTCCATGCCGGCCGAG